>OY728164.1:1434110720-1435316345 GCA_963277665.1 Viscum album
TATCAATAGTTAAGGATGTAGATTTCATTAGATATAATGAAGAGACCTACATGTTTATAAACTGTGATTAAATCTTCCGAAGAAGTAGTGAACACACTTCAGTTGAGAGAGAAGTGATCTTTCATTTTGTGAGTGGTTGTAAACTGGGAGGGATAGTGAGTCTGCTCCGAACTTTTAAACAGTAGTGCACTTATAGTGGAATTGGTACATCGACACACTGCAAGTGTATGCTCCTTGGATGTAGCATAGTGAGGGTAAACCAAGTAAAAATGTTTGTGTCATTTTCATGCTTTAAGGTATATTCATACTCTGCAACAGGAAGGAGAGAGAGAAGAAGGTTTTGTCTAACAGAAAAATGAGATCAAAAGGGGCAGTTATTTTAATCTGTCATACCCTGATTCACCCTCCTATTAGGGTATCTTGCCTAGTGGACCTAAAAAATATAGATTTATTTTAAAAAAATTTCTTTCTGAAATCCTAAATATTGAATATTATTTAAAGAATAATTTTTATTCTAGTGACCTACACTTTTACATTTTGTGCAAAAGGGGGAATTCTCTGGAATAAAGAAGTTGTTACTAAAAATAGTTTTTCTATGCTTATATCCCATTCCTAAAATATTACTATGTGGAAGGAGTTGATTATAAATTTTATCAAAACCTTCCTTTCTATTGGTAAATTTTGATAAAATTTTCTTTCAAGAGAAAATTTAAGACTTTATTTTTATAACTAAATTCTTATCCACATTTGTATTAGTTTCATAAGTGTTTTTTGTTTCTAAGACATCTTTCTTAGAAATGAAATTGTCAAAATCTTTAGAAATCTTATCCTTCTTAGAATTAGTTTTTTCATGGTTTTTAGAAATAGAATCAATTTAAAAAGCTTTCTTATCAAGATATTTTGAATGATATGATACTTATTTTTGTTAAAAAAATTATTCTAGTATTTACCTTTTCAAATTTCGTATTAACTTTACAATTTTCATTTTCAAGTAATTTATCAAATCTAGATACTTCAACATAAGAAGGTAAATTATTATCTTCTACTAAGGAAGTTTCTTCATTAGAAGAAATATAATTTTTCTAATCAGGATAGTTTTCATTTAAAGACATATTTTTTAAATAATTATTAGTGTGTACCTTATCCATAATAAATTTATTTTTAAAAGGTATTCTAGCATAGAGACCAAAATTCATCTATCTGGAGTTTTCATTATCTAAAGAATCATCAGAATAATATCTTCAACTAGCACTATATGATTTATTAGATCCTTCTAAATTGTAATAATTTTTATGTTTTCTATCAGAATTTATTTCCTTTCTATCTTTATTTTTGAACTTTGGACAATCAGGTCTTATGTGTCCATCTCTTTTACATTTATAACAGGTGATTTTAGAATCTTTCTTGTTATTAATTTCCTTATTACTTTTCTTGTAATGATAATAAAAATATTTTTTTTTCAACAACATTATTCATTATTCAAGAAAGATTGGCCAAATCATTCTCAGAATGTTCAGAATCACTTGAATCTGATTCAGTAACAACCGTTTTTTTTGATTTAACAACCTTCTTAAGAGTCTGTTATTTCATCGGATTTGTAGTAGAAGTAAAAGAAACTACAACATTGTTTTTATTTTCTTTCTCAACATGTGTCTTCATCCAACCCTTATAATATAAAATAGTTCCAAATAAATCATCAATTGTAAGATTTGTAATCTTATATAATTCATCAACTACTATTATATTTGATTCCCATTCATTGGGCATGATATCAATAACCTTTTCAAAATTAATTTTATCCTATAACCATTTTCACCCATAAATTTTAAACTATTAAAAATTTTCATAAACATTTTATGTACCTTAATAATATGTTCAACATAAGGAAATTTAAAATTTTGAAAATCATCTCTTAACAAAGCTCTTCTAGTATAAAAAACTTTAGAAGTTATATAATGAGTGATCTATAACTTCTTCCAAATACTATTAGCTGCTTAACAATAGGAAATATGGATATATATGTTTCTGTTAATAAAAAATAATTTCTTAACTTGTAATTTAGCTGATATTATAGCTTTTTATGATTGGTAAAAGTTATGATTTCTTTGTTAGGAATTTTTTATTCACCAGTTAGCATAACAAAATTATCAACTCTAGTTTTGATCAAAAAATTATTCATATTATCTCTTTAGTATTCATAATCATTACCATAAAATATTGGGGGGTATGGTTGGATTGATATTATCTATAAATATTACATTTATTCCTTCCATCTTTTAAAATAGATAAAAAAAATATTTTCATAATACACATTAGTGTAAAAAATATTTATAAACAAAAAGTTTATAACAAGAAATAACACTAACTTGTAAAGGTAACATAATCAATAAGTATTTCAGTAGTTGAAACCTACTCTGATACCAATTTTTGGATCGAAATGTATTTGTAGATGGATAAATACAAGATGGGTTGGGGTGAATTGTAAGTTTAAAAACTTTTATTTTTAACCTTAAGAGAAACTTTGTTTAATAGAATTAAAAAATAACATCCAAAAAACCTCTTATGTATTCGAACTGTAATTGGACAGGGAACTAGGTTCTGATGAAAAGAATATCATAATAAAGTTGATTCCTATATATAATCCATAGGTTTGACTCTATTGAATAGAATCGTATTAAGTAATTTTTGTATTATTAGTAAAAAAATATAAAAATAATCATAATTAAAATGGTTACGATTTATTAGAGTAATATAATAAATGGTGATTCTATCTTAAAGTGTATAAAATCATATTCATAGCAGAACAAATGAATCATAATTAAATCTATTATGATAAAATAAATACAAATATAAAGATGAATATAAAATATGACCTTCTATTAATTTTCACCGGAATAAAAATACTTTTAAAGGACTAAGTAATAAAATTGAATAGGATTTTTTTAACATAAAGAGAAGAGTATACAATTGAAATTGTTCATTTAGGATGATTGTATCTTTGGGAGGGGTATGGGGTGAATCAGTGATACTTTTTGTTTTTATTTTTCCTTAAAGGGACTTTCAAATCTTATTAACGATTTAATTCCTTATTGAAAATGATTCAAACACACATCCAAAGGAACACTAGAATTTACAAGGTTCACAATTCAATAAGAATAGCTACATCCTTAGAATGATTTGGAAATAATCAAATACCATAGAATAAACAAGAAATAAATCCTTTTGGTGGAATATAATGAGTAGGATATACCCTTTCACTTGTGTAACACTTTAAATACAATCCAAAAGTGCATGTTCACCCTTTTAGCACAAATATGTTAAAAAAATGTTTGTGTAAAAAATCATGTTACTTATTATTCTTTTCAATTTACAAAAATGTATTCTTTGGAAAATAATTCTTTAATTTATTACCTAAAATATGGTAATAAATTCATAACTTTGATATAGAATTCAATTCTGATTGAAAAGTCCGATCTGCTCACTCCATTCTCCAGATTCGATTGCCTAATCCGATTTGCCTACTGCGATCTTAAAATTCTATTTCCCAATACAATAGATGTAGCTCTACCTGAATACAATTAAAAATATATATAATTTCTTATTCCTCACTCCTAAAATCCTAATATGGAAATCTGGATCTGATTATCCAACCTGATATGATGACCATTCGGATACGATCAAAAGCAGAATTAGATAGAAAGATGAATATGATGATCACTGAATACGATGATCAGATTAATACAACATTATGATATAGTCTCTTATCCTTTCACTCTTTCTCCATCAAAAACTTATTCAAAAAAGGTTCAATATAGAAAACCCTTTCTCTCCCTTAAACTTCAGAGATTCTCTCTCTTCTCTCATGAATAGTACCTTCATGTCAGACCTCACTCAAGTACAATGTAATTTTACCCTTTTATAGGTGATCCACAAGAGGTTTTGTAGGAAATATCTAAAACTTTCCTGCTTAACCAAATTTACCCAAATCTTGATTCCCTTAAATTTAAAGTGCATTTATGACTTCATCAACTCTTCTCAAATCTACTCGATCCTTCTCGAATCTTCTATCAACTTTATCTCTTCCTTTGAATCTATTTTCAAGAATAATTCCTAATATAATCTCTAAATCCGATTATATAAATATGATTCTATGAACTAGTTAAATGTATAAATGAAGAAATATACTTCCTCAATTACCTCATTTTGATTTTATTTCTTCATTATGATTTCTGAATATCATGCTCTATTTCAATAGAAAAGAAATATTCTTTGAATTTGAAGTCCCCCCTTGATAATACATGCATCTTCTTTTCAAATCTTCTATTTGACCACTTCTATTTCTTTACTTCTTATCTTGACCTAGTTAGAATACACATTTCTTTCTATTGACCCACATGATCATCAAATAAATTCACATTTTATATGATGGCTCTTGACCCAATTGAAGAAACAACACATTTGAAAAAAATTCAGATTTCATCGACCATCTTAACATTCTTCTTCAACATTTCTCTTAATTCAGAAAGTAATTCAACCCTTTTTATAAATGATTAAATATAGTTTTGATTAATCTCTGAAATTTCTATTTGTAATGGTCACACTATTCTTATTTTCTTTTCATTCATTGGATCTCAAAAAATCATTTCTTTGAATAAAATGTCACATCAAGTTCGACTATTAGTTTTTTTCTCTTATGAATGTGATGATGATCAGTTTCTACAGTGCCCTTAGAAACATCCTTCTTTCTAATTTAGCTTGAATATGATTTTTCAGAAAACAATTTACCTAAATATGATCAGGATGAATATGATCTTCGACACATTTTTTATTTTTTCCATATATATTCGATCAATTTGAATACGATTGACCAATTTATTTCACCACCTTTTCTTTCATAAATCTTGCATCAAAAGTTATACCAATAACTTATGATTTATGATAACTCCAAGATACAAAATGAATCATTACATTTGATTTATCATAGTCTTGAAGACTTCAATTCTCCCATTATAATGAAACCTTCCATACAGGATCCAGTGTCAATCTGATGACCATTTACTTCCATCAAGATTCTTCCTCAATACGATCAACTTTATCATTCTAGATTTAGTGTGAGTTTGATGAGAATTTTCTTCATGCCAGATTTACCCCAATACTACCAAACTTTTCAAAAATTGTTAGTATAATTCTCTGAATATGATGGTTAGCCTTAATTTCAACAAAATACAAAGTGTGGTGATTTTTGTTTCTTCTTAAACGTCCTTGAAAACATAAGACAATACCTTGAATATAATCAACTTAGTCCTAAAAATATTCCCCTTTTTATTTGTTTGTCAAAAAAGTTTCATAAATCACAAAAGTTTTTTTAGGAAATGTATTACATATAAAAAATTCTAAGTCCATGTGAGCCAACTCATTGTAGGAAACAAGAATCATTGATAGAAAAACCATGCTTTCCAAAATAACTGATTATGAAAACTTCCTCAGCTTTTCTTCCTTTCTTTCCCATATACTTCACCTTTCCTGGAATACAATTTTTTTTTTGTATAAACACTCTAAAAATATTTAGAATAGTTCACACACAATACAATGTTAAATTCACATATTACCCACAAATCCCACTTTTTTACATGCCTTTTATGGATATATTTATTAAACAATTCAATTATCCCCCTTGAAAACACTATCCAAAGATAAAATGAGAGAGGAGACATAAACACATACCTCAACCTTGATGAGAAAGAGGCTGGATGCCCATGGTCAACCAAAATTTAGAAAAGGATTCCTTCAGTAAAGGTTTTGTGAAAATGTCATCAACTTGTTTTGATGTTGGAATATACTACATATTCAATTCATTATTCTTCACATGATATTTGATGAAATTATATTTGATATCAATATGTTTTGAATGCGAATATTGAACCAGATTCCTAGTGATATTTATTGTACTTTGATTGTCACAACCAAATTGAAATGGTAACTTTATTTCAACAAGTATGTCTTCTAATTGAGTTTTCATCCACATAAGTTGAGTAGTGTCTAGTGTGGGAGAAACATAAGAAGATTTAGCTGTACTAAGAGCTACTGAATTCTATTTATTTAAATTCTAACTAACATAATTATTTCCTAGAAATAATACTCTACTAGTTTTGGATCTTATATCATTAAAATTTCCTTCCCAATCAACATCTAAATATCTAAAAAAATAAATACTTTTATGAGTTGTCATATCTGATTCAAAATTCTATTTTTCCTTTTAAATATTATAGAATTATTATTCCAATAATTAAATTTGACTCTTTTTAAGAACTTTTAAATCTTTCCTAGAAGGTAACAACATAAACAATGTCAGGTCTTGAAAAAATTAAATACAATAAACTTCCAATCATCTTCTGAAATTATTTATGATCAACTTTTTTTCCTTCTCCATATTTTTTCATCTTTGTTCCAATTAAAATGAGAGTGTAAAAACGTTTTGAGTTGTCCATGATGAACCTATTCAGAAGTTCCTTAGCATAATTTTCTTAGGAAAGGAAGATATGTTTATTATTTTGTAAAATTTGTAACCCAAGAAAATATTTCATTTCCCCCAGCATGGAAATTTAAAAAACCTTTTTCACCTTTTCAAAAAATCTTTCACAAATCTTTAATTATTCCCAACAAACATAATGTCATCAACATAAACAATTATGATGAGGTAGTACTCTTGAATTTCTATGACATAATGATTGTTATCAACTCTTCCTTTATTAAAACTCATCTTCCTTAAGAAAGTATAAAATTTGTAATACTATGCTCTTGGAGCTTGTTTTATCCCATACAATTTATTCTTCAATTTGCAAACATAACTTTCATCTTTCCCAATAACAAATCCACAAGATTGTTCAATGTAAACTTCCTCATCAAGATCACCATTAAATAATACTATTCTAACATCAATTTGAAAGATCTTTTAACATCATTGTGAAACAATAGAAAGAAAAATTATAATTGTTTCTAATATTTCCATCAGAGAAAAGGTTTAATCGAAATCAAACCTTCAATTTGTGAATACCCTTTGCACACTAATCTTACTTTGTTTATTATTAATTCACCTTATTAATTTATCTTGTTTTGAAAAACCCACTTTGTGTTGATAATGTTTTTGTTTTCTAGATTGGTTATGAGTTTCCATGTTTCATTATTTTCAATATAATACATCTTTTCATTCATAGCCTGAACCCATTTTGGATACCCAAAATCTTATTTCACATCATTAATCTCTACTTTTGAATAAAATGTATTATTTGTAATATCATTTGTTGTTCTTCTTGTTTGAAAATTATTATGTTGATCCCCATTGATATTCCGAGCTTCCACTTTTTTTCTCAATATAGGATGATATTTTCAAGTATCTTCCTCATCAATGGAAATACCCGAGTCTAATTTTTCTTTTTGAGAAGGATTATAATTATCTGTATCCATATTGGAGTTTTTTTCAAGAATTTACTTACTGTGATCAACTTCCTTAACTGTCCAAATACACTTTCTTTCCTATGATATTTCTATTAATTTCACAAAAAATGAATAAAAAATTATTCTTGTCTCTTTGTTGAGACATCTATATAATTTTCCTTTTAGATTATAGCCCTGAAAAATTCTATCTTTACCTTTCTGCTCAAACTTTCCATAGTTTCCGCCTTTCAATTTATAATACATGGAATCCTGAAAAATCTAAAGTGTTTCAGGCTTGTATTTTTACCATAAAACAATTCATATGTAGTCATACATAACCTTGCAGTGTAGAAACTTTTGTTTGGAATATAAATAGCAGTACTCATGGCTACATCCAATAGTAATGAGAAATACCATGTTCATGTAACATAGTTTTACCAATTTCCACCAAAATTATATTATTTCCTATAGAAACCCCATTTTTTTAGGAGTGTATGGGGAGCTATAATCATACTGAATTCCATTCTTCTCAAGATAAATTTAAAATTATTCACTTCTGTATTCACCACTATTGTTTGTTCTCAACTTATTTATTAAATACTCACATTCTTTCTCAGCTTTTATTCTGAAACTTTTATACATTTTCAAAGCTTCTGAATTATGTTTCATATACATAACACAAGTAATGAGAGTAAAATAATCAATGAAAATGATAAATTATGTATCTCTATTTTTTATTTTAATATCATTCTCCCTTCTCATTTCATAAGTGATGAGAGTGCTTTGTAAATCATAAAGAGATAATGTTTCATGATCTCTGTATTCCAATGAAGAAAATTGTGCATCAAAATTTTTGGGAAGTATTATCAAGATATTTTCAGCAACTGTAGAATATTATAACTTTTCACCAAGATATATGATAGTGATAACTATTTCATTCACCCTAGAAAATAAGTCCCTAACTGATTCTTATTCACCCATCTTTAAATATTCAAACTTTAATATCTAGATTTACAACTTTTCATTATTCACTTTTGTATTGAATTCATATATGTTTTTCAATTTATCCCATATATTTTTTCCTTATCTATTCCTTTCACCCTTAAGAATTCACTTTTATAAAGTGATGATAATAAATAATTCTTGGACCTTCCATCATTCTCAAGATTCTTCTTATCAACATATGTAAGATGAACGTTATAATAAATAAGAGGAAACCCATCTATTTCAGTTACAAGAAGTTCATATCCAAAATACATAAGATATAAAAAAATTATATCTTATAGATATGATAATTCTTTCCATCAAAAACTAGAATATCTTTACTTTTTACACAATCCAAATTATCCATCAACAAAGAATAAGTGAAATGAGCCTAGCTCTGATACAATTTGAAAGTGCCCTATTTGTATGATTGTATCATTGAGAGGGGGAGGGGAGAATTAATGATACGTTTTCTTTTATTTTTCCTTGAAAAAACCTTATACACTTATTAAATATTTTCTTCCTTGCTGAAAAAGATTCAAACAAACATCAAAAGAAATACAAGAATTTATAATGTTCACTATTAAATATGACTATCTACACCCTTGGTATGGTTTGTAAATGATCCAATACCACACAATATACTATAAATCAATCCTTTTGGTGAAATAAAATGAGTAATATATACTATTTAACTCATGTATCACTTTAAAGACAATACAAAAGTGAATATGCACCCTTTTAACACAAATAGTGTAAAACGATGTTTGTGTAACATCTCATCGTACCTATTTTTATTTTCAATTTACATAAATAAATTCTTTGGAAAAAATTATTAATTATATTACCCAGAATATGGTAATAACTTTAGGGCATTGATATAAAATTAAATTTTGATTGACGAGTCCAATATGATCACTCTGATTCTACAGATCTGATTGCCCAATCCGACCTGGATACTTCAATATTCAAATATGATTTCCTAATATGATAGATGTAGATATGCCTAAATAAAATTAAGACAATTCAGAAATCCTTCTTCCTTAGTCTAGAAATCCTAATATGGAAATCCCAATCTGATTATCTCACTTGATACGATGACCCGACCAATATAATGACAAGTAGAATCCAATGGACAGCCGAATACGATGATCACTGAATAAGATGATCGGCTGAATACAACATTGAAATATTTTATCTTCTCATTTAACTCTTTCTCAATTGAAAAATTCTTCAACAAAGGTTCAATATGGAAAAATCTTTCTCTCTATTAAAATTCCAAGATTCTCTCTCTTCTATCATAAATAATACCTCCATGTCAGATCTTACTCAAGTATAATGTACTTTCTCCTTTTATAGGTGACCCATGAGAGGTTTTGGAGAGAATCCAAAAAACTTTCCCACTCAACCAAATTAACCCAAATCTCTATTTCCCTTGAATTTAGAGTGCATTTATGACTTCATCAACTCTTATAGAATTTTATCAATCCTTTTTGAATCTTCTATCAACTTCAGATCTTCCTTTGACATAGTTTTCAAACATTAGTCCAGATCTAATTTCTTAATCTGATTTTCTCAATATGATGCTATGAAATAGTTAAATGTATAAAAGAATAAATAGACTTCTTCACTTACCTCATTCTAATTTTATTTCTTCATTATGATTTCTAAATATGATTATTTGTTTCAATATAATATAAACATTATTTAAATTTTAAGTTACCCCTCGATAATACATCAATATCTTTTCTTTATCTCTTATCTTGAACCACTTCAATTTCTATACTTATTCTCTTGAACCAAATGTAATAATAATTTATTTATATTGAACCACTTATTATCAAATCAAATCAATTCAGATATGATGGATCTAGACCCAATTGAATAAATAATACAATTGAAAACAATTCAGAGTTCATCTATTATCTCTATATTATTCTTTAAAACTTATCTTAATTAAAAAATTAATTCAACCCTTTTTAAATGGTTGAATACATTATTTATTAAGATATGAAATTCCTCTTTATAATGGTCACTCTATTCTTTTATTTTATTTTCATTCTTCGATTCTAAAATAATTCTTTATCTGAATACAATCTCACACCGAGTCCGATGAGCAACTTCTTTCGGTTCTAAATATGATGAAGATCGACAAGTATAGTGCCATTAGCAACATTCTTCTTTCCAAATCAGCTTGAATATGATCATTCAAAAATCAATTGGCTTGACTACAATCAAGATGAATATGATATTATGAACCTTTTTTATTCTTTCTATCTAGATCCGATTAATCTAATTATGATTGGCCATTTTATTTCACTCCCCCTTTATTTAATCAAGCTTGCATCATATGTTATACCACTAAATTTTGATTTATGAGAACTCCAAGATCAATAAAGCATCATCAAATTTTATTTTTCTTAGTCATGTAGACTTAGATTCTCCCATTATGATCAAACCTTCCGTACCAGATTCAGTGTGAATATGATGAAAATTTACTTATAGCATGATTATTCCTCAATAAAACCAACCTTATCATTCCAGATGTAGTGTGAATATAATTAGAAATTTCTTCTATTAAAATTTACCTGAATACGATGGACCTTATCAATCATTGTGATTCTGATTCTCTGAATATAATGGTCAGCCTGAATTTCAACAAAATATAAAGTGAGGTGATTTTATTCTATTCTTAAATGTCATTAACAACAAAAGACAATACCTTGAATATAATCAGCTTGGTTCTAATACAAATAACCTTGGATAAAGGTCCATTGATTTATGCTTTCAGGAAAGTACGAATTACCCACACCCTGGTAAGACCTCGATACAAAGATAAAATTATATCTTGTTATCCCCAAATTCCCTCGATCAAGCTAATATACTCATATGTATTCCTATCCTCTAAATTCATCGATCGTACTCACAACTATTGGAGTTGCATAAAGAAATACAATAGATTATTAGGGAGACAACTTGACAAGTTCTTATAAAGAGAAAGACTGTCTCTAAAGTAAATACAAAAGACTAGAAACAAGATTTTTGTTCTTTTAAACTTTAGAAAAATGAGAGAAAAGTCACAATGCACACACACATGAGAATTTATGTCAACAACACACACACACACACACACACACTGAATAACCAGGTATTTATAGATGTGCCTCCCAATAGTCATATTGATCTCCAACAGTCATATTTTCTATGATATTTTTGCAAGGACATGGACACCTAGCACCCCAACAGTAATATTATACCTAAAACCATGACATCATTTTGTTTAGCACATATAACAAAATACCCAACATCATTTTGAAAGTGCAGTTTAAGAGTAAAATGTTCCAATATGATAAAATTGTTTTCTCTATTTAGGATTAAAACAGAAGTCAATCCGATGGTTTTACTTATAGAGTCTCATTATGATTTTATTTATGAGTGTGAATCTGATGGTATTGGTTCTAATTTCAAATCAGACTAAAACTTTTTTTCAGTACGAATACATGACAAAAAGTCTATAAATCAGTTTTATAGGGTGAATCTGATCATAATCGGATTCATGCTCATTATGATAACTGAAATGTAAATTTACGAATACATTAAAACTAATTTAAAGTATAGTAAAAGTATATGTTTTTTTATAAAAACATTTTAAAAATAATTTGGTCATAAAATTACTAGATATTTTATATTTAATAACGAGTTTGTGATTTATAAAACAAAAGGAATGGAAAAGTAAAAAAGAAATTTTGACTCAACAAAAGAGTCAAAACTAATCATATGAAAAATGCTGAAAACATTCCTTTTTAAACCTTTGTAAATAAATTAAAATATTTTAAAAATTTACCTTTAATAACCATTGAATTAAAATAATAAAAATATTTAAAAATTTAAAATAACATGGATATGAAGGAGAAATATTTTAAAACATTTAAAATAACATTTTAAAGGAAAATCCGTTACCTCGAGTCCTGAATCATTTCATTCATATGAATACCCTCTAGAATAAATAAATTATTTTAGTTTTCTAATTCATTAAGGAATTTTTTCATGTTTATTATATTACCATTATTCAATTTATTCCATTTTACAATGTTTTATTTGGTTACTAAAATGGTTAAGTTCACATTGGATCATTAATTTATAACATCAAAATAACATTAGAGTATTGTCTATTTTCAAAGGGGTTATGGTTATATTAACTCCATAATGTTAAATTTTTTACAATTATCATATTTATACATTGGATAAAATATTAAAACCTACATTGTAAGGAAGTAATGAAAAATGAACCACATTATTTTATGGTGATGATAGTCTGTATGTAAGCATGAATGACATTTTCATTTTTATAATGGGTAGAAAATAAATAAAGTAGATGCTGTTTTAATTTTAGAGAATCAAAATTTTATTTCTAAATGTTATATTTATTCATTAATTCCATCCTCTTGACCATCCTTGTAATGTGTAAATGAAAAATTAATCACATCGTTTCGTGGAGGTGGTGGTCCACACGTACGCATGAGCGATGTTATTATTTTCAAATGGATCATAGGTTATGAAGGTAATTAATATATTATCTTCAAAGTATAATAATTAGTTCATAAATATAATATATATTTTTTGATCTATCATTTTAATCGTCCATACAATCTGGTGATGAAAAATGAAACACAACACTTCGTGGAGGTGGTAATCCACACATATACACGATTGATGGTTTCATTTCCCATAGGTTGAAAAAAGTGATGGAAAAAGGGTTTTAATATATTAATAATAAAATTTAATTATATTTTAGATACTGATATATTTGTTTAATCATGGTTAAAAATATGTTTTAATGAGTAGGAATGAGAAATAAATACGAAACACTCAGTTAAGAATTATACATCTTCTTTGGAAAACCTCCCTTGGATTACACATTAAGCTTTCTTTGGATGCTATTTTGGTGATACAAGAACCTCTAATATGTGAAGAGGGATATTTATATGGTATTTTGGAAGGTGTTTTTAATATAAATCTCTCAAAATTTTTGAATAACTGAGGGAAAGTGGTTCCCTTTTATATGCGAGGTGAGTGACACACTTGTAAATAATTAAAAATTTTAAATATATTATATGTATTTCTCAAAAGAAAGTGGGATAACATGATTTTTTTAAAATATAAGATATATTAAGGTATTAATACTCTCAAAAAATAATATTTAACCTAGATTTAGAGATATTTGATACCATATCTCCTATTTTAACCCATGTAAACCCTTTTAACATTTACCGGGGTGGTAAAATTTTATCATGGTTACTATCTGTAATGACCAAAAAAGAAATTGAAATTGTTACCAAATATGAAAAAAATTATTAGAGATATGAAATAAATTTTATCATACCAAATTTCCTTATGTGGTAAAAATAAATTTTAATATAAATACAAAAGTCCCAAAAAAAATAATTTTTAGAAAAATGACCCATTTAAGCATAAAAATGATTTTATAAAAAAAAGTATAATGATGATTACTATATAATTAATTGGATTATATTTTGTAAAATGTAAATAATTTAAATTTAAAATAAATCTAAAATATAATGGGTCTTTTTTAAATACTTTAAAATAAATGAAAGATTTAATAAAAATCAGTGTTTTCACTATTCACCCAAAAATAAATATTTTTAGAAAAATACAAAAAATTCATAATAAGATATATTTTATATGATTATATGAAAAATAAATTCCATTTTATCAAATTCAATTTCTAAGATCAGGAAATCTAACATTTAAATAAAATTATATAATACATGAAAAACAATATATTTAAATAAAATTATTAATTTTTCAATTGAAAAATCGTATAAAATTATATATAAAACTATGATGAATATAAATAAATAAAATGAATACATATAAATCATAATATTGATTTATTTCTAGGATTAAATAGGTTTTCACATGTTTAGTGGACTCCAATATCCTGAAATCTCGGACATATATTTCAACATAAAGAAATTTAAAATTTTGAAAATCATCTCTTAACAAAGCTCTTCTAGTATAAAAAACTTTAGAAGTTATAGAATGAGTGATCTATAACTTCTTCCAAATACCATTAACTGCTTAACAATTGGAAATATGGATATATATGTTTCTGTTCATAAAAAAAGAATTTCTTAACTTGTAATTTAGCTGATATTATAGCTTTTTATGATTGGTAAAAGTTATGATTTCTTTGTTAGGAATTTTTTATTCACCAGTTAGCATAACAAAATTATCAACTCTAGTGTTGATCAAAAAATTATTCATATTATCTCTTTAGAATTCATAATCATTACCATAAAATATTTGGGGGTATCGTTGGATTGATATTATCTATAAATATTACATTTATTCCTTCCATCTTTTAAAATAGATAAAAAAAATATTTTCACAATACACATTAGTGTAAAAAATATTTATAAACAAAAAGTTTATAACAAGAAATAACACTAACTTGTAAAGGTAACATAATCAATAAGTATTTCAGTAGTTGAAACCTACTCTGATACCAATTTTTGGATCGAAATGTATTTGTAGATGGATAAATACAAGATGGGTTGGGGTGAATTGTAAGTTTAAAAACTTTCATTTTTAACCTTAAGAGAAACTTTGTTTAATAGAATTAAAAAATAACATCCAAAAAACCTCTTATGTATTCGAACTGTAATTGGACAGGGAACTAGGTTCTGATGAAAAGAATATCATAATAAAGTAGATTCCTATATATAATCCATAGGTTTGACTCTAGTGAATAGAATCGTATTAAGTAATTTTTGTATTATTAGTAAAAAAATATAAAAATAATCATAATTACAATGGTTACGATTTATTAGTGTAATATAATAAATGGTGATTCTATCTTAAAGTGTATAAAATCATATTCATAGCAGAACAAATGAATCATAATTAAATCTATTATGATAAAATAAATACAAATATAAAGATGAATATAAAATATGACCTTCTATTAATTTTCACCGGAATAAAAATACTTTTAAAGGACTAAGTAATAAAATTGAATAGGATTTTTTTAACCTAAAGAGAAGAGTATACAATTGAAATTGTTCATTCAGGATGATTGTATCTTTGGGAGGGGTATGGGGTGAATCAGTGATACTTTTTCTTTTTATTTTTCCTTTAAGGGACTTTCAAATCTTATTAACGATTTAATTCCTTATTGAAAATGATTCAAACACACATCCAAAGGAACAATAGAATTTACAAGGTTCACGATTCAATAAGAATAGCTACATCCTTAGAATGATTTGGAAATAATCAAATACCATAGAATAAATAAGAAATAAATCCTTTTGGTGGAATATAATGAGTAGGATATACCCTTTCACTTGTGTAACACTTTAAATACAATCCAAAAGTGCATGTTCACCCTTTTAGCACAAATATGTTAAAAAAATGTTTGTGTAAAAAATCATGTTACTTATTATTCTTTTCAATTTACAAAAATGTATTCTTTGGAAAATAATTCTTTAATTTATTACCTAAAATATGGTAATAAATTCATAACTTTGATATAGAATTCAATTCTGATTGAAAAGTCCGATCTGCTCACTCCATTCTCCAGATTCGATTGCCTAATCCGATTTGCCTACTGCGATCTTAAAATTCTATTTCCTAATACAATAGATGTAGCTCTACCTGAATACAATTAAAAAAATATATAATTCCTTATTCCTCACTCCTAAAATCCTAATATGGAAATCTGGATCTGATTATCCAACCTGATATGATGACCATTCGGATACGATCAAAAGCAGAATTAGATAGAAAGATGAATACGATGATCACTGAATACGATGATCAGATTAATACAACATTATGATATAGTCTCTTATCCTTTCACTCTTTCTCCATCAAAAACTTATTCAAAAAAGGTTCAATATAGAAAACCCTTTCTCTCCCTTAAACTTCAGAGATTCTCTCTCTTCTCTCATGAATAGTACCTCCGTGTCAGACCTCACTCAAGTACAATGTAATTTTACCCTTTTATAGGAGATCCACAAGAGGTTTTGTAGGAAATATTAAAACTTTCCTGCTCAACCAAATTTACCCAAATCTTGATTCCCTTGAATTTCAAGTGCATTTATGACTTCATCAACTCTTCTCAAATCTTCTCGATCCTTCTCGAATCTTCTATCAACTTTATCTCTTCCTTTGAATCTCTTTTCAAGAATAATTCCTAATATAATCTCTTAATCTGATTATATAAATATGATTCTATGAACTAGTTAAATGTATAAATGAAGAAATATACTTCCTCAATTACCTCATTTTGATTTTATTTCTTCATTATGATTTCTGAATATCATGCTCTATTTCAATAGAAAAGAAATATTCTTTGAATTTGAAGTCCCCCCTTGATAATACATGCATCTTCTTTTCAAATCTTCTATTTGACCACTTCTATTTCTTTACTTCTTATCTTGACCTAGTTAGAATACACATTTCTTTCTATTGACCCACATGATCATCAAAGAAATTCACTTTTTATATGATGGCTCTTGACCCAATTGAAGAAACAACACATTTGAAAAAAATTCAGATTTCATCGAACATCTTAACATTATTCTTCAACACTTCTCTTAATTCAGAAAGTAATTCAACCCTTTTTATAAATGATTAAATATAGTTTTGATTAATCTCTGAAATTTCTATTTGTAATGGTCACACTATTCTTATTTTCTTTGCATTCATTGGATCTCAAAAAATCATTTCTTTGAATACAATGTCACATCAAGTTCGACTATTAGTTTTTTTCTCTTATGAATGTGATGATGATCAGTTTCTACAGTGCCCTTAGAAACATCCTTCTTTCTAATTTAGCTTGAATATGATTTTTCAGAAAACAATTTACCTAAATATGATCAGGATGAATATGATCTTCTACACATTTTTTATTTTTTCCATATATATTCGATCAATTTGAATACGATTGACCAATTTCTTTCACCACCTTTTCTTTCATAAATCTTGCATCAAAAGTTATACCAATAACTTATGATTTATGATAACTCTAAGATACAAAATGAATCATTACATTTGATTTATCAGAGTCTTGAAGACTTCAATTCTCCCATTATAATGAAACCTTCCATACAGGATCCAGTGTCAATCTGATGACCATTTACTTCCATCAAGATTCTTCCTCAATACGATCAACTTTATCATTCTAGATTTAGTGTGAGTTTGATGAGAATTTTCTTCATGCCAGATTTACCCCAATACTACCAAACTTTTCAAAAATTGTTAGTATAATTCTCTGAATATGATGGTTAGCCTTAATTTCAACAAAATACAAAGTGTGGTGATTTTTGTTTCTTCTTAAACGTCCTTGAAAACATAAGACAATACCTTGAATATAATCAACTTAGTCCTAAAAATATTCCCCTTTTTATTTGTTTGTCAAAAAAGTTTCATAAATCACAAAAGTTTTTTAGGAAATGTATTACATATAAAAAATTCTAAGTCCATGTGAGCCAACTCATTGTAGGAAACAAGAATCATTGATAGAAAAACCATGCTTTCCAAAATAACTGATTATGAAAACTTCCTCAACTTTTCTTCCTTTCTTTCCCATATACTTCACCTTTCCTGGAATACAATTTTTTTTCCGTATAAACACTCTAAAAATATTTAGAATAGTTCAGACACAATACAATGTTAAATTCACATCTTACCCACAAATCCTCCTTTTTTACATGCCTTTTATGGATATATTTATTAAACAATTCAATTATCCCCCTTGAAAACACTATCCAAAGATAAAATGAGAGAGGAGACATAAACACATACCTCAACCTTGATGAGAAAGAGGCTGGATGCCCATGGTCAACCAAAATTTAGAAAAGGATTCCTTCAGTAAAGGTTTTGTGAAAATGTCATCAACTTGTTTTGATGTTGGAATATACTTCATATTCAATTCATTATTCTTCACATGATATTTGATGAAATTATATTTGATATCAATATGTTTTGAATGCGAATATTGAACCAGATTCCAAGTGATATTTATTGTACTTTGATTGTCACAACCAAATTGAAATGGTAACTTTATTTCAACAAGTAAGTCTTCTAATTGAGTTTTCATCCACATAAGTTGAGTAGTGTCTAGTGTGGGAGAAACATAAGCAGCTTTAGCTATACTAAGAGCTACTGAATTCTATTTATTTAAATTCTAACTAACATAATTATTTCCTAGAAATAATAATCTACTAGTTTTGGATCTTATATCATTAAAATTTCCTTCCCAATCAACATCTAAATACCTAAAAAAATAAATACTTTTATGAGTTGTCATATCTGATTCAAAATTCTATTTTTCCTTTTAAATATTATAGAATTATTATTCCAATAATTAAATTTGACTCTTTTTAAGAACTTTTAAATCTTTCCTAGAAGGTAACAACATAAACAATGTCAGGTCTTGAAAATATTAAATACAATAAACTTCCAATCATCATCTGAAATTATTTATGATCAACTTTTTTTCCTTCTCCATATTTTTTCATCTTTCTTCCAATTAAAATGAGAGTGTAAAAACGTTTTGAGTTGTCCATGATGAACCTATTCAGAAGTTCCTTAGCATACTTTTCTTAGGAAAGGAAGATATTTTTATTATTTTGTAAAATTTGTAACCCAAGAAAATATTTCATTTCCCCCAGCATGGAAATTTAAAAAACCTTTTTCACCTTTTCAAAAAATCTTTCACAAATCTTTAATTATTCCCAAAAAACATAATGTCATCAACATAAACAATTATGATGAGGTAGTACTCTTGAATTTCTATGACATAATGATTGTTATCAACTCTTCCTTTATTAAAACTCATCTTCCTTAAGAAAGTATAAAATTTGTAATACTATGCTCTTGGAGCTTGTTTTATCCCATACAATTTATTCTTCAATTTGCAAACATAACTTTCATATTTCCCAATAAAAAATCCACAAGATTGTTCAATGTAAACTTCCTCATCAAGATCACCATTAAAGAATACTATTCTAACATCAATTTGAAAGATCTTTTAACATCATTGTGAAACAATAGAAAGAAAAATTATAATTGTTTCTAATATTTCCATCAGAGAAAAGGTTTAATAGAAATCAATACCTTCAATTTGTGAATACCCTTTGCACACTAATCTTACTTTGTTTCTTATTAATTCACCTTATTAATTTATCTTGTTTTAAAAAACCCACTTTGTGTTGATAATGTTTTTGTTTTCTAGATTGGTTATGAGTTTCCATGTTTCATTATTTTCAATATAATACATCTTTTCATTCATAGCCTGAACCCATTTTGGATACCCAAAAGCTTATTTCACATCATTAATCTCTACTTTTGAATAAAATGTATTATTTGTAATATCATTTGTTGTTCTTCTTTTTTGAAAATTATTATGTTGATCCCCATTGATATTCTGAGCTTCCACTTTTTTTCTCAATATAGGATGATATTTTCAAGTATCTTCCTCATCAATGGAAATACCTGAGTCTAATTTTTCTTTTTGAGAAGGATTATAATTATCTGTATCCATATTGGAATTTTTTTCAAGAATTTACTTACTGTGATCAACTTCCTTAACTGTCCAAATACACTTGCTTTCCTATGATATTTCTATTAATTTCACAAAAACTGAATAAAAAATTCTTCTTGTCTCTTTGTTGAGACATCTATATAATTTTCCTTTTAGATTATAGCCCTAAAAAATTCTATCTTTACCTTTCTGCTCAAACTTTCCATAGTTTCCGCCTTTCAATTTATAATACATGGAATCCTGAAAAATCTAAAGTGTTTCAGGCTTGTATTTTTACCATAAAACAATTCATATGTAGTCATACATAACCTTGCAGTGTAGAAACTTTTGTTTGGAATATAAATAGCAGTACTCATGGCTGCCTCCAATAGTAATGAGAAATACCATGTTCATGTAACATAGTTTTACCAATTTCCACCAAAATTATATTATTTCCTATAGAAACCCCATTTTTTTACGAGTGTATGGGGAGCTATAATCATACTGAATTCCATTCTTCTCAAGATAAATTTAAAATTATTCACTTCAGTATTCACCACTATTGTTTGTTCTCAACTTATTTATTAAATACTCACATTCTTTCTCAGCTTTTATTCTGAAACTTTTATACATTTTCAAAGCTTCTGAATTATGTTTCATATACATAACACAAGTAATGAGAGTAAAATAATCAATGAAAATGATAAATTATGTATCTCTATTTTTTATTTTAATATCATTCTCCCTTCTCATTTCATAAGTGATGAGAGTGCTTTATAAATCATCAAGAGATAATGTTTCATGATCTCTGTATTCCAATGAAGAAAATTTTGCATCAAAATTTTTGGGAAGTATTATCAAGATATTTTCAGCAACTGTAGAATATTATAACTTTTCACCAAGATATATGATAGTGATAACTATTTCATTCACCCTATAAAATAAGTCCCTAACTGATTCTTATTCACCCATCTTTAAATATTCAAACTTTAATATCTAGATTTACAACTTTTCATTATTCACTTTTGTATTGAATTCATATATGTTTTTCAATTTATCCCATATATTTTTTTCCTTCTCTATTCCTTTCACCCTTAAGAATTCACTTTTATAAAGTGATGATAATAAAGAATTCTTGGACCTTCCATCATTCTCAAGATTCTTCTTATCAACATATGTAAGATGAACGTTATAATAAATAAGAGGAAACCCATCTATTTCAGTTACAAGAAGTTCATATCCAAAATACATAAGATATAAAAAAATTATATCTTATAGATATGATAATTCTTTCCATCAAAAACTAGAATATCTTTACTTTTTACACAATCCAAATTATCCATCAACAAAGAATAAGCGAAATGAGCCTAGCTCTGATACAACTTGAAAGTGCCCTATTTGGATGATTTTATCATTGAGAGGGGGAGGGGGAGAATAAATGATACTTTTTCTTTTATTTTTCCTTGAAAAAACCTTATACACTTATTAAATATTTTCTCCCTTGCTGAAAAAGATTCAAACAAACATCAAAATAAATACAAGAATTTATAAGGTTCACTATTAAATATGACTATGTACACCCTTGGTATGGTTTGTAAATGATCCAATACCACACAATATACTAGAAATCAATCCTTTTGGTGAAATAAAATGAGTAATATATACTATTTCACTCATGTATCACTTTAAAGACAATACAAAAGTTAATATGCACCCTTTTAGCACAAATAGGGTAAAACAATGTTTGTGTAACATCTCATCGTACCTATTTTTATTTTCAATTTACATAAATAAATTCTTTGGAAAAAATTATTAATTATATTACCCAGAAGATGGTAATAACTTTAGGGCATTGATATAAAATTAAATTTTGATTGACGAGTCCAATATGATCACTCTGATTCTACAGATCTGATTGCCCAATCCGACCTGGATACTTCAATATTCAAATATGATTTCCTATTATGATAGATGTAGATATGCCTAAATAAAATTACGACAATTCAGAAATCCTTCTTCCTTAGTCTAGAAATCCTAATATGGAAATCCCAATCTGATTATCTCACTTGATACGATGACCCGACCAATATAATGACAAGTAGAATCCAATAGACAGCCGAATACGATGATCACTGAATAAGATGATCGGCTGAATACAACATTGAAATATTTTATCTTCTCATTTAACTCTTTCTCAATTGAAAAATTCTTCAACAAAGGTTCAATATGGAAAAATCTTTCTCTCTATTAAACTTCCAAGATTCTCTCTCTTCTATCATAAATAATACCTCCATGTCAGATCTTACTCAAGTATAATGTACTTTCTCCTTTTATAGGTGACCCATGAGAGGTTTTGGAGAGAATCCAAAAAACTTTCCCACTCAACCAAATTAAGCCAAATCTCTATTTCCCTTGAATTTAGAGTGCATTTATGACTTCATCAACTCTTATAGAATTTTATCAATCCTTTTTGAATCTTCTATCAACTTCAGATCTTCCTTTGACATAGTTTTCAAACATTAGTCCAGATCTAATTTCTTAATCTGATTTTCTCAATATGATGCTATGAAATAGTTAAATGTATAAAAGAATAAATAGACTTCTTCACATACCTCATTCTAATTTTGTTTCTTCATTATGATTTCTAAATATGATTATTTGTTTCAATATAATATAAACATTATTTAAATTTTAAGTTACCCCTCGATAATACATCAATATCTTTTCTTTATCTCTTATCTTGAACCACTTCAATTTCTATACTTATTCTCTTGAACCAAATGTAATAATAATTTATTTATATTGAACCACTTATTATCAAATCAAATCAATTCAGATATGATGGATCTAGACCCAATTGAATAAATAATACAATTGAAAACAATTCAGAGTTCATCTATCATCTCTATATTATTCTTTAAAACTTATCTTAATTCAAAAATTAATTCAACCCTTTTTAAATGGTTGAATACATTATTTATTAAGATATGAAATTCCTCTTTATAATGGTCACTCTATTCTTTTATTTTATTTTCATTCTTCGATTCTCAAATAATTCTTTATCTGAATACAATCTCACACCGAGTCCGATGAGCAACTTCTTTCTGTTCTAAATATGATGAAGATCGACAACTATAGTGCCATTAGAAACATCCTTCTTTCCAATTCAGCTAGAATATGATCATTCAAAAATCAATTGGCTTGACTACGATCAAGATGAATATGATATTATGAAACTTTTTTATTCTTTCTATCTAGATCCGATTAATCTAATTATGATTGGCCATTTTATTTCACTCCCCCTTTATTTAATCAAGCTTGCATCATATGTTATACCACTAAATTTTGATTTATGAGAACTCCAAGATCAATAAAGCATCATCAAATTTTATTTTTCTTAGTCATGTAGACTTAGATTATCCCATTATGATCAAACCTTCCGTACCAGATTCAGTGTGAATATGATGAACATTTACTTCTAGCATGATTATTCCTCAATAAAACCAACCTTATCATTCCAGATGTAGTGTGAATATAATTAGAAATTTCTTCTATCAAAATTTACCTGAATACGATGGACCTTATCAATCATTGTGATTCTGATTCTCTGAATATAATGGTCAGCCTGAATTTCAACAAAATATAAAGTGAGGTGATTTTATTCTATTCTTAAATGTCATTAACAACAAAAGACAATACCTTGAATATAATCAGCTTGGTTCTAATATAAATAACCTTGGATAAAGGTCCATTGATTTATGCTTTCAGGAAAGTACGAATTACCCACACCCTGGTAAGACCTCGATACAAAGATAAAATTATATCTTTTTATCCCCACATTACCTCAATCAAGCTAATATACTCATATGTATTCCTATCCTCTAAATTCATCGATCGTACTCACAACTATTGGAGTTGCATAAAGAAATACAATAGATTATTAGGGAGACAACTTGACAAGTTCTTATAAAGAGAAAGACTGTCTCTAAAGTAAATACAAAAGACTAGAAATAAGATTTTTGTTCTTTTAAACTTTAGAAAAATGAGAGAAAAGTCACAATGCACACACACATGAGAATTTATGTCAACAACACACACACACACACACACACACACACACTGAATAACCAGGTATTTATAGATGTGCCTCCCAATAGTCATATTGATCTCCAACAGTCATATTTTCTATGATATTTTTGCAAGGACATGGACACCTAGCACCCCAAAAGTAATATTATACCTGAAACCATGACATCATTTTGTTTAGCACATATAACAAAATACCCAACATCATTTTGAAAATGCAGTTTAAGAGTAAAATGTTCCAATATGATAAAATTGTTTTCTCTATTTAGGATTAAAACAGAAGTCAATCTGATGGTTTTACTTATAGATTCTCATTATGATTTTATTTATGATTGTGAATCTGATGGTATTGGTTCTAATTTCAAATCAGACTAAAACTTTTTTTCAGTACGAATACATGACAAAAAGTCTATAAATCAGTTTTATAGGGTGAATCTGATCATAATCGGATTCATGCTCATTATGATAACTGAAATGTAAATTTACGAATACATTAAAACTAATTTAAAGTATAGTAAAAGTATATGTTTTTTTATAAAAACATTTTAAAAATAATTTGGTCATAAAATTACTAGATATTTTATATTTAATAACGAGTTTGTGATTTATAAAACAAAATGAATGGAAAAGTAAAAAAGAAATTTTGACTCAACAAAAGAGTCAAAACTAATCATATGAAAAATGCTGAAAACATTCCTTTTTAAACCTTTGTAAATAAATTAAAATATTTTAAAAATTTACCTTTAATAACTATTGAATTAAAATAATAAACATATTGAAAAATTTAAAATAACATGGATATGAAGGAGAAATATTTTAAAAAATTTAAAATAACATTTTAAAGGAAAATCCATTACCTTGAGTCCTAAATCATTTCGTTCATATGAATACCCTCTAGAATAAATAAATTATTTTAGTTTTCTAATTCATTAAGGAATTTTTTAATGTTTATTATATTACCATTATTCAATTTATTCCATTTTACAATGTTTTATTTGGTTACTAAAATGGTTAAGTTCACATTGGATCATCAATTTATAACATCAAAATAACATTAGAGTATTGTCTATTTTCAAAGGGGTTATGGTTATATTAACTCCATAATGTTAAAATTTTTACAATTATCATATTTATACATTGGATAAAATATTAAAACCTACATTGTAAGGAAGTAATGAAAAATGAACCACGTTATTTTATGGTGATGATAGTCTGTATGTAAGCATGAATGACATTTTCATTTTTATACTGGGTAGAAAATAAATAAAGTAGATGCTGTTTTAATTTTAGAGAATCAAAATTTTATTTCTAAATGTTATATTTATTCATTAATTCCATCCTCTTGACCATCCTTGTAATGTGGAAATGAAAAATTAATCACATCGTTTCGTGGAGGTGGTGGTCCACACGTACGCATGAGCGATGTTATTATTTTCAAATGGATCATAGGTTATGAAGGTAATTAATATATTATCTTCAAAGTATAATAATTATTTCATAAATATAATATATATTTTTTGATCTATCATTTTAATCATCCATACAATCCGGTGATGAAAAATGAAACACAACACTTCGTGGAGGTGGTAATCCACACATATACACAATTGATGGTTTCATTTCCCATAGGTTGAAAAGAGTGATGGAAAAAGGGTTTTAATATATTAATAATAAAATTTAATTATATTTTAGATACTGATATATTTGTTTAATCATGGTTAAAAATATGTTTTAATGAGTAGGAATGAGAAATAAATATGAAACACTCAGTTAAGAATTATACATCTTCTTTGGAAAACCTCCCCTGGATTACACATTAAGCTTTCTTTGGATGCTATTTTGGTGATACAAGAACCTCTGATATGTGAAGAGGGATTTTTATAAGGTATTTTGGAAGGTGTTTTTAATATAAATCTCTCAAAATTTTTGAATAACTGAGGGAAAGTGGTTCCCTTTTATATGCGAGGTGAGTGGCACACTTGTAAATACTTAAAAATTTTAAATATATTATATGTATTTCTCAAAAGAAAGTGGGATAACAAGATTGTTTTAAAATATAAGATATATTAAGGTATTAATACTCTCAAAAAATAATATTTAACCTAGATTTAGAGATATTTGATACCATATCTCCTATTTTAACCCATGTAAACCCTTTTAACATTTACCGGGGTGGTAAAATTTTATCATGGTTACTATCCGTAATGACCAAAAAAGAAATTGAAATTGTTACCAAATATGAAAAAAATTATTAAAGATATGAAATAAATTTTATCATACCAAATTTCCTTATGTGGTAAAAATAAATTTTAATATAAATACAAAAGTCCCAAAAAAAATATTTTTTAGAAAAATGACCCATTTAAGCATAAAAATGATTTTATACAAAAAAGTATAATGATGATTACTATATAATTAATTGGATTATATTTTGTAAAATGTAAATAATTTAAATTTAAAATAAATCTAAAATATAATGGGTCTTTTTTAAATAATTTAAAATAAATGAAAGATTTAATAAAAATCAGTGTTTTCACTATTCACCCAAAAATAAATATTTTTAGAAAAATACAAAAAATTCATAATAAGATATATTTTATATGATTATATGAAAAATAAATTCCATTTTATCAAATTCAATTTCTAAGATCAGGAAATCTAACATTTAAATAAAATTATATAATACATGAAAAACAATATATTTAAATAAAATTATTAATTTTTCAATTGAAAAATCGTATAAAATTATATATAAAACTATGATGAATATAAATAAATAAAATTAATACATATAAATCATAATATTGATTTATTTCTAGGATTAAATAGGTTTTCACATGTTTAGTGGACTCCAATATCCTGAAATCTCGGACATATATTTCAACATAAGGAAATTTAAAATTTTGAAAATCATCTCTTAACAAAGCTCTTCTAGTATAAAAAACTTTAGAAGTTATAAAATGAGTGATCTATAACTTCTTCCAAATACTATTAATTGCTTAACAATAGGAAATATGGATATATATGTTTCTGTTCATAAAAAAATAATTTCTTAACTTGTAATTTAGCTGATATTATAGCTTTTTATGATTGGTAAAAGTTATGATTTCTTTGTTAGGAATTTTTTATTCACCAGTTAGCATAACAAAATTATCAACTCTAGTGTTGATCAAAAAATTATTCATATTATCTCTTTAGTATTCATAATCATTACCATAAAATATTGGGGGGTATGGTTGGATTGATATTATCTATAAATATTACATTTATTCCTTCCATCTTTTAAAATAGATAAAAAAAATATTTTCACAATACACATTAGTGTAAAAAATATTTATAAACAAAAAGTTTATAACAAGAAATAACACTAACTTTTAAAGGTAACATAATCAATAAGTATTTCAGTAGTTGAAACCTACTATGATACCAATTTTTGGATCGAAATGTATTTGTAGATGGATAAATACAAGATGGGTTGGGGTGAATTGTAAGTTTAAAAACTTTCATTTTTAACCTTAAGAGAAACTTTGTTTAATAGAATTAAAAAATAACATCCAAAAAACCTCTTATGTATTCGAACTGTAATTGGACAGGGAACTAGGTTCTGATGAAAAGAATATCATAATAAAGTAGATTCCTATATATAATCCATAGGTTTGACTCTAGTGAATAGAATCATATTAAGTAATTTTTGTATTATTAGTAAAAAAATATAAAAATAATCATAATTACAATGGTTACGATTTATTAGAGTAATATAATAAATGGTGATTCTATCTTAAAGTGTATAAAATCATATTCATAGCAGAACAAATGAATCATAATTAAATATATTATGATAAAATAAATACAAATATAAAGATGAATATAAAATATGACCTTCTATTAATTTTCACCGGAATAAAAATACTTTTAAAGGACTAAGTAATAAAATTGAATAGGATTTTTTTAACCTAAAGAGAAGAGTATACAATTGAAATTGTTCATTCAGGATGATTGTATCTTTGGGAGGGGTATGGGGTGAATCAGTGATACTTTTTCTTTTTATTTTTCCTTAAAGGTACTTTCAAATCTTATTAACGATTTAATTCCTTATTGAAAATGATTCAAACACACATCCAAAGGAACACTAGAATTTACAAGGTTCACGATTCAATAAGAATAGCTACATCCTTAGAATGATTTGGAAATAATCAAATACCATAGAATAAACAATAAATAAATCCTTTTGGTGGAATATAATGAGTAGGATATACCCTTTCACTTGTGTAACACTTTAAATACAATCCAAAAGTGCATGTTCACCCTTTTAGCACAAATATGTTAAAAAAATGTTTGTGTAAAAAATCATGTTACTTATTATTCTTTTCAATTTACAAAAATGTATTCTTTGGAAAATAATTCTTTAATTTATTACCTAAAATATGGTAATAAATTCATAACTTTGATATAGAATTCAATTCTGATTGAAAAGTCCGATCTGCTCACTCCATTCTCCAGATTCGATTGCCTAATCCGATTTGCCTACTGCGATCTTAAAATTCTATTTCCTAATACAATAGATGTAGCTCTACCTGAATACAATTAAAAAATATATATAATTCCTTATTCCTCACTCCTAAAATCCTGATATGGAAATCTGGATCTGATTATCCAACCTGATATGATGACCATTCGGATACGATCAAAAGTAGAATTAGATAGAAAGATGAATACGATGATCACTGAATATGATGATCAGATTAATAAAACATTATGATATAGTCTCTTATCCTTTCACTCTTTCTCCATCAAAAACTTATTCAAAAAAGTTTCAATATAGAAAACCCTTTCTCTCCCTTAAACTTCAGAGATTCTCTCTCTTCTCTCATGAATAGTACCTCCGTGTCAGACCTCACTCAAGTACAATGTAATTTTACCCTTTTATAGGTGATCCACAAGAGGTTTTGTAGGAAATATCTAAAACTTTCCTACTCAACCAAATTTACCCAAATCTTGATTCCCTTGAATTTCAAGTGCATTTATGACTTCATCAACTCTTCTCAAATCTTCTCGATCCTTCTCGAATCTTCTATCAACTTTATCTCTTCCTTTGAATCTCTTTTCAAGAATAATTCCTAATATAATCTCTTAATATGATTATATAAATATGATCTTATGAACTAGTTAAATGTAAAATTAAGAAATATACTTCCTCAATTTCCTCATTTTGATTTTATTTCTTCATTATGATTTCTGAATATCATGCTCTATTTCAATAGAAAAGAAATATTCTTTGAATTTGAAGTCCCCCCTTGATAATACATGCATCTTCTTTTCAAATCTTCTATTTGACCACTTCTATTTCTTTACTTCTTATCTTGACCTAGTTAGAATACACATTTCTTTCTATTGACCCACATGATCATCAAAGAAATTCACTTTTTATATGATGGCTCTTGACCCAATTTAAGAAACAACACATTTGAAAAAAATTCAGATTTCATCGACCATCTTAACATTCTTCTTCAACACTTCTCTTAATTCAGAAAGTAATTCAACCCTTTTTATAAATGATTAAATATAGTTTTGATTAATCTCTGAAATTTCTATTTGTAATGGTCACACTATTCTTATTTTCTTTGCATTCATTGGATCTCAAAAAATCATTTCTTTGAATACAATGTCACATCAAGTTCGACTATTAGTTTTTTTATCTTATGAATGTGATGATGATCAGTTTCTACAGTGCCCTTAGAAACATCCTTCTTTCTAATTTAGCTTGAATATGATTTTTCAGAAAACAATTTACCTAAATATGATCAGGATGAATATGATCTTCGACACATTTTTTATTTTTTCCATATATATTCGATCAATTTGAATACGATTGACCAATTTCTTTCACCACCTTTTCTTTCATAAATCTTGCATCAAAAGTTATACCAATAACTTATGATTTATGATAAATCCAAGATACAAAATGAATCATTACATTTGATTTATCACAGTCTTGAAGACTTCAATTCTCCCATTATAATGAAACCTTCCATACAGGATCCAGTGTCAATCTGATGACCATTTACTTCCATCAATATTCTTCCTCAATACGATCAACTTTATCATTCTAGATTTAGTGTGAGTTTGATGAGAATTTTCTTCATGCCAGATTTACCCCAATACTACAAAAATTTTCAAAAATTGTTAGTATAATTCTCTGAATATGATGGTTAGCCTTAATTTCAACAAAATACAAAGTGTGGTGATTTTTGTTTCTTCTTAAACGTCCTTGAAAACATAAGATAATACCTTGAATATAATCAACTTAGTCCTAAAAATATTCCCCTTTTTATTTGTTTGTCAAAAAAGTTTCATAAATCACAAAAGTTTTTTTAGGAAATGTATTACATATAAAAAATTCTAAGTCCATGTGAGCCAACTCATTGTAGGAAACAAGAATCATTGATAGAAAAACCATGCTTTCCAAAATAACTGATTATGAAAACTTCCTCAGCTTTTCTTCTTTCTTTCCCATATACTTCACCTTTCCTGGAATACAATTTTTTTTTCGTATAAACACTCTAAAAATATTTAGAATAGTTCACACACAATACAATGTTAAATTCACATCTTACCCACAAATCCCCCTTTTTTACATGCCTTTTATGGATATATTTATTAAACAATTCAATTATCCCCCTTGAAAACACTATCCAAAGATAAAATGAGAGAGGAGACATAAACACATACCTCAACCTTGATGAGAAAGAGGCTGGATGCCCATGGTCAAACAAAATTTAGAAAAGGATTCCTTCAGTAAAGGTTTTGTGAAAATGTCATCAACTTGTTTTGATGTTGGAATATACTACATATTCAATTCATTATTCTTCACATGATATTTGATGAAATTATATTTGATATCAATATGTTTTGAATGCGAATATTGAACCAGATTCCTAATGATATTTATTGTACTTTGATTGTCACAACCAAATTGAAATGGTAACTTTATTTCAACAAGTATGACTTCTAATTGAGTTTTCATCCACATAAGTTGAGTAGTGTCTAGTGTGGGAGAAACATAAGCAGCTTTAGCTGTACTAAGAGCTACTGAATTCTATTTATTTAAATTCTAACTAACATAATTATTTCTTAGAAATAATACTCTACTAGTTTTGGATCTTATATCATTAAAATTTCCTTCCCAATCAACATCTAAATACCTAAAAAAATAAATACTTTTATGAGTTGTCATATCTGATTCAAAATTCTATTTTTCCTTTTAAATATTATAGAATTATTATTCCAATAATTAAATTTGACTCTTTTTAAGAACTTTTAAATCTTTCCTAGAAGGTAACAACATAAACAATGTCAGGTCTGGAAAAAATTAAATACAATAAACTTCCAATCATCTTATGAAATTATTTATGATCAACTTTTTTTCCTTCTCCATATTTTTTCATCTTTGTTCCAATTAAAATGAGAGTGTAAAAACGTTTTGAGTTGTCCATGATGAACCTATTCAGAAGTTCCTTAGCATACTTTTCTTAGGAAAGGAAGATATGTTTATTATTTTGTAAAATTTGTAACCCAAGAAAATATTTCATTTCCCCCAGCATGGAAATTTAAAACACCTTTTTCACCTTTTCAAAAAATCTTTCACAAATCTTTAATTATTCCCAACAAACATAATGTCATCAACATAAACAATTATGATGAGGTAGTACTCTTGAATTTCTATGACATAATGATTGTTATCAACTCTTCCTTTATTAAAACTCATCTTCCTTAAGAAAGTATAAAATTTGTAATACTATGCTCTTGGAGCTTGTTTTATCCCATACAATTTATTCTTCAATTTGCAAACATAACTTTCATCTTTCCCAATAACAAATCCACAAGATTGTTCAATGTAAACTTCCTCATCAAGATCACCATTAAAGAATACTATTCTAACATCAATTTGAAAGATCTTTTAACATCATTGTGAAACAATAGAAAGAAAAATTATAATTGTTTCTAATATTTCCATCAGAGAAAAGGTTTAATCGAAATCAATACCTTCAATTTGTGAATACCCTTTGCACACTAATCTTAATTTGTTTCTTATTAATTCACCTTATTAATTTATCTTGTTTTGAAAAACCCACTTTGTGTTGATAATGTTTTTGTTTTCTAGATTGGTTATGAGTTTCCATGTTTCATTATTTTCAATATAATAAATCTTTTCATTCATAGCCTGAACCCATTTTGGATACCCAAAAGCTTATTTCACATCATTAATCTCTACTTTTGAATAAAATGTATTATTTGTAATATCATTTGTTGTTCTTCTTGTTTGAAAATTATTATGTTGATCCCCATTGATATTCTAAGCTTCCACTTTTTTTCTCAATATAGGATGATATTTTCAAGTATATTTCTCATCAATGGAAATACCTGAGTCTAATTTTTCTTTTTGAGAAGGATTATAATTATCTTTATCCATATTGGAATTTTTTTCAAGAATTTACTTACTATGATTAACTTCCTTAACTGTCCAAATACACTTGCTTTCCTATGATATTTCTATTAATTTCACAAAAACTGAATAAAAAATTCTTCTTGTCTCTTTGTTGAGACATCTATATAATTTTCCTTTTAGATTATAGCCCTGAAAAATTCTATCTTTACCTTTCTGCTCAATCTTTCCATAGTTTCCGCCTTTCAATTTATAATACATGGAATCCTGAAAAATCTAAAGTGTTTCAGGCTTGTATTTTTACCATAAAACAATTCATATGTAGTCATACATAAGCTTGCAGTGTAGAAACTTTTGTTTGGAATATAAATAGCAGTGCTCATGGCTGCCTCCAATAGTAATGAGAAATACCATGTTCATGTAACATAGTTTTACCAATTTCCACCAAAATTATATTATTTCCTATAGAAACCCCATTTTTTTAGGAGTGTATGGGGAGCTATAATCATACTGAATTCCATTCTTCTCAAGATAAATTTAAAATTATTCACTTCTGTATTCACCACTATTGTTTGTTCTCAACTTATTTATTAAATACTCACATTCTTTCTCAGCTTTTATTCTGAAACTTTTATACATTTTCAAAGCTTCTGAATTATGTTTCATATACATAACACAAGTAATGAGAGTAAAATAATCAATGAAAATGATAAATTATGTATCTCTATTTTTTATTTTAATATCATTCTCCCTTCTCATTTCATAAGTGATGAGAGTGCTTTGTAAATCATAAAGAGATAATGTTTCATGATCTCTGTATTCCAATGAAGAAAATTTTGCATCAAAATTTTTGGGAAGTATTATCAAGATATTTTCAGCAACTGTAGAATATTATAACTTTTCACCAAGATATATGATAGTGATAACTATTTCATTCACCCTAGAAAATAAGTCCCTAACTGATTCTTATTCACCCATCTTTAAATATTCAAACTTTAATATCTAGATTTAATACTTTTCATTATTCACTTTTGTATTGAATTCATATATGTTTTTCAATTTATCCCATATATTTTTTCTTTCTCTATTCCTTTCACCCTTAAGAATTCACTTTTATAAAGTGATGATAATAAAGAATTCTTGGACCTTCCATCATTCTCAAGATTCTTCTTATCAACATATGTAAGATGAACGTTATAATAAATAAGAGGAAACCCATCTATTTCAGTTACAAGAAGTTCATATCCAAAAATACATAAGATAAAAAAAAATTATATCTTATAGATATGATAATTCTTTCCATCAAAAACTAGAATATCTTTACTTTTTACACAATCCAAATTATCCATCAACAAAGAATAAGCGAAATGAGCCTATCTCTGATACAACTTGAAAGTGCCCTATTTGGATGATTGTATTATTGAGAGGGGGAGGGGGAGAATCAATGATACTTTTTCTTTTATTTTTCCTTGAAAAAAACTTATACACTTATTAATTATTTTCTTCCTTGCTGAAAAAGATTAAAACAAACATCAAAATAAATACAAGAATTTATAAGGTTCACTATTAAATATGACTATCTACACCCTTGGTATGGTTTGTAAATGATCCAATACCACAAAATATACTAGAAATCAATCCTTTTGGTGAAATAAAATGAGTAATATATACTATTTCACTCATGTATCACTTTAAAGACAATACAAAAGTGAATATGCACCCTTTTAGCACAAATAGGGTAAAACGATGTTTGTGTAACATCTCATCGTACCTATTTTTATTTTCAATTTACATAAATAAATTCTTTGGAAAAAATTATTAATTATATTACCCAGAAGATGGTAATAACTTTAGGGCATTGATATAAAATTAAATTTTGATTCACGAGTCCAATATGATCACTCTGATTCTACAGATCTGATTTCCCAATCTGACCTGGATACTTCAATATTCAAATATGATTTCCTAATATGATAGATGTAGATATGCCTAAATAAAATTAAGACAATTCAGAATTCCTTCTTCCTTAGTCTAGAAATCCTAATATGGAAATCCCAATCTGATTATCTCACTTGATACGATGACCCGACCAATATAATGACAAGTAGAATCCAATAGACAACCGAATATGATGATCACTGAATAAGATGATCGGCTGAATACAACATTGAAATATTTTATCTTCTCATTTAACTCTTTCTCAATTGAAAAATTCTTCAACAAAGGTTCAATATGGAAAAATCTTTCTCTCTATTAAACTTCCAAGATTCTCTCTCTTCTATCATAAATAATACCTCCATGTCAGATCTTACTCAAGTATAATGTACTTTCTCCTTTTATAGGTGACCCATGAGAGGTTTTGGAGAGAATCCAAAAAACTTTCCCACTCAACCAAATTAACCCAAATATCTATTTCCCTTGAATTTAGAGTGCATTTATGACTTCATCAACTCTTATAGAATTTTATCAATCCTTTTTGAATCTTCTATCAACTTCAGATCTTCCTTTGACATAGTTTTCAAACATTAGTCCAGATCTAATTTCTTAATCTGATTTTCTCAATATGATGCTATGAAATAGTTAAATGTATAAAAGAATAAATAGACTTATTCACATACCTCATTCTAATTTTGTTTCTTCATTCTGATTTCTAAATATGATTATTTGTTTCAATATAATATAAACATTATTTAAATTTTAAGTTACCCCTCGATAATACGTCAATATCTTTTCTTTATCTCTTATCTTGAACCACTTCAATTTCTATACTTATTCTCTTGAACCAAATGTAATAATAATTTATTTATATTGAACCACTTATTATCAAATCAAATCAATTCAGATATGATGGATCTAGACCCAATTGAATAAATAATACAATTGAAAACAATTCAGAGTTCATCTATCATCTCTATATTATTCTTTAAAACTTATCTTAATTCAAAAATTAATTCAACCCTTTTTAAATGGTTGAATACATTATTTATTAAGATATGAAATTCCTCTTTATAATGGTCACTCTATTCTTTTATTTTATTTTCATTCTTCGATTCTCAAATAATTCTTTATCTGAATACAATCTCACACTGAGTCCAATGAGCAACTTATTTCTGTTCTAAATATGATGAAGATCGACAACTATAGTGCCATTAGAAACATCCTTCTTTCCAATTCAGCTTGAATATGATCATTAAAAAATCAATTGGATTGACTACGATCAAGATGAATATGATATTATGAACCTTTTTTATTCTTTCTATCTAGATCCGATTAATCTAATTATGATTGGCCATTTTATTTCACTCCCCCTTTATTTAATCAAGCTTGCGTCATATGTTATACCACTAAATTTTGATTTATGAGAACTCCAAGATTAATAAAGCATCATCAAATTTTATTTTTCTTAGTCATGTAGACTTAGATTCTCCCATTATGATGAAACCTTCCGTACCAGATTCAGTGTGAATATGATGAACATTTACTTCTAGCATGATTATTCCTCAATAAAACCAACCTTATCATTCCAGATGTAGTGTGAATATAATTAGAAATTTCTTCTATCAAAATTTACCTGAATACGATGGACCTTATCAATCATTGTGATTCTGATTCTCTGAATATAATGGTCAGCCTGAATTTCAACAAAATATAAAGTGAGGTGATTTTATTCTATTCTTAAATGTCATTAACAACAAAAGAAAATACCTTGAATTTAATCATCTTGGTTCTAATATAAATAACCTTGGATAAAGGTCCATTGATTTATGCTTTCAGGAAAGTACGAATTACCCATACCCTGGTAAGACCTCGATACAAAGATAAAATTATATCTTGTTATCCCCACATTCCCTCGATCAAGCTAATATACTCATATGTATTCCTATCCTCTAAATTCATCGATCGTACTCACAACTATTGGAGTTGCATAAAGAAATACAATAGATTATTAGGGAGACAACATGACAAGTTCTTATAAAGAGAAAGACTGTCTCTAAAGTAAATACAAAAGACTAGAAACAAGATTTTGGTTCTTTTAAACTTTAGAAAAATGAGAGAAAAGTCACAATGCACACACACATGAGAATTTATGTGAACAACACACACACACACACACACACTGAATAACCAGGTATTTATAGATGTGCCTCCCAATAGTCATATTGATCTCCAAAAGTCATATTTTCTATGATATTTTTGCAAGGACATGGACACCTAGCACCCCAACAGTAATATTATACCTGAAACCATGACATCATTTTGTTTAGCACATATAACAAAATACCCAACATCATTTTGAAAATGCAGTTTAAGAGTAAAATGTTCCAATATGATAATTTTTTTTTCTCTATTTAGGATTAAAACAGAAGTCAATCTGATGGTTTTACTTATAGAGTCTCATTATGATTTTATTTATGAGTGTGAATCTGATGGTATTGGTTCTAATTTCAAATTAGACTAAAACTTTTTTTCAGTACGAATACATGACAAAAAGTCTATAAATCAGTTTTATAGGGTGAATCTGATCATAATCGGATTCATGCTCATTATGATAACTGAAGTGTAAATTTACGAATACATTAAAACTAATTTAAAGTATAGTAAAAGTATATGTTTTTTTTATAAAAACATTTTAAAAATAATTTGGTCATAAAATTACTAGATATTTTATATTTAATAACGAGTTTGTGATTTATAAAACAAAAGGAATGGAAAAGTAAAAAAGAAATTTTGACTCAACAAAAGAGTCAAAACTAATCATATGAAAAATGCTGAAAACATTCCTTTTTAAACCTTTGTAAATAAATTAAAATATTTTAAAAATTTACCTTTAATAACCATTGAATTAAAATAATAAAAATATTGAAAAATTTAAAATAACATGGATATGAAGGAGAAATATTTTAAAACATTTAAAATAACATTTTAAAGGAAAATCCATTACCTCGAGTCCTGAATCATTTCGTTCATATGAATACCCTCTAGAATAAATAAATTATTTTAGTTTTCTAATTCATTAAGGGATTTTTTCATGTTTATTATATTACCATTATTCAATTTATTCCATTTTACAATGTTTTATTTGGTTACTAAAATGGTTAAGTTCACATTGGATCATCAATTTATAACATCAAAATAACATTAGAGTATTGTCTATTTTCAAAGGGTTTATGGTTATATTAACTCCATAATGTTAAATTTTTTACAATTATCATATTTATACATTGGATAAAATATTAAAACCTACATTGTAAGGAAGTAATGAAAAATGAACCACGTTATTTTATGGTGATGATAGTCTGTATGTAAGCATGAATGACATTTTCATTTTTATACTGGGTAGAAAATAAATAAATTAGATGCTGTTTTAATTTTAGAGAATCAAAATTTTATTTCTAAATGTTATATTTATTCATTAATTCCATCCTCTTGACCATCCTTGTAATGTGGAAATGAAAAATTAATCACATCGTTTCGTGGAGGTGGTGGTCCACACGTACGCATGAGCGATGTTATTATTTTCAAATGGATCATAGGTTATTAAGGTAATTAATATATTATCTTCAAAGTATAATAATTATTTCATAAATATAATATATATTTTTTGATCTATAATTTTAATCATCCATACAATCTGGTGATGAAAAATGAAACACAACACTTCGTGGAGGTGGTAATCCACACATATACACGATTGATGGTTTCATTTCCCATAGGTTGAAAAAAGTGATGGAAAAAGGGTTTTAATATATTAATAATAAAATTTAATTATATTTTAGATACTGATATATTTGTTTAATCATGGTTAAAAATATTTTTTAATGAGTAGGAATGAGAAATAAATACTAAACACTCAGTTAAGAATTATACATCTTCTTTGGAAAACCTCCCTTGGATTACACAGTAAGCTTTCTTTGGATGCTATTTTGGTGATACAAGAACCTCTAATATGTGAATAGGGATTTTTATAAGGTATTTTGGAAGGTGTTTTTAATATAAATCTCTCAAAATTTTTGAATAACTGAGGGAAAGTGGTTCCCTTTTATATGCGAGGTGAGTGGCACACTTGTAAATACTTAAAAATTTTAAATATATTATATGTATTTCTCAAAAGAAAGTGGGATAACATGATTATTTTAAAATATAAGATATATTAAGGTATTAATACTCTCAAAAAATAATATTTAACCTAGATTTAGAGATATTTGATACCATATCTCCTATTTTAACCCATGTAAACCCTTTTAACATTTACCGGGGTGGTAAAATTTTATCATGGTTACTATCCGTAATGACCAAAAAAGAAATTGAAATTGTTACCAAATATGAAAAAAATTATTAAAGATATGAAATAAATTTTATCATACCAAATTTCCTTATGTGGTAAAAATAAATTTTAATATAAATACAAAAGTCCCAAAAAAAACATTTTTTAGAAAAATGACCCATTTAAGCATAAAAATGATTTTATACAAAAAAGTATAACGATGATTACTATATAATTAATAGGATTATATTTTGTAAAATGTAAATAATTTAAATTTAAAATAAATCTAAAATATAATGGGTCTTTTTTAAATACTTTAAAATAAATGAAAGATTTAATAAAAATCAGTGTTTTCACTATTCACCCAAAAATAAATATTTTTAGAAAAATACAAAAAATTCATAATAAGATATATTTTATATGATTATAGGAAAAATAAATTCCATTTTATCAAATTCAATTTCTAAGATCAGGAAATCTAACATTTAAATAAAATTATATAATACATGAAAAACAATATATTTAAATAAAATTATTAATTTTTCAATTGAAAAATCGTATAAAATTATATATAAAACTATGATGAATATAAATAAATAAAATGAATACATATAAATCATAATATTGATTTATTTCTAGGATTAAATAGGTTTTCACATGTTTATATGGGGGATTTTGTTTATCTTATACATAAGTATTATTTATTTTATCATTTTACTTTTTTTAATATTATGTGTATTTCACATAATTAACTAACCATGTTTGATAAAATTATTTATTTATAATCCATTAATTTTATTTTATCTTATCATGATTTTTATTTCATTTACTTTATGTGATCACATTTAAACATCAAATAAACACGAATTGTATAAATAAATAAATAACCATGCATTGTACAAAAAATAAACATTTGGTATGGCCATAATATTTTAACTGCTGGTTATTTTATCATATAGAAGATAAATAAACCCTTGAAGCTAGGGTAATAACTCCCTGAACTGATCTTAGCTCATGTTGCAACATTGCACCATTAACATGTGTATCTCCTTGGTTGGTTTTACCTCGACCTGTTCTAGAGCAGTTTCCTCTCATATGGAGTTTCTTCCTTTACATATGCTTACCCACTTATAGGTGTGGAGTACTAGAGGTTAGGGTTACATAAAAAAGTATTAGACATGCAATCCCAAACATATTAAGGAGAAAAAGATGACACACTGATCATAATATTTAATTTAACAATAAATTTATCACAAACATACTTATAACAGTAAATCAAATTAAATAGAAACCCAAATAATACATTGATTGGCCTAGATCATGATCACCCCTGCATGAAACAAATACTACTATTATTCATTTCAATCCATTCTTTATTAAGATAAATTTATTGAATTAATAAATTAATTATATTATTAATTAATCAATTCATTTATCATAATTAATAAACTAAATAGTATATGATATTATTATCCACTTTAATTTTAAATAAATTAAATAAATTAAATAAGTTAAATAAGTTAAATAAATTAAATAACTTATATAAATTAAATAAATTAAACAAATTGAATAACTTATATAAATTAAATAAATTAAACAAATTGAATAAATTAAATAAATTAAATAAATTAAATAAATTAAATAAATTAAATAAATTAAATAAATTAAATAAATTAAATAAATTAAATAAATTAAATAAATTAAATAAATTAAATAAATTAAATAAATTAAATAAATTAAATATGTTAAATAAATTAAATAAATTAAATAAATTAAATAAATTAAATAAATTAAATAAATTAAATAAATTAAATAAATAAAATAAATAAAATAAATAAAATAAATTAAAAAAATTAAAAAAATTAAAAAAATTAAATACATTTTAAATTTATTAAGTACATGATGTGTGCTAGAGGCGTCATGATGTGTAACCTTCTGCAGCTGCTTAAATCCATTTTTGGAATTTAACTCTCACATGACATGTACCGTCACATGAAATTTCATGAGACTAACATTGTGCATGGTCATTTTCATGTACGGTGTACCTACATGAAATGTATTTCTACATGGTATGTATCGATATACGTAGCATGTTGTTTAATGAGTCAATCCTTATAGTTGGAATGATGTGCATGACTACATGACACACATTGAATATACATAATGTGTACCATTAGAGATGACTATGAAGTACACAACATGTATGATAAATATACATGTCATTTATCTATTGAATAATGTGGAAAAAAATTAATAAAGCATTTAACATCACACACAACCTGCTGAAATCACTCGACATGTAATTCAGGTGAATAACCCTATCATATGGTGTGTTTAAGTGCCCATATGTGTCATTTAATTCGCATGGGATGTGGTCAGATTAGAATATCTATTTATCCTAAAATACACTTGCTATAATGGCATAATATAGTGATGGTGCGAGGTTGATCCCACAAGGAACTTTTTAGTTGGAAAGGAACCAGGAATTCAAACATTTTTTGTAAGAGTCCTCAAGAATTGGTTTGGTTTTGGGATTTAATTATATCTATTGAGTTTGGTTTATGATTTAGAAAGAATATAGGGATAATGATCAATTTTAGGGTTCATTTAAAAAGGATAATTTTGATCCTAGATTGGAATATTCACAGGGATTAGGCTATGAAGTAGTGAAAAGATATCTAGTTTCTTATGGTCAAACAAGTTAGATCTATCTGAGATGCAACCATCCGATGGTCTAGATATATCTAACAACCTAGATGAATTAATACTAGCTTCCATTACAGAAATTATCATAGGCTAATAGTTATATACTACTCTAATACGATCAGGTTAGGTTCATTAATTTAAAAATCTCACGGTTAGGGTTCCCTAAAAAAATTGAATAAAAATTTGTTATATAACCTGATTAATAACATTAGGTTTACCATGTTATGATTTAGAGATTCATTAAGTTAAAAACACCCCTACTCTTAACACTCACCCTAAGTGGGTTGGAATCTCATGATGGTAATAATGAAGACCGAAGAAACTATTATATACATTCTTGTAAGATTGAGAAATACTTGAAATATGAAAGTTTGTAAGAGAGGGTTCAAGAATCAAGAATTTCATAATTGAAGCAAGTAATAATTAAATCAACCACTTACTTGAAACAATAAACAATCAAGAATGTATGGTGAAGCCACTATCGAATGGAAATGAAAATGGTAAATGTTTTTTAAATGCTAAACAATGATTAAAATAATGTAAAATGTATATTGAATAATCAAAGTCACTTGGATTCAATCAAATTTGTAAAAGGAATTACTTTGAGTTGAGTTAGGTGAGAAGAGAAGGGATAAATGAGAGAGAACAAGATAAAAATGAGAGAAAGAAAAGTTATGCACTTTTGTACATGCGTTGGAAGGTAAATAGTCGAGATATTACATGACATGTAAACTTATCACATAGTGTGATTTGGATAAATGGTTTTCTATCATTATTTTGGATCTGGAACAAATCTCATCCTAAATCTTTTAGATTTGGATATTTGACTCATCAGATGACTTGTAACTGGTCTTCACAAAATTCTTCTTCACATGACTGTAACATTAAGTGGGAAGTGGTATTTGAATATTACATGATTTTTATTGGAGATTCAGATCATGTAATATTTTAATGATTTTTATTTTCTTCACAACTTTCTTCATGAATTGTGACATGCTATGAATGATTCCTACACATCATGATAGTGATTCATGATGTGTAATCTTCATTTTTGGCCAGTTTTCACATATTTTCCTTTAGATTATTTGGAATATATTATACGCAATAATCAACTCATAATTTTTGAATTATCAATTAAATAATGAATAATCAATAATTAAGTGGATATAAAATTCATATATAATTTTAGTTTATCAAAATCTCCCAACTTGAATAATTTCTTGTCCTCAAGAAAAAAAGAGTCTCAATAGGGATTTTAAAATAAATAATTTTTTAAAATAAGAAACATTCATTTTAACTAGGAAAATAGAATTAAGTGTAGGAATAAAAATTCATTCTTCCATAATCAATCATATAGAGAAAATTAATCATGCATCATAGTTCAGTTCTTTATTCATATTCTCAATCTTTTAATTACAATCTCAAAATTCTTACTTAAATTCTATAATCATATTTCAATTTACCTCACGATAAATTTTATCTCATCACTTAGGGTAAAATGTTACTAGATTTATTCTCATACCCTGAATACATGTTCCTAACCATAGGCTTGCATTGGTTCTATCATGTCTACTTTATAAAGAAAAATACAAAATTATTCATGATGGATTCAGAAAAAGGGTTCAAATGACTCTAAGGATGAGGAAAAGTGGGTATAAAGTAAAAATAAGTCTCAAAAAGAGGGTAAGATCTAAATTTTAAATCATGATAATAAGTAAAAGTAAAGTGGTGTGTCTCCTTTGAGTTCAAATAGTTTCCATGCTCCAAACTGCTTAAACTGGATCCATAAATGTTTCAAGTATGTATAAAAAATGTACCATGTTCCTTTATTTTTTTCTTATAATTTATTTTTCAAAATTCATGTTTAGTCTAGATCTCATATTTATCCCTTAACCACATAGGATCCTTAAGGTAATTCTTTAGTTTGTAAATGGTGAATTTTGACCTTCCCAACACACAACCCAAAATCATTTTCTTTTTCTTTTTGTATTTTTTAAAGGAACTTAATAAGAATAAAATTACAAATATAACACATGGATCATAAAAAATTACTATTGTAAAGTTCCACAATACATATTATCAATAAAAACATCATGTTTACATAGGCTGAAAATTCCCCCACATTTTTTCAAAGTATAATCATGAATAAAATGAAGAGCAGGGTAGTAAGGGGAAATCAGCTTGGAATAACTATATCATAAATAGTTTATTCAGGGAAACTACAAGCCAAATTAAGGAAAAATGTAAGGTGGGTCTCAATAAAATGTGTCTTAAAAAATATTTCCTCAACCATCTTAAAATCATAGTTATTCAGTCATATCCTCAATAAGATCTCAATAAAAGTTATGATAGGTTTACATGTCCTAAATTTATCTAAAGATATATGGTCAGAAAAGAAAATGAAATCATAGGCTCTGAATCCTCCAAGGAATGGGAATATAAAAGTAAAACTATCAATCAATCAGTTTATAAAATCAAGTAATAAGTTAATAAGAAATTTTTTTCAAAATTTTAAATTTGAATTAAATTACTAAACTATGAAATAATTTTAAAAATATAAACATAATAAAAGCATGGATTTCAAAAATTGTTCTTTTTAAAATATTCTTTTATTTAAATAGGTTCAATGAGTTTAAAGGTTTAAATAATTATTCCAATGAAAAATGTCTCTTAGATAAATGAAAATAATAAAACAACCAAGTGTAACAACAATAAAGCTTAAGAAATAACCCCACACTTAAAATGAGGCAGTTTACACACTATTATGGAAAGTACCGTGTGAGAGATATGATAGATATATAATATAGAAAATGAAATGGATATTTGAAAATTAATGTAAGGAAATCAATAGATCCCTATAATGCATGTCATGCTATAGGAAAATTTATTGAATCGTGATGTCAAATGGGGGACCTGCATAATGGGTTAGAAATGAAAAACCAGTAATAAATAAAACATTAGTCCATAGAGTTTAAATATTTTAGAAGCAATAATATAAGAAAGTGAACACAATAAATATCAATGAAAGAAATATCAGATAAATGTAGATATATAGATACAATGACGTTGAAAGATACTTGTGATAAAAATTTATACCAAAAGAAAAATAGAAAATACTAAGTATAAGAATAAAAATGAAGAAAGAAAATTAAATATGGGTTGACTCCCATAAAGTGCTAACAAAGTCATTGTCATCTAGAAGTATGAACAAAAGTATCATAAAGTGTGGTCCATCAAATCAGAATTTCACTACTACCTACAAGAACTAGAGGCTATGTCATCGAGCTCTAACAGATTCTTGGAAATATTAACCACATCAGGAGAGTACTGAGATGAATTTGGTGTTGAAGGAATAACATCTGTGCTCATTGTGGTAGTGATGGTTTATGGGCATGGATCTATAGTGACAGATCCTCAAGTTGGTGCTTGACATCAGCTAGATGCTAAGTCATTCATATTATGGGGGAATATGGTGATGGAACAAGAGCATCAATGACCACATAAGAGGTAGAAGATCTAGAAATGGATACTAAAAAATGTAATGTAATGAAAAATAAGCCAATATATAGTGAGGGAAAAGTTGTATCTCACATATATAATAAGTGCAACGATACATCAGTGATATAGAATACATATAGTATGGAGATGTGACCACTAATGCATAGTAAAAAAACAAGAGAGGGGACTAGGATATACTAATATAAATAAAAATCATCCATATTTTCATCTAATATAATGACCCATGCTTAATGTACATGGATATTACATCATTTTTTGCAGAATACACATACACATGTCCAAAGACTGTATTAGTTTAGTGCCTTTAAATACTTGGAAACTTAAAAAACCAGTTTATAATACATATACATATTATCCTACCTATTTTTTCATATCTATAACCCATTTCAACATGTCATACTTAAAACAATTCTTCATATCCCAGGGAAAAGAAACATAATAAAAGGTTGAGCTCCAATGCTCAGTAAGGGTATAAAAAGGATATATATAAGAAAAAATATGATAAAAAAATGGTATGAGAACATGATTATAACATCATAATATCATATGAAACTTATCAAATATCATAAACATGAATCATGACATAAATATTGGTATTTAATAAGACATTAATCATAAGGGAATCAAAGAACACAATCCTTAAGCTCATAACATTGATACATGAAATGAAATTTTGGAATACACATAAACTTGTAACTTTGTGAACATGTATAAATAATAACAGGTTTAATCATTAAATTAAGGATATGAAATCATGCCCTTTAATAAAAATTTTTACATCAAAACTAGGACCACACATAAAATTACAGACATGAAAACTAGGTCCACGCATAGAATTGTGAACATGAAATTAGGTTCACGGATAACATATGTACCTCATGAGTTATCCTTCTTTACCCAATTCTTTGGAGGGAGATATAAGTCCCAAATATAACATAATAAAAACCATACTTATATGTTCCACAATATCATAAATCATTCATTATATCAGAACCCATGGAATGAAATGGATTTCATAAACATCATTCAATCGTAATATAACCCATTAAAAGAAATTAGTTTCATAAATATCATTCCATCACAAACATAAACCATTATTTTAAAGAATAATAATGGTATCATTGAATCATATACATATTAAACCATAAGTAACATCAAATAATTTTATATTATTTGGAAAATTATTTTGAGTGATCACTTGAAAATAATTTTCGATGAAAAGTTTATTTCTGCTTTGAGAACATTTTCTTTTATTAAAATGACTTGTAATTTTAAAAGAAAAATTTTTCTTTGAAAATAACATTCTAATATTGTAAATAAATTTTCAAATCATTAAGGTTTCATGATGGTGGAAATTTTTTCTCTTGCTATGTAAGTTAAAAAAATATTCCTTTCATACTTTTCCCATAAAATTCACAAAGTACCTCGTTTGAAAAAAAATATTCCTTTAAAAACATTTAGTAAAAAGTAAAAAATGGGTAAAAATGAATCTAAAAAACTATATTAAAATATTATAAATCCTTTTTAATACATTTATAGAAAACTTGGACATGGAAGAGAAATATTCTGCAATGGATTCTTAAAATAAAACAATCCCGAATAGTGATGAGATTGTGAAATAAACATTTGTCACAATATAATTAGTAGAATCATATGTAACATGAAAGAATGAAATTATATGAATATTAAAATTCCATAATATTCTATATAAAACTCATAAAATACATTTATGGGAATTATATATACCTTGTATAAGAAACAAGTAGTGTATAAGGCATGTGTCCCACAGAAATAAAAGTGAGACAAAAATCCCTTACCTTAAGTCTTAACTTCCTTCATATACATTAAAAGAATACTCTATAATTCATATAATTTTATGATAAATATAACAAATAACCATATTCATATATATAATATAATATATTATTTACTTATAACTTTATATTACTCTCTTATTAACAATTCCATGTTAAATTTATGTTTCAGGTAATAACTGTTTTGTTTTTCGTTATTGTTTGGACTTGTTATCCTTTTCCTCTTACAAAGATAATGATTTCATGATATATAGAATGATATAAATGATATAAATATAATATATATATATATTCAGTATATATGTATTCATAGTGATTCATAAAATTTTAAGGATAGAAAATAAATTACACTGTTCATGGAGACGGTAGGCCGTATGTACACATGAATGATGTATTGATTTTCTCAGAATGTTAAAAGAAAGAAAGGTATATGATATATTATAATTAAATAATAATTTTTATGTAAAATATATCATATATATTCCTAAAATTCATCCTTACTATCCCAATTTGAAATATAGAGGAAAAACAAATCACATCGCATCATGGAAATGATATGTCATACGTACGCATGAGCGACGTTATCATTTCCCAAAATATTAGATGGTAAAAAGGTAGATATGTTATTATTATTAAAGAATTATAATAATGTAATAAATATCATATACAAGCATTAAACTCATCATAATTCCCACTCATAAAATACGGTGATGGGAAATTAATTGTATCGCTACGCGGAGGCGGTATGCCGTACATACACACAAGCGATAATTTCACTTCTAGTTTTATGGGAAAGAGGATGTATAATGGTGTGTTCATATCATAATAAAATTTAATAAATATAAATAATATTAATTTAATATTTTATGTTATATATTATATATTTATAGGAGGTATAGAAGAGTATAAAAAGAGAGTGATTGGCTAGAGATATTACCACTTCTTCAAAATGGCTACTTTAGATCTCCTATAAAGGGATCTAGAGTTGGTATTTTGGGAATAAAAGAACCTCTATAATGTGGATATGTAAGTGGATAAGATAATTTTTTAGATATTTGTCGTGCTATAAGGCTCAAAGTAGTGAAATGGCATGAGGTAGGAGGTGTCCTTTTATAATGAAGACGATGGTCACTTTGGGAATTTCTCAAAAGATTAAATTATAATAAATTAAATATAAATCCAAATAACTCAAAATGGAAATTAATTATAATATAATGTGTTTTAGGGTGTAATACCAACATCAAATATATTTTATTCATTTTTTTGTAATTTTAAACCTTATCTTTTTAATTAACCCTTTGCTAACTGATTTTAATTTTAACTACGGTAACAACATTTTCAATATTAAAAGGTGTGGTATTTTTACTTATAAGGTGAAAATTAAAACATAAATGGTAAATTTATGATATTTTAAACAAAAATTTACCCATTGTCATTATTTATATTTTTTACGATTTAACTAATTTTATAAAATAATAATATCATTAGTGTCAATTTTGAATATATTCATTACATTAACTTTAAGAAAATAAATCCAGCAGGTAAATATGAGAAAACCCATTTAATAAAATGATAACATATCATATTTCCCTATAAAATTATTTTATAATATTAATTTAGTCCGATTATATTTCTTTTAATATTTATAATATCATTTAATTGATTGTTTTGTTAATAGAATAATTATTGCATCATCATTGTGTAATTATTTATGAAAATTATTCCATCACTAAAATTTAAATATTAAATACCATGATATATATAAACCTTTTATATTTCATAATAATATACACTGTGTATCATATCTTATATTTATCCACATATTCAAAATATTATATTTATTTAAAGTATGAGTGTGACATTTTGGCACTCTCCTTGATTTTAATAATATCTTAGTAAATTTTATAGAAAAGTGTCCATTAAATAATTAAATTTTAAAAAATAGGTGTTAAAGGTCTATTTAAATTAATCCAATAACATTTGAGAAAGTTTTAGGGTATTTTTCTAATATTTATAATATTATTTTTACAATTAATTACCCAATTTACCATTAACCGTGGTAATAAATATTAGTAAAATTACTATTCATTTTGTCCAAAAATAAAATATAACTAATTAATAAATTAATAAATTATGATTAAAAATATGGAATCAATTTTTAAAAATTCAATTCACATAATTGGAAGAAATTAATTAAAAATTAATCCCACAGACGGAACGAAACAATGGGTCTTTAAAGTGAAAATGTTTAAAAGATTGATATGTTTTTATATCCAAATTCTATGTTACCTAAATTGGATTAAATAAATTTTTTTTATCTAATTATACTTTAAAAACAATAAAAAATATAATTCAACAATATAAATTATTTTGATGAAAAAGTTTTTGTAAATTAAAATTCACTATTTTTCACTATTCATCAAAACAAGAAACTTATCCAAAAAATATAAAAAACTAAACCAAAGTAAATTTTGATATCCATATTTCAAATAGAAACTTAATTTTTTCAATTATAATGTATAAAATCTTCAAAAACTATATTTAAAATAAGTATGCCATTAAAATGCTCTAAAAGTGGATTTTTATAAATATATATCTTTTATTCACAAAATTGGATTTTTTTCTTATATAATATTTATAAAACACAAAGGATTAGTATTAAAAAATATATTTAATATTATATATATATATACTTCTTTAATATAGTTAAACAAGATTTATCTCTTTATTTATTGTTATAAAACACACCTTTTCACTTTTAAATAGTTTTTCAGAAAAAAATTTCATTTTATTTTAAAAAGGGGTTTAAATTAATTTATAATTAATTGATCAAAGAATTATATATAAATGTGTAAACCATAATTTCATAATTCATTTAATCATGTACATACCCTTTATTCTAATGGGTAGGTTATAATTTTCTTATTTAAATAATTACATCAATAAAAAGATGTTTCATAAAAAATCAGCGTTACATGTAATGAAAGATAAGATGATGTTGCATGTAATAGAAGAATTTAAATGAATAAAATTATTATAAAAGATCTATTTCATAAAAATCCCATGGTGTTAAATTTTACCCCCTTTAAAATGTATTTTTCCCTTGAAATTCTTCTTGGTTATCATAAGTTTAACACTTGAAATTTTATTTCCTAGAAATCCACATCATAAAAAGGAATACTAAAAACACAATTTAAAAAGGGAAAGTTTGAAACATAAATGTTTTCAAAATTAACTCACAAATAGGTTTCCACATAGGAGAACATTGGTAGAAAGTTAAAACATGGATATGAAATAGAAATATAACTATCAAGTTATGATGGAAAGTGATAGAGAACATAGTCAAGAGAAAGTTAACAGTCACAAGGTTATAAATCTAAGATGATATAAGGGACAATTTGATTCATAATAAAAAAAGTACTGTAGGACCCCAGAACACCCTGAGAGGGGAGGGGTGAATCAGAGTGTCAAATTTTTCTTCTTAAAGTTTTGATTCTTGTTCCCACGTTGGTAGTAACTACTTAAACCTGTATGATGGATATGATCAGCAATGAAACCTTTACATGCATAGAGATAACACAACAATTTTACTTGGTTCACCACAAAGGGATACGTCCAAGGAGCATATGCCAACAAGTTTCCGATCATAAAAAATTCCACTAATCTTCACTAGCTGTGGATTATAGAGGTTCGGGCACAGTCACTCTGTCTCTGGCTCACTGCCTTTACAAAGGTTCAGGGAGAGCTCACTGCTTCCTTCGGGTCACTCCCGTTGACTCCTCCTGGCTCACTGCCATTGGTAAAGTCTCACTCAATTTATAGACGTGAAGGTCTCTTCAATAGATAGACATGAATTTCATTGTCTCCTGTTCAGCATGATACTTTTCTTGCATCAGGGATCAGAGTTGATGCTCTTTTTAGTTCAATCCTTCTTCTTTAGTGCAATGACTGAATGCACTAGATCCCCTTGTCTTCATTTTCCTGAATCACAATCACATGTGTGATTGCTCAATAAATGATACTCTATTGTAGTAAAAATTTCATCCACTGCGGAATACCCCTTTTTACCCTGTCCACTGGGTGAACTACCTTTGGAAAGGGCCTTACCAAAGTACCCTACTTTGCAAGGCTCTTAATTTTGGAAAGCTCAAACACGTCTTTGCAGAGCCCCTGCCTTTTCGCAAAGCTCAATCGCGAAGCTCAATCATGAAGCACTCTCGTGATGCACAAGCCTTTGCAATGCATGGCTGTCACGAAGCTCCTGCCTCTTCACGAAGCTCACCGAGCCAACGTGGGGAGAACGACTTTCGCGGAGCTAGAATAGCTACCGCAAAGCTCATCTTTCGCGAAGCAGGCTACCTTTGCGAGTGACCTTTGCGAAACGAGAACAAAGGATTTTCATTGAGATCTCTCTCTACTTATCTTGAGGGGGTCGGCCTCTATTTATAGGCGATTCCACTGACCCTCGACCCTTACGCATGAAGTCAACGCCACATCATCTCAAATCGTGAAGCTCTGATGTTTCTGCCGGAATTCTGTCCAAATCGCGAAGCACCTCAGCAATTTTTGGATCGCGGAGCTCGTCGTAATCACTGAGTATCACTGTCATCGTTCCTTTGCACCTTCTCCGCGAAGCCCCCTCGCAAAGCCCTTCACCGCCACGATGCACTTCAACTCTGCCGTTCGCGAAGCTTTGACGTAATCGCGAAGACTCACCACCTCCATTCTTCTGGTCTTCACGATTTCCAAACCATGCATCCTCTCTTCGCGAAATTCATGCCTTTGCCATATTTAATTATTATCTTCATGGAAATCCACTTTTTGCGATGCTCAGCAACTTCCAAATTTTGGACACCAGAAAATTTGGCAAACACTGGAAAACAGCGCCACCTTGTATCTTCTCTTCTTGTCCGCCTCCAGATCATCCATTCCTTTGTCGATTCCTTTGTCGATGTTCCTTGAATAAAACATGGATCATTATCCACAGTCCTCGAACTCGACATGCCACCACAGAATCTCCTTTGTCAAAAAATTTGTATGTCATCTGTTTGCTTTGTCAACAAGCACGATTACCTCAACAGCACTTCTTCTTGGTGATATGTTTCCTTCAACAAAACTTCTTCTTTTATCACAAAATCCACTATTGTGATATGTATTCTTTGAAGGCAAAGCTTCAGCATCATCATATTCTATGACAATGTGATGTGCATGGCTATTGAAGAATTCCAATCATTGCACGACCTTCTTAGAATTCCAATCATTGGCACATTGTATTCTTCATCAACCATCATGATCAACTTCATTAAAACCATGTGATTCTATTCTTCAAGAAGTCTCTTGCATGGTTCTCATGCAATCAGGAGTAATTGCATGGTCTTCATCAAAGCCCATGGTTCTCATGTAATTAGGAGGAATTGCATGGTCTTCATCCAAAAACCCCATTCTTCTTTAATCATCCTTAGATGGATTGCACCTCACATTCTTCATTGTTGTAAACAATGTATTACCTTTGACACATGTTCTTTGAACTTACGATTAGTACAAAAATCGTCTGAATCACCATTCCTCTACTTCATCGGAGTACTTCATGATCTCCTTCATTTTGATCATCCATTCCTCCATTTAATTGGAATACTTCTTGATCTCCTTCATTTTGATCTTCATTGACAACTACTGAAAACAAATACAAACTTATACACAAAGTTGTTCCAACAATCTCCCCCTTTTTATTTTGTTTTCAATGCCTTATACATCTTCTGAAATGAATTCGTCAATGTCAAAATGAGAATCTTCTCTTCAATCAACTTTTATTTTCAAACTGTCATTTCAGTTTATCTCCCCCTTATTGACAAGAAATACAAAGCGCATGGTAGGGAGGGTATCAATCCAAACTTAAGAAATGTTTCATTAATCATTTCACTCTAAGTCTACTTGAGCAATGCTCGATGTAAAAAACAAGAAGATTTAATTTAGTAAAAAGGTTGTCCATTATTCACAGATCATGATACCAACATGAGATGAGAACTCATGTATTTTGTCTTAAAGGGTTTACCATTTTTATTTCAGGCATAAGAAATAAAATGTGATAGGGAATGATCAACATGAAATTCCTTCACTTACATCAGCAAACTGATCAAAAACATTCAAGTGCAATCTGCAGGATAAGTGACCATGGGGCACATCCATTCTTCTTATGTCACTGATCAATTCAGTTGCTCCCCCTTTGAAGAATGATCTTTGATATGAGTAACCAAGGGATAGATATTGAGAAATGACATACCTTCTCCATTGACTTGTTCTTCAAGAAATTCACAGAGTAACTGCTTTTGAGTCCAGCTGGAGTTGATATTGATTGACACAGTGATTATGGAAGCTTCTTCATTTTTCTCCCCCTCAAGGGAAACACGCCTCATCATATTCATCAAGAGTGATCCTTCATTATCATAATCTTTGAATATCAATTGAAGAATCTACTAAGGATGGAAACTTCTTTTGCTTGGCTATCAAGAGTTGACAGCATTCACTACTTCTCAGGTTCTCCCCCTGAGAGTATGCTTCACCTTCAATTCCCTTCATTATTAGAACAAATACAATACACAAATGAATAAGGGAATAAGGTGGTTCCTCCTTGATTCATCAAAAAGACCTGCATGGTTGAGGTTCTTTTCTCAACCATGTTCCTCTGTTCACTCCAATATTCATGCCAGCACATTTGAACATATGTTTTAACATCTGTTGGTGTGGCATGACTTTCTTCACATTCTCTTTTACATTGTGTGAGGAATTTTTCTGCTAACAGCCATCATGAATGATACATTCTTACTCCTCTTATGGACTACTTCTTGCTCTGGTATTAAGGTTAGGCAACCTTTTGTATTGTGACCATATTTCTTACATCTCTCAAACATAACTTCTTTGACATGTGTGTTTCTCTTTGTTTCCAATATCTCATGCACTGTGTCTTCATCATGTGAAAGTTTTCCTTTTCCTTTGTCACCACCCTTGGCCTTTTCATCTTCAAGTTTCCTCATTCTTTTCAAATCTTCTGGCCAGATGACCAATATGTAATTTGGAACTTTTTTGGCAGGTTTGGATCTTCCACATGGGTTCATCTGAGTATCATCCCACTTTGTTTTTCTTTTGGATGAATGACCCATCAATTTCATGGATCTAAAATCTTGGGTCTCCTCATATTCCCTACATGAGATCTTCTTGGGGAAATGTGTGTTCACAAAATTCTTCTGATTTCTTACCAAGGTACTTTCTTCATGCTTATCTGGAATCAGAGGCCTTCTTTTCTTATCAATAGTGAAATCATGTTAATTTGGACATGTGCCTGCCTTGTGACCGCTGCTGTTGCATACATCACATATGTTATCAAGAATTCCAAATCTGTTTGCGGTAAACAGATGCTTCTGGACCTGCAGATGTTGCTTCTTCTTCTCTGTATTCCTTCCCTTTGATATAGGCTTTCCCTGTGCTTTTCCATGTAACGGATTATAAAAACAATCCAGTGCACATTGCCCAAATCTGTTGTAGCACCAACATTGACCCACAAACCTTGCCTTATTTTTATATTCTGTAAAAGTTAGTTGGGCCTTCTTCTAGATGTGTTTTGCTCCATCTGGGGAACCATCTTCCAATTTTTTCTTCCTATCCACCCTACCCATGGTGTTACGTTTCTTCTCCTCACCTTTCCTCATACATACTAGTTTAGAATTTTTCTTCCAACCTGCACTTATTGTGGGAATGTATTTATAAACATGAGTACAAGATGGTTTGGATGGTACCTTCACCTTCTTAGTTGCTTGTGATAGATCAATGAGTGAAGTCATGATCTTCTTATCACATGTTGGAGGTATTTTGACAATAGAATCCTCCATTGAGCATTGAGTACCTGCAGTAACTGATTCTTGATGTGGATAATCAAGAGTTGTCATAATCTTCTTGTCACATGTTGGGGGTATTTCAGCTTTGTATTTCTCCAATGAAAATTGAGTACAAGCATAACTCATTTCACTCTTTTGTGAAGTCTCAATATGTGTATTCTCAATCTTGGTCAACTGGGATTCCAATTTTTGACTGTCAATATTGAGGATGATCTTTTGATCTTAAATCATGATCATATTATCTTCACAAGCCTTCTTCAATCTTTCAACCTCATCTTCATGCATCTTAACTTTATTTTGTAACAAAGAGTCAAGTTCCCTGAATTTCATGGAAGTTTCTTAAAAAAAAAAGTCTTGACTTCATTGATCTTCTTTAGCTCAGCTTCAAGTGCATGAATCTTTTCTTTTAAAGTCTTATTGACTGCCTCATTTTCTTCAAAGACTTTAACCTGTTTGGTGAGATTCATACTTTCCAAAACTTTTATTTCCAGCCCCTTTTCCATATTGTCAGTTTCCCTTTCTAATCGAGTGATCTCAACCTTCATAGATTGGAATAGGCTACAAATAATAGCAACCCTTTATTCAGGAATATCACGCAGATATGTTTTGAGTTTTTCCTGAAATCTTGAATTAGGTATGTCATTCTTTCCTATGGAAGAATTATGAGCCACCTTCTTGACACTTTCCAAGACAGATATTTATTCATTATTGTAATGGCATGGAGACTAAGACACTGAATCTTATTTGGATATGAGGGACTTATTTAGCTACTTATTCTCTTTCTTTTTCCCATTTTTCATGGTCTTGCTATATGTAGACTTCTGCTCAGAAATGATTGAATCTTCATCAAGACTACTCTTCATTGTTGAATTTAGGAAAGAAACTCAAATCCTCTTCTCAATAGAATTACTGGAGAATATCCAACATACGTTAACCTTTCGCTCTGATACCACTTGTAGGACCCCGGGACACCCTCAGAGGGGAGGGGTGAATTAGGGTGTCAACTTTTTCTTCTTAAAGTTTTGGATCTTGTTCCCATGTTGGTAGTAAATACTTAAACCTGTATGATGGATATGATCAACAATGAAACATTTAAATGCACAAAGATAACACATCAATTTTACTTGGTTCACCACAAATGGCTATGTCTAAGGAGCATATGCAGACAAGTTTTTGGTCGTACCAAATTCCACTAATCTTCACTAGCTGTGGATTATAGAGGTTTGGGAATAGTCACTCTGTCCCAGGCTCACTACCTTTACAAAGGTTCAGGGATAGCTCACTACTTCCCTCGGGTCACTCCCATTGACTCCCCCTGGCTCACTGCTGTTGGTGAAGTCTCACTCAGTTTATAGATGTGAAGGTCTCTTCAATAGATAGACATGAATTTCATTGTCTCCTATTCAGCATGAGACTTTTCTTGCATCAGGGATCAGAGTTGATTCTCTTTTTAGTTCAATCATTCTTCTTTAGTGCAATGACTGAATGCACTAGATCCCCTTGTCTTCGTTTTCTTCAATCACAATCACTTGTGTGATTGCTCAATAAATGATTCCCTGTTGAAGTCCAAATTTTATCCACTGATGAGTACCCCGTTTTCCCCTGTCCACTGGGCGAACAACCTTTGGAAAGGGCCTTCGTAAAGTACCCTACTTTACAAGGCTCCCAATTTTGGAAAGCTCAAACACATCTTCGCAGAGCCCCTGCCTTTTTGCGAAGCTCAATCACGAAGCACTCTCGCGATGCACAAGACTTCGCAATGCTTGGCTATCACGAAGCTCCTGCCTCTTCGTGAAGCTCACTGAGCCAACGCGGGGCACACGACTTTCGCAGAGCTAGAATAGCCGCCGCGAAGCTCCTCTTTCGCGAAGCAGACTGCCTTCACGAGTGACCTTTGCGAACCGAGAGCAAAGGATTTTTGTTGAGATCTCTCTATACTTCTATTGAGGGGGTCGGCCTCTATTTATAGGCGATTCCACTGACCCTCGACCCTTCCGTGATAAGTCAACTCCATGTCAACTCAAATCGCGAAGCTCCAAAGTTTCCACCGGAATTCTGTCCAAATCGCGAAGCACCTCAGTAATTTTCGGATTGCGGAGCTCGTCGTAATCGCGGAGTATCACCGTCATCATTCCTTCACACCTTTTCCATGAAGCTCCCTCGAAAATCCCATCACCACCGCGATGCACTTTAACTCTTCTGTTCGCGAAGCTTTGACGTAATCGCGAAGACTCACCGCCTCCATTCTTCTGGTCTTCGCAATTTCCAAACCATGCATCCTATCTTCGTGAAATTAATGCCTTTTCCATATTTAATTATTATCTTCATGGAAATACACTTTTTGAGATGCTCAACAACTTCTAGATATTGGACCCCAGAAAATTTGGCAAACACTGGAAAATGGCGCCACCTTGTATCTGCTCTTTTTGTCCGCCTTCAGATCATCCATTCCTTTGTCGATTTCTTTGTCGATGTTCCTTGAATAAAACATGGATCATTATCCACATTCCTTGAACTCGACATGCCACCACATAATCTACATTGTCAACAAATTTGTATGTCGTCTGTTTGCTTTGTCAACAAGCACGATTACCTCAACAACACTTCTTCTTGGTGATATATATCCTTCAGCAACTGTTCTGCTTTTATCACAAACTCCACTATTGTGATATGTATTCTTTGAAGTAATAGCTTCATCATTATCATATTCTATAACAATGTGATGTGCATGGCTATTTCATAATTCCAATCATTGCACGACATTCTTAGAATTCCAATCATTGGCACATTGTCTTCTTCATCAACCGTCATGATCAACTTCATTCAAACCATGTGATTCTATTCTTCAAGAATTATCTTGCATGGTTCTCATGCAATCATGAGTAATTGCATGGTCTTCATCAAAGCCCATGGTTCTCATGAAATTAGGAGGAATTTCATGGTCTTCATCCAAAAACCCCATTCTTCTTTAATCATCCTCAGATGGATTTCACCTCACATTCTTCATTGTTGTAAACAATGTATTACCTTTGACACATGTTCTTTGAACTTACGATCAGTACAACAATCATCTGAATCACCATTCTTCTACTTCATCAGAGTACTTCATGATCTACTTCATTTTGATCTTCCATTCCTCCATTTCATTGGATTAGTTCTTGATCTCCTTCACTTTGATCTTCATTGACAACTATTGACAACAAAGACAAACTTATACACAAAGTGGTTCCAAAAATCTCCCCCTTTGTGTTTTGTTGTCAATACCTTATACATCTTCTGAAATGAATTCTTCAATGTCAAAATGAGAATATTCTCTTCAATAAACTTTTCTTTTCAAACTGCCATTTTGGTTTCTCTCCCCCTTATTGACATGAAATACAAAGCGCATGGTAGGGAGGGTATCAATCCACACTTAAGCAATGTTTCATCAATCATTTCACTCTAAGTGTACTTGATCAATGCTCGATATAGAAAACAAGAGGATTTGATTTAGTCAAAAAGGTTGTCCATTATTCACAGATCATGATACCAACATGAGACGAGAACTCATGTATTTTGTCTTCAAGGGTTTACCACTTTTATTTCAGGCATAAGAAATAAAATGTGATAGGGAATGATCAACCTGAAATTCCTGCACTTACATCAGCAAACTGATCAAAAACATTCAAGTGCTATCTGCAAGATAATTGACCTTGGGGCACATCCATTCTTCTTATGTCACTGATCAATTCAGTTAATCCCCCTTTGTAGAATGATATTTGATCTGAGTAACCAAGGGATAGATATTGAGAAATGACATACCTTCTCCATTAACTTGTTCTTCAAGAAATTCACAGAGTAACTGCTTTTGAGTCCAGCTGGAGTTGATATTGATTGACACAGTGATTATGGATGCTTCTTCATTTTTATCCCCCTTAAGGGAAAAACTCCTCATCATCTTCATCAAGAGTGATCCTTCATCATCATAATCTTTTAATATCAATTGAACAATCTACTAAGGATGGAAACTTCTTTTTATTGGCTATCAAGAGTTGACAGCATTCACTACTTCTCAGGTTCTCCCCCTGAGAGCATGCTTCACCTTCAATTCCCTTCATTATTAGAACAAATACAATACACAAATGAATAAGGGAATAAGGTGGTTCCTCCTTGATTCATCAATAAGACCTGCATGGTTGAGGTTATTTTCTAAACCAAGTTTCTCTGTTCACTCCAGTCTTCATGCCTGCACATTTGAACATATGTTCTGACATCGGTTGGTGTGGCATGGCTTTCTTCACATTCTCTTTTACATTGTGTGAGGAATTGTTCTGTTTAACAACCATCATGAATGATAAATTATTACTCCTCTTAAGGACTGCTTCTTTCTATGGTATTAAGGTTAGGCAACCTTTTGCAGTGTGAGCAGATTTCTTGCATCTCTCACACATAACTTCTTTGACATGTGTGTTTCTATTTGTTTTCAATCTCTCATGCACTGTGTCTTCATCATGTCAAAGTTTTCCTTTTCCTTTGTCACCAGCCTTGGCCTTTTCATCTTCAAGTTTCCTCATTCTTTTAAAATCTTCTGGCCAAATGACCAATATGTCATTTGGAACTTTTGGGGCAGGTTTGGATCTTCCACATGGGTTCATCTGAGTATCATCCCACTTTGTTTTTCTTTTGGATGAATGACCCATCAATTTCATGGATCTAAAATCCTGGGTCTCCTCAGATTCCCTACTTGAGATCTTCTTGGGGAAATGTGTGTTCACAAAATTCTTCTGATTTCTTCCCAAGGTACTTTCTTCATGCTTATCTGGCATCGGAGACCTTCTTTTCTTTTCAATAGTGAAATCATGTTGATATGGACATGTGCCTGCCTTGTGACCGATGCCGTTTCATACATCACAGATGTTATCAAGAATTCCAAATCTGTTTGCGGTAAACAGATGCTTCTGGACCTGCGAATATTTCTTCATCTTATCTGGATTCCTTCCCTTTGATATAGGCTTTCCCTGTGCTTTTCCATGTAACGGATTATAAAAACAATCCAGTGCACAGTGCCCAAATCTGTTGCATCACCAACATTGACCCACAAACCTTGCCTTCTTTTTATCTTCTATAAAAGGTAGTTGGGCCTTCTTCCAGATGTGTTTTGCTCCATCTGGGGAACCATCTTACAATTTTTTCTTCCTATCCACCCTAGCCATGGTGTTAGGTTTCTTCTCCTCACCTTTCCTCATACATAGTAGTTTATAAATTTTCTTCCAACCTGCACTAATTGTGGGAATGTATTTAGAAATATGAGTATAGGATGGTTTGGATGGTACCTTCACTTTCTTAGTTTCTTGTGATAGATCAATGAGTGAAGTCATGATCTTCTTATAACATGTTGGAGGTCTTTTGACAATATAATCCTCCATTGAGCATTGAGTACCTGCAAAAACTAATTCTTGATGTGGATAATCAAGAGTTTTCATAATCTTCTTGTCACATGTTGGGGGTATTTCAGCTTTGTATTTCTCCAATGAACATTGAGTACAAGAATCACTCATTTCATTCTTTTGTGAAGTCTCAATATGTGTATTCTCAATCTTGGTCAACTGGGCTTCCAATTTTTGACTGTCAATATTGAGGATGATCTTTTGATCTTCAATCATGATCATCTTCTCTTCACAAGTCTTCTTAAATCTTTCAACCTCATCTTCATGCATCTTAACTTTATTTTACAACAAAGAGTCAATTTCCATGAATTTCATGGAAGTTTCTTCCAAACAAAAAGTCTTGACTTCATTTCTCTTCATCAGCTCAACTTCAATTGCATGGATCTTTTCTTTTAGAGTCTTATTGACTACCTCGTTTTCTTCAAAGAATTTAACCTGTTTGGTGAGCTTCATACTTTCTAGAACTTTTCTTTCCAGCCCCTTTTCCATATTGTCAGTTTCCCTTTCTAATCGAGTGATCTCAACCTGCATATATTGGAATAGGCTACAAATAATAGCAACCCTTTCTTTAGGAATATCATGCAGATATGTTTTGAGTTTTTCCTGAAAACTTGAATTAGGGATGTCATCCTTTCCTCTATAAGAATTTTGAGCCACCTTCTTAATACTTTCCAAGCCTGATATTTCTTCATTATTGTAATGGCATGGAGAAAAAGACACATAATCTTCTTTGGATATGAGGGACTTCTTTAGCTGCTTCTTCTCTTTCTTTTTCCTGTTTGTCATGGTCTTGCTAGATGTAGACTTCTGCTCAGAAATGATGGAATCTTCATCAAGACTGCTCTTCATTGTTACTTTAGGAAAGAAACTCAAATCCTCTTCTCAATAGAATTACTGGAGAATATCCAACATATGTTAACCTTTCGCTCTGATACCACTTGTAGGACCCCGGGACACCCCGAGAGGGGAGGGGTGAATCAGGGTGTCAACTTTTTCTTCTTAAAGTTTTGGATCTTGTTCCCATGTTGGTAGGAACTACTTAAACCTGTATGATGGATATGATCAGTAATGAAACATTTACATGCACAGAGATAACACAACAATTTTACTTGGTTCACCACAAAGGGCTATGTCCAAGGAGCATATGCCGACAAGTTTCTGGTCATACCAAATTACACTAATCTTCACTAGCTGTGGATTATAGAGGTTCGGGCACAGTCACTCTGTCTCAGGCTCACTGCCTTTACAAAGGTTCAGGGATAGCTCACTACTTCCCTCGGGTCACTCCCGTTGACTCCCCCTGGCTCACTGCCGTTGGTGAAGTCTCACTCAGTTTATAGAAGTGAAGGTCTCTTCAATAGATAGACATGAATTTCATTGTCTCCTGTTCAACATGAGACTTTGCTTGCATCAGGGATCAAAGTTGATGCTCTTTTTAGTTCAATCCTTGTTCTTTAGTGAAATGACTGAATGCACTAGATCCCCTTGTCTTTGTTTTCCTGAATCACAATCACTTGTGTGATTGCTTAATAAATTATTCTCTATTGAATTCCAAATTTCATCCACTGATGAATACCCCTTTTTCCCCTGTCCACTGGTTGAAAAACATTTGGAAAGGGCCTTCGCAAAGTACCCTACTTCGCAAGGCTCCCAATTTTGGAAAGCTCAAAAACGTCTTCACAGAGCCCCTGCCATTTTGCGAAGCTCAATCACGAAGCTCAATCAAGAAGCACTCTCGTGATGCACAAGACTTCATAATGCTTGGCTGTCGCGAAGCTCCTGCCTCTTCACGAAGCTCACTGAGCCAACGCGGGGTGCACGACTTTTGCGGAGCTAGAATAGCCACCGCGAAGCTCCTCTTTCTCGAAGCAGACTGCCTTCACGAGTGACCTTTGCGAATCGAGAGGAAAGGATTTTCATTGACAGCTCTCTCTAATTTTTTTGAGGGGGTCGGCCTCTATTTATAGGAAATTCCACCAACCCTCGACCCTTCCGCGTGAAGTCAACGCCACGTCATCTCAAATCGCGAAGCTCTGAAGTTTCTGTTGGAATTATGTCCAAATCGTGAAGCACCTCGGCAATTTTCGGATCGCGGAGCTCGCCATAATCGCTGAGTATCACTGTAATAATTCCTTCACACCTTCGCCACAAATATCCCTCGCCAAGCCCTTCACCGCCGCGATGCACTTCAACTCTGCCGTTCGCGAAGCTTTGACGTAATCGCAAAGACTCACCGCCTCCATTCTTCTGGTCTTCGTGATTTCCAAACCATACATCCTCTCTTCGTGAAACTCATGACTTTTCCATATTTAATTATTATCTTCATGGAAATCCACTTTTCGCGATGCTCAGCAACTTCCAGATTTTGGAGCCCAAAAAATTTGGCAAACACTGGAAAACAGCGCCACCTTGTATCTGCTCTTCTTGTCCACCGCCAGATCATCCATTCCTTTGTCGATTCCTTTGTCGATGTTCCTTGAATAAAACATGGATCATTATCCACAGTCCTCAAACTCGACATGACACCACAGAATCTCCTTTTTCAACAAATTTGTATGTCGTCTGTTTGCTTTGTCAACAAGCACGATTGCCTCAACAACACTTCATCTTGGTGATATGTATCCTTCAGTAACTCTTCTGCTTTTATCACAAACTCCACTATTGTGATATATATTCTTTGAAGGCATGGATTTAGCATCATCATCTTCTATGATAATGTGATGTGCATGGATATTGCAGAATTCCAATCATCGCATGACCTTCTTAGAATTCCAATCATTGGCACATTTTCTTCTTCATCAACCATCATGATCAACTTTATTCAAACCATGTGATTCTATTCTTCAAGAAGTATCTTGCATGGTTCTCATTAAATCATGTGTAATTTTATGGTCTTCATCAAAGACCATGGTTCTCATGCAATTAGGAGGAATTGCATGGTATTCATCCAAAAACCCCATTCTTCTTTAATAATCCTCAGATGGATTGCACCTCACATTCTTCATTGTTGTAACCAATGTATTACCTTTGACACATGTTTTTTGAACTTACGATCAGTACAACAATCGTCTGAATCACCATTCCTCTACTTCATCGGAGTACTTCATGATCTCCTTCATTTTGATCTTCCATTCCTCCATTTAATTGGAGTACTTCTTGATCTCCTTTATTTTGATCTTCATTGACAACTATTGACAACAAATACAAACTTATACCCAAAGTGGTTCCAATAGGTACTAGGATAAAATTTTTGGTTTCAATATCCTTTACCTAGATTTGAAAAATTTTCATGAGAAGAAATATTTATTTGATTTTATTATATTTCATAAGCATATATCATCCTTTCATTAGTACTTGATAAATTTCCACTTTATCTTTTATTCAATGAAATGAAGTTGAATTTTTAATTCTTGAATAATTAGAAGATCATGATATCCATAAGATGATAGGTTATTCCATATGTCAAAAATTTAACAAAAAGGTTAAAATAGGTTATCCAATATGCATAAGTCCTCATATGGTGAGATAATACTTTAACCTCTGAAACCCCATCTGAAGTTTAACACAAAACGTTCCATTAATGGTTAACCTTACAACCCTTATAAAAGTCTAAAGTCCAAAACTTTAGAAATAAGGTTAGTAAATTTCTCAAAAACAACTTAGTATTGATTCTCCATATATCATAAAGTAGCTCTTGTTTTTCACATACTGAACATGTGAATACCTTCATCATGTATTCTTATAAAACCATATTAAATACACACTTATTAATTCCATATATATTATATTTTCTTTAAAAATAATTTCATGGGAATATTGGTTTAATCCTATACTAATAAAATATGTTATTGCATTACTCCATAATCCATGTAGATAACACATGAAATTTTAACAATGGATGAAAAATAATATTTTCATAGGGATTATTCATTAAAAATCAAACATAAAATTCCCTACAAGGAGAGGAGGATAAGTATTCTATAATTATAATGGTTCACTTTATCAATTATGATAGCATAAGATTTCAGTTTGTAATTTTCATTTAGAGGTTATTATGGCTTATCTTCCATATCAAACCTTAGATTGGGGCAATGATTTTTATAGTGGCCAAACTCTCTACTATTATATCACTAAAGTGTGAGTGGTTCATTTTGTTGATATTTATCTCCATTCATTTTGTTGACTATAATCTTTACATCACTCTAAAATTAGTTTTCTCAATGGCCAGTCTTCCCACACTTGAAGCATTTTCTTGTTCCTTTTAGGAATTCCCCTTAGTGCTCCTTTCCACATTTTTCTCAAGTAGGATATTGAAATTTTTTTATTCCCTCAACATGGAAAACCATATTATTTTCCATTAAGTTCCATATTCATTGTCTTATCATCATAAACTTGAGGGTTAACAACTTTCATTTCCACTTTTAGTGCACAAGAGATGATTTATTCTTAGCTTCCAAAGCACCTTATGGTCAAGGCTTTTTGGAGACTTGGTTTCAGTCCACCAAAGAATCAATAAATTTTTCATTCAAGGATGATGATTAACCTAAAAGTGTACCTTGAATTTCTTGTAAAATTATATTCATTGGTACCAATATACTCATATTACATTTGATTAAGCTCAAGTAATTCCTTCTCTATCTTTTTTGTATAATACAAGGGAAGTAATTATTTAAAAATATCCCCTTAAACTCTTCCCATTCCATAGATTCAATTTCTTCTCATTCCCTTATGTTATTAATACGAGTCCACCACTTATCAAATACACCTTCCAAATGATAAACAACCAAAATGACTTTTTCATGTTCCGAACACTAAAGTACAAAAAATATCTTTTTAGTGGTATGAATCCATTGTTCAGAAAAAAGTGGATCATAAGGTCCACTAAAATAATGTGGAAATTAATTCATGAAGTAATGAATAGAAAGTTGTTCCCTCATATTCTCTTTTGGCAGTATAGCATGATTCATAGCTTGTGTGAGTATAATGATTAGATTTTACATTCTATCTCCCATAATATTTTGTTTCTCACGAGGAAAATCATTGTATTACCCATTTCATTAATCATTAACGTGGTTCCTTGGGGTTTCATACATTGAATAAAACTGAAAATAATAGTGTTATCAACACTAATAATACTAGTAAAACCTCATATTCAAAGAAAATTAATGATAAAATTTCAATTTATGACACTTTAAGTTTAAATTAGTTTATTTGTGATTGTTTAAAAAACAAAAGGATTGTAACCAAGACATATTCTTAGTTTTATTAATATTTTTTTATCATCCTAGTTTCTAAATTTTTAATAAAGATTTACTTTGATACCAACTATAATGACCCAGGCTTAGCATACATGAATATTACATCATTTTTGTGGAATACACATACACATGCGAATTGACCATATTATTTTAATACCATTAGAAACTTAGAAACATAAAAAACTGGTTCATAATACATCTACATATTATACCACATATTTATTTATATCTATAACCCTTTTTTACGTATCCTACTTAAAAAAATTCTTCATTTCTCGAGGGAAATAAACATAATAAAAGAGTGAGTTTAGATGCTTAGTAAGGGTATAAAAAGAAGATATTTTAGCATAAGCATGAGCATAAAGGGTTTAAGAATGTGATAATTACATTATAAGATCATACCCTGCATATCAAAGATAGAAAAAAATGAATCATGGAATAAATATTGGTAGTTCATAAGACCCGAATCATTAGGTAATAAAATAACATAATCCATGAGATCACAACATTGATATAAGGCATGAAATTATAGAATAGACAAAAACTTGTAACTTTGTGAACATGTATAAATATTAAAAGATTCACCCATTAAATTAAGGACATGAAATAAGGCCCTTGAATAAACATATACACATGAAATATAGGTTCAAACATTAAATCATGGACATGAAAACCATGTCCACCCAAAGAATTGTGAATATGAAATCAGGTTTATGAATAACATATATACCTCATGAGTTATCCTTCTTCATACAATTCATTGGAGGGAGATATAGGGACCTCCCATCACATAATGAAAACCATACATATGTTTTCTATAAGATCATATATCATCCATCACATCAAAACCCCTGGAATGAAATAGATTTCATAAACATCATTCAAACATAATATAACCCATGAAAAGAAATGGGTTTCATAAATATCATTCCAACATAAACATAAAACATTCTTAGAAATAATAATAATTTTATAATTGAATAATATCAGAGTAAAACATAAGTAACATCAAATAATTTTATCTTATATTGAAAATAATTTTGAGTGATCACTTGAAAATAATTCTTGAGGAAAATATAAATTCTGCTTTAAAAACAATTTATTTTATTAAAATGTTAGGAAATTTTAAAATAAAATATTTTATTTGAAAATAAACTTGTAATATTTTAAATAAATCTTAAAATAATTAAGGTGTTATGACACTTCAAAATTCTTCTCGTGCCGTATAAGTTTAAAAAATATTCCTTTCGTACTTTTCCCAAAAAAGTCACCAAGTACCTCATTTGGAAAATGAAAAAATATTCCTTTCAAACCATTTAGTAAAATGTAAAAAATGGATAAAAATGACTCAAAAAAACCATAGTATAATATTAAAACTACCTTTTGAATATATTTATATAAAACTTTCATGTGGAAGAGAAATATTCCCCAATGGGGATGTAAAATGAAACAATCATGAATAGTGATGAGATTGTGAAATAAAAATTCATCAATTTATAATCAGTGTAATCATATAGCCCATGAAATAAAAAAATTACATGGATATGAAAATACCATAATATTTATGACAATAGTAATAAAATAAATTCATGGGAAGTATATACATCACGTAGAAGAAACAAGTAGTGTATAAGGCATGTGTCCCACATAAATAAAAGTGAGAGAAAAATATCTTACCTTAAGTCTTGACTGCCTTTATATACATTCAAAACTCTTATATAATGAATATAGTTTTATTAAAAATATAATATAGAATCATATTAATATATATAATATCATATATGTTTTAATTATAACTTTATATTTCTCACTTATTAATAATTCCTTGTTAAATTTATGTTTGGGGTAATAACTGTTTTGTTTCTCATTCATGTTTTGAAAAGTTATCATTCGTCATATTACATAGATCATGATTTAATCATATAAAGAATTATAACCATGATATAAATATCATATATATATATATATTCATTATATATATATATATATATTCATGGTGATTCATAAAAGTTATTGATATAAAATAAAATACACTGTTCACGAAGAAGGTATGCCGTACGTACGCTTGAATGCTATTTTCATTTTCTTGTCATATTAAAATAATGAAAATTACATGATATATTATAATTAAAGAATTATTTTTATGTTATTTATATATTATAAAATCATAAAATTCATCTTTATTACCCCCATGTGAAATATAGATGAAAACTGAATCACATCACATCGTGGAGATGATATGCCATACGTATGCACGAGCGACATTATCATTTACCCAAATATTAGGTGGTAAATAGGTAGATATGATATTATAATTATAGAAGTATAATAATGTCATAAATATCATATATAAACTTTAAAAAAATCATAATTTTGACTCATAAAATATAGTGATGTAAAATAAATTGTATCACTACGTGGAAACAGTAAGCCATACGTACGCATGTGCGATACATTCACTTATTGTTAGATGGGAAGGGATTTGTATAATAGTGTGTTAATAATCATAATAAAATTTAAGAATATTTAGTAATATTAATTTATTATTTTATGATATATATCATAGATTTATAGGAGGTATGAAAGAGTATAAAAAGAGAGTGATCAATTAGAGTGATTACCTCTTCTTCGAAACGACTCCTTTAGATCTCTTATAAAGGACTCTAGATATGGTATTTTAGGAATAACATAACCTTTATAATGTTTCTAGGGAATTTTATAATATAATTTTTTAGATATATGTTGATATAGAAGGCTTAATTTGGTGAAATGGGATGAGGGAGGAGGTGTCCTTTTATAATGAAGGTGAGGGGCACTTTGGAAATTTCTGAAAAGATTAAATTATAATAAATTAAATATCAATAAAAATACCTTCAAATGGTAATTAATTCTAAGATAATTTGGTATAGTGTGTATTATAATAAACAAATTGATTTTATACACGTTTTTTTCAATTTTGAACATTATATTTTTAATTAACACTTTCTTAACCAATTTTAATTTCAATTATAGAAACAACATTTTCAATATTAAAAGGTGTATATTTTTTCTTATAAGTTGTAAATTAAACCTTAAAAGGTAAATTTATGATATTTTAGACCATAATTTATCTCCATTATCCTTATTTATTATTTTTTTTTATTTTTAACTAATTTAATAAAATATTAATATCATTAGTATCAATTTTGACACTATTCATTACATTGACTTTAAGAAAATAAATCCAACAATAAAACTTCGAGAAAACTCATTTAATACTCCTATAACATGTAATATTTTTCTAGAAAATTCGTGTAGGACCTTAATCAAACCAAATTATATTTATTTTATTATTTATAATATCATTTAATTGATTATTTTGTTAATTGAATAATTAATGCATCAACATTGTGTAATTATTTATTAAAATTATTTCTTCAATAAAATTTTAAAATAAAATAACATGATGTATATAAACATTTTATATTTTAGAATAATATAAATAGTTTATAATATCTTCTATTTAACCAAATAATAAAAATATAATACTTATTAAAAGTAAGAGTGTGATATTTTTCACTCTCTTTGATTTTAATTATATCCAAGACATTTTAATGGAAAAGTGTCCATTAAATTATTAAATATCAAAAAATAGGTGTTAAGGGTCGAATTAAATTCATACAATAACATTTTATCAAGTGTTAGGATAGTTTTATAATATTTATGATATTATTTTAACTCTTAATTACTTGATTTACCCTTAATTGTGGCAATAAAAATTACTAAAATTACTATTCTTTTTATCCAGAAATAAAAGGGAAATAATTAATAAATTTTAAACTTATGATTCCAAATATATAATAAATTTTTACAAATTCATGTCAAATAATTTATATAAATTTATTAAAAATTAATCCCACAGTTGAGACAAAACAACATGTCTTTAAAGTGAAAACATTTAATAAATTGATATGTTTTTATATCCAAATTCAATTTAAAATTGATTATAATGATATAAATTGGATTAAATAATAAAAAATTGAAATAATTATAATTTAAAACCAATCAAAATTATAATTTAACACTATAAATTATTTTGATGAAAAAATTGTTTTAAATTAAAATTCAGTATTTTCACTATTCATCAAAACATGAAATTTATCATAAAAATACAAAAAACTCAACCAAAGTAAATTTTTATATCCTAATTTCAAATAATAATTTTATTTTTTTTCAAATTAAATTTAGAAATGTTTTAAAAACTATATTTAAAACAAGTGCACCATCAAAAGATGGTGACACTGTATTTTTATGAATATATATCTTTTATGTGTAAAATCAGATTTGTTCTTATATCATGTATAGAAAACACATAGGATTAATGTTAAAAATCATATTAAATATTAAATATATATATTATGAATATAATCCAACAAGAGTTATTTTTTATTTATTTGTATAAAACACATTTTTTCATATTTAAATAGTTTTCCAAAAAAATTATTCCTTTTATTTTAAAAAGTATTCTAAATTAATTTATAACTAATTGGTAAAATAATTATATATACATGTGTAAACCATAATTTCATAATTTACTCAATTCTGTTCATACCCTCCATTATAATGGACAAGTTATAATTTTTTTGTTTAAATAATTATAATAATATAAAGCTATTTCATAGAAACTCAGTGTTGAGTGTAACACTAGATAACATGGTGTTACATGTAATGCAAGACATTAAATAAATAAAATTATTAAAAAATTTATCTACCACAAATATTTTAGGGTGTTACATCAAAATTTTTCTTCTGAACAGAGGGTGCCTATGGCTGGCCTGCCTGATCGATAACAAAAATGGAGTAAGGGGATGGTGGATAAACTACTAGAGTGGGTTACATAGTGTTGGAAGATACATCAGTGGTTGGTGGTGGTGGGGTACCGATCCTAAGTGAGTCTATGGACCTAGCATCTAGATCAATAAATGATACCTCAGTGGATGGTGGTAGGGATGGGCCCTTGCCCCACCATACTTGTTATGCCAAGAACTCCTACTGGGAAACAAGGTTTGTCAGATCATAGAGAAGGTCATCCGGGGTGGTGTATATGGAAGGAATGATGGAGGATGATGACCCTAATAAATGTGTAGGCTTAGAGACAGTAGTATCAGATGAGGATAAAGGGGTGGTAAATAGAGAAAACTTTGCAAAGGGAATTCCAAGGTGGTGGGTAATCTGGTGAACATTCTCTAGGATGTAAAGGTGTACATACTAGAGATCTGCTGGATAAGATGGGTTGGGTGTTATAGTTGGAAAGGTGGTGGTGTAAGGGGAAGGAATATGGGTGGTTCCATGGGTGGGTAAAGTAGTGGTAGTCGTAGGGGATGGGGAAAATGTAGAATTGGTATGGGTGGTGGATGGATTTGATGTGTCAGGGGAAGGTACCAGGTCAACTGCACGATCTTTGGGTACCTCATTATTAGACTCAAAGTATCATGATTCCCATCAATAGATTTCTCCATCCTTCCTCAATAGCTTCATATTGTGAAACATGAGAAATTAAATGGACTCCATGGGACCAAGAGAGGTTATAAGAAGGGTGGCATGAAAAATGATGATATGGCGGGACACACAAGTGATGAAGGATCCACCCATCAACATACCTCATGTAAGATATGCATATTCCATTTAATATAAGTGAACTATGTTTCCATATTGACGGAAGAGCCTCCCTTGGCAGTAGAAAGGATGAGGATGTCCAACTAGCTGATGCTATAATGAGACTTTGTACGAGAAAACTAGGAATGTGTCTATGCCTGATGAATATTGTGGAGAACTACACCTATGAACTATGTGGATTTGGTAATTCAAGGGTCATGCTCACTCTGAGCATCCCAATAAATCATCCTATAGAGTATTTTTGCATCTGTCCTGCATGGATTGAGGTGAAAAGTTGTGAACATAATGAAAGTGGTGAATTTGGTAGAATATATACTGAGCCCAATACCAAAATTCACAAAGGATAGCTTATGCGGTCTTCCACCTTACCAAAAGTGAAATATATTGATGACAACCTCAAAAGTTCCCAGGAACTAGAGGAATAGTTCCCTATTGGGAACATCATGAAAATCAATAATGGAAGTGATGTGCAGCTGGTCAAGGAGGTTGATAAACTCCTTGATATTGTGAAGGCACATGATCAAGGCCAGATCCAATGTTTTTTTAGATCTCATGGGTTTCTACTACAATCTAATCAATTACAGATGGTTCTTTGGGTCAGAAAAATTAATTATGAGGTGAATTTGTGGTCGAGTGGCATTCTAAAAATTGCTAGATGTTGAGTGGGAGTCATTGGTGGTTGATGGTGTTGTGGAGGCTGAAGGGGAGGTGAAATAAAATGATACGGTGGGCGATAGAGGTGAAACACCCTTTTGGTTTTTGATCTGAGGTGGAACATCCCACTCAGGTGTGGGATCAACATTAGGAGTGAAGACCGATTTTTGGTGGCCATTTTTAGAATGGAAAATTTAGAGAAGAGAGAGAGAAAGAGAGGGATGGGTGGGAGATGGGAGTGGTTCTTTACAAGGAGGTGGGTTGTGAGGGAGAGGTGAGGTGACGAGGGAGGTGGGTTGTGTGAGAGAGGGGAGTAAAGGGTGGGGTGAGAATTAGGATAGGAGGAGAAAGTTTCATGAACAAAGGGTTCACAAAATAAATAAGTTACAAAATTACATGATGTGTATTTGGGTACATGACATGTAATTCATGAATTAAATTATTTAATCCACTGAATCATATACGTCGTGTAGTAGATTATAGAACATGTAATTCATGAATTTTTCACATTTTTGAACCAGAGCCTGGTTATTTTCTCTTAGAATTACCCAAAATACCATAATGATTATTATATCATATTATAGAATATGGTGTCCTATCATGGGTTTCCTCCTAGTCAACACTTCATCGAATGTCTAGAGCATGACTCAATGGTGATCAGATGAATTTCACAGTGATGAAACATCCCTCACAAATTGGTTCCTAATAAATCTTCAATCTCTGACCATTGAATTTGAATGAGTGTTCCCCTCCTTTTTTAATTTTGATATTTCAATAAAGGAATACTTTTATGAAAATTAAGGGTCTTGAAAATCATAATTTAGCTTCTGAGGGAATATTTTTAACCAGGATTTGAATAAAAAGACTTTATTCTCTGGTATAAAAATTTGTCATGTGATGTACTAATCATGCAATTTCTTTGTTTTCACTTTAAAAAGAATTGAAATTTTATAGGCACGATTTATTATCTCCTCTAGTTCATCCATCTAGAGCATCATAAATTCCTTAGATTTTTGAGAATCCATATTCAACTTCTTAATTTCCCAGTATGAGCGATGCTCCAGTTCAACGGGTAAATGAAATGGTTTTCCATGCACCAATCGGAAGGGGGTGGTGCTGATGGATGTTTTTTACATAGTAAAGTACACCCAAAGTGAATCTTCTATTTTTAGACTCCAGTCCTTTTGATTTGTATTTACATAATTTTTAAGGATTTTTTTGATTTCCCTATTTAACAATTCAACTTACTCTCTATTTTTTAGGTGGTAGAAAGTGCATGTGTTATATTGGATTCTGTACTTCCCTTGTATTCTTTTATCAGATTTATTTTTCTAATGTAGTCCCTGATCACTAATGATTAGTCTAGGAAATAAAATTCTTGAAAACACATTTTTATTTAAGAAATTCATGACCACCTTTTCTATTTCATGAGTAGTAGATTCTGTTTCGACCCATTTCTTGATGTAGTCAACAAGAACAAGGATATAGAACTTGCCATGTGATTTTGGGAATCACCCCATGAAATATATTGCTCACATGATGAAGATTTTGAATTCCAGGAACAGAATTTGGGTTATTTCATTTCTTTTCCCAATGGTTCCAGTTCGTTGGCACCGATCGCAGCTCTGAAAAAAATTTCTTACATCTTGGTGAAGTGTAGGATAAAAAAGTTCACTTTGCAGAATTTTTTCTACTATGAATTATGGTCCATGATTCCCTCTATTTGGTGATGTGTGAAACATTTTTAAAATTTTTTGGATCTCATCTTATGGGATGAAATTTCTCATTAATCCATTAGAAAAACACTTCAAAAGTAGTGACTCATCCTAGTAGTAGTGTAAAGTATCAACTAAGAATATACTCCTTTGTTGATAGGAGAGGTATGGGTAAAAATATCTTATGGAGAGATAGTTTTAAATGTTTGAAAACCATTTTTATAACTTTTTGTTCAGGATGAAAATAGTTTCATCAGGGAATTCATCCTCGATTTCTTGATTATCATCTTTCATAATGAGGGGTAATGGGAGTCTATATAGATGATCAAAGACACCATTACCTATTTCTTTAGTGGATTTGATGATGATTTAAAATTATTTTATCAATAGGATCTAATGTATCAATCTTGTTCTGGAATCCTTTTTACTAATTAAATACTTTAGGGCATCATGATGAGTGTAAATAATCACCTCTGACAAAACTAAGTAGGAATGAAAATTTTTGAAATCAAAGATTACTTCCAGGAGTTATTTTCTAGTGGTTGTGTAATTTACCTGAGAAAAATTAAATGTGTGACTAGAATAATAGATGTTACATAAAGTGTGACCGATCCACTATCCTAATACCACACCTATAGTGAAGTCTCTTGCACCACACATCAAATCAAAGTCTTTTTCTTAATCTGGTGAAATAATAATGGGAATGGCCTCCATGATTTATTTAAAATGATGAATTCCTACCAACACTCTTCAGTGAATTCAAAAGGGGTATCCTTTACTAATTTTTGTTTCAGAGGGTGTAAAATTTTTGAAAAAACTTTCACGAAGTGATGGTAGAATCCTTCATGACCTAGAAATATCCTTATGCTTTTAATTTTTTAGGTATTAGGTAAATATTTGATCATATTAATTTTTTCTAGATCAGCATCCATGACATCCTTGGTTATTTTATGTCTAGTGAATATGCCTTCTTGATCCATAATGTGACATTTTTCCCAGTTTGAAACTAAAAAAATTTTCTTCACAGAATTTTAAGGCTAGTTAAAGATTTCTTAAGAATACATTGAAGGAACTTCTATATACTAAAAACTCATCCATAAAAACTTTCAATAATTCCGTCACCATATCATGTAATATATGTTTCAATAACATTTTAAAGTTTTATGATGCATTATATATACCGAATGGTATGCGTTTTTAAGTAAAGGTACATAATGGAATTGTGAATGTTGTTTTGGAGTAATAATTTAGGTCAAGTACAATCTAATTGTACCCTGAATATCTATCCAGGAAATAATAAAATTCATGTATTATGATTCTTTCTAGTATTTTATCCATAAAAGGATAGGGGAAATTATATTCCTTAGTGTTTGTATTTATGTTTCTGTAGTCAATGAATACTCATCATCCAGTGATAATGTGAGTTGAAATCAATTCATTTTCATCTTTATTAAAAACTATGAGGCCATATTTCTTTATAACCAATTTTATTGGGCTCAACCATTCACTATCAGAGATTGAAAAAATTATTCCATCTTATAAAAGATTCATTAATTCTTTCTTAACTACTTCTTTTATTATTTGGGTGAGTCACCTCTAGAGATGGTTTTTGGATTTCACACTTTATTCTAATAAAATTTAATGAGTGAATAATGTGGGTATAATCCCTTTGATGTCATCCACAACCTAGGCAATTTAATTTTTAATGTATTTATAAGAATTTTATCAAATTTTAGTCTTATAGATATGTCATATCTGAGTTAGTGATGACTGGATGTGAAACTGTTGTCTCTAGAAAAGAATACTTGAGTTTTCTTGGGAGAGGTTTCAACTCCATTATTAGTGGTTGAATGATCGATGGTATTAAAAGTGTGATCGTTCCTTGTTAAAAAGCTTTTATGTAGTTTTTTTCTTAAGATCATACTCCTCTCCTTAAGTAGGAAATTTTTTATCACTATCATTATCTATGGCCATGTAACCATTCTTCTCTTCAGTGAGAAAGATATCTTGGCAGTCAAAAGAATCATCTGTTTGTTTTGTAGCTTTCACTAGGTCAAACACTACTTGTTCATCACCAACTACAAATATCATTCTCCCTTGTTTTACATAAATTAGTTACCTCTAGGTGGATAGGAATGGTTGATCCTAGATAATGGTAACATCTCTATATTCATACATGTCTAAAATGAATAATTTTGGTGAGAAAAAGAATTTTATGATTTTGACTAGAGAATCCTCAAGAATTCATCAAGGATAAATAACTGATCGGTAAGATAATTTGAGTTCCACTATAATCGGATTGAGTTCATCAAGTCCAAACTTGTGAAATACACTTATTGGCATAAGTTTAATGCTATCTCCTAAGCCACACATGGCTCTTATCAAGTTTCAATCTCTTATGGTGCATGGAATTGAGAATCTCCCAAGATATATCATATTTTGTTTAATTTTATATTGAATAACAACAAAGTATTATTAATTTAGGGAAATTAATCCCAGTTCAATTAACTTCCTCATTTTGGAAATAATTTCCTTGGGAAATTTTTCATAGGAAATAATTTGGGAAATAACTTCAGCAAATGAGATGTTGATGAGAAATTTAATGAACATATCAAATAATTTATTATATTTCCTTTTGTTCCTTCCCTGTATCATTCTTTCTGAAATGGGGAGAGGTGGATTTTAAGTTGGTGGTGCAATGTAAATATACATTTTTTGTTGCTCTTATGTCGGAGATGTTGTAAGATAGGGTGATTCTAGAGGTTTCTCTTGATCATTTGGATTTTCTCTTTTGTTATCATCCTATTCAATGAATGTTGTAGGTTTCTTAGGTTGCTTAGAATTTTCCTCTCCTCCTCCTCTTGGTTTATTAAAATCTAAGACTTTATTTTCTCCTTATTACTACTTCCTTTTCCTCTTCCTTTGGGTATGTCTCAGTATTACCTGACAGCATACTTGGAAATATATTAGATAAGGTCTTTTATATTTTACCCATTTGATTTTTCAGATTTTGGAGGGATACCCTTTGATTTTCCATTTATTGTTTTTGGGTGGTTATCCTATGATATTTTTTTAATGAAGTATGTGAGTAGATTTTCTAAATTTGTTTGAAGAGGTGCAACCAATTGTGGTGGTCTTTATAGGGCTAGTCGAAATTCATGTTGGCCTCTAAGAGTGAAAGGATATTGGGGAACTTGTTTAGGTGGCCTCAAGATATGATTCATAGTTGGAAAACCCAATGGACCTTGATTCATAAGTGGTTCTTGGCCAATTCTACGCTGGTAGAACCCTTGATTTTTTTCTACAGCTGTTGATCCGACTTATGTTGATAATATTATTGAGGTTACTGGTATGGTTAGTTTTACTAATTTTAATTAATATAATTATAGTCTTGGATTTATTGTTCATCAACTCCTACTATGTAGTATTGATATGAGTGTAGGACACCCCACAATTTTAGGATTGAATCTCTATTAGTAGAGTAGGAGGGGGAGGTTGTACAACAGGCAACTAAAAGGATTCCATCTTCTTAGTCAGGGCATCAACTTGTGCAGCTTGACGAGTGTTTTCATCAACTTGGTGGATTATGTGTTGAGGTGGTCTGCAATCACTTTTCCATAGTCTAACATTGTAAGATACCTATTCTAGTAGTTCTCATCCTACTTCAGGTGTTTTCAACATTAGTATGCCATCAATGATAGTATCTACTACTGTACGAGCAGTGGGTTGGAAACCTTGATAGATGATTTCTAGATGTAGCCACATATTAAGTCCATGATGTTAGAATTTTCTATTAAGTTCTTTAATGAGATCCCATGACTCCTAGGTTGTTTCTCCATCCATTTGAGAAATGTTTGGGATTCCATTTCAAATATTCCAAGTTCATATAGGTGGAAAATATTTATCCAAAAACTTCTTAGCTAGTTCATCCCAAGTAATGATCAATTTAGAAGCTTCACTCCTTATCTAATCCTTGTCTCTATCATGCAAGAAGAATGGTAATACACATAATCAAATTTCACCAGAGGATACTCCCTGGTTGAAAAATGTATCACAAACTTCCAGTAATTTGGAGATGTGTTCATGAGGATCCTCGCTCTGAAAACCTTTTTTTGGTATTTTATAAAAGGCCACTTTTCGGAAAGTGGGAACCGTGACAATTCAAAAACAAAAATTCAAACTTAAACATTCAAATTTCAACTCCACCACCATCATCACCTTGAGCCATGAGCCCCGACATGTGAAACCATAGAGACATCATGCACCGACCTCGAAAAATGGAACCTCTTGATTGTTGCATCACCTCGAATCTTGACACCAGGCGTGACTTCATACCAATCTGCTTTAAATAGGGATGCCGGCGAGCTACAACGGTGACTGTCATTACCAACACCGTCAAAGAAACATCATGAAACACTGTCTCGCAAAACTGAAATCCTTCACTGACTGAACCAAAATCAATCGTAAAACCTACGCGATAAAAACAATAATAAAAAAACTTCACATCCAACACCAGCAACCACCACGAACAGCAAAAAACAGGTTAAACCGCATTAACCGGAATGAGGGTGAGATTCATCGACGTCCGTCATCACCACTATCGACGGTCCAGATCCAAAAAAACCAACTTCAGAATCGCAAAACCTTGCCTTCAAACCAGCCACTACCGGCGGACGCAACAGAACTAAATGCCCATCGCAGAACTGAAGAACCGGTCACCCAACCAGTAGCAAGGCCACAAACAACAACGAATCTAACATTGTATACATAATTAATTTATAATTAAAATTAATTAATTAAATTTATTTTAAATTACATTGGATGAGAATAAAATGTATTATTTGAGTTATTAATTAATATAAATGAATAAATGAATTAATAATATAATTATTTTATTAATTTGAGATATTTAACTTAATACAAAATAAATTTAAATAAATTCTAGTTATTTTTAATGCGTAGTCATTGCATGTGTGGATGGTCCTGAGATTGACCGACCAATGTATTTTTTGGTTTCTATTTAATTTAATTATTTATTTATTGGGTTTTGTGATAAATTTATTATTAAATTATGTTTGATGATATATGAATTATCCCTTCATCCTTATTATGTATGGGGCAATGTTTCCACTATTTCTCTTATATAAACCCAAACCCTTGTTTCCCCTCACTGATGAGTGAGTAAAAATATTTTACGTATAAATATCTAGACAAGAGGAGATGGTTCATAACCAAAGAAGGTGAAAACAAACAAGGAGATACACATGTTAAATATTGAATGATACAACTTGATCCAAACCCGACTCAAGGAGTTATTCTCATGTGTCAAAGGTTGGTTTATTATCTACTCGATAAACCGTCTGAGAGTTAAAATATCATGATCATACCACATGTTTATTTTTTTTCCAATTCATGGTTATTTTTTTATTTATGTGATATATGTTTATTATAGCATTAAACATGGTAACAAAAAGTAAATATATTAACTTTAATTCAAGATTTAAATAAAGTAAATGAATTATATATAAATTATTTATTAGTCATGGTGTATTAATTATGTAAAAATCCATATAATATTAATAAGTATGTAAAAGATAAAATAAAGTAAATTTATTCATATAAATAAATAAATACATTAAGAAAATATTTGGTCACAAAATTACATCATTACTTGATTTAGAATGAAATCATAGTTCGAAGTACTTTTCTAGACCAAGTCACAGTACTTTCAATTATCAGAGAGTTCTAACTAAAGTTTTTCGTCGACTTAACCAAGTTATAATTAAGGGTTCATTGTCTATGGAAGACTTGGTGTAACTTAGAGAAAAGTGTTGAGAAAATCATAGTTAGGATTTCATGATTGGAGAGTCCACTCAATGGATAATGCACTATCAATTTATAAATTTGGAAATACTGTCTACCTAAATACCATTGAAAAATTGTTTAGGCCTAATTTTGGATTATGAGAAGAAGAATATGGATCATTTCCAATAGAATATCCACATGAAAGAATATGCTGAATCCAATTGGGGTTTGATTAAATAATGGGATACTAATAAAATAAAATTTATTACATAATACTTTTTTATCAAGATAAAGTACTAAAATATTATTTCACTTGTATTAGAGAATGGATAGAGAATTCAATGGATCACTACGTTCATTTATAGACATAAACCATTTCATCATTATAAAAAACTTACCTATTGTGGTAAAATCATTTATATACTTCATTAAAATAATAAAATCTTTTCTATGTGCTAGAATCTCCTATTCATGATCATCCACCACACTGAGTGAGTGAAGGTGAAAGGCTTCCTACAAGTGATTCATGAAGGATTATTCATATTTAAATTATATCATACAATCATCTATGTTCATAGATATGATGATGTAACATAATGAAATTGATTCTTACACTATGAATTCTCATCTCCATGATTTGAAAAAGTGAATAAAAGGCTTAAGATAAATGATATTTTCACTACTCTATACCAATTTAAACTAGAAGCTGGGTATATTTCTAGTGAAATTTTTGTAAAAATGTTTAAGTAAATTTATTAGTTGCTAAAGTGATGATTATATTTTGAAAATATATTATACATTAATCTTGTATTATTATATTTAATACCTAAATACTCTATATTCATCAAATTTTACAGGATAAACTATACGAAGAAACCACTTCAGAATATTTTGACTATGATTATCTAAAAAATTATGGAAAGGTGGGATTATGAATCCTAATATATTATGGTGAATGAAGTTAAATACCAAGATTAAAATCTCATGACTAGTTCAAATTCTATGGTTCCTTTACAATATCCTTCAATGGGACAAAAGATTCAATGTTAGGTTAGAGAATGTAAGGCCTTATACTTATCATATGGGAATAAAGGTCATTGGAAGAGGATATAATATGAATTGAAGATTAAGATATCAAAAAACATTTAATTCAGGTACATCCATCACTATATATAATATTAATATTTAACTTATCGGGTATTAAATACAATATGTTTTTAATAATTTTTTAATGAAATATAGGAACCAAGGAAGTTTAGAAACATTATTTTAAGTAATGTGAACTCTCTAAGTAGTTGAAAATGGGTGATTCCTATGTTATAAAAGAGGAGGATAAAACCTACAATTTTAAAATAGATTGATTCTCATAAAATTTTTTTTTTGAGTATTAGAAAAAATATTTATCTAAGTGTCTAGTTAGACCCAACAAGACAATATTTTAAATTTGAATTAATGTTGTTATGGTGTTTCATAATTAACTAATAGTTTAGTAATACTTTAATCACAAACATCCATTATTAGAAATGAATGATGGGTATAAAATATATGACTTATACCCATTTTTGGTAAGAGAATTATTTTTAAAATAAAGATAAAAGTAGTTTTTAAGGATATACCCAATTGAAGATAAAAATATTAGGTATGAGATGATCTTAATTATTAATTTTTAGAAAAATAAACCTTTATAGATAAATGTAAATCCACAAAATCATCTAAAGTTAGTTAAAATATATTGTGTAAACTATTATAATGGGAAAATATATGTAAATCAAAATAATCCATGACATTCCTTTAATAAATTTTAGGAATGGTTAGTGGATAAATGAACATGTTTGAGAATAGATATAAGATCCTCCAGGAAAGACTATTATAGAATATATTAACCAAGTAGTGATCAATCATCAAATGTCATGTAGATCATATCCTCGATTTAGATTACCTTATACACATTAGGGACTTGAAAATAGTATAAGGATGATTTATGAGGAGTATTTTATGAATTTCAAGTACTAAATTATTCATTTCATGACATGTTTTTTAAATAATAATGAAACAAATAAACTTATGTCAACCATATTGACTAACGGTGTCATATAAATTACTAAATAAAAGAAATTCATTATGTCACAACTTCATGTATTGCGATGAGGACTATTTTTTTAAAAGATGAATTTAGTTACAAATGTAAATCGAGTAAAAACACTAAGTGCATCTCAGTTAATTAAATTATAGATACTTAGGATATAAAAGTCTCTAAGATATAAAGGAATTAGTCTATACTGAGTATTGTTTTCAAAAATTTAGAATCACTTATCTTTTAGTGGGAGAAACCTTTAATTTAATGAGGTTAAGGCTCTGGATGTGCATGATTTGGCATAAAAACACTAAAATCCAATAATTTTAGTGGGAGGAATTATTATAGAGACACTTACTGTGCTAAAAAACTATCACGACATGCCTTCACCACGATGAGGGAAGGGACATAAGATTGTCATAACCTTCCTTCTTCAAGTTGAAGGAGAGATAATGACTCCTAAGACCTGCCTTCAATAGGTCCCAGAGTGGTGACTATAACCAAGGGTACAGAATCACACACAAAATGGAAGGCATTACCCTTTTTATTTAGTTGGAATATGAGATAATATAGTAAATCCCAAACAACACCAAAACTGGAAGTAAAAGAAATTCCAAAACAATCCATTCCTATATGCATGTTCCAATAATAAGTGCAATGAAAATACAAGAAAACTCCAAAGGAAAGTAGAAAAAGAAAAGAAAAGCAGAAACGTCAACGGTCCCAAAGTCTGAACTACTAGGGTCCAGTGTGGTCCTCAAAGACCTCCTGGAAACCTAAAATCAGTTTTATATATGTAGGGTGAGTAACAGGTATACTCAGTAGGGAAAACCAAAAGCTCTCATGCACAAGTGGGGATGCATTCTAATTCCCCATGAAAAAGAAGATAACCAAAGCACCTAGCAATGAATCTTTACACCCAAAACTCACCAAGGCACACTTACCAAACAACGAAAGTCAAGTAGAGTAATAATAATAACACATCGATGTTGGGGTACCCATCACCACTTTCCCACTAGTTATTGAAGACATCCTATGCGTCAGACCTCTCCCGCCATTCTCACCGTAGTCCCACTGCCATACCCCACCCACACACACCTGGGATACCACAACCACACATCCCACCCACAAAAACCTGGGCCACAACCACACATAACCATGCCCGTAAACACCTGGGCTATAACAACTACAACTATTCCCAAAGAAACCTAGGCCTAAAAAACTACTGCCACACCCAAAGACACCTGGGACTCATCCCGAAGACACTTGGGAATCAACCTGCCCACACACACCTGGTCCAACCACCACAACACAACCTAACCTAAGAATTTTGGGCTATAATGGACCTCACGAAATCACATCCTACCTGAAGAGTCTTGGGATACTAGGGAAAGGGAGTATAAAAGGAGCTAATAATCATCCACTCATAGAAGTGTTGGAAAAAAAACACCCTCCCCCATGAAATGGGGGTGTTTGGCATGAGGTGCTTAACTTGGGTGGGGTGTGAATAAGAAAAACTAAAACTAAATTATACATATAGGTAAACAAGAACTCATCCCAGCCTAGGGGTTCCAAAACAAACATATACACAAACACTCTTGTTACTATTCATTCATAAAAAGTACAACACCCACAACCAAGTCACAACTCATTACCAAAAATAAATTTCCCATTGAACTCGTTCTTGTTATCAAATTCAAGTGATTACATTTTAAATAATTCTTTAGTACTGGGAAACTAACAGGCATATCCACAAGCCAAGGGAAAAAAATATCCAAACAGAAATTTAAGCATTCACACCCGGTTCTCTTGTAAAGTGACAACAAAAAAGGGATACGTGAGATCCCTCAAAGTACTGAAACGGAACCAAGACCCAACATATGGCCTCTCACGGCCTCAGATCCAAAAACCAATAATTGTACCACAATAGGGGATCCCATCCCAATCCTCATCACTCCACAAGAATTATGTAAAACAACCACACAGATAAACAAAGACAGGGCAAGGGATTTTCTAGATTCTATCACACCATTCATTCAGTTCCTTCTTTTTGTTTGGTTAATCGGGGTGATAACACAAGGATTATTGTTCACTTTACATTCATTTAATCAACCAATATTATGTGATTAACAAATTTCCATGTTACATTTATTAAATCATCACCAAAGATAGGGGTCCATTATTGTGTAAGGAAATACCACCAACAGTCATGATTTTCAGTGGATAGAAGCCCATACAATTCACAACATATAATCAGGGGTAAAAGAGTATAACAACATCATCAAACACACCCCTTCATTATTTAAAAGTCTGGTTATTATCTTCATTAAGATTTGGTTTCATCCATCCCCGTATAAACATTAGAATACCCGCCCCGCATGATACACAGTAAAGAGATACGTTGGAATAACCCTACTTGTATGATCAACGATCGAAGTCTTTCTCCATGCACTGAGAATTGGGGATGAGTGACTTGCAGGGGAGGAACTTCGGGGACTCCAAGGATGGGTAGGAAAGGCTCTAGTACATGCGCACCACTATCATCAGAATGGAGGAATCCAAATGCACCAAGGAAAGGAAAAGATACTAGCCAAGAAGAAGAAGGAATTTCAGTGCCATAAAAAGGTGAGATCCTGGAGTTACGGGATATGAAAATATTAAACGGATTTAAGGGAGATTTGTGGTTTCACCGCGTGGTTGGGTGGTTACGCATGATGGAATTAATTTTTATTTAATAATTCTCATCATATAGGTGGCCATAAAATATGTTAGTTAAAGGATTTCCTTTAACCAGAGGAAAATGCACGTAATAGGGGAGAAATTGGAAGAATGGGAAAATGGTGTGGCACCTTGGAAAAAGCCACACGTTTTGGTAAGTCAAGGGTCACCCGACTCCTGGGGAATTTTAGATATCATTTATGGGTTTTCAATGGCATTAAAAGGGGTGTAAAAACACATTTACATAAAAAGATACATTGTGGGAGAGTGACTAGAAAAAGAACAAGGGTGGGACACCGTAAGCGGTTCCACGGTCACGGTGCCACCGTCACAGTGCCACCCTCACAGTGCCACTGTAAGCGGTGCCACTGTTTCAGTGTGTGACCATGACAATGTGACCGTTATGGTGCCATTGTCATGGTACCACCCTCATGGTGCCACCGTCATGGTGCCACCTTCAGCGGTGCCACCATTTCGGTGTGCAACCGTGACAGTGCGGCCGTTACAATGCCACCATCACGATGCCACCCTCACAGTGCCACCTTAAGCAGTGCCACAATTAGCGGTTCCACCATTTCGGTGTGCAAATGTGACTGGTGCCACCGTTTTAGTGGAACCGTTTGATCGAATTGAGTTTTTGGAAAACTGCTTAATGAGTCATTGTTCGGGACATTACATTAGATACCTCTCAAACTATTCTCTCCATTGAGAATTAAAACTAGACCCAAATAAAGAGAGGTGTCCGAACAACCACCTAGAAAGATACCTATCATGATAAATGCTCCTAAACATCTAGGAACTCATCTCCCTCAAGTATCCACACAACATATAAATGTGTCACTGTCCAGACATATGGATTAGGGAGTCCCTTCCCCCATGTCAAGATACTATCTACATTGGGTGGCACTGACTCGCCCGCATGGGTTTAATCGGATCCACCTTAATTCGTCTCTATTAGGGATAAGGTACTCCCCTCCGCATAGTCATGACTCTTCACACACATCCAGAGAATAAGGGAAACCACACATTTCATAGTTAACAAGGTTAATCAATACATCACAAATAATTACGAAACAAAACATAAAAAAACTCAAAACAACTCTGGGTACTGGGTGCACATTTGTGCCTTCTATTCCGAGGTACTCTCCTTGAGGCCACCATGCTTCTATAACACACAAACCAAGGGAATGGTTCGTCCATAAAGAAACTTTTCCTCACAACCTTCTATCATCACTGGTCACTCTACAAACATCACATCATCCTCGATAACCAGATTTCCCCAGTCGAGGATGTGTGAATCATCCTGTAGATACTGACAGAGTTGAGACACATGGAAGATGTCGTGCACTCTTAGTAGCAGTGGTGGTAGTGCTAGATGATAAGCCACTTCATCGACCTGTGACAACACCTCAAAGGGTCTGACGAACCTAGAATAAAGATTACTCCCCCTGTCGAACCTCCGTTGTCCACGTCGAGTGGAGACCTTCAAGAACACGTGGTCCTTGACCTCAAACTCCAAGGGTCTCCTCCTATTATCAGCATAAAACTTCTTCTAGTCCTGGGATGCCTTCATCCTCTCTCATATAAGATGAACCTTCTCTGTCATGCTTTTCACCACTTCTGGTCCAAGAACATTTGCTTCCCTGACCTCTGTCCAACACATGGGTGAGTGACATGGCCTCCCATAAAAAGCTTATAATGGAGCCATGCCAATGATTGAGTGATAGCTATTTTTCTACGAAAACTATCGCAGAGGAAAGTGTCTTAACCACGACACCCCAAAGTCCAAAACACAGGCCTGTAAAATATCCTACAATGTCTGGATGATCTTCTCTTTCTACCCATCTGTTTGGGGGTGGAAAGTGGTGCTGGGGCATAGATGGGTACCAAAAGCATGTTGAAAACCTTTCCAGATTCGTGAGGTAAACCAGGTATCCCGATTGAAGATTATAGACCTCAAGAATCCATGAAACCGCACCACTTTTTCCACGTACCACTGTGCTAGGGCATCCACCACACTCGACTCATTGATTTCTAGGAAGTGAGCTGATTTCGTCAGCCGGTCCACCACTACCTAGATGAAATTGAAACCCACTTGAACTAAGGGTAGTCCTATGAAAAAATCCATCGATATTTCATCCCACTTCAACTTGGGGACATATAAAGGGTGTAAAAAACCTTTTGGGATGCAGTGTTCAGCCTTCACCTGCTGACACACAAGGCACTTCACCACAAACTCTACCACTACCTGCTTCACCCCGATCCACCAAAACTGACCCCTAAAGCCCCAGTACATCTTGGAAACTCTTGGGTGAACAGATAGGGATGAGTTGTGGAACTCACCAAGAACTATCTTGATCATTTCTATCGGGAAAAACAACTTCCCATGAAATATCATCCGATTCTACCCATCTTCGGACCATCCTCTTGGAGCATCACCCTGGATGACACAATCACGCATCACTTCAGCCTCTAAGTTCCCCCACTGAGACTCCTCCACCTGCTGCAATAGATAGGATTGCACTATCATCTAGAACAAATAACCTCTTCCATTCTCCATCCTTGTATCAAGGTGTAGGACAACCAACTCATTTATCACCTTCCAAGCACCTACTGACTCTTAAACCACATCCTTCTGCGACTTCAGGCTCAAAGAATCGACCACCACATTCCCATTAACTTCAGTGTAGGAGAGTTCTAAGTCATAGTCCTTGAGAAACTCCATCTGCCTCCACTGCCGCAAGTTCAAGTCCATATAGGAGAAGATATACCTCAAGCTCTTGTGATCCATGAAGACCACGAAGTGGTCCCTATTGAGGTAATGCCACCAAATCATTAGTGCGAACACGACTGCTGCAAGCTCCAGATCGTGGGTGACATAGTTACGCTCATGGGGATGTAACTTCCTCTACCCATTAGAGATCACCCCTACTATTGTATCAGAACACCCCCCATACCTTGGCCTAAAGCATCACAGAATACCTCAAATGTCATTCCTTCTTCTGGAAACCTCAACACTGGTGCAATAAACAACTTCCCCTTCAAATAACTGAAGGCAATCTCACACTGCCCATTCCACATTAAAGTATGGTATTTATTGGTCAAGGCTGTCAAAGGTGCTGCAACTCAGGAGAATTTGGCCATGAATCTCCGGTTGTAACCGGCTAGGCCTAGGAAACTACGAACCTCCATCACATTCTTGGGTGCCTCCCAAGAAACAATCACCTTGACTTTTGATGGGTCCACCACTAAACCCTGCTCAAACACCACACGTCATAGGAAGTGTACTTCTCGCATCCAGAACTTTCACTTGGACAATTTACCATAGAGCTGGTGCTATCAGAGGACCTATAAAACTGTCCTTAGATGCTCAAAACGATCCTCCTCAGATCTTGAGTACATCAGGATGTTGTCAATAAACACAACTATGAACCAGTCCATATATTCCAGAAAGACGGATTTCATGAGTCCCATGAACACGGCTAGTGTGTTCGTAACACCGAAAATCATGACTACGAACTCAAAGTGCCCAAATCTGCACCTGAAGGTAGCCTTCGAGATGTCACCCTTCTTTACCCTCAACTGGTGATATCCTGATTGTAGGATGATCTTGGAGAACCATCCTTCCCCCTTCAACTAATCAAAAAGGTCATCTATCCTTGGGAGAGGGTAACAGTTCTTGACCGTTAATTGATTCAGTCTCCAGTAGTCTATGCACAGCCTGAGACCACCATCTTTCTTTTTCGTGAACAAGACCAGAGCACCCCATGTTGACATGCTTGGTCGGACAAAACCCTTATTCATCAGATCAACAGTTTGAATTTGTAACTCAAGCAACTCAAAAGGTTCCATCTGATAGGGATCCATCAAAATCAGATGGGCACCGAGTTTCAAGTCTATCCTGAACTCAACATCACTTCGAGGGGGTAGAGTCACCGCCTCTTCAAGGAAGATGTCCACGAACTCACTGACAATTCCTGAAGCTTCCACCATCTCTGAGTCTTCTAACTCCACTGATATCTCAGCTAACAAAGAAAAAAGGGCTCCACTCGTTGACTGACCCTCTAGAAACCCTGCTCACCAGAGAAAGTCACACGCCATCCGCCAATATCTGAAAACACAACCCTTCTCCAGATGCAGCCGATAACAACACACATAGAGAAAAGCTAGTCGATGCCTAGAATGACATCATAAAGTTGCATCTGTAGCAAAATATGGTCCCCACTAGACTGATGTGGTCCCAACATCAGTCTATATCCCTGACAAACATGAGACAAGCTGGTGTGACCTCCGACTAGAGTACTCAAAACAAGGGGTATAGAAAGTGTCTTTGTGTCTAGAACCAAATCATGGGATAGACTAGGTGAAAAAAGAGTGTTAAGCCCATGAATCAAACAAATAACATGCAGGAGTACTAAACATGATGATCGTACCTTGAACGACTTCTGGCCCTCCTCGAACTGCTACCACTATGGCGTGTAAATGCCCACGCCCAGCTCCCCTAAACCTTGGGTTTTGGCCACCTCCCAGACCATTCCATAGTCAAGGTCCCAAAGGAGAGCCCTGAGGTCAGCCTCCTCTTGCAATGTCTTCTCTCAGAGGAGCGGGAGCTCGCTGTCCCTGCTGCTACTGCTGAAAGGGCATGGCTGGAAACTACTGCTACTGAGGTGGGTTCTGAACCTGCCCACCCCTACTGTGCTGCACTCAGTATGTGTACTAATTCCAAAGATGCCCACAATGACCACAGATGAAGCATCTCTATTCTGGGCCTGAAAGTAAAGGGAGAGGACCGGGAGATTGAAACTGGAACTGCTGGGGCCTGCTCCCCACTGGCCGAAACCTGGAAGGCCCTGAACGCTGGAGGCCTGCTACTGATAAACTTCCCCTTTGACGATACCAACTAAATCCCTTATTGGGGAATAACTCCCAGTGTGTGCATCCTCTCTACCACTTCATCCTTCTTCTGGACCTCCAAGTATGTCGGTAGATTGAAGGGAGTAACAATGTACTGGAGAGAAGGTCAAAGTGCCTCCTCTAAACATCTCACCTGAGACTCCTCATCTGAAAAGAGGTCAAGAGAAAAGCGAAGGAGATCCTTGAACATGATCCCCAAATATCTCACTAAAACACCCCCTTCTAAAGGGAGAGTATCTCCAACCTCTTCTCAGACTTCATTGTGGGATAGAGGAATTCCGCCTGGAAGTCCCTTTCTAAGTGAGTCCCTGAAACCTTGGCCTCCCTCTTCTCCCCAAGATAGAGTTTCCACCACTGACGTGTTGTTCCCCACATTTGGTTTAGATATAGAGGAACCCAATACTTCATTAGAGCCTGGATCAAGCTGAAAGATATCACCAGCTCCTCGAGCCAGCTCTCTGTCTCCATGTACGAGACGCTGCCCTCGTACTTCCCGACGGTCCGACATTGAAGGGCACTAAGTGTCCTTTTCCACTAGTCATCCTCCTCCTATCGATCATCCCTTTGTTGATTATCTAAATTATCCACATGGGCCTTGATCTCCCTCACTACTCGTGGTCATCATTTGGGTGCCATAACTGCAAGGTAAATAAGGAATGCCTAAGCATGAGTAGTGTAGACGATTGATTTTAAATTTTTCTTAAATGTTTCATTTATTTTAGATCCCTAAAGTACCCAAGACACACAAGAACACGATTCATTATGATTCATTTACCTTTCCTAGCATCTCTACCCTGCAATCAGTGTAGCCTCACTTGGTCGTTCGGTAGGTCCAGAGTCCCTGCATCAGATCACGGTGGGCCTTAAAATCCTGTGTCCTAGCTAGTATTTCTTGGCCTATTTTGCATGCCAATATTTTATAACACTATTTCCCTACCATCCCATGTAATCCTAATTGTACCGAACCCCAAGATCCATCCTATCTCTTAACCTCCCTATGATACCATTCTGTCACAACCCCCTTCACAAAGATGTTTGAAGGGACAACAGATTTACCAACCCTTAATTCTTCAAGTTGAAGGAGAGATAATAACACCTGATAACTGCCTTCAATAAGTCGTGGAGTGGAGACTAGCACCAAGGGTATATAATCACACACAAAATGGAAGACATTACCCTTTTTATTTAGTAGCATTAGGAGGTAAGATAGTAAATCCCAAACAACACCAAAACTGAAAGTAAAAGTAATTCCAAAACAATACATTCCCATATGCATGTTCCAATAATAAGTGCTACGAAAATACAAGAAAACTCCAAAGGAAAGTACCAAAAGAAAAGAAAAGAAACAACATAAATAGTCCCAACTTACGAACTAGTAGGGTCCAACACGGTCCTCAAAGTCCTCCTGAAAACCTAAATGCAGTTTTATATACATAGGGTGAGTATACATGTATACTCAGTAGGTAAAAACAAAAGATCTCGTGCACAAGTGGGGAGGTATTCTACTGCCCCGTGAAAAAGGAGATAACCAAATCACCTAGAAAGGAAACTATCCTCCCAAAAATCACCAAGGAACATTCCCCAAATAATGCAAGTCTAGTAGAGTAATAGTAATAACACATCAATGTTTGGGTACCCCGCACCACTTTTCCACGAGTTATTGAAGCCATCCTACATATCAAAACACTCCCGCCATTCTCACCACAGTCCCACTACCATACCCCGTCTGCACACACTGGGGCTACCACAACCACACATCCCACCTAAAAACACCTGGGAAACAACAACACGTAACCAATCCCATAGACACCTGGGTCAGAACAACTACTACCAAGCCCTAAGACACCTAGGCCCAAACAACTACTTCCACACCTGAAGACACTTGGGCCTTATCCCGAAGACACTTGGGAATCAACCTGCCCACACACACCTGGTCCAACCACCAAAAAAACCCTACCTAAATAATCTTGGGATATAATGGACCTTAGGCCATCAAATCCTGCCAAAAGAGTCTTGGGATACTCAGGAAAGGGAGAAAAAAGGAGATAAAAACCAGGCACTCATAGGAGTGTTGAAAAAAAAAACCCTCCCCCATGAAATTGGGGTGTTCGAAACAAGGTGATTTACATGGGTGGGTCATGAATAAGAAACACAAGAACTAATTTATACATATAGGTAAAAATGCACTCATCTCAGCCTAGGGGTTCCAAAACTAGTATATACACAAACACTCTCATTACTATTCATTCATAAAAAGAATAACACCCACAGCCAAGTCACAACTCATTCCCCGAAAACAATTCCACATTGAACCCGTTCTTGTTATCACATTCTAGTGGTTCCATTTTAAATAATTATTCACTACTGGGCAACTAACAGGCATAAACACAATCCAAGGAAAAAATAGCCAAGAAAAAATTTAAGCATTCACACCTGGATCTCCTATAAAGTCACAACAAAAAAGGGATCCATGAGATCCATCAAAGTAATAAAACCAAAACAAGCCCCAACATACGACCCCTCACAGCCTCAGATCCACAAACCAACCACTGTACCAAAATAGGGGATCCCATCCCCATCCTTATCACCCCACAAGAATGAAGAAGAAACACCACACATATTACCAATACATGGAAAGGGAGTTTCCAGATTCTATCACACCATTCATTGAGTTCCTTCTTTTAATTTGGTTAACCGGGGTGATCACACAAGGATTCTTGTCCACTGGACATTCATTTAATCAACCAAGTTTATGTGATTAAAAAATTTCAATGTTATATCCATTCAATCATCACCGAAGATAGGGGTCTATTAGTGTACAATGAAAGACCACCAATGAACATGATTTTCAGTGGATAGAAGCCCACATAATTTACAACATATAAGCTGGGGTAAAAGAGTACAACAATATCATCAAACACACCCCTTAATTATTTAAACGTCTGGTGATTATCTTCGCTAAGATTTGGTTTCATCCATCACTGTAGAAACATTAGAATACCCACCCCTCATGTTACACAGTAAAGGGAGACGAAGTAAGAACCCTACTTGTATGATCAATGATCGAAGTTTTTCTCCACAAACGGAGAACTGGAGATTCAAGACTTGTAGGGGAGGAACTACAGGGAATCCAAGGGTTGGTAAGAAAGGCTCCAGTACAGGCGCACCACTAGCGTCGGGAAGGGGGACTCCAAATGCACCAAGTAAATAAAAATAGATCAGCTAAGAAGAAGAAGGAATTCCCATGCGATAAAAAGGTGAGATCATGGAGTTACGGGATATGAAAATCTTGAATGGAGTTAAAGGTGGATCGTGGTTTCACAATGCAGTTGGGTTATTACACATTATGGAATTAATTTTCATTTAATAATTCTCATCGGAGAGGTGGCCATAATGGATGTGAGTTAAATTATTTTCTTTAACCATAGGAAAACATGTGTAATAGGGGAAGAACTAGAAGTATGAGAAAAAGGGTATGGAACAGAAGAAAAAAGCCACATGTTTTGGTAAGTCAAGGGTCGCCCGAATCCTGGGGGATTTTAGATATAATTTATGGGTTTTTAGTGGATTTGAAAGGGGTATAAAAACCCATTTACATCAAAATTATGTTGCAGGAGAAGGACTAGAAAAAAAACAAGGGTGGGACATCGTAAGGGGTGCCACTATCATGGTGCCACCTTCATAGTGCCATCCTCACAGTGCCACCATTAGTGGTGCCACCATTTCAGTGTGTGATTGTGACGGTATGACCGTTACGGTGCCACCATCATGGTTCCTCCATCACGGTGACACTATTTCGGTGTGCGACCATGACGATCTGACCATGAAGGTTCCACCATCATGGTGCCACCATAAGAAGTGCCACCATTAGTGGTAACACCGTTTCAATGTGCGACCATGACCGGTACCACCGTTTCAGTGGAACCGTTTTATGGAACCAAGTTTTTGGTAAACTCCTTAATGGGTCATTGTCTGGGATATTACATAAAAAATAGTGGTTTTATATTTACTAAGACTCATGACATATTATTTGGTAAGAATAGTGAATCCTACAAGGAAGTAGTGAATAGAAACAGACTATGTTTGGAAAGTTTATTTGAATCCTGAGATGGATTACTTGTACCATATACCAGTCTTTATTTTGGTATTTTCTCCAATTAATGTAAAGTTGTTAGTGGGTATTTAAGAGATAATAGACATAGATGGTACAAGTTGGTATTAATACATATTGATTGGTTAATGAAGGTTTCTAGTGATTTCTAGACATAGTCTATGATAAAAAATTACACTGTTCCTAATGTCTAAATCCATTAGAGTTTTACTTTTTATAGCTACCATTTATGATGATTGAATATTTGATTTAATGAATCCATTGGATAATGTTTTTTATTCGAGAAAAAAATTGAACCATATGTCTAAAGAGGTTATTGGGAGCACAATCGTTCTCCCAAATAGATATATTGATAATATATAGAGAACATATGATTAGTCTTACAATTATATAAGACTAAGGATAATTTATCTATGAATAAATTAAAATAATAACCCAAGTTATAGGAAACATGATATATAGATATAGATATATGGGTTTTCCTAGATCAAGTCCTAGTATATACATTGAAAAGGTATTGAAAATACAAGATGGAATAGTTCAAGATCAAATTTTTTCCCATTTCCCATGGAATGAAATATCTCCAGTTGATGTGTAAAAAAACACAAGGATATTATTTTGATGAATAAAATACATATATCTAAGAGTAAATTTTAATTTATCTCAAATTACATGATAGGTAAAATGGTTTGTTATTTCTTATGCATAAAATGTAGAGGGTGAATATCAAACAAAACTAGGATAACTATAGATACATATAGTTCAAACTATTTAAAAAAAGTGAGAAAGTAAAACTGGATGATATCCTAGTTATTAGAGAAATGAGATTTCTAGTTTCAAAAGGGATATAAAATTAGTATCCCTTCAGATCAATTTGATCTAATATCATAGTAATGATAAGGTAATAAGAAATAATTTTTTTTAACATCTAGTAGTTTCTATTTCCATATAGTATGAGTATATTTTGGATTCTAATTCAACTTAAGAAGTAGTGTTGTAATATTTTTTTACCAATATATAGTTTTAAACAATATATTAATGTTTTGATAGGGTAAAAAAGAAAAATTATTGGTTATATCACCACTTAATGGGTTTTATTCATAAAGGTAAAGTCAAAATAAGAAAAAAAACCAACAGAATGTGGTAATCCGTATAGCTATAGAAATACTCAATAAAATCATGTTTAACATGTGAGAGATAACTAGTTAGTTATTAGATGGTTCTAGTAGAAGTGGGGTCTATTAGAGTTGGTTTCCTAAAACTAACTAAGTTTTTTTACTTTATATTAATAGAATATTCAAAAATCTAAATATTAATAAACATATTATCATATAATGAATGTTATTCTATATAAAATTAATGTGATATTTTCCTTAGAGTATTTTATGTATTTAATGGTTATAATATTTCCCTTCTATAGTGAGAACCTTAAAGTGATATGAAAATAGTCTTAAATATATGTTCTATGGTTAGATGAAATATATCTGATAGGAAAAAAATGGTATTTAACTATCAGAAATTGACGGCTCATAATACATTAAGGATTCCCATGAAGTTCACACTTGTTAATATTTAAGAGAGGCGATTGTGATAACATACTCACCAATATGAATTCCACATGTAATGTTTCATTGGATATTTATATCTAAGAACATGTGTATTGATCCTTAGACTTGATATTATTATCAATTTATATCATGAATCATGTACTTTGATGTATCGATGAAAACCATGACAATATATGCCTTCTATGAGGTTGGATACATTGGGTGTGTCATAAGTGATATGAAATTATTGAATAAGTCAAGAAAGGATTTATCCATTCTGATTATGGAAGTTGATATCTTTAGACCTTTGATTGGAATAGAACTATTTTATTAAGTATATAGACACTATAGTTCATCAATGAGTTCATTTTAGGTAGTTAAAGAAAGAGAATCAAGAACATAGGTTGATGATAAAAGTATATGACCTACTTGATGAGATATTGAGACAAAGGAATTATATTATAGAGTAAGAATTCATATGTTGTTTTTGTCTCCATGACACTATCTTATTTTATATCAGATCCTTGATGAATTAATAAAAGTTAATATTAAACTTTATGCAATTTCACTTAATTTCAATGAGAAATTGGCCAATAGGGTTACACACTAAGTGTATCCAGAATATTAGTTATGTCCTATTTGAATTTAATATTTAGAATAAATATTATTTATTATTTGTTGTTTAATATTTATTCAATTGATGTTAATCGTCTAAAATTCAATCACTAGTTATTCGAGATAGAATATATGTGAGTTGAATATTAAATAAATACTATTTTTAGATAGAAAATATATAATATTTACTTATCTATTCATTATTATTTGTAAGGTAATAAATAATATTTAATTGTTAATTACATATTTACTTAGTAATTCAAATATTTAAATAAATATTTATTCACCATTTAGAGAATATAATATTTATTTATTTGTTAAAAAAAATAATATAATGATATTTATTTAATTAAATAAATATTTATTTCTCATGGTTTAATAAATACCAAGGATATATGAAATGAGTTAAGGGTCTTATTAAAATGATATATATATTTTTTAATATCATTTTAAAAAATATTGTTTTATTTTAATGAATGATATTTAAATATTTTTGAGTGAGAACACGTTATGAGAATATAATAGTTATAATAAAATTATTATATGTGGGGATTATTTTGAATAAGGATATGATTTGATTTCTTCTATAGAGTTTTTAATTGTCTAACCCTATGTATATATATAAAATTATATCATTTCTAGAAATAATGTGTGAATTGCTTTGTAAAACCGCTCTCTCAAGAGAAATACCTCAATACTAAGAAGATGTAAGGACCTAGATTTATGAATTACATATTATAGTGATGTAGAATAGAATTCATCTTATTTTATTTCTAAAGATGTTGTATCTTTAAAGTTTTAGAGAATTAAGTCATAACAAAAACATAACAATATCATATATCACAAAGTGGACACTTCTATTCAATATCGATTTCTACCACCAAACAAAACTTTCAAGAAGAAACATATTTAATTTCATGAAAAATCATCATGAATTTCAACTTGAATTCTTATTTTCCCTTACGCATCCTTAAACCTGTTTATTTTTTTTAAAATGTAGGATGACCATAAATATCTCAGTAGGAGACATAAAAATAAGGAAATCTATTATTACAGTAAAAAAAGAAAACCCATAAAATATTTACTATCACCCCATTATTATTTTATCCTATGAAATGAATCATATAAACATGAAAACACACAATTTTTTCTCAAAGGAATATTTTAAATACCGTATCTAGCATAGATATAACACATAGGAAACTTGGGAATCATTTTCATATAACTTTTACATATGGATTAACCCTCATGGTTATAGATGGAATAACCATCCCGGTTATACATAGAATATCCATTGTAGTATATTCCCATAATCATATAGTTTAAACCTAACCGGTTAATTTAATACCATATTTGGCATAACAATTATAGTATATTCCCATATTCTCATAAGTGAAACCTAATTAGTTAACTCTGTCCGTTTACCCAATGCATTGGAGAGAAATAACGAGCTCACCCACCATTGGTTTATAATGTAAAAAAATTTCATCAGAAATAATGACCAAGAAGCATAGAAAAATCATAACACTTAAAGGGTTAAAATTTTCAAAATATCCATTTTACCTATAAGAAAAAATTTCTAGATAAAGAAATATCCATTTCATTTAAAAACCCTTTTGAAAAATAACCATATCATATAGATGGGGGATTTTAATTTTAAAAAATATGAAATCTTATAAAGGAAGATAAAAATAAAATAAATGTTACAACTGTATGAAAATTCATTTTCCTTATATACATTAAAATAGAACAATCCTTTTTTTCTTTTTATAAAGGATGTTAATTTTTTTTGTAAAAGATTCATTTTGAAAACCTTTAGAAGAAAGTCAAAGGAAACATAAAGTTTCCTTTATAATTAACTTATATCCATTTAAATAAATCTATAAAATAATTTTATAAATTGGTATATGCAAGAAAAATATATTTTTAAGGGAAACTTTAAAAGAAAATGTTTAAAAATAAAGTCTCTTGTATTGAGTCCGAATCACCACATACGTTCTTTATCTTCCTGAATAATAAAATTTTAATAATTGTTTACATTTTTTAGAAATTTTTTCAAGTTTATTATTACTTTTATATCACTTATTACCATTTTATAACATTTACTTAATCATTTAAGTTCACATCGAATGTTTTTTCAATATTCTGTTCATAAGTCCAAATTGACTTTGGAAATTTGACTATAGTCAAATAGGTCATTATTCAATCATATCCATAAAAAAATAATGAAATAATTATCATTTTTATACGATGATTATAATTTTAAAACGAATAATTAAATATGGTTATAAAAAATTAACTATGTGACAATCATGGAGACGTTATGTTATATGTAAACATGAGTAACATTTCCATTTTCCAATGATCACTATTAAAAAAGATAAATATCATTTATATTCCCATAATGATAATAATACCTTAAATATCATATTATTTATTTAATTATACTGATATATATAATCCATGTGATGTGGTGATGAAAAGAGATTCACATCACTTCATGGAGGTGATAGTCCACATGTACGAACAAACAAAATTATCTTTTTTCAGTGAATGGAAATGTAAGAAATAAGTGATATATTATCTTTTAATAAAAAAAATATGTTATGAATTTCATATGTAAACATTAATTATATCATTATAACCATCCATGAGTGGTGGTTATGGAAAAAAAATTACATCGATCTGTGAGGTGGTAGTCCTCTAGACACACGAATGATGAATTTCTTTCCCAATTGATTGATGTGGCTAAAACCTATACCTCTTATTTGGGAAGTCTCCTTTTATCAATACCATACGACCTATAAGATTCATATTAATACCAAAATAGGGATTCTATAATATGGGGAGGATAAAAAGGGGTTTCATAAGGTATTGAATGAACCAAAAGGACTTTAATTATGAATGGATAAGAAGAAGTGGTTCCCTTTTATAAGAGAGGGGATAAAAACTCTTATAATTTATTAAAATATTAATTTAATAAAATGTAATTTTAATTAAAAAAATGGATCCAAATTGATAATTTTAAAATATAATATTAGGATTATTTTAAATCCTCTCATCCAATAATTTTTGGATAGGTTTATATCACATTTGTACACTTATTTTTATTTCAACCCTTTATTAACCCTTTTGAAAATTACTATAATATTAATGTTTTCTACATTTTAAGGGTTAATAATGTTACCATAAAATGACAAAAACCCATAAATGGATAATTTTTGATATAATTAACTATATAAAATTTGTTTGGATAAAACTAATATTTTTATGAATTTTAAATCATTTAATAAAATATTATTTTTTATAAAATTTAATTAGTGTCAATTATAGAACTCTTCATTTACTTTGAATGTAATAAAATCAATATAATAATGGAATTAAAATAAAATAAAACCAAACATCTATAATATGTAATGTGTATCTAGAAGATTTTTTGGTCACATTAATTATTCCAAATTAGACTAATTTTAATATTTTTAATACCATTAATTTAATTTTTCCATTATTTTAATATTTACTACATCATCATTGCGTAAGAATAAAAGGTAATTATTTATTCACTAAAAATTAAAAATAAATTACCAGGGTGAAGATAAATAATTTATATTTAAAATTAATATTTATAACTAAACATTTCCTCTGGTTATCCCCATGTTAAAAATATTATAATTATTAAAAACAATAGTCTGCCATTTTTGAATTTTCATTACATACAGAATTATAAAGGTTATAAACACAAAAAAAAATGGAAAAAGGCCACATATTATACATTTTTATTATTATGGATGAGATATAATCATCTAATAAAATTAAGGCTAGTTTTAGGATCATTCTTATATTCTTATAATTTAATTTTTAACCTTAATTACCCAATTTATCATTTATCATGGTAACAAAAATTACTAAGGTTAATATTCTTAAAAACAAAAAATTAAATGAAAATATTTAAAAAAATTTATCCCACTGATTCCAAATATAGAATGATTTTTTTAAAAATAAAAAATAAAAAATTGGAATAATTTAATTTAAAATTAAACTGAAAAACGCAATAAAAAACATTTTTTTTAGAAAAATGACCTTTTAAGTATAAAACATTTTTGTACTAAATTAAATTATACAATTCATTTAAAAAAATAATTAGAGTATTTAAAAATAATAAAAAATATATTTTTTTACTGTATATATACTTTAGAAAAAAAATACAATTTCTAATAAAAATCAATATTTTTCATTATTCATTAAAAAAGTCAAACTTTTCAAAAAATTCTAAAAAATTAAACCTAAGATAATATTAGAATTATTACTTAAAAAATTATATCCTTTTATAAAATAATAATTCTAAAATTTATAAATATTAAGTATAATATTCACTCATAAAAAATAATAAGAATTTGTTTTAAAGAATAAAATAACTTTATTAAAAATTGATTTCTTCTTTCATAAACATTAATCAATACATTATTAATGAGTATAACCACTATATATTTCGTAATTCATTTAATTATATTCATACCCTCCAATTAAATGACTATGTTATAATAGTCATATTTAAATAATAATATTTTTTGGCCCATTTAAGATTAGTGTTGCATATTTTTATGCTATTAAACACAATTTTTCTTTTAAAATCATATGATATTATAGGATACCTCTAAATAAGAGTCGTAATAATAAAAAATTAATATACTCATCTCTCTCAAGACTTATAAAACTATTGATAGAATTATTCAAGCCTAAAGTAATTCTTTTTTTGATTAATGAAAAATGGTGAAAGATGTTTGATTCCTCCATGATGGCACCAAGAATACCAACTATAAACTTTTGAGATTCATATATCATGTTTGGATACTTATAAAAGAGTTATAATTTAAATTCATTATAAAAATGGTGAGACTATGATAACAACCATCAAATTAATCAATAAAGAAAGAATACCCAATTCATGTAATTTTTTGTATTAAAATAATTATAAATTATATGTGAAAAGATCCACTCTACGAATATTCCAAGGGTTCATTAATCTATTTATGATTATTTATCTAATGAAGTTGAAGATTTTTTTTGGGGAATTAGCCTAGCCACTTTCACTATACCGAGAAACCTTCAATATATAGTTTATTCATCACAACAATCTAATTTAGTGTTTTCACACAAAATCCTATATAGATTTCAGACTATAAGATACAAAAAGTGATTCAATGTTGAATTTTTTCATATTTTATTTTTATATACCTTATAAAATCATATACTATGGTTTTATCTTAGAAACCCCATAGATCTATGTTTATAGATTTTTTTTCTTGAACTTGGGTTCCTAATTTTGGTCATTCATGGAGAAATTATCTTTAGTCTTAATTAAGTATAAAAATAATTATCTATTTTACATATGTATCAACATATATATTTGGGAAAACCATATTTATCATACTATTCTTTTATAGACACATGATAGACATTTATTAAAAACAAATATTCTATAATAATGATTAATCTTTTAACCCATATTAGGATATTTGAAAATCGCATACCTTATTGGAATTCTTTGGTGTCACAAACACTTAAGGTTGCATCGTATAGACATATTCGGTAAGAATTCCTCTATGGAAGGTGGTTTTGAAATCCATTATGTTAGTGATAAGACTATGTTTGAATAATTAAAAGACTATTTGTATTGGAATTTTATGTTTTTTTATTGTTTTTAATATTAAAAATACCTCAAATGTTTAAATTTTATCATTATAATTTATCATAGTTTTCTAAATAATTTTTTTATTATTTATGTAGTTTAGTGTTTATAATGTTTTTATAAAGAATCTATAGTTTTTATGTTTTGGTATTTTTCTAATTTTTCTTTCTAAAAGTCATGTTTTGATGTTGTCCAAACAATAACAAAGGAAAAATTCATACAAATTTAACAAATCCATATGAAATTATCAATGTAAAAAATTTTCATATAATGTTTTTTAAATGGGTTTTAAGAGTCATATGAAATTCTCAAGGGCATATGTTTTCCTAAAAATTATTAAAAATTGTTTTTCTAATGTCACATGAAATGGATTTTAAGTCATACTAAAATTTCAAAGTATTATGAACTAGTATCCAAATCTACACAAATATTTAAAGTCTTATTAAATGATTTTTAAAATCATACACCATAAATAATACAACAAAACCAAAGACTGGTGATTTTTTAAATAAAATGCTTTATGATGAAATGTTTATTACATAGATATAGATCATGTTGACACAGAAGCTAAAATGATATTTATTAATGATAAAATCATGTTTATATAAATTAAATTGATTCTTATGCAACAATAAAAAGGTAATCCTTGCAGATTTCATGCTTATAGAAAAATGAACCTTACTTGATTTTAATGTTTACATAATTCATGCTTACATATAATTGATGGTTATGAAAAAATGACCTTTATGGGATTTTTATGATTATAGAAAATCAATTTTATATAGATATAAAAATGATACTTACAGAATTTACTTGGTTTTAAAAACATCATCACAATAGTCTTTTTTATATATTTAATATCTTGAAATATTGCAAGTTTATATGGTTTATTCTATCAATTTTACTAATATATAAAATATATATAAAATATAATTGTGATATGTGAAATGATTTTGAATTACTTAATAAAGGATATATATGAGATATTTTAATATATAGGTAAACTATATTATTCAATTTTTATTATTATTTATATCTTTGTCAAGGTATGAATTTTTTTTCAAGAAACTCCCATATGTTCATGATGATAAAGGAGTTAATTAAAAAGGTATAATCTATTGAAATTTGATCATTGTAATTTTATTAAAACATGAAATAGATTATTTTAGAAAGATATAGAATATGCAATATAGATTATTTAAGAAATAGAGAATAAGAGAGAGATTTATATCCAAGATAGGTAAAATACTTGAGATATGAAAGTGATAAGTCTTTTTCTAAAAAAACATTGATTCCCAATGAGATCATAACAGTGATTAAATATTTCAACCTTTTTTTGAATTGATTGAAGATACATAAATTTTCATTATATTTGAAATTAACTTCTTCATTTTTATTATATTTTTCATTGTTGTATTCATTTTATTTATGTTTTTTCTTAAATTTTATGATAATTATTTTTCAAAAAAAACATGGTGTTGTTGGTTTTACCTCTTAAATAAAAGGTATATCATTCATGTTGTTAATATCATAAAATTTTGGTATTCTTGGTTTTTACTTAGTTCATAGAATTTTAGGTTTTCTAAGTCATTCCTCTAAATGAGAAAAATGTAGGTCTTATAGAATCTCATCACTCTTTTCAAAAGTTAGGTAATGTTTTATAATGTACCATTCATATCACTATGTTATAAAGGGGTGAAGATTATATTTATGATTATTAAATTCTAAATAGTATAAAATCTTATGCTTACTATTTTATTTTTCCCCCACACACACACACACATATATATATATATTCATTATTTATTAATTATTTTTTTCTTAAACTTTTATTGAATTTAAATGTGATTATAATCTTATATTTAAGAGTGTTGATTTATGTTTATTAGTTTTCTAAGGTCTATTCACCACACTATAAACTTTTTCGGAATCTCAAATTGGGACAATAATTGGTATCATATCAGATTCGTCTTGAATATAGGTTCCACTTCTTATATATCTATTATTATAACCTTCATATGCCAGTATTAATCATGTAAAGAAAAATATTTCTAGTGAGTTTATAGGAAATAATTATAATAATGGATGAAACCCTAAAAACCCACCATATTTCAAGGGGAATTTTTATGGACACTAGAAATGAAGAGAAATCATACCATAAAAATATGATTATAAAACACTAGATAATAATGGCTAAACAATACAAGCTACTTAAACTAGATCACGATTCAATAACATGTAATAAAGTAGTAAAGTTTGTTTTGAATTATTAAGTAATGAATATCTTGAAATGTGCTATAATTTTAAGTGTGTTTACTCATGTTTTATAATTTGATATGTATTAGAACATATATAAAATACATTAACTCACTCACTACAACACTGAAAAGATAAAAAAAACTATGAATTCTATAGTTTCAAAAATACAAGTACTTAAAAATAGATAAAGATGAATTCATGAACTATATGTTTTACATATTTATGGGTATTATATATGGTATGAATATTCTTAGTGAAGATTTATATAACACTACTAATGTTGAATTGGTGTTTCAGCCTCAACCTAAAAAGTATCATGTGAAGAAGGTGGAAATCAATGAGAGTAATAATTTTAAGGAGTATAATTTGGATTAAATTATTGGGTTTCTACTCTAGTATGAACTTGAACTGACAAATATTAAGGATTAGGAGATATCATGGAATAAAAGTACTAAAATTATGTCTAATAATTATAGTTCTAGTAAGTATTATGATTCTATGGAATTGATAATTGATAAGGATGATATGGATTAATTATTTAAAGGTATTTACAACCTAATGAAGAATAAAAAAGGTTCTAGGAATTGGTTCAGAGGAAAGATTAATAGGAATATAAGATATATAATACTAGTAAGTATAATTATGTTCCATAACTAACATGTTATAAGCATAAGGAAAAGGGGAATATTAAATCAAATTTTTTGAAACTAATGCACTTAAAAAAATAAAATAATTATAAAAATAAGTAAAGAATGTATTGATGGATGGAGAGATATGAATCTAATAATTAGACTCGAGGAGTTATTCTAAAATTGAAAGGAAATAAAATAACTTATATTTGATTTATATATAGTTAAACAAGGTTAATAGTGATTCTAATTCTAGTCTAAGATATGATTCTGATTCTAAAAATTCTAATGTTAAATATAATGAAAATAAAAAATTGAAAATAGATTTTTTCAAAGATGAAAAATTATATGGATACTTATAATGTGAAAATTAAAAACATTCTAAATATCCCAAGGAACTTTTTCAAGTTAACGATAATATTAAAATTAAATAATCATGTTTTAATAAATATTTTTTTAATGATTTTGAAAATTCTACTCTAAAAGAAGAAAACCAAAATTTAAATTCTAAAAATCCAAAACTAAATGATGAGAATGAAAAGAATAAATATTTTTTATAAGAATAATAAAAGTAAAGAAATGAAATTTATTAATCTATTTAATTATATGTATTAAGTTGAAAAATAATGTAAGAATATTAAAGAAGAAAATAATATATTAATAAATATATAATTTTTTTCTAATAAAGATGTTAATAGTGATTTAAAAGATACTCAAAATGAGAATTTAAATCAAAAGGAAAAAATTATGAGTTTAAAAGAAACTTTTTATATTTTTATTAAATATAAAAAGAAATTTGATAAGATTATGGCTATGAATAAACCAAATAAAAATGAATATGGTTTTAGCTATAATAAGAAAACACCCAAACTTTTTAAGGTTTGTTTTGTTAAAATTAAAAAATATAATGTATCTATAATGACATGATTTAAAAATAATATAAAAGGAAATTATTCTAATGAATGTTATTTTAGATTTAATCAATTTTTAGGTCATACTAATGATTTTATTTCATGTAATTTATCATCTATATTACCCACAACCACATGTTTAAAATTTGTTTGAGTACATAAGAAGTCATATACTAATCCTATTAGATTCATGATATCATGGGTAAAAACATTACTTTTAATTGATTTATTTCAAGAAATATAACATAATTGTGTAAATGACACATGTTATATGGAAAGTTACTTCTGGAAACATATTATAGGTAAACCATGAAACATTGTATATTACAATTAATGTGATGGAGGCTCTGTGACATTTAGTGTTAACTCAAAAGGAATGATTAGAGGATTTAATAAAGTAATTATTTTTGATAGTTTTTTAATATATAAAGTAATATATATTGAAGGATTAAAACAAAACTTAATAAGTGTGTCATAAATTTGTGATGATCGAATGAATTTTAAGTTTGAATATAATAAATGATTAATTTTTAAGAATGATCATATTTTATTTTATACGAAAATAAAAGGTAATATATATTCTATTAATTTATATGAAATTTCTAATCAGAATGTTAAGTGTACTAATTCTATAAAAACAGATGATATCTTGTGGAATAAGAGGAATGTAAATGAACAATTCTAATTATTGCACAACCTATCAAAACATTTACATGTTCTATAATTACCTAAACAAAAAACAAGTAACTATTTTGTCTATGAATCATGTTGAAAAGGTAAAAAATATAAGAAACATTCGAATCAATTAATGATGTTAATATTGTAAAACTACTTCCTCTTATAAATTTATATTTGTTAATTCCTATTAAAACCACTTGTTTAGGTGGTAAAAATAATTTATTTTTAATATAAGATGATTTAAGTAGGTCTACTTGGACATATTTAATAGCTCATAAATGTGAAAATTCAACTAAATTTACTATTTTTTATAAATTTATTCATAATCAAAGAGGTTACTTAATTTAATATATTAGAAGTGATAGAGGAGGAGAGTTTATTGATCTAGTGTTTTAAATAATAAACTTTTGTTTTAGATAAATTTAATAAATATTTTTTAGATTTTGACTTTTCTAATGAAGACATCAAAAAATTACAATGCATAAGTAGAGGAAAACATATCTCTTCTCAATATGATCCAAAAAATCGAAAAAATCATAAAGATTATTATCTTAAGACGGTAATTAGAAATTCTGAATATAGAATTAAAACTAGAAAATTTGTTTTGAACTATTGTGATAATTATTATTTTGTTGTATATGTTTTGTATAATAATATTGATAAACCTTTGAAAGATTCAAATTTTATTATTTATATGCATGATGAACTTAATCAATTTTAACGAAATATTTTTTTAATCTATATGAACATCAGGAAGATAAATATATTATAGGAAATAAATATTTTTTTAGGAATAAAATGGATGAATCTGAAATCATAGTTAAAATAAAGCTGGAATAGTTACTCAAAGAATTTTTAAAGTAAAAGAAATTTAATTTGATGATTATTTTATTTTGGTTTATAGGACCGAATATATTTGTATTTTATTTTCTTTTACTTCTTTTCAAAATTTTAAATTGTTTTAAATGGATGTTAAAAGTGAATTTTTAAATGTTTTAATTTATAAATAGGTGTATGATAACAAAACATAAAGATTTAAACATTAAAAATTTATAAATAATGTTTATAAACTATCAAGATATTTTTATCATATTAAGAAATATCTTAGAGCTTGGTATAATAGATTATATTGATTTTTATTGAACAATAGTTTTAATGAAGAAAAATATGATACCATTTTTTTATTAATAACATTTATAATGATACTTTAATTGTTAAAATATATGTTGAGGATATTTTGATTGGTTCATCAATTAAACATTTAAGTAATGAATTTTATAATGTGATGGAAAGTCAATTTGAGATGAGTTTAATGGGTGAATTGAAATGTTTTATTGGATTGTAAATTTTTTCTAAGAAGCGATGGAATATTTTTTAATCAATATAAATAAGATTGAAATATTTATTCTTGATTAATGATTTTTTTTAAAAAAATCCTATAAGTATTAATTCTAAATTAGATTTAGATAAATATAGAAAACTTGTACAAAACACACTATTTAGAGTAATGATAGGAATCCAAATTTATTTAAAATCATCTTAACCTGATATTATGTTTAGCATATATATCCATGATATGTTTCAAAAGATTCATAAGGAAATTAATTTTAAGGTTGTTAAAATGATAATTAGATATGTTATAGGAAGTGTCAATATTGGTTTATACTATCATAATCAAAACTATTTTGATTTAATATCTTATTATGATTATTATTTTTAAGGCTATAGGCTTGATTGAAAAAACACTTTAGTTATGTGTCATTAACATGAAAAATGTTTAGTTTAACATGTATTTAAATAGTAGTTATCAGTTGATTTATCCAAAAATGAGGATGATTATATTGTTGATACTAATTTTTGTGTTCAAGGTTTATTGAAAAAATAAACTTTAACTGATTTAAATGTTTATATTGATAAAATTATTATATATTTTGATAATAATTCTATAATTTAAATTTCAATGATTCTTTTATAAAATTCATGAACAAAATATATAGATGTTAGATTTCATTTTATAAAGGATCTTGTTAATATATGTGACATTGAATTAGAATTTGTGTAAAATGATAATCAACCTACTGATATATTTACCAGACCTATATATTTTTTGATTTTTTTTAAAATAAAATTTGAAATTTTTATGATGGAAATTTTTTAATTGTTATAATTTTAAATATCTACTACTTTTTTAAGTTTTTAACTAATATACTGAACATATTAGTTTAAATCTATTTTTCAAGAATATATTTTATGTGTTGAATCTTACTATAATTTCTAAAAAATATATAAGCTATTGTAATTATTAAAAAAAAATATGTCGATTATTTGTTTTTAATGTTTACTTGGTTTATTATTTATCAAAATTTTATGTGTTTTCAAGTAATATGTATTTACGAATAGATTAAACAACTATTTGAAGTTTTTTATTATTTCATTTACTATAAATTCATGTTTTTATTAATAGTTTAGTTTTTTCTATACATTTATTTATACAAAGTTTTTTTACTATTTCTCATTTTTAATCCTTATTTAAGCATGTATGTGGTTATTAATTATTCTAAACTATTTTATCTTACTAAATTATTTTTTTATGTTATTATGAGATAGTTTTTATATAAATTTTTTTTGATTACTTTTGGATAAATTCCAAAAAAGGGATATTTTTTGTAATTTTTTTCTAGTTTTAATGTAAAAAGGGGGAGATTGTTAGTATAATTATTGAGATTTATTTATGTAATTTTTTAGAATTTAAGTTTGATGTTTATTTGTTCTCTTAAATATTAAAAATTAATAATATTTGTTTAAAAATACCTGACATGTTTAAATTGAATAATTATAATTTATAACAGTTTTGTTTAATAAAATTTTGTTTTTCTATATAGTCATTTTAGTGTCTACAATGTTTTTATAAATAATCTTTAGTTTTGGAGTTTCAGGTTTTTTTGAAGTTTTATTTCAAAAGTATTATGTTTTTAAGTTTTCAATATTTTAACAGAGTACAAATTCATACAAAATTATTAAATCCATATGAAATTATCAATGTCATTTTATTTCATATAAATACTTATTAAATGAGTTTTCAAAGTCATGCATTTTCATAGAAAGTTGTATGAAATGAGTTTTTATATTCATACAAAATGTATTCGAATTCGTATACTTTTTTTAAGTCTCACAAACTAATTTCCAAATTCTTATGAAGCCTTGAAGTCTTAGGAAATAGTTTTAAGTTAATACACCATAAGTCATATTTCTTAATTGATAACTTATGATATTTTAAAGTCATATGAATTTTTTAATGATGCATACGAAGTTTAAAATCATTTATACATAGAAGATAAAAAGATTCTTATGTAGATATAGATTATTTTTATACCAAAGACAAAATTATGTTTACGCCCACTAAAACCATGTTTATGAAAAATGAATAAATTATTTCACAATAGTAGAAAATTTAGCATTATAGATTTCATTCTTATGGAAAAATAACCCTTACAAGATTTTATTTCTTATCAAAAGTTATATTTATATAGATATAAAATTTATTTCTATGTTGTTTACACTTTTTCAAAAGGATTATCACAATACTCTATTTTATTATAATTTTTATATTTTTAGTTACTATAAGTTTATACGATTTATTATAATGATTTTAATAATTTTTAAAATACATATAAAAACTAATGATGTTCTTAAAATTGTTTTTTAAATTTTTAATGAAGGATTAACACATGATATTTCCATATATGTTTAAGCTATATTATTCCATGTTCTTATTATTTATAACCATTTCAAACTATTATTATTTTAGGAAACTCTTACTTGACCATAAAGATCATAGATTTAATACTGAAGGTATTAACTTTTGGAATTTGATCATGAGAACTTGATAAAAAGATGACACATATCATTTGAAAAAGAGAAAAAATAAATGATATTGATCATTTGAGTAATGGAGATAATAGAGAGATTCATATGTAAAAAATATATAGAAATTGAGATACAAAAGTGTGAAATATTTCCTCCCGTGACTTATATTTCTATTGTCATCATAAGAAAGCTTCAATGTTTGATCCTTTTTGGATGAATTACAAGAAGATATATCGATCCACATCATCTTGGACATTTAATTAATTATTTTTATTCTAGTTTTCATTAATTTATTATTTATTATTTATATTTATTTTAAACTCCCAATTTATGATTTCCCAAAAAAATCTCATATGGTGTTGTTAGTTATATCTCCTACAAAAGGTATAACCTTAAAGCTATGAATCTCATAAAAATTTTGGAACTCTTGGTTGTTCCTTGGTCTATAAAAGGCATGTTTTCTAGGTTGTTCCTCTAATAAAGTAAAAGAAAGATTTTTTAAATTTTTTTCATTATTTTAAAAAGTGAATTCGGGTTTTAGTGAGTACGACTCCTATCACTATATTAGGGAATATTGAAGAGAAGATGTAGGATTATTAAATCCAAAATACTATAAAATATATAATTAATTGTTTTATTTTTCAACTAATTATCTGTATATTCACATTATTTATTTTTACTACATGTTTTAAATAGTTATATAATTTCCATGTGATGAAACTCTAATATTGAAAATTGTCAATTTTATGTTTATTAGATTTTTAATAAGGTATATTCAATCCCTTTCTAGAACTATTCTAAATCTCACATTGGTCCATATAGTCAAAAAATATAATGATCATAAAAGATGGCTATGAAAATTAGAATTATTTTAAACTTCAATATGATGACTGGTGTGAGGTTTTGTTAAAGGCCATATTTAGACATCAATTTAATATTTTGTAATTAGTAAATATTTTTATTGGTATGTACTTGTACCAACCATTTCTAGTTTATCTTTAACACCCACCAAGGAATTTACATAAACTAATGAAACTACCAAAATACATATTGGATTTTGGTAAATAGAATCCATCTCTAAATTCATATAAACTTTACAATATTAGTCCATTTACATTTAATAATTCCTTATAGGATTCGTTATTTTTATTTAATAATATATATTTTATTTTTTTTAATATAAAATCACTTATTTGGTTTTAACCTTCCTACAGAGTATGTGTCTTTTGAATAACTCTTTCTACTGAAACTATCAGATTTTAGTGTTTTTATCAAAACTTATGTGAATATGAAGCATTAACCTTAAAAATGTAAATTATTATCCCATATTATCAAAATATAATTTTTTCTATATTAAATAAATACATTTTATCAGGAATAATAACTTTATATCATAGGGAAATAATTATCCTAAGTGTCCATAGATTAACGAACTAAGACCCACTTAGTGTTTTTGATGATGTTTTTCAGTAGATAAATAATGATTTACTAAATTTTTCTCATTAACCACATGAAAATATGATATAATTTTTTTTCTTCATATTATGACTTATATGACACCATTAGTAAATATGGTTGATATATGGTTTATGATTACGCTACTATTTTCAAAACATGCCATGAAAGGAATTATGGAAGACTTGTAATATATATAAGATGCCTCATCAATCCTCTATGTAATACCATAACATGGTTGATGTGTATAAGGATATGTGAGTACAAATGTATCTCTAATAAAAATTTAAATGATATATGGATACTTGGTTAAGATATTCAATGATAATACCTCCCAAATGTTCTTATATTGTTCGCTAACAATATTAATTTATCCACTAAGAATTTCTAAAAGTTCTTAAAAAAATATCACAGTGTATCTAAATTTACATCTATCTTATCCTTATAATATTTCAAGAAGTTTCGATGAACTAACTCTATTAGAATAGAGTTTTTGTTCTTAAGACTCTAAACTCTCTCCTAGGTATACTTGAAAAATACATTTAGTTTTACCTGACTAAGAATTATCTTTCAAAAATGGGCATGGGACTTATATTTTATATTCACCATTCATTTAATTTTTTTGATATTTGTGATTCAAGTATAATCAAACATTTAGTTATGTATGAAACACAAAACATGAATTTAAAACATGAAATAATGTATGATTTTTCCTAGATAGAAACTTAGATAAATGTTTTGGTTACACTCATTAAAAAAAGAGTTCAAATAGAATAAATACATTGGGAAATCTAAAGTTGTGTCCTCCTCTTGGATGATTTATGAATCAACCTTCCTAACCTACTTAGAGATTTCACCTTACTTATTATAATGCTTCTGAAAGTATTTGGTTCATGTATTTGAATAATAGTATATGATTTTCATATTAAATTTAATACACAAGAAATGAAACAAAAATATCACATGAAATGATTAATATACCTAAAGTAAAATCATTTGATTGATTCATGTTCTATACATTATAGTTTCTCTTCTAGTGTCCTTTCTTTCCACATGATATGTAAATATCCTTATATTATCTACCTTACCTATAAATATTTTGACTATTTGAATGTTTATATAATGGAAGCATTGAATTTGAACTAGTCATGGAATATTAAACATGTTCATTAACTATAAGGGGATATAATCCATGTTCCTACCCACCCTTATCTACCTGGTGAAGCATAGTTAAAATATCCTTAAGTAACTTCTTCATATTTTCTATCCAATATTTCTTGACGAATATGGAAAATACGTGCGGTAAAGACAATAAACCATGATTTATGTATAATATATTATTTAAATAGAATCCTAACTTTAGTTACTAATCCATTTAAATTATCATTTTTAAATAAATAACGCTATCTAGTTACCCATACTCTAGTTTACATAAGTATATTTTTTTGACAATATTTTTTATCTTAAGCGTATCCTTTTCCTTTTCAAGTTCACAGAGATGAGTTTTTATGGTGTAAAAATCCATGTAGTTAGGCTACATCATTATATATCAGAACATAAATTTTATTATGATGAAAAAATAGGATTAATCCTATATGTATCTATTATATGCATCCTTTTCAACTTCAGTCACTCGATGAGGTGGATGATAAATAAATGTGGATTTTATCACATAGAATAAATTTTCCTTTATTAGTGTAGTGTATTAATGGCTATAAAAATCTTGAAAATTTATACTGGTGAAGAAATGTTCTATGTAGAAAAATGATCATAGAATTTCCATGTTTTTATTTCATTTTTGTAAGATAAGTAAAAGTAGATTTTATTACATTATCTTGATTAAAAAGTGGGACATAATAAATTAATCTTGTTAGTATCCCATTAATTTATAAAACACAAATATACCTATCCATTATATTTAAAATATCCTATATATATATTATAGTGTATAATATCCGTATTTCTCTTCTCATAACCCATACAAGTTCCTGGAAAAATTATTCTAATGTATTAAGGTAGATGATCTATCCAACTACATTAAATGGTAGTTCCTTAATTCATTGAGTGGACACCATAATCCTAAAATATTAGACATATATTTCCTCAAAACTTACTCTAATTACAATAAGTCTTGTAAGGGAAACAACTCTTTATTCTATCTTGGTTAAGTTAACAAAAAACATTCATTAAAATTACCCAAAAAATTAATGTGTCCAAACAAGGGCCAGGAAAAAACTTTGATATATGGTTTCATTATAAATCAAGTAATAACAGGTTTTTATTAATTAAAATTTCTTTGAGTTTTTTTATCTTATGGATAAATATTATTTATTTTACCCTTTTAAATTATTGTTAATATAATGTGGATTTTATATAATTAACTAACTATTTATAATAAAATAATTTAATAATAATCCAATTATTTTATTTCAGATTATCATGCTTGTTATTTTATTTTCTTTTTTGTGATCACATTTAATTATAAAATAAATAAAAATTACATAAATAAATAAATAACCATATACTAGAAAAAATAAATAAAATAAACATGTGGTATGGCCATGATATTTTAACTATTCGTTGGTTTAACTATTGGCTAGTTTCAGATGGCTTCAACCAATAGTCAAGTTTAGTTTGTGATGGTTTCCTATAACATCATATTCATACTGATGTTTGGTTGTGATCAGGATGGATAATGTTAGATTCATTAGATCTATTCCTAGGGTGTTTCCCCATTTTTTCTCACGGGTAAGTGAACTCATTAGTGTATTGGGTAAGATAGAAAGGTGCGAGACTCAGGATACCATCAAACTATATGGATTGAGGTATATCAAAAGTGTCACTTTGGGGATTTTGTTTTTGGAATGGTTTTAAATTTCTAATTTTAAATAATTCTTATTTTCTGATTCAATTTATACTATTGACTTTTTTAAGTTGTTTTGATATGGTTTTATCAGTTCCCAAGTAACCAAAAGTGGGGTTAATTAAAAATAAAAAATGGATAAAAATTAATTAATTTAAATTCATTAATTACACGATATGTACTAGAGGAGGCATGACATATACCATCACACGACACAAGGTGTGACTAACATTGTGTATGGTTCTTTTTATATACAGTGTTCTAATATAACATATTCTCTTATATGTAATGTCATGATATACATGGGGTATTGTTCTACGTGTCATGTCACAAAGTCTATGTGGCTTGTATGAATACAACACATGCCTTTAATATATGCATCATATACCACTGGTGATATCCACAAAGTAAAAAACATGAATTGAAATAATTCAAAACTCGAATCTTTAGAATAATGTGGAAAATATTTAATAAATAATTTAATATTGCACAACACTTGATAGAATCAATTAGCATGAAATTCAGGTGAAAAATCTTATCACATGACATGTACAACTAGTTATATGATATGTGGTTTTGGTTTTCTTTAAGTAATTAATTTATCCACATATTATCTCATACGATATACCTATCTTAAAGTGTTCCTTATGTATGTTTTCTTGAATCACATGACATGTAACACTAGCTACACAATGTGTGATTCATTACTATCCACCCACACTACATTCCTAGGGACTTGGAATATACCTTGCATGAGTTATTATGTATTAAATGACATGAATATCCTACTACACACCTATACCTCATGTAATACCATGTTTCTAAAATGGATGTCAATATATGGTGTGTATTAATTAATATTCATGTACTTTAACCACAAAACCTCTGTGATTTACACATAGAAAAATATTATGGGGTTATATGACGTGTATGTTAGCTACACATTATGTAGTCCCTATAACTTCATTTTCTTAGTGGTAGTTAATATGCATTGTTTAATTATTATATTTACCAAACCCCCACATGATGTGCCATGATTTGTGTACGTTTTCTTGGAGTGGATGACCAGGGGTATATAATGTGTACTTTTACATTACACATCATGTAACTATGTCCCTCATCTAGCATCCTAGGCACCTCTAGATATGATCTTCAATAATTTTTAATCTATACTTAGTATATTCTTGGTTATATGAAATTAAAGGACTACATTATCTCGATTCTATATTTACATAAAAAATGATTAGAAATAAAAAACTAACAATAAAATAATTAATTTATCAAAAAATAATAAATAACCAAAAATTAATATGTGACCACCTTGATACCACTTAAAAGATCCAAGGAAAATTGGAAGTGGTTGGGTATATTTATAACATTTATTTCATTGGTTTCTTTGGATAAATCCTAAAAAATGGATGAATGTAATCCAAAAACATTCATAGAGATGTTATTTTCACATATAATTTATAATAAATTTATATAAAATAATCACCTAATCTTGATAATTCTTCCTTTGATGTTGATCAATTCAGTTGAACTTCTTATCATATCATCACTGTGGTGGAGAATCCAAATTAGAATTCATTGGGATGTATCCACACATGCTTCATGAATATTAAAATTCCACCATTAGTATTTTAAGTGTTATTTTAGAGGAACCAAACATCTTGTTTCATTCACCATTTATTTTAACAAGAATTATTTTGGTCTTGAAGGGTTATCTCTTGTTCTCTTAGTCGTTAGGGGGAGGAGGAGGAGGATAATCTCTTGTTTTTGAGAGTGTTCCAGAGATTTTATCTTTTGGGATTCAAGAGAATTATCTTGGAAGAATATAATTGTGTAAAAAAATTCATATAACTATATAAATGATATAAATTGGGCTCTATTCTTAGGGTTATACAATATGTAATTTTACAGAGTCCCTTTACTTAATTGTTTATCCTAAGTAAACTCCACATCAGATAATAATAACAATAATATCATTATTTTCACATGATGAGTACTAACTATAAAATATTTAAATATAATTTATTAAATAATTAAACTAATATTTATTTAAATTATATTAAACAAAATATATCATTTCCATCAGACATTTAACCCAACCAGTCAACCCTCCACGACCTTTATCGATTCTTGAATAATAAATATTTATTTGAATAAATAAATATCATTTTATTATTCGTTAAATAAATAAATAAATAAATATTACATTCAATAAATTGTGAATAAATATTTATTTAATATTCATGTAACTAAATAAATATTTATTTTATATGAAATTATTTATTACCTTGTGATTAATTAAAAAAGGATAAATAAACATTATATATTTTCTAGTTGGTAAATAATATTTATTTAATTATTAACTTGCATATATTTTAACTTAAATAGAATATGATTAAATTTATAAAATCCACAAAACTTGAATAATTGTTATTCCTTGGTCTTGAAAATAACATTTATTCAAATATTGAATTCAAATAGAATTTAACAGATATTCTAAATACACATAGTGTGTGACCCTCTATGTATTTTTTTATATGGAATTAAGAGAGTTAGTATAAATTCAAAGATTAGAATCTATTAATATGTCAAGGCATCCATAGAAAAATAAGTTAATTTCACAATGAAAAAAACCTCATACAAACACTTACTATGTAATATAATCTCTTAGTCTCAATATGTCATAAAGTAGGTTTCATACTTGTGTCATCAATATATGTTCTTATAATATCATTACTTTACAATATATAATGAACTCATTGAAGAATAACCATGATCAAGGATTTAATTAGGTAGTTACATTACAATCAAAGGGATTGATATATCTTCTTCCAGTCTTAGAAGGGGAAAATCCTTTCTTGAATTATTCAATTAATGTCATAATACTTATGAAGTTACCAACATATCTTACCTCACTGCAAGAATATATTCTAATAGTTTTTCTAAATATATAAAAGAATAGATTAATGATATAAATTAAAAATAATATCAAGTAAATGGACCAGTACACCCATCCATAAATATGAATATTCAATGACACATTACATGTGTAATTCCTATTAATAGGTCTGTCCTCATAACATCATCTCTTGGAGATTACCAAGTTAAATACTTAATGTATCAAAGACTCATCTAATTTTGAGTATATAAAATCTAATAGTAAAAAAATAAAATATGTCTTGTTAGATATAATTCATCCCGACTACAATAGAAATGTTTAAGAGTATTTCTATAGGGCTTATAGGTTTTCAAAATAGCGGGGAACTATTATAACCTTTCAATTTGATAGATACTGTTACATCATTACTACTCATCATGTCATAAGATATTTATTAATAATTATGTATTTTAATATTCTATAAATAAAAATTACAATGTATGTTGGTTCTAGAGAACTAACTCTAACAAGTAAAAGGGAAATAAAAAATCTTACTTATAAAATACCTCAAATGGTATGATCCTAATATATGAGTAAAAAATATTATTATAAATAAACTCAACTAAGGGTAATTTATAAAACCATGATCCACCATAATATAAAATATATACCCTTAAAAAATACTTTAAAATTTTAATAATTAGCTTAGTTAGACGACAAAACTATAAAATAAATGAAGTTCTAAGGCACAATTGGATATCCAAATCATGTTGAAATCCCCTCCATATCCTTGATATAAATTGAGAATCACAAATTGAATTGATTTCTTAGGTAATTCCATGAATCTTAACCACTTCCACTATATAAGGTGTTTCCAAACAATATATTTCACTCAATTCCTTATCATCAAGAAATGAGTTTATTTTTTCAATTGATCAACAATAACCTAGATAAAATCATATTCTATAAATGAATGAAGAATCCTTGTCACAAAATCAATATATATTTATCCTATTTGCACTATGGGATACTCAAGGGATAAACAATATCTACCATAACATGAATATTATCATTTACTTGTTGGAACTTATGACATTAGAAAACGAACTCTTACACTTAATTATCTATCATAGACCACCAAAATTTCTTCTTCGACGCATGATACATTTTAACTATATTGAGTTTTATGACTAATTGTAATCTATGGAGCTCAAAAAAATTATCTTTCAATATATGAATAATATATTCTCATCCAAAAAATAATATATTATATTCTCCATTTTCTATCCAATTTTCAAGAGAATATAAATTGAAAATTAAATCCCACTATAATTTCACTTACGTATCTCCAAAATATGATTCTAAAACTTTTTGATACAAAAAAATACACTATAATTGGATATAATAAACCTATAACACTAATACTATTCTTCTATAAATGAAAATCCCAAATTTTATCCATTATATTTCACTCTTTTCTTGCTTCATTAGTAATATCATCATAATATTGGTTACTTAATGAATCAGTTACCACATTTATATTCCATGATGTATATGAAATCAAAAAATAAAAATATTAATGGAACTAAATCCACCCACACTAATATCTATTAAAATACCTATATAGAAATACATATCACAAGTACTTGTGGTCAACATAAACTGTAAATCATTTTCCCCTCAAAGAACACCTCCATAATTTTAGGGTGAATGCCAATATTGCAATCTAAAGATCATGGGTAGCGTAGTTAAATTCAAGGAATTGTAACTATTTATAACCATAGGATATGACTAGCCTTTACTTCAGTAATAAAAAACGAAATCCAGTATGTGAATCATCAGAGTATACCTTAAACACAATTATCTATTTAGGAAACTAAATAATGGGATCACAAGATTGATTCTAATTTAAGTATGAAAAGGACACCTAAAACCATGATTTCTAAATAAGATCATTACATTTGTTGATCAAAAATAATAAGGGGTCCACAATCCAAAATAATTTAGATTCATACCAATGATAATTACTAGATAAATTAAGAAAACTATGTACCTATAAAACATGCTTCAATAACTCCCAAGAAATAACAAATTTTATCTCAAAGGGTCCATTTAAAACCCATACTAGGAGATAACATACTCAAGGAAATTAACTTATCAGGTCTAAAATGTATACTTCATCATATTCCCATACAATTGATGTTGGAGAATAAGTCCCAAAATTATCCTCTGGTTCTCAACATGCATCCCCTTTTACATTGATTAAACTATTTTCCATTGATAAAAACCACTAGGAACTAATCAAGATTAGGTTATGGCACAAAATGAATCAATCACATGAATATAGATAGGTAATTAGTAACTTTTAATTGAATCACCAGAAAATCAAAAATAATTATAATGGATAAATAATGTAGTCATTTGAACATATCCATATTTCAATCTCAATTATTGGTATATTAATCAAATCTTTATCTTCGAGTGCCAATTATCCTCTTTTAATTGGTCAAATAAATCATTAAATCTTTATAAGAGGTAATGGTTTTTCACTATTCCTGGATTCAACCATTGACAATTGATACAAAACCATAAAATTCTAGTAACCTTTATAGTGAAAAATATTGGGCATCATATAATGATATTCTTGGTCAAATATTTCCCTTTATATAATATAATTCATTTGAGTATGCTACTACTAAATATCATAACGTGTCATCCAGTTAAAGAACTTCAAAATATGAGATACACCTAAATATTGTTCTATAACAAACTAAATTTCTTAACTTGGGTAGAAGACACTATCACCAATAAAAGTGAGGTTCCACATGAATATTCACAGATAGGGATGAATCAGTGAATAAAAATATCTTATGAATCTTCAAAAAATTAACCTTCATCATAGGTTAAGATGAAATAATAAAGTCATCACCAACTTTATTCTACAACACCTAACTATTTTGAAGTTAGTGAATTTCATTCCATGATTTAATTTTAACATACAAAAAACAATGAAGGAAAAAAATGTATAAGGTTCCCAATTCAAAACAAATGGATACAAACTTGGTATGTAATATTGTCATTAATTTCCTCATGATCCAATAGAATCATAAAAAATATTATAACAAGTAGAATTTATCCTTGAATATTTTTTGTGTAAAAATATCCCCATTAAATTATGATGTGATCCCACAAAAAATCAAAATAAAACTTTTAAATAAATAGTAATAAGGATATTATATAACAAACAAGAATCTCTGAATTTACTCTCAATAGTTCATAAACTCTTCTTTTACACATCAATCACTGAAAATTTGAAATTTGGAATCAAAATAGTTATTTTATATAACTCAAAATATTCTTTCTTATTTAACTAAGTTCTCTTAAAGTATAAATGAAAATCCAATCATCAGAAAATATTAATAGACTAAAAAAATCACCATGAAACCTCTATAGTGAATCTTATTCAAATTAAGGCTTTAAAATTCACTATATAAATATTCCACTTCAAGAATTTTGGTAATCAGTGGCTAAAATTATTCTTGGGTGTCTCTTACTTTTTTTTCTCTAAACTTCTCTACTCCTTTTATATCAGTTCAATACTCACCTCTTTCAAAAAATCACAACACATTCCCCTTTTCATTTAATTTTAAATTTTAAATTCAAATTAAATTACTATATTCAAATTCAATCTTATATTTATTTACTATGATCCATTGGACAAATACTTACATTTTAGTCATAATTAATATGATTTAGGGACTTATGAAATGGATTTGGAGTCACCCATGAGTCATCTACAAATCCACATTATCAAAACTTATCAAAAATGGATTATCATAAAATCATGGGACAATATAGTTAATTATAGTGTATTACTTGTTGTTATCAAGAAGTTACACCCAATTGCACTAAAATAGTCTCTTTAAACAGAAGTATTTTGGTGTGACACAATCCATTATTTTGTTACCATAATATTCAATAATGAATAACTTTTATTACAAAATCAAATTGAGGAATATTATAGAGTGTGACATATTTCTTCATAGTATAATATTTTTTCCATATCATCTAGATATAGAATATGTAAACAAAAGCTTTCAAATTATATAATGACACATATTTCATGAATATCCACATAAGAATCATCACATTTGGGAACAATACCTTTTTTGTGGTGTAATTTGTTCCATTTCACTAAAAAACATCTCTAGGAAGAAAATAATGGCATATCCTATAAACATTGTTACTTTATTTTCTCTGATTCATCAAAGAAACTCCGAAAATATTCTACTAAACTTCAAACCCTTACAAAAACTTATAAACATATAATTTAACATCACCCAAACTATATGAATTCATCTAATTTGGAATTTGGTCTATATATTGGAAAATGTGTTTAAAAAAAGGACAAAACTAATGTCACAAATCATATACACTTTACTTTATCTATAAAAAAATCACTCATTTTATTCAAAAAACTATTAGGGCACCTTTACCATCAAATATATTCCCAATAATAATAATATCCCCTTTTGATTTTTTATCAATGATCAAATATAAATTACTATTAAAAATAGTAATGAATTATGATTTAATCATTCTAATCTTATATGAGGGAAAAAGTGTATTGAATAAGTATAATAGACCATAATATCAAATATTTACACAGTAGTAACTCACAACAATAAATCCAAATATACACTTTCACTTCTATTACCAATTCATATTCTCAAAAGTATTCTTGTACATGTGCTAAATAAATATTCTTCACAAATAATCAAAAAACACATTAGAATAGTTTACACACCAACAAATCCACAAATACACACTAAAATAATATAATTATACACATTCAACATGTATAAACTAAACTCACAACTTTACCCTTTTGAAAACCCCTAAATACATTACCCCCTAGAAGAAAAAAAATATTATTTGAATTTATATTTTAACCCATTCTTTGATAATAAAAGTAATAATACAAGAAGAGATATGATATAACAGTATACCTTATCCTTTATAATTTTAAGGTTGAATTATCATTATAAACCTCATTTTTTGATATTCACCTTTAGGTAGTTTTTTGAAAAAAATCCACATATTTCTTCTTTATTGAAATATAAACCATTCTAAAAAATCCTTCTTCTATATTCTCTTTTATAAAACGGAATTTAAAGTCAATTTTTTGAAATATTGGGGGAACTATGATTATCACAAACCCCATAAAATTTAACTTGGATTTCAATTCTGAATATTCTAATTATATCTTAATCTATATTAATTAAGTTGTTTATTTGGTGGAAAATATATATTCCAATTCCATTATGCTGATGAAAATAGAATTTTACTTATTTTTATGCTATATTATACACCCTTCTCCCAATAAAAACACTCCACAAGACATGGATTTATAATCATCAACCCTTATATCCTAGTCTACATAACCATATAAAAAAATTTTGAGCGTTCCTTTAATGTTATATTTAAAATCAAACTCTACTGTTCCATTAATAAAACTTATAATACTTTTAATTTTTCTGAAATTTTATTATTTAGGTTCACTTTTACACCATGCACATAATGTGAAAACATAGATAATATCTAGTCTCAGAGTTGTTAAATAGATTAAACTCACAAATATTTTCTAAACTTTTTTTGATCAAAAATTTTTCTATATTAATTTATTAAATATTTTTTCCCACTAAAATTGGGGTAAAAAGTGGTTTAACATCCTATTTTCTAAACTGCTTCAGTAACTCTTGGTCATAAATATCCTGAAAAATAAAAATATGATTCTTCTCCTTTGAAATTTATAGTCCTAATACGTAATTCATCTATACTAACATTTACATCTCAAACATATATTTCATTTGAGTGGGATATTATTCTAAATTATAAATTTCTAATGAAGATAATATCATCAATATTGATAATGACTATGAGAGGCACCTAACTCCTCCTTTTATTAATTCTAGTGACTTAAATAATGATTAAAGATTAAAATACTATGTGATTAGAATATTTTTAAAAAATAAAATGATTTCTACAACCTCTAAACGCATCTGTCATCATCTAAAATAATAGTCCCTTTATTTTTCTTAATGCTAACCTCCTCATAAAGTTCACTATTTTGAAAGGATTACTTCATAGGCATTTTTAAAATCTTGTATATTATTTAGAGGTGATAGTAAAAAAAACCTTATGGTATTGAGCTTAGAAATTTAATAAAATGAGTTATTGATTTCAATACCTTCAACTTGATAACATCCTTCTAAAAAAACACTTTCCTTATTACTCATCACTCACACCTTCCAATTCATCATATTACAGAACACCTAATTTGTTCCTATAAAATTATTATTTTTTCATTTAGAACCAACTTCCAACTTTATTTTATTTATAATATAATCCAATTATTTAACAATGATATTAATCCACTCTTAATCCTTCAATAAATCATCCACACACCCTAGTTCGACTTAAGAAATAAATAATATTTGTGATGTTTTAGTTACAAATATTCTATTTTATATCAATTTTCCATGGACACCAATGATTTTTGGACCTCCACTTTCTTCCATAACCTTGGTTGAACTTAATGAAAATGTTCTTCATTACTAGATATGGATAAAGAAATATCTTATTCATTTCTACCACTAACATATTTTTAACATTTAAAATTTTATTCTTATTGTCCAGTCAATTATTCATCCTTTCTATCAATTTCATAATGTTTTTATTATAGTTTATATATAGATATCCAAGGCTTTTATTTATATTTTTACATTATTTTTCACATAAACAACAAATAATCACAACCCAAATATAATGAGACCTAATGTCTTTGGAAGACTAGGATTATAATACATCAAAAATAAAATAAAACATAAAATCGTTATTTTAATCTCTATAATGAGATTTAAAATTTCTTTTAGATCAATAAACTAACTATGATAACCTATAGAATACATAAAATAAAGGGGTGATATATAAATCTCAGTAAGAGAATAAATCTGATAAAAAATCATAACATGTGAGTCAAACGACATTAAACGATATCATAAAATAGAATGCTCATGAACAATCACATGGGAGAATAACATAAATAACATGTTATAATAAGAACATGGAAACATAGTAAAGTAGAAAAATATAAAATATGACATAGGAATAAGTCAAGGATAACAAACATGAAAACATCACATGGTAGACAAAGACCCATCATGGATTAGATTCACTCCCTAATCCCATACATAACCTCTAAATAGACAAAAACATTTCCCAATGCATTGGAGAAAATTTTTAGAAGAACTATCATAACATGTAAATGATTATGTGTTCCAAAAAATGAAATCAACCATAAGGAATAAACATAATAAATACACATGGAAATAAATGGGTTTCATAATAATTCCTCATATAATAATCAAAGTAGATTTCATAATGATTCTAAAGAGAAGAAGGAATTAATTATTATGAATATTCATATATAAGTATATAATATTAAACCTAAAAATATGGTGTGAATGTATGAATAAATGATTTAAGTGAGCATTACATAAAATGATTTAGGGATAGAAAATTTCCCCCTAATCAGGTTTGATTTTGAAGAAGACATTTGAGAAATTAATTTAAGGCATGTATTACCCCATCAAAGTAATGGAAAATAAGATAGGTATATATTTAAGAGAAATACATACATAATATATAATCATTAAATAACATAAAATACATATATAATGTGATTTAGATAGAGAAAGGTTATAAACCAAAAAAAGGTTGTTCAGAGAGACCCCTTACCTTATGTTCCAAAATCATTATGCACTTTCACTTAACATCCTAGATAATAAAATTAAATATATTAATTAAATAATTAAAAAACTCTTACATATATATATAATTTATTATAATTTTATTATGTTTATTTATAACCATTTAAAATATATATAATGTTTAATTTCATTGGTCTGAGAGTGTTGATTTGAAGGTTCCATAGTCGGATCACTTGAGGATAACAATTGATGTTATTATTAAATAATATTAAAACCCAAGAAGTGAAATGTATTGCTATTAATGTCGTTAAAAAATTTAAATGGTCCCAAAAATCATTTTTGTGATCTAGGTATGATTCAATTAATAAAAATGTTGACATTATGTGGGTAGTACATTAAGGCGGTTTTACTGACTATCACAAATTAGTTTCATTTTACTTAATATTATGTATATATATTCATTAAAAAACATTAAATGAGTTTTAATATAATTAATATCATCTTATTTGAACATAATATTATTATTTTTACCATCCTTGAATGTGGTAATGGAAAAAAACTCATCATCATCATGGGTATTGAATCAACATAATATGAACAATGGTTTGGTTTTTAGAATAATATGAGAAGAGAAGAGAAGAGAAGAGAATGAATGGTAGATACTAGATTATAATTATAAAATTATAGTATATATATAATACTAGAGTTATTATTCCATTTTTTTATGATGGATGTGAGGATAAGGTAGAAGAAAAAAATAATTTAAAAGATGTAGTTTGAGAATATTACCTCTTGAATGTCATCTCCTTGAGAAACTCTTTAAGGAACTTTGAGATTGTATTTTTGTGAGACCAAAAACACTATGATATGGGAGATATTATTATGAAGGTATTTGAGTAGAAATTTCACAATATATAAGGCTTATAAGGTGTGAGGATAAGGGGTTGTGAGGGGTGGTATTTATATGGTGAGGATATGGGTATTTTTGAATATTATAATCATTCATTTATTATTTTGGATCAAGAATATTAATAGTGTTTATTATTATGAATATATATAGTAAATGGTTTATATGAGTTAAAAATAATGGGTTCTCATATCATGCATGAGTCAAAAATTTATTTATTTATCCTATAATGTTAAATACTGTATTTTACCGTATTTCACTATTCACAAAAAATCAACTATTTTAGAAAACCCTAAAAATTCACCATAATTATTTTATAATGTGTAGATTCAAAAAATTAAATCCATTTTTTGAAAATAATTTTCTAAATATTATAAATTTAATTCTTATATAAAATCCATATTTTTTTGAAAAATCACAATTTTAATATTTTGATCAGTTTTCTAACCCTATGAAAAATTATTATGGTATCAAAAATTATATTATATTTATAATAAAACATAGAAATAATTTAAAAATCCATTATATAAAAACAAACTTTATTTTAAATAATTATATTTATTTAAATAGTAATTAAAATATTTATGTTTTACAAAAATAAAAACACGTAATTTGTTATTTTTAAAACATTTATTTACTTGTACCATGATATAAATATATCAAAATTTCATTTTCCAAGACACATAAATATTATTTTACACTTCCATAGCTGTGGATACTATTCTAATGGTTAACATAATATTCCCAACGGTTATTTTACTACACCAACAGTGATGATACTATTCCAACTGTCATATTTGTAATAGTCATTTGGTTTCATACTCCCTATAAAAACATCATTATTAATTTATTATTCATTAACTTATATTATATCTCAAAAGTGTATATATATTTTAATTTTCAAAATTCATATTACATTATTAACATCGAACTTCATTTATATAGTGTCGTTTTTGAGTGTGATTATTTTGGAGTATGAGGCATATTCAAAATTTCCTATTATTATTATTATTATTATTGTTATCTTATTTTCTATTTTTTATCCCATTAAAATACAATCAATTCTTATGTAAATTTTTATTCCCTAAATTTAGTTTTCAAATGAAAATAATAATATATTTTTTTTTATCCATAATGTAGTTTTTTTGATTTATACCAAATTACTAAATATTACTTTATTATAAGAAGGAAAATTACATTGATAAAATCTGGGGTCATTAAAATCTACCCCTCTTAAGAAATTTCACCCTAAAAATTTTGTTCTACATACTAATATGATAAAAGGTGAGGGTACTTCTACTTCATGGTTTCCTATAACTCCCATTTCACCTTTGTGTATATATGGTTTCACTATAGTACATTGACTAGGTTAGTTGTCTTATTGCGTATAAATTTATCTCTATGGTCTAAGAACATCACTAGATGCTCCTCACAAGATAGATCATTTTATATCTATACCACCTCTGAATTTAGTACATGTGAGGGATCTGGTATGTAATTTATCAAGATGGATACATGGAATATATCATGTACTTGATAAAGGGTGATGGGAATTCTATTTGAAAGGCCACAAATATGAAACAATTGAGAATCTAAATGTGGTGATTATATCGAAGAATCAGCTTTCCATTATTTCCAAATACCATGAATCTATTTTATAGAGATATGTGGATGAAAAATTTATCTATAACCTCAAACTCTTTGCATTTTTATGATTATCAGCAATGGTCTTTTGTCAAATTTGAGCACCCCTGATTTTCTGATGAATGGTCTTGACCTTTTATACCATTTCCTCAAACATTTAAGGTCCTATAATCCTGAATTCACTATATTTATCCCAACATGCAGCTATTTTAAAATTTTTACCATAAAGGAATTCATATGAAACCATTTGCATGCTTGAACGGAAATTATTATTGTATGATAACTCAACCATAGGAAGATGTTGTTCTTATCCTCATTTGAATCCCATCAAGCATGACTCAACATGTCTTCAAGTTTTAGGATAGTTTTCTTAGATTGAACATGTCACGACCCCTCCTCGGGGCTCGTGCCGTGACTACCCCAAGCCCGACTTCCATAGGCCAGGGGCTGGTGACTAGCACCAAAGTCGTAAATCCCTATAACTGGGAAGGCATTGCCTTTAAAAAACGTAAACACATTCAACCAGAGTACAATCGGAAGCAAACAATAAGTAAAACTGAAAACAAAAGTAGATTTGAAAGTAAAGGGGCCAGAAATACAAGCCCAACTGTAAAGTACAAGGTAAAAGAAAAAACAACTAGAAGGTGACAAGCAGCTCTTGGATCATCCACCATAGATCCTACCTGGAGGGTAGGTACATAAAGGGCATCTCCTAGATCATCCACCATGGATCCTACCTGAAGGGTAGGTACAAATAGCCTCCTCAATGACCTCGTCCGTCAACCTCCTCCGGTTACCGACTCGTCATGTAGTCCATCTCCGGGTACTGACTTATTGTGAGGTCCACCTTCAGGTGCTGTCCTGTCCTCGTACACTTGGCCTCCATCAGCGTTGTCCGTCATCTGCATCCAACACAATGAGGTGCGTTCATAGCCTGTGCAGGGGTGAGTATAACGATACTCAGTAGGGACCCCAAGACCCTCAAGGTCTCACTAAATCCAAAATGGATAATTACAAAGAAGGATCTCAACATATAACCCTTATTTAGGTATATTCCCATACATATACCTAAGTTATCAAGTAACCCATCTAAAACATGAGGAAAACACAAAGGTCATTGACACAGCTCAAACCAGGATTTTTATCCACAATGACGAAAACACAGATGCAGGAGAAGTCCTCCTCTGTCGAGCACAATAGTCCTTTCATGACTCCGAGGTACTTCTCACTAACCTTAGACTGCTGAGGTACTCCTCCACTATCGAGTACCGCCTGTCGGCCACCCCAACACAATAGTGCTCCCCATCATGGGTATGCCACCCCAACACAGTAGCGCTCCCCCTACTAGCCTATAGAGGTACTCATCCTGTCGAGTACCACGGGTCTGCCACCCCAACACAGTAGTGCTCCCAACCATGGGTCTACTACCCCAACACAGTAGTGCTCCCCACTGGGCTAGTCAAGTCACTCCGATACGAATCAGACAAGTAGTCATCAGGTCTCATCCAGCTACAAGGTCATCATACTCCATATGCTCGTCTCTGGGAGGATCCGCTCCATGAGCTACTGGTCGACACTCCAAGTGTCATGAAGTTCCACGAAGATGTATCTCAAAGAACCACATCGTCATAGGGGTCTCAACACAACAAACATCATGTCAATCAGACGCCCGGTCTGTGAGTTATTAGCATTTCCATTTCAGGGGCCCGGTTGGATTTCGGGTACAATCCAACCAGGCCATACTCCAACTGCGTCCAAACCTCAGGTGAAGTATGCCAAAAGAACAGTCTCATCAAGAGGAATCCAACATTGTCGATGACACATCAATCAGACATCCGGTCCTTAAGTTATAAGCATTTTATTACCGAGGGCCTGGTTGGATTCATGTTCGATCCAACCCAGTCGTACTTCAAATGACACTGGTTAACCAAACCAGTCACAACATTGTGATCCATATGAAAAAACACACAAGATGAACTAGCCATTGTTCCAAAACGGATAGCCAGTGAAAAAGTTGCATTTCACAGCAACATGCGCGAACCAGGCCTTGTGGGTCCCGCACCTCAACCTCGACTTAAATATCCAAAATTGGTCTTAAAAAATTCATCTTAATTCCAGGGTCACAACGTCACAGACGGTTCATCATTCCGACACCGTATGAGAGAGATATGTCAAATACAAGATCCCGTAATAATAATATTATTATTATCATTGGGTGTTTCGTGGACCTGAGCCACGAACCAGAATTTAGTATCGAACATTAGACTTGAATCGAACTTCTTAAAGTCAGGATTACATCGCCATTGATGGCAAGCCAATCAGACGTCGCACACATGATTTATAACAGGTCGAATATTTAATAATAATATTAAATCTATTAATGTACGAGCGTTTTGGGTACCTGATCCGAAAATCTGAAAAAGGTATCTGATATTGGACTCATAAATTCTGTCTCGAAGTCAGGGTCACACTGTCGCTGATGGTTCGTGAAACCGAGATCGCACGAAGAAGATACCTTCAAAATACGGTTTTCCTAATGAAAATAATAATAACATTATTATATTATTATTATTTTTAATTTAATTTAACCTTTAATTTTCACTCATGCTCAATTCATTCCAGCACACAAACCTCCCACGATTTCATGTGCCTTTATCATTTAATTCCCCTTTTTTAATCATCATTATTCTTTATTTCTTCTCTCCAATCTAATTCCTCCTTCCACAGTTTTTCACCCTGTACACGAACCAAGAACCCGCTGCACCTCCACCCCACACAGGGCTCCACCGCACTGCCTACTCATGCCGCCGCTTGATCTGAATTGTCACCGGCCGAAGACACCTCGACCCTTATTGCTACGTGTGCATGCACCAGCTGCGCCAGACTACCCTGCTCTACCATGTCACCCCTTCCGCAGGCTGCCACATCTCTTTTCTAAGTTCGGAAATTGTGACAACCACATATTCGCATTCCTCGGGTCGAGATCTCCGCGTCTGTATGCCGTGCTCAACATGACATTGAGCGTTTAATGCGCTTAATTATTTTGCGACGAAGAACACGCAATGAACGCGTGTAGAATGAAATTGAAAAGGGCATGGTTTGTGTGCGGATCAATGGTCGTGTTTGGTTTGGCCATCGTTTTTGAGAATCAATAACATGTGGAATTGATAGAAAGATATTCATCATAATTTTATATTTTTCAAGAAATACAATAAGAAATTGATTCAACCCATGGTTTTTTGATCCGCAAATTAATTCATTTAATTCGCGTTCGTCATGAAAATTCAATTGGGGTAAGGAATCCACAAAGATAAATCCTACATATAAATATACAAAAAATCCCCTACCTCTAATATGGTTTGTTCTTCGTAGACGCGGAAAGCGTTGTTGCTCCGTCAACACCGGGAAAGAACCGTCATCGTTGGCAAGTTCCCCGCGGTTTTATTTCCTCTCTTGATGCGGAGGAAGAAGAAGAGAAGGCATGTCATCGGTGACTTCGCATTCTTCGTCAGAGGAAGAACACCTCTCTTTCTAAACCTCCAGAGGTTCCCCACCGAAATATTTGACATTGCAAATATTACAAAATACTTCTCCCATTTAAAGAAGTTCCATTCAAAAAAATAATTCAAATTGTGATGCACTAATTTAATTAATGAAACCATTAATTTAATTATGTTGACAAACTTAATTAGAGGAAGGTTGAGAGATATCATTAATAGGATAATTGAGGAGTTAACAAATTAATTGGGGGGGGGGGGGGGTTAAGAGATGTTATGGGGAGATGAAAGGTTGGGGATAATGTGGGGACCACCTCTCATTTATCCACACATGGGTAGTTGGTGGTTATGAGTCTCACCCTTAACTCCCCTTTGTAGGGTATAACTACCATAGATATAAATAAAATTGTGTACCACCAATTTTATTTATTTAATTATAAATCCCCAATTATTAATTCTCAACCCGCTTAAAATGAAAATTCAGTAAAAGTTCTCTTAAGAAATTACCGGTGCTACGTGTTCATCGGTGCCCTCAGATTTCAATTCTGAGCACTGGTTGAAAAGATAGAAAAACCCGCACGTATGTTTACTGAACGTATCTAAACAAAAATTCTGAAATTGATTCCGGGCATAATGGCCTCAGAATCAAGGTCCATCAGAAGCTACAAACTTGTAAAATTACAAGGTATTTAAGAAAAAAAATTCCTTGAAATTTCCAGGTTTTTACAGAAAATTAATTTTTGGATGATAATCCATACTGAAGTTCAATTTAGTGTTTAGATAATGTTGTTTAAATTTTAATAATTTAGAGATGAATATTAGATCTTAGTCAGTTACAATCAATAGTAGTGTTATATAACACCTCATCACTTATTTGATGTATATCCTTACAAGTTTATCGAGTGATAATTCCTCTTAAATTGAAATAAAATGATCCACCCCATATAAGAGTATACCCTATAACCCATATAGAATCATTTCATCTTGATAACTTCAGAAGACCAGTGACAAAGTCTATTGGGATTTTTCCCATTTTAATATAGGTATGGATAATGGTTGCATTATCCCCTTAGAATTTTTACTTTGAAACATCAATTCCTAACATAAAAGTCACTTTGATGTATATTCTATTATCTCTTTCTTCATATTTTCCCACAAATAGTGACCTCAAAAATATCGATACATCTTTGTTCTCCCTGGGTGGATAGTGAAGTCTAAACTATGTGCATCATTTAACAACTCCTTATTTATCTTAGGATTCAATGATATACATAGTCATAAACCAAATATTATAAATCCTTCTTCATAAATTTCAAAATCTTAGGATTTACCTTTTCTTATATATCCCACATTCTTCTGTATTTTGACATCATTTATTTGAGAATCCTTTATCTTCTTTAGAAGGTATGGTTGTGAAATCATTTGAGAAATGAATGAAGATGTTCCTAACTTTATAATTTCAATGTATATCATTTCTAATTATATAAATATTTGATCCTTCTAAAATATCATCATTTATAATTTTTCGTGATCTTTTCTTCTTATATAATCTTTCAATTTTTTTTGCCAGGATGTAAGTGGATTGAGTAGTCATAGTCCGTAATATTCTATAACCATCTTTACTAGTTCTTATTAAGATCCTTGTTTTTGAAAATGTATTTGAGGATATTATGATATTTATATATCTCAAAATTATCCCCATAGTGATAATTCCATATATTTTCAATGTTTTGATTACTAAATCCCACTCTAGATCATGTGTTGGATTTTTATGATCAAGAAATTTCAACTGAATTGAGGCATAAGCTATCAATTTATCATTATGCATTAGTACACAACCCAATACCTTATTTAATTCATCTTTATAAACCATGAAAATTACCCTCCTTGTGGGTATTGTAATTACTAGTGTAGATAGAAGCCTATTTTTCAATTTCATGAAGCTCTCCTCACATTCACCAATCTAGAAAAACATTACTCTCTTTCGAGTCAACATTCTTAGTGGGTTTGAAAATTGTGAGGAGTTTTCCGTAATACCCATATAGTATAAGAAAAACATGTATCTATTATATACATGTTTTTTTGGGACACTCCTCAATTTAATTTATCTTATAACGGTCTATAGATATTCCTTTACTGGTGATAACATTCCCCAAGAATGATACTTCTTCCATACAGATCTCACATTTACTCTACAGTTTATATAACTTATCATTTTTCAAATTATTAAGCACATTATTTAAATTCTATTCATGATACTCCTTTATTTTGAAGTATATAAAAATTTCATCTATAAATACTATAATTTTTTTCAAGGTAATATCTAAATAATCAATTCATTTAGTCTATGAATAATTCTAGAGCATTACTGAGTCCAAATGGCATCACTCTGAACCCATAGTGTCTATATGTGACACCCTAAGATTTTAAAAGAGAAACATAATGTTCAATAGATTATATGACACAGAAAACCAATATTAGAGGAGAACGTAACACCCTAATTATTTATGATGTATTAATTTGTAAAAAAATTCAATCTCTCTGATATCTTGCAATGCATGTAGCACTGTTATTGAATGAAATGTGATACTCTATGAAAATATTATTGTTTAAACATTAACATTAAAATAAAGCCATTATATTGGAGGGTATGAATAGTAATAACAAAATAATGAATCTTATATGGTTAAAACATGTATAAAATAAATTAAATGGTTATTTATTAATTATAAATAAAATAGGAATCATTTTTAATAAGGATAAATGTTTTTTAAAACAATATTTTTTTAAATGGAGGTCTAGTCATGTTTTGTGCACATAATTTATAATTATATTTTACCAATTGTATAAAATTTATTTTAAAAAATAAACATACTTTTTTAAATCATAATATCTAAATTATCTTATGGTTAATTTTTTCTATAATTTTATAAAAGATTAATTTTTTTCGATAAGTATTGAAAAATACTAAATTGTAATTGAAAGCTATCTTTTAGTTTAAATTATTTATAAAGTAAAGTTATATTTAAAATTGGTTTTAAAGAAAAGATAGTTCAATTATATATCTATTAATCCAATCTGTGTCATTGTAATAATTTTTATATTGAATTTTCAAAAAAAATCTTTGTAAATTTTGGCCATTTTCTCTATGAATACCCGGTTTCTCATCGCCTCTTTGGGATTAATTTAAAATTAAAATTTTCCACTTTTGTGAATGAAATTTGGAAAAATGGATTTCATTTTTGTAACTAGATTAATTTATATAATCTAATAATATAATCTTATTTTTGACCACAATTAGTAGCAAAAACAGTAAAATTATTTACCATAGTTAAGGTAAAAATTGATTTACTGAGGTGTTAAACTAAGAAGATATGGGTTAAAATGACCAAAAACTTGTCCAAAAATAATTTTACAGCCATAAAGAGACCTTATAATTTCTAATACTTAGTAATAATCCATTTTTACTTCTTTTTCATGTGAAAAACATCAGTGAAACTCTTTATTTTACAAAATTACAAGTGCACCACTCACCTTACTTATAAAAGGCCACCCCATATCCTCTATTATTTACACATTAATACCATTTTAATTCATAAAAACCCTAAAAAAATAAATTTTAAACATTAATGAAAACATCATATAATCTTTTTCTAGTAATAAATCTATTCTAGTAATACTTTAGGTATAATCCTAAAGAGGTGGTCTGAGAAGAGGAAAAATTCCAAACTATACGTTTTAGTTTTATTTCATATTCCAACTTATTAAAATATTATTAATTTGTTATTATAAAATAGTAACATTATATACCATATAATTATATGTTATTATGTTAATGTAATTACCTATATCTATATCCTCTTCCATCAATATGAAACTATATCGTCGCTCGTGTGTACGGTGGACTACCGCATCACGAAATTATGAGACACATTTTTCATAAAAACCTCTCATGGTTGAGTATGATGATAGATATAAAGTATATATATGATATTTATAATAAATATATACATACTTAGTCATTATTTTATATATACCTTTTTTAATTTCTATTTTTTAGTGGATACATTAATATCACTTGTGTGTACGGCGGACTACCAGCTCGCGATGTAATGTGATTCGTTTTTCACTAATGATTTTCATGAAAGGTAATAAGGATAAATATAATTAATAAATGTGATACATATATGAAATAATAATGATATTATCTACATATTTATCATCCAAAAAAAGATAATATATCATTTTCTTTCTTACATTTTCACTCACTAAAAGATGATAACATCATTCATGTATGTGTAGACTACGACCTTCACGAAGCGATATGAATCTCTTTTCATCACCATAGCAAATGGATGATGTATATAAGTATATTTTAATAAATAATATGATATTTATTATGATAATAATTGATTTACAATATATTATTTACCTCATTTCCATAATTATCTTTGAAAAATGGAAACGTTACTCACGTGTACGTACGACCTACCATCTTTATAATGGTAACATAATTCATTTTTCAAAACCATAATCAATGATTAGAATTATAAGTATAATTTTTTGTAAAAACATGCTAATTATTTCATAATTATTATTCTGTATATTTTCAAATAATGACCTCTTAGACTAATAGTCAACCTATCGAAGTCATTTTTGACACATAAGTCAAATATTGTCAAAACACATGATGTAAACATAATTGATTAATTAATTGTATTTAACAATGTAATCAATGAAATAAAAGGAATAATAAACTTTAAATAATTTATTATTTAAGTAAAAAATAACATAAGTTTATTATTTTGGAAGATAAAGAATGTATGTTATGAGTCAAACTTAAGGTAACCATTTCTAATATCACTTTTACTTTCATGAGGCATATTCAATATTCACCACATATTTACTTTATGTGGTGTATATAATACCCCTTTTAAATGTTATATCATGAATCTAATTTTATTAATTTTATTTAAATATTCATTTTTTTATTATTTCTTTTAAGGGGATTGTTATTCAGAAGTTACCAACATGGTAAGTGTTTATTTTACAATCTCATATTTATTCGGGATTGTCTTTGTTTAAGTATCCCATGAAGAAATTATTTTATATTTATATTTAAAAATTAATATATTTTTTCTACAATGTTTATTCATGAAATTTTTCAAGTAATAGTACCATTTTTTCAACTCTTTAGTACTTAAAATGATTGAGAAAATGTATTTAAGAAAACATGACTTTATTTATCTCATCGATCAAAAATCATTTTTTATCAGTATCGATTTTTCTAAAAATGTTTTCATAATTTTTAAAATTTTTAAAAATGATTTATTACTGAAATTTTTTACCCATTTTGAATTTTTAATTTTTTTGGAAGGAATCTTTGTTTCATTTTCAAAACAAGGCCCATTTAAATTTTACTAAAATGTGAAAGAAATATTTTCTTTAACATGTATGACATGAACATAATTTTCTATTTTCATGACCAATAAATGTTTTATATATTATTTTATAAAATTTAAAGTTTATTTTTAGAGAAAATATTTTAAAAATATTTTGAAAACATTTAGTTTTAAAAATAGTTTCAAAATAAAAAGGTTTTTTTCCTCAAGAATGTTTTTAATGAAATTGTAATGGAATTTATATTCATCAATGACATAAAAAATTCATTTTAATTATGATCCACTAGAAATCTATTTTATTTATATCATTTTGATTATTATTTTGTATGTTTTATAATAATTTTGATTTGGGATGTACAATTTTAATACCATTCGCCATATTACTCTGTATGGTTTATGATTATTTTAATTAATTAGATAATGTATTATAATTTTCTATGATAGTTTTTAAATATGAATGTTTGTGTTTATTTTGTTTTAACCTATTAATATAAGGAATTCATTAGACAGATTAATTGACACTAAGGGACCTCTATATCCCCTTTATACATCAGTAAGTCTCATGAGACAAACTTGATTTAGTTTTGGATGTGGCATTAGCCATTTATTTAGATGTTTTGGAACAAGGCTTGGACAATATGTTTTTGATTTCTAGAATTATGCATTCTGTCATTATGAATTTAGTTATTAATATTCCATGTTATTATTTGATTATTTATAACATCCAAAGTTAGGATTTCAAGATCATGTGATTATTTATACGAAATTATTTGATCATCATTTATTCCTACCATATTATCCTCACGTTATTGATTAAATGACATGTGTTTCAGTTATTTACCTTTACATACTAATTATTCCTTATTTATTCATAGATTTTATTATACACTTACCCTTATTGAGCATCTGATCTCACCCATTTCATATATTTTATTTTCCCTAGGATACCAGTAAGAATTTTGGATTGATATATAGAGATACACTTTTAGGAATATTGGTGTTCTAGAATAAAATTCCTTGTGTATTTTATGTTTTCTCTTATAATAATAATTTCATGTACGAATCTAGTATACCAACACTATTAAACTATTTGGTCCTTTAGGATGTTATTCTTTGTATCTTAGGATAATGTAATAATGAAACCACCAGCTCTAGTCTACTAAGTTCAGGTTTTCTAAAGTTGTTATTAGTAAAAGTTTAGTAGAATCCTTGGGAACTATATTTAAGAAGATATAGATTAAGGAACATAAAACTATGATTGAATTTGAGGAAATGTATAGTATAACATCCTAATGTTTTTGTAAGGAAGAGATTATGTGGTTTTTATATTCAAATACATCATTGTCTCTATACTACATGTAGACATGGTTCAAGACCATATGTACCTATGGGTAATAACTCTAAAAAGGGTTTATTGTGCCTAACCCAATCTTCACTTGGTTCATGAAAACATGCCTTAATGCATACCTATTTTGACACTCCTATGGGATATTATTAGAAGATATTTTATTTTATTATTATACCATTATGAATGATTTTAAAATAAATAAGTCTTCAAAGAAACCATGTTTATTATTATGATATTATCGATGCATAAAATTTTCAATTTTTTCTAGTGTTTTACTAGTTTTGGGATTATACATTATGTTTCATAATTTGATGACCTAATATATTTTAGGCCATTTTTTATAAATGGAACCCAATGGATGTAATGAGAACCATATCAATGAATGTACCCCATGTAAGGATTACCCCTAAAAAATATAATGAATTTAGATATGGAGATGGAGCTGTAATTGATCAAATTATAACTATATTGGGTCCAGTGACTCAGGTTATGAGTAATAAACTTTCCCATATTTAGTAGTCTACTGATCTACCACATGGTGTAATGGTATTAGACTAATTCATGCATCTGAAACCTCTATCATTTAAATGGACTACAAATCCATTTTAACTCAGTAGTGAATAATTTACTTAGAGAAGATATTTCTTACTCTGAGAATTAGTGAAAGGGAGAATGTTTTCATGTAATTTTATCATATATTAGAATATGTGGTTAAATGGTGGATATTGATTCCAAAAAATAAGGATGAAAAATAAATAAATAACATGGAATGGAAGGATTTTAAGGTACTATTCTTGGAAATTTATTTCATCACAATAAAAAAAGAGATATAAAAAGATATTTTCTAAATCTAAGAGAGAAATAAGGGGAAAATATTCCTAAGTGTGTAGCCAAATTTACATTTTTATCAATGAATTATACAGACCATGTACATAATAAAAATAATAATATTTACTTTTTATTTTATGGGATTAATATGATCCTTTGAAGGGAACTAATACCCCAAACATTCATATAATATGAGGACATTATATCATATGATATTAAGAAAGAGAAAGGATTCTACAAGGATTATGGTTTTTAAGGGAATAAATATAAAAAAGAGAATAAAAAAAATTGATATATGGGATAAGGGAAAGAATGATTTTTCCAAATGTGATACTTGTGGAAAGAACCACATTAGTGAATCCTTAAAAAGAAAGGGAGTTTTATTCAAGTGTGGAGAAAATGGACACCATGATCTTGATTTCAAGGGAAATAAAGAATCATCCAATGTGCAATTCTTCCAATATAAAAATATGGGGCACTACACAAATGAATTCCCCATGTGTAAAGGTAATACACATCAAAATGAGCTAATGGTACAAGGTTAATATTATCATATTAATGCATAAGAAGTGGAATGATTAATGTACTTGTGTTTGGATTCATAAATTATATTATATGATTATTTTAATCAATTATATTCTGGTATTAAGAAATATAAAATGTATAAGGATTGTAATACAATATTATTTCATTAAGGATTTGAGAGAATATGTTTAATGGTACTGATAACCAGGAAAGGTGACTTATTGGAAATTTGAAATTCTTGTAAAACACCTAATTGAGAGTGGATAACCCTAAATATATTCCCAATGTTGAGATAATAAAGTTAGATTTTTTTATGAAGTTATTATTACCCTTTATGGTTTACCTAATCTTTGATGTTGATGTGATTAGGGTCTATTACAATTTTTTTTAACTATTGTCCCATATGATGACTTACTTTATAAATCAAGAGGGGGGTGAATTGAGTTCCTAAAATTTTATTGAATATTGGACCACCCTATTTCCTTTCATTAATATTATAATAAGTAAAAATAGTAATGAATAAAAAAATAAAATTGAAAACAAGTATTATTAGTTTTCCAGGGAACATAAATCCCCTAGTCCACTCCACCAACACTCTAATCCCTATGTTTGGTGATTTTCACTATAATTACCCATTTAACAGGGGCTCCTAGCTGAGTAAAAGTAGTTATCAATTAATAAAAAGGTCCAAGATCTCTCAACCATGATATAATTTTACAATACCTATCCACAATCTTAATCACTCTCTTACAATGAGTGTAAAAAAGATAGAATGAACATAAAATTTGAGTATAATGTATTCCACACACAGCTTCAAGTAGAAACTGATAGTTAATAGTGATTCGTCTTGAGAAAATAATATAATTTAAGGTATATCTCAGGATGATATTAAATGGAACTGATAGAATTGATAAGAACAACATGAATGTTTTGGTTTATACTATGTACAGGTCTCAATTTTTTTGTTGTTGTTGTAGAATATAAAAACCCAACTATTTATTATCTCATATTTTTTTTATAGAGGCTAAATAATATTTTTTATATATTGTTTAAACTTGAGTGTGGGATAACTCTAACGGTCGATAAAGATTATGTAGTGATATTGATAAGATAGGAAATTAAGGATACACTTCCAAAGTTTCCAAATATAGGAACTGATTTTTGTGGAAATGATTTCAGAAAACTTCTTGTTCTTTATATCATCATATTCTTGGAAAACCTTATTTTGGAAAATATTTTCTTAATTGGATAATCTTCTTTGGATTTCATCAAATGGAATTAAGTGTCTTATTAAGATATTAGTAAAGTAATCATGACATTATGAAATAATATATCTTCATAAGATACCAACTAAAAGGACTATTCATTATAAGATAAATTTGGTAAGATAAAATAGATATTCTTCATAAGATAATATAACTCCAATGCATTGTAAAATAATTCTACAGTGTAAGACAATTATCTAATGTAATATAAAATGTATTAATTTTATGTAATACTTATCTTCTTTAACTTCTTCTGGATATAAATATTCTTTTTATTAGACAAATTTATTTTATATTTTCAATCTAACTAAAGCATATTACTTGAAAAACTTAGCCTTAATTCATAAGATAAAGTATTACGTAGTAGAAGAGACCTAAAAATTTTATTATTTTGAGAAAATAAATATTTTATTTAATTATCCTAAGATAGAATTCATTCATATCATAAAATAAACACTTAGACATACATCTTAAGATAAAACATAATATTAAACACTTTGTACAAAAATGTTATAGTAAAAGCAGGGGTTTTATGAGTCATAAAAAAACATAACACAAAGATATGTTGGAACAAAATTTCCAACAATCTTCACCTTTTTATGATCACAAAAACAATGATATAGAAAAATAGAAAATTTCATATACAAAGATTTAAAAATTCCTAAATAAAAATGATTTATTTTATTCTTCTACTTTCTAAAAATATTTTTTAAAAAAATTATCTTCCTTTCCTTCTCCCCTTTTTGAAATACAAAATAATTTTTTATTTACCTTTTTATCTCTCCCATTGTGTGATATCAAAAATAAGTAGAAAAAAATACACATTATATTTTGCAAAAATGTCAGTAAACATTTGAAGATACTACTAATAAATAGGATTTGACATTAAATAAAGGTCATAATTAAACATTAAAGAAGTATGGAATAAAAAGATGATAATAAAATATATTTAAATGAAATAAAAAACAATAATATTGAATATATATGAAAAATATAGAAGCATATTAAAATTATATATTCTAGAAAAATCATTAAAGGATTTAAAGCATTAAGATCATTCAAAGAAATGTTAATGTAAATAGATTAAATTTTTTGTGAGAGTGCCCTAAATTTGGAATGATTAAAATGTTTTTAAGAATTATGATCCACTGGGAAAGCCACTCCATGAAATGAATAATGGTAGTTCATAAAGATCTAGTAATTAAACAAATTTTCAGAGGTGACTTCTTGAAAGATAATGTATGATCGTGAGGTAACACAGATGAAGGAAGAGGAACATCATATATCATGCCAAAAACATCATTCAGATGGTAAGGGGGTGAATCCGTGAAATCTTTTTTTTATGTTTCATTACTTTTGAAATAACCTTTGCCTCCTACTAAATATTTCTTTTCCTACTAAACACAATTCAAACACACATTAATTGAGACTCAAAAATTTACAAGGTTCACTACTCAAAAAGAGTATATATTCCCTTGGCATGGTTTGGAAACAATACAATACCACACAATCCACTGGAAAATAATACTTTAATGTATAATAGAACAAGTAGGATATTTTCTTAATCTCATGTAACCCTATGAAAATAATCCAATAGTGAATGTGATTCTTCTATAAAAAATTATGGAAAACAAGGTTATAGTTATTCTTTATCCACTTACAAAAAATTTAAACTTTTAAAACAAGTCTTCTCTTTCCTACCCAGAAGCTGTTAATAACTTCCTTGAGTCCTCTACGAACTATCATGATTACTTCGTTAACTACTTGTATCCCTAGTGAACTAAATTATACCATGTGGAATTAGTGATTCATGGACTTACTTCCTCTTCTACATACCACCCCGCTTTGGGGATGCTAGATTCTTCTGTGGACCAGCGCTGCTTTGTGAATGGTTGGTTCCTCCATGGACCGCCTCTTTTACGTGATCCTTTTTCTTTTGCAGGCTAAAATGACCCTAAAAACATCTTATACCTACTTTGCTCATGAACTATCTCAATCACATAAATGATCCCCCATGATCTGCTTCTTATTATATAGAAACTATCTTTCATGAACTACTTCCCTTCATTAAATTGTCCTTCACAAACTACTTCAAACTTCTCCAAATTTCCCTTCATAGTGGTGATATCTTCTTATAAAATTATATATATTTTAATAAAGGTATTAGATTCCTTTATATAGGAAAATAACTCCAAAAATTTCACTAATTCTATTTCCCCAATGTTTTGATGCAGTACTACCTTTACCACGTACAACACTCCTCCCGTGAACTGTTTTCTATTCGTAGTCCATGTATCACCTTTTTTCTTTCGCTTCATCTGATTCCATCCAAAAATGGATACCCACCTCCATTCCAAAAATTATGTACTTCACCGCAAACTTCAAACCATCCATGAATCGTGATCCTCCCCATGAACATTGAGTCTCTCGCGGAACCATTTCTCCTATACGGTCCGCATACCACACTTCGCGGTCCGCATAGAGCTGCTATGTGTGATCCTTCATTTGATGAAATTCCTTCTCCACTCTGCGTACCTCCTATGCATTTTATGAAATTTACTTTGTGACCAATGAACTGTGATTCCTGAAATATTTTATGAAAACTCTTTCCTTTTACAAAAAATAAATTCCTGATTTTGAGGCCCAAAAATTGGGAAAACATGGGGAAACAACACCACCTAAAATATCTGCTTCGGTAAGAACACCCATGAAACATTTATATCTTCTAGATTATTCAACAATCCTCTACAGTCATTATAAACCTTATCAATCATGATATAAATTATTGATCGATCAAATTTATCATCATCATATTTTCTGAGGAAATTATTGAAACTTCTCTATCTTTCAGCAACATATTTATTTCTAATCAAAACTGAATATGAATGGAAACAACTTTACCCCCATTCCATCATAAGGATTAATTAAAAAGTTCTCCAAAAAACATAAGATATTTATGAAATAAAAATCAACAAATCATCATCTTAATTTCCAATGATTTTATTAAGTGTATTGATTTATACTTTTGACAACAAACGAGAACACTCTTTAAAATAAAACACTTATTACTTATTTTTCCATACAACTTGGTACCAATAATATTTTTCATTTGATAGAACATCGAAGGATCAAAGAATTACTTCAGGCCCTTAGAGGTGGAAAAGATTCAATAAATAACTTGTGGTCCATGTAATCGTCTTCCATGAATTGGAAAAAGTGCATCTGTGTAGGCATCAATTCTCTTCACCATGTCATTTTTACAATAACCTACAAGGTTTTTAAAACCATTCAAAAAAATTTGAGAGAAATTCCCATAAACTTTATACAAGTATCCCTTATTTTTGAAATTATCTATCAAAATTTTCAGCACTTCAAACTGGTTTTCTATCATACCAACGATAGAAGAAACTTCTTTTTCTTCTACAACCACTTATATATAAGGATTCCATAAAATCGTCAGCCTATTCCTCATCATATTCTGATAAAACTGACTTGATATTATTAAGAAATAATTCATATAACTCTTAAAATTTCTTTTCTACAACTTCATAGTTTTTTTATAGTGATAAAACCATATTTTATAATCTTTAGATGATGAAAATTACATCATTCTACACTTGAATAGAATTTTCTTTCACTTTTGGAAACTTCTATTTTAGCATAGAAACAATTTCCCATATTGATTTATTAACAGATTAATGATATTCTGTAGGAAGAACTAGAGACCTATTAACTTTATCTAACAAATTTTTATAAATATATTAAAACATTTCCCTTGATATGATTTCACACTATAGAGAATGAATAGATGCAGTACTCATATCAAAAGCTTGATATAATTCCATTAACTTTTACTATTGATCAGAATCATTTTCTGTTCATGCTGTAGATTCTTTCGATAACATTTACAACACAGATTGAATAAAAAATATTAATTCCAGAATCTCAAACAATTATGACATTTGATTATGAAGAGTTCTTACTAAATTATTAGATTCAATGACTTGATATTTAATTGTTTATATTTTATAAAATAAATTTAAGTAGATATATTGTGATATTTCAGAAACACTTCTATCAAATTATAATTCTTCTATATTCCCACCTTCTTGAAGAACATGGGAATAACTTTCCTTGTGGGTTTCTATAGTTTCTTCTCCAATTGATTATTTTTATGAAACATCATGTACTTCTTCTATAAAGTGTGATTTTTGTGATTCTGTCACACCAAATCTTCTTTCATCTATCTTTTCCAACTCTTAATAATTAGACTCAATTATGAGAGGATATATTATCAGTCTTATAGAAAATTTATTTTCCTAACCAACTGAAAATATATAATTGATGGAAGAGGCTATACTTTCTTTATGAACATGCATTGGTATCAAAGCAGTAGTAGGAGGAGGGTTCTCCTAAAAATCAATTTGTGGGTCTATTTTAATACCAATTCATACTCTTAATCACCTTCAAGTGGTTATTTATTATCCTAAATTTCTATAATATCTGTGTTATAAGATGATCCTTTTACCTATACTGGTATCTCTTGAAAACGAGATGACTCCCCTTGAGTTGATGCAGTTTCTACTCTAACAATCAGGGTCAATGACACCAACTTGAAAAATGAAATGTCCAAACATAATCCAATTTTCATTAACATACCTTCACTTAACATTCTAAAACCATGAAAAAATTTTCATTAATGTCATCCAAACCAACTCTAGTGTTACAAAAAACAAGGGTTAAAATCCATCCAAATGGATAGAAATTCAACAACTTTTTATGAACATGACACATATATTGTAGAATATAATGTGCCAAATTCATAGTTTTTCTATCATAAATTGATAAAGAAAAGTGATATCTTAAGAAAGATTTTTTTTAACTCACCAACTCATTGTGCTATCCCATTGTGAATGAATATGGCCAACAATTTTCTTTCATCATCTAAACAATTTAAATTCTTCTTCTCAATGAGAATTTTTCTAAACGACTTCATGATTTTTAGAGGGGTAACTAAATACATGGTAGCTAAGAAGGTTATAAAGAATGGGTATACTTCATGAGGGATTATCAAGGATTTAGTTAACTAAACTAAGGTTATGAAGATATTTTTTGGTTGACCATTGAACTAATGAAGTCTTTATCATAACCATAAGGAAAGAATAGTGATCCATACAACTCATGGAATTCATTATTGAATAAAAACATGGTTCACATATCATCAAAGTAAAACTATCATACTTGAATAATGATGAATTTATTCAATAACATATTAATATTTTCCAACCATTGAAAATCAATTGCACATCCACTTAGCACATTCCTTGAGATACTTTGTCATTTCATTCTACTATATGAGGAACTAATAACTATTTTTTTCCATTAATAGACGGTTTGAAGGGTTGGAAGGTTATAAAGTTATGGTAATGAGGGTTTTATTAGAGAGAAATATGGTTCATGGGTTTTAAATTAATTTCACATGTAGAGTTGGTATAAATTTTTTTTCATTCACGGAAATTTAGGGGTAACACAGTTATGCACAGAGTAATTATTACTAAAAATAGGTGACTGAGCATATTGAATTTGACCAGTACTCAAAATGGTGGAAAACTAAATTTAATTAAATAAAAAAAATAATGTATTTACTTTAAATATAAGAAATATGTTTTAAACTATTATTTAGTGAAATTAAACATATCTAATTACAATTTAATGAAATCTAATCTGTCAACACATAAAGGTTTTATAAAAACATCTGCTAATTGATTTTATTGTGAAAAAAGATTCCAAAGAGATAACACTGTTCTAGTCAAGATCTCTAAAAAAATGATATATTAAATCAATGGGATTCATTCTTGAATGGGTTATTGGATTATATAAGATGTTTATAGGACTTGTGTTATCAAATATGATTAGAAAACAATTAAAATTAAGTTAGAAATTCATTAAGGTTTTTTTCATATACAAAAATATTTCACAACAAATTCTTGTGGAAATTTATTCATCTTCAGTAGTTGATAGTGCTATAGAGATTTTATTCTTAATTGAACAAGACACTAGATATTTTCCAAGAAATATTAAGGTTCCTAAGGTTCTTTTTCTATCTAATATACATCCCTAAAAATTAGTATTTGAGGATGAAATGAAATAAAAATAAAAATAATTATAAATAGAGGAGAAAGAGAGATAGTTCCTTTTAGATATATTAAAATTATTTTAACATCATTAAAATTAAATTCTTTTGTATTAGATTGAAATATTTTACACAACCATAATGAAAACATAATGTATGGGATACTTATAGTAAGGTAATGAAAAATTTCAATGGTTCCTCTATACAACTTGTTGTAAACTAGTTTTCTAGTTTCATCCAAGTGAAGTTTGATATTGGAACTCATAGGAGTTGTGTAGGTATTAATGTTATAAATTCAAAACATATTAAGTAAATCAAGTATATATTTTATTTGATTTAAATTATTCTCAAAATATTTTTAATAAAATTGAATCCCAAAAAATAGTTTAGTTCACCCACCATACTCATTACAATTTTTTTCATAAGTTTTGAAAATTCATGTTACAACCCATCCCCTGGGGCCCATACCGCGACTACCCCAATCCTGCCTCCCAAAGGCCAGGGGCGGGAGAATAGAGATGAAGGCATTATCCTGCAAGTGAGAGGCATTTTATATGTAACTTCACACACACACACACACTCAAAACCCCATCCCACAACAATGAAAAGGAAGACAAGCATTCTACTAAGACAACCACTGAGAGTAAATAGTTGAAGCTAAAAGTTAAGGGACCAGAATACCAACCCAAAAAAAGAAAAGTTGTAAACAAGAGGGTAAAAAAGTCTTTGTAAACTCATCCATAGAAAAACCTACGTGAATGGTAGGTGAAGAGTAACTACATAAATATTTAGGAGTACGAATCACCTATCTAATCTCACTGGTCACTACCTAGTTCTGGACCACCAAGTTCTCTGTCAAAATTTTGGTCATCTACAAAAGACATTCCACGTGCTGGTGAAGCCTATGTAGGGGTGAGTAACAAAATAATCAGTAGGGACCCCAAACCACAAAGAAAAGACCAAAAAAAATCACACATGAAGTAGTGGACAACTCACATAGGTATTATCTAAAGTATATAAATAAAGAATATCAGTCATAATGCTAAAAATCTTGTACTGCAAAGGGACTCATACTTGATGTGTCACAGAGGTATTCTGGGCCACTGAGGTATGCTTGTTACTGAGGTCAGTTGGGCCAGTGAGGTCCGCTCTTCACTGAGGTCTGCTGGGCTACTAAGGTCCGCTCGTCCCTAAGGCCTGTTGGGAAACTTTGGTTTACTCGTCCCCAAGGCCTATTGGACCACTAAGGTCAGCTGGTCACTGAGGCCTATAGAGCCATTTAGGTATGCTTTTCACTAAGGTATACTAGGCCACTGAGGCATATTGGGTCACTGAGGTTCACTCGTCACTTCCTTCTCATCATAACTAGCCACAAGATTCTCGCTCGTAGCCTACTTGATTCTGAGAGAGTCTACTCCTCAATCCATAGATCATATTTCAACTTCCATGAAAACTCAATTAGAGTATGTTAAAAGTACTTTCTCATCATGAGGGTCCCAACTCCATAAACATATCATAAATCTAACACATGTTTTGGAAGTTATACTCATTTTACTGAAAAGGGGATGGTGGGGTCTGGGTCTGATCCTACCCAGTCAGACCGACCGGACCGGAGTCGGGTCCACTGACCCAAACCGACCCAAATTCAACCTAGGTCTGGTTCCAGACCATGGGGCCGTGGGGGCGGCCCAGGGTGGGCAACCTTATCCATCTTGGTCCGCTGTGAGTGGGCCAGCTTGCTCCACTCGAGACATAGTGTCTGCCATAGTCCAACTGGATCACGACCCTCCAGCTATGTGACACGACACGACATGGCTTTCCATATATGATCGTGCCACCGCCGACTGTTGCCGAAGACCATGATCCACCGACCATGACAGTTTATGTGAGCCTTGTCCACTACCACGACATGCCACCAGCATGTGCCACCTCCCGCACGTGGTCATCACTACGTGCCGCCACCGCTGTGCTGGTGGTTCCTTCTACGGGCCACCAAACCCACTCTAATGGTACATTTTCCAATACATGAGGTCCTTCAGGATCCTCAGTTCATCACCGTCACTGCTACGTGCTACATGTTTCCTTTCCATCGATTAGGGGGTCCGGTAATGAAGAACACAAGAACGCCCCCAACAGAGGGATGTGAACCTTGTCCGTGTCAGTCCTATCCCTCTGTATTAGAATTTAAAAACATTTTGAGAGGATATTTTAGAATCTAAATGGATAACTCTGATTCAAAACCTCAAGATCACAAAACCTCCCATATATGTGATCAACCTCATGGCCACATGTTCATGGTTTGACCCTCATTTTCCACTCAAATCCATGAAAGGAAAAAAGGAAATTCACTTAGAATTAAACCCCTACCTTGAGGTTAGATCATTAATTGGAGAAGATCACACCACTATCTTTTATTTCCATAATCCATCGATGGTGGTAGTTCGTCAATTTTCGCTCGCCAACGCTAAATCTGCAAGGGTTTAGAGCAATTCTAGATCATTCCAATGATCCCATATTTAGTTAACCCATAAAATGGATAAAACACATTCCAAAACTTCTGTTAAGCTGATCCACAACGTCGTTATGATATTTCATTTATTAAACAAATCTTCTATTATGCTCGGGTTACAATGTCGTTACATTGCAATAAAATTTTAAATTCGAATAAAATAAACTAAAAGTTTATTTTAATTTTCATTAATAAAATTGTATTATATTTTTCTTAAAAAGAAAAAAAACAACCTTTTCCCTCGACCCGTGCCAGTTGAGGTTAAGTATTTTTTTATGTAATGTCATCATTCTAGACGCATTAGTACCATTAGTTTTTTAATTCTGGCACCTATTTATAAGTTTTCAAAACCGCGTGTGTGCGCTATTTTAAATAAACTTAAAAAAAGTTCAGACACTTATTTCGAGATCACCGCGACTCGAAATCAAGTTTCATATAAGTGTATTGTCTAGAAATAATCTCATATAATTTAATAAAATAAATTTACATGTAATTTATGGGACATTTCATTCCCCCAACCTTATGTCTCTACGTCATCGTAATTTGGAATAAGGGATAAAAAATAAATGGGGGTACTGAGAAGGAATCTGATCCTCCCACTCCCAAGTGCTCTCCTGGAGATTCTTGTGCTTCCACCAAACATACAATTGAGGAATCGACCATCCACGAAGAACCTACTCTTTTAAATCCTCAATCTCTATCGGGAACTCCAAAAACGTCACCCCATCTCCAATGTCCAACTCTACCTAGTTGATGATGTGCGATGGACTATGCACATACCTCCTCAACTACGATACATGAAATAAATTATGCACATAGTGAATCTATGGGGGGAGTGCTTGGAGGTATGCCACCTCACAAACTCTTCTCAAAACTTGAAAAGGGCTGACGAACTTCAGAGATAGCTTGCCGCCCCGACCAAATCTCTGCAATCCCTGTTGAGGAGAGACCTAAAACAACACATGGTTACCCTCCTTGAACTCCATGGTCCTCCACCTCCTATCAACATAAGATTTTTTCCTACTCAGTGTAGTTCTCATCCACTCCTGGATAACCTACACCTTCTTGGTGGTAGCCTGTACCAACTCTTGACCCATGAGTGCTGACTCCCATGGGTATGTCTTACATAACGGTGACCTACACGGTCACCCATACAATGTCTCTAATGGTTCCATACCAATGGTGGAGTGGTATCTATTGTTTTATGTGGACTCCACTAGTGGTAGGTGATCCTACCAACTATGATCGAAGTCCAAGATACCAACACAAATAATGTCCTCTAAAACCTGGATAGTCCTCTCAGTGTGACTATTTATCTATGGGTGGAAAGATGTGCTCAAGTGTAGCCGAGTCCCAAAAGCCTACTGTAATCCCTTCCAAAACCGAGCTATAAAGTATGTGTCATGGTCTGAGACTATCTTTTATGAGACTCCATGGAGTCAAACTATCTCCTATACATAGAGGCATCCCATGCTCCCTAATGAACCCTACTCTTGGATGGGTAGGAGGTGGGCTGACTTGGTGAGCCCGTCAATAATCACCCATATGGTATCGTGCCCCTTGGATGTATGGGGAAAACCCATCATGAAGTCCATATAGATACCACCCCACTTCCATTTTGACACCTCGAGTGGATGAGTCAATCCTGTTGGAACCTGATGCTCTACCTTCACTTGCTGACAAGTGAGGCACCGAGAAAGAAACTCCACCACTGCCTTCTTCATCCCTAGCCACCAGTATTGACATTGGAGATCCTGGTATATCTTAGCTACACCTTGATGTACCCCCAAATGGGTGGTGTGGAACTCCCTCAGAACCTCCTATCACAATACCATTGGTATGATGATGCATCCTCTGAAAAGGAAGACATGCTCTCCACCTATCAAATATCTATCAGGAGCTTGTCTTGAGGAAAACTGAGCATGTCGGACCTTGTAGTCAACATACACAAGTTTTTACTCCCTAAATTGATTTATGAGTGGGGGAGTGACATCCATTGAATGAATATAAGATTCTCCATCAACATCCATGAAGGATATCTACATCGTGTATATTTTCCCCAATTCCTCACTCAACAACTACAAATCATATTTCTTATTGAGCGCATTTGCCACCATGTTACCCTTCATAGGAGTATAGATTATCTCAAAGTCATAGTATTTGAAGAACTATATCCACCACCATTATCTCAAGTTGAGGTTCTTATATGAGAATATATACCTAAAACCTTTGTGGTCGAAGTGTATGGTAAAATGTTCATCCATCAAGAAGTGCCACCACATCTTCAAAGCAAAGAACACTACTGCTAGATCTAGGTCATGGGTCACATAATTTTTCTTATACTGCATCAACTTCCATGAATCGTATGTGATCACTGCCTGACTATGCATCAAGACACAACCCATTTTAGTCTGTGATGTGTTGAAAAATTCTATATACCCAATGCCCTCCTATGGTAGTCTCAATATGGGGGCACTCTTTAGTTTCTGCCTCAGCTCTTGAAAAATCTATTGGCACTTCTCCATACACACACAAAGGGATGTCCCTTCCATGTCAAAGACGATAAGGGTTATACTACCATAGAAAAGTCAGGCACAAACATCTGGTAATATCCAGCCAATCCCAAGAAACCCCACACCTCAGTCACGCTCTTGAGTGGCTCCAAATAAAGAACCACCTATATCTTTCCTAAATCCATTGAAACTCCAGCCTCTGATATAACACGTCCCAGAAATTGGACCTCCCGAGTCCAGAACTGACACTTCTAGATCTTCCCATAAATCTAGTGATCTCAGAGTGTATCTAAGACTATCTTCAAGTGTGTCACAGGCTCCTCCTCAAACGTAGAGTAAACTAGGATTTTATCAATGAATACCACGATGAACTAGTCAAGGTAAGGATAAAAGATCATATTCATGAGTCCCATGAACAATAATGGGGAATTTATCACACCTAAATCCATCACCAAAAACTCCTAGTGTCCATATCGATATCTGAAGGCTGTCTTCGATACATACTCATCCCGTACATGAAGCTGATGATAACGTGATTTGAGGTCTATCTTTGAGAACCATATCACTCCCTTCACAAGATCGAAGAGATAATAAATCCTATACAGTGGATATTTGTTCTTCACAGTCACCTGATTTAGGTTTTGAAATTCCACTCAGAACCTCAAACTCCCGTTTGCCTTCTTGGCAAAAAATACCAGGGCTACCCATGGTGAAACACTGGACCTCAAGAATCCCTTCCTCTGTAAATCCTCCATCTATACCCTCAACTCACAAAGCTCTTTGGGACCCATCCGATATGCTGGTGTGGATATCGGTGCTGTCCCGGGGTAAAGATCAATGTATAAGTCAACCTATCTATGAGGGGGTAATCCCAGAACATCCTCAGGAAATTTGTCTTCATACTTGTCCACCACAACTAGAAGGTGATGAATATTCTCATCCACCGAATTAAGGGGGAGTCTAACAAACTGGTGAGTGATCGGCTGCACCATCCTCTGAGAAAATCAATCATGTGTTGTAAGATCTCCCTTCTCACTGGTGAGGGAAAACCTGACCCCATATTTATAGACGTACCACACTCTGTGCCTAATACAACTGATCTGAGAATGAAATATGGATAACTAGTCCATACCCAAGATGATTTCATAAGGCCTCGATGCCACCATTAGTAGATCCCACCTAAAGCTGTCACCTCCAGGAGTATTCTCACACCACCGGCACTGGTGTGTAATCATCAAATCCCCTCCCGTAGGAGTATCTAATAGTAAGGATCGAGCCAATAGCTCTACAAGATCTCTGTGCTCTGAACAAGGTCAATGGAAAGGAAATAGTGACTGGAAACTGTGTCTATAATAACTACAACCATGGTGGATAAAACACATATTGTACCTATAATCATCTCTAGAGCTTCGTGGTCGTAGGCCTCCATTGTTTGAAGATGGCATAGCCTCTATCCACTGGCTCCCAGAACCCGTGGTGGACCACTTGAGGGTGGTGGTGGTAGCACCCCAAACCTCCTCCCACCACCTGCTACTCTACCGACTCCCCTACCACATATTATGCCTTGCATACCACCCTGATCAAACCTCTACCTCTACCTCGGTGGTCCCTCAACCATCTTCCATTCATCTGCATGGCGAGTCAAGAAATCATGAGCCATGTTCCCATGCCTGCCACATGAGTAGCACACCCTTCTCCTATGGTGAATCCCTCTATACTGGGATACTTTTACTTCTGATCCTGCATCCTAGGGTTATCCCACATAATTCCTAACCCACTTGGGTCCTAGAGTTTGCTTCTTGGTACCCCTGGCTGAAGAATCCACCACCCAATGTCTACTGGTAGTTCCTGATGCTCGCTCCTACTCTGCCAGGAAGCTCTCTACGAGTAGGGCTCGCTCCAACACTCCAGCCTGAGTGAGGATTCTAAGAGATACCATAGAATCCCAGATATCCTAGTGTAGTCCCATCTAAAAAGGCCAATCCCTAAAGAACAGGTGTCATACCATGTTTGTGGAGTAGTGAGAAAGCTTAGTGAATCTCACTGAGTACTCTGGTAATTTCATGTTACACTACTGTAGGTTCAGTAGCTCTTGTATGTGCATTGAGTGCAACATCGCTGGAATGAACTCCCTAAAAAGGCCCTCAAAGTTTGTCCAAGTGAGGGTTTCCTCATCATGTGTCTAGATAATCATGCGCCACCATATCCCCACCATGACCTGAAGAAGGCTCTTGGATAAGATCTCTATCTGGTCGAGAGTCATCCTCACTAGGCAGAAGACTTGAGTAATTGCCTTGAGCCAATACTTAGCCACCTTGGGGTCAGTCTCACCCCTAAACTAGGGAGGTATCTACCTTTGTAACTCATGTGATTCACTGATCCTATGTACGTATTCTACTGGTAGTGCCGGTAGAAACAACTAATCAACGGGTGGTGGCAACACTGGTGCACCTCCCGATGGGACCACCTATAGTACTGGTCCATGCACCAATGCCTCCTTACTGGGCATACCATCCTCATGCTCATGCACCAGAATCCTGGCTAATAGTCTGTGTGGAGGAATCCTAAAATAGATCAAGAAGTTCCACAGTCAATAGATTATACCTGGTGAGCGGACTCAAGAAAGAGATGAGGAAACACTCAAAATCCTACATGATGCATGCAACCAATGTTTTTATGTATCGATTCAAAAAGTAGAATTTATGGTCCTGGTGTATGGATACATCAGCCACTGCACCAACACTGGAATCCCCAATCTTGAAAGTCAGACTCAAAACATTAAACACTGTTTCCCCAAAACAAAACTACATACTCGCAATCTTTAAGGTAGAACAAAACTCTTTTGATAAAAATTTGTCTTGACATGTCCCCCTGGGCCCGTGCTGTGACTACCCCGAGCCTACCTCCCAAAGGCTAGAGGATGGAGACTAGTGTCGAAGGCATTGTCCAGAAAGTTGGAGGCATTTTCCTAGTACCTGTACACACACAATCACATAATCACAACCCCATCCCACATTGCTGAAAAAGAAGACATGCATTCTACTAAGACAACCACTGAGAGTAAACAATAAAAGCTAAAAGTAAAGGTTCCAAAAACACAAGACCAATAATAGAAAATCTGTAATCAATAGGGGGAAAAGTATTCTTATACCCTTCTACATAAAAACCTACCTGAAGGGTAGGTGAAGAGTAGCTATCTGAAGTCGTTGGAGTACGCCTCACCTGTCAGATCTCACTGGGCACCATCTAGTCCAGGACCACCAAGGTCTATGTCAAAAAAGAGGTCATCTGCACAAGACACAACATGTGAGGGAAAAGAATGTGTAGGGGTGAGTAAATTAATACTCAGTAGGGACCCCAAACCACAAATAAATGACCAAAAATAAAAGTACACACAAAGAAATGGACAAATTACATAGGTATACTCTAAATTATAGAAAAAAAGACTATTAGTCGTAATTTTGAACATAGTGTACTGTTAAGGGACTCATCCCTGATAAGTCACTGAGGTCTAATGGGTTGCTGAAGTATGCTCTTAATTGAGGTATTTTAGGTCACTGAGGTCCGCTCATCATTGAGGTCTGCTACGCCATTGAGGTCTTCTCATCACTGAGGCCTGCTATGTCACGACCCGTCCCAATGGGGTCCGTGCCACAACTCCCCAATCCCGCCTCCAATAGTCCAGGGGCTGGTGACTAGCACCGAGTAGGCATGTCACTGACATTGGAGGAATTCCTTATAAACCTGTACACAACACATACACACATATCCAAGCCCAAAAAGGTGAATAGTAAAAACCACTAAAAAAGGAAATGCATGAACTAAAATCACAACCAACAGAGTATGATAGGAAAGTAAAGTAAAATAGTGTAAAACCCTGGGCCCAAAGTACAAGCCCACCAAAAGAGAGTCTGTAAAAAAGTCCAACCTGTAAAGAAAAGTACTGGGACTACAATCCGTAGCTGTAGGAACACACCTCGGCCTATCTGATCTCACTGAGCACTGTCTGGTCCGGGTCCGCCTAGAATCCTATCAAAGGCTCGTTCATCTGCACAAGACACAACACGTGCGGTAAAAGCCCACACATGGGTGAGTATAACAATACCCAGTAGGACACCCCAAAACCACAAAGGAATAAAACAAGGGAAATACCACAAAAGAAAAGATACAGTCATCTCTACACAGTATATGTCTACAGAACATATAACAAGAATATCCAGATATACTCATACATGATTGACTATCGAGATACCATCACTAGGATCCAGCTCGAAGATTCCACTATGAACTTAACAAAGAGAACACACTCCTAGGTTTGAATAGAGAGAGAAGAAGTAGTCGTTCTGGGATAACACACTCCACAAGTACTTGATAACATGATGCTCAGATGAGGATCACAACAAATATCTATGGGGTGATTCCAACAACTCATTCTGAACTAATCCGCTAAGCAGAGGATTTACACCTGGGTAAAGTTGGTCACGCCGATACCAAGAACTCTACCAAGGGTTCCAGGAATGAATAGAGGATCCGACTCCAAGTCTCACAGAGGGGATTCCAACAAATCTATTCAGGAAGTACTTCTGAAGGGATCATACTCCTGTATATAGGAAATGATAGCTGAAACCTTCAAGAGAAAGACTAAGGGAACGAACCCTAAGGAAACTAGTCCAAGTCACAGAAGGAAACTGACTAAAGCCTTATAAAATTGGTTACACGATGTGTAGTATAGTTACATGCTGTATTCCTTGACCCTGGGTACTGCCCATGTCACCTATCTAAGCTATGTAAAACTTGACTACACGATGTGTATAAGGATCACACGCCGTGTTCATTGACTCCAGGTACTGCCCGTGTAAACAACCTATGTTTGGAATTGCAGTCATGTAGGAAAGCATATACATGGCATGTAAGTCAAAGAACACACCGTGTCCTATCAACTGGGTAACACCTGTGTACCCTGGCCATATGCCCGTACACGGTGTTCGTCCGTGTTTCCTGCCCGTGTACTAGTGCACGGGGTGTCCCGCGTATCTGGACGTGTCTAGCCGGGGATGGGTATACACGCCGTGTCCTTGGTCGTGTACCCAACCTGTGTTCATTTACTCCTAGAGTATACGCCAGGTAATCCCCGATGAACACACACTGTGTAGCCCATACTACACACCGTGTAGTCGGGATTTTTCCAGAAACATCATCTTCCTCCTCGTGCATCAGCTGATCTTCCAGATCTCGATTCTGCCGGCCGTTTGCCGTGAAACTCAAGGCACTGGATCATTTCTTCATCCTAACACTGAATCCAGGTGGTTTGGACCTTCAATCGTCTTGAAGAATAACATATGATCTTCCAACAAAAAACACCCAAAAATTAATATCTCTCAATCCGCTCCAAATCGTCTGCTGAAATCGTCATCATAGCTCCGGACCATTCTCTCAAGGCTGGATCTACAATCTCGGATCATTGCGTGAAAAAACGAATGAGCAACAATCGATTCCCTCCAAGAAAGAATAGAACAAACAAGAAGAACACGTAGAAACCAGAGAAGAAAAGCACAACAATCGAGAGGGATAAACCTCAATCGATGTTCGTGTCGATCTTGGTTTGTCACCGTTAGAAGGTTGAAAAAAACCAAATTACTCCAATAATCAAATCCCCAAAATCCCCGCAAAAGCCCATCCCACAAATACGATCGATCCATGGGATAATCTGTTCATGGATTAGTCCGCGTTCATCGCAGGAATCAAGAACGGGAAAGAAATCACAAAGAGACCAAATGCCCTACCTAGATTTGTGGCGTTCGTTGGCAAAGATCCGGTCATCGGGTCATCGTCGCCGGCGAAGCTCGTCAAGAACACCGTCCCCGCGTTGGGAGATTTTCTCCAGAGCTTTCCAGATCCTCCTGGGAAATTCAGGGTTATGGGAATTGTAACCCTGATCCCCTATGAAATATCTATTTAAAATTTAAAAGATTTCACTATAGCAAGGATTTAATAAAATATTTTAATTAAATATTTTATTACGGCTGCGTCAAAAAACTGGATTTCACCACCGATCTGTACCAGCCAATGTTAGGTATACCCTAGGGTAAACCCACTACTCTGGATGCAATGGTGCCCTCCGATTTCCGATCTGAGCACCTGTTTAAGAGTTATTCTACATTTTCAGGAAAACCACTTGCACGTGTAATTGAATTATTTAATTAAATTCAAACATTTGTTTTGGGCTCACTAAGCCTCGGAACTGCGCGCCGTCTCAAAGCCTGGTCTCAAAAGAATTCCCATATAATATTAAAAATAATACATGGGAAAAAAATCCAGGACATTACATCACACCCACCTTAGGGATTTTACGTCCCCCAAAAACCAGAACAATGGCTACTCAAAAATATGTGGGTACTGCAAACGAATCTGAGCCTCCTGCTCCCATGTGCTCTCCTAGAGATTCTCGTGCTGCCACCGGACATGAAACGGGGGAATAGCTCACCCACGAAGTATCTTATCCTACCAATCCTCGATCTCCACTAGGTACTCAGCAAAGGTCGCTCCATCATCGATGTCCAGCTCGCCCCAGTCGACAACGTGCGATGGATCATGCACGTACTTCCGCAGCTATGACACATGGAAGACGTTGTGTACCTGGTCCATCTGAGGAGGTAGATACAAGTGGTATGCCACCTCACCAACTCTACTCAGAATCTGAAAAGGGACGATGAACCTCAGAGACAGCTTTCCACCTTGGCCAAATCTCTGCAATCCCCATCGAGGTGAGACCCGAAGGAACACATGGTCTCCCTCTTCGAACTCCAAGGGCCTTCTTCTCCTGTCGACATAAGACTTGTGTCGAATTTGTGCAGTCTTCATCCACTCCTGGATGACCTGCACTTTCTCTGTAGTATCTCACACTATCTTTGGGGACATGAGTGCTGACTCTCCTGGGTCAGTCCAGCAAAGTGGTGACCTGCAAGGCCATCCGTACAAAGCCTCAAATGGTGCCATACCAATAGTGGAATGATAACTATTGTAATAAGAAAATTACACCAGTGGTAGGTGATCCTCCCAGCTATGACCGAAATCAAGTATGAAAGCTTGTAGAATATCCTCCAGAACCTATGGTTCGCTCCATATGACCATCAGTCTAAGGATGAAACGCTGTTCTCAAGTGTAACTGAGTCCCAAAATATTTTTTAAATCCCTTCCACAACCACAATGTGAAATGGGAATCATGATCTAAGATGATCGTTGATGTAACTCCATGATGCCGAAATATCTCCTGTATGTAGAGGTGCCCAAAGATCTCTACTGAACTATGCTCATGTATGGCTTGGAAGTGGGCTGACTTGGTGATTCGGTCAACAATAACCCCGATGGCATCGTGTCCCCTGAACGTACGTGGTAAAACCATGACAAAGTCCCTAGAAATACGATCCCCCTTCCACTATGGAACCTCAAGGGGCTGATTCAAACCTGCTAGAACCTAGTGCTCAGCCTTTACTTACTAACAAGTAAGGCACCAAGAAACAAACTCGGCCACACTCTTCTTCATTCCTTGCCACCAGAACTGATGTTGGAGGTCATGTTACATCTTTTCCAGGCTTGGATGCACCACTAAAAGAGATGTATGGAACTCCCCCAGAACCTCCTCCCACAACATCACTGGTACTACTATGCACCCTCTAAAAAGAACAACGTGCTCCCCACCTTCTGAATATCCATCAGCATCATCGCCTATGGATATCTGAGCAAATAAAGTCTCACAGCTAGCATCCCCGAGCTGCTCTTCCTTGACTCGCTGTAAGAGTTGAGGGGTAACAACCATCGATTGAAGGTAAGATCCATTATCTCTATCCATGAAGGATAACTGTAAAGAGGCCAACTGCCTCATCGCCTCATCCAACTACTGTGAACTAGATCTCCTGGTAAGAGAATCTGCCTCAACGTTCCCCTTCCCAGGAGTATAAATTATCTCAAAGTCGTAATCTTGGAGGAACTCAAGCCATTCTATCTGTCTCAAATTCAGATCCTTCTGAGAAAATATATATCTAAGACTCTTTTGATCAGAGTAGACGATAAACTGCTCGCCCATCAGGTAGTGCCACCACATCTTCAACGCGAAGACTACTGATGCCAACTCAAGATCATGGGTCTCGTAGTTCTGCTCGTGTGGCATCAACTAGCGTGAGCCATAGGAAATAACTTCTTGCCTCTGCATCAGGACACAACCAAGATCGGTTCCTGATGCGTCGCAGAACACTACATGCTTGACACCCTCCTACGGTAATCTCAAGATTGGGGCGCTCATCAGACTCTATATCAACTGCTAAAAAGCTTACTGGAATCTCTCGGTCCACAAAAAAGGCCACCCCTTTCGAGTCAAAGCTATCATGGGTGCTGAAATCCTAGAGAAATAAGGAATGAATCTCCAATAGTAGCCTGCCAACAGAAGGAAACTCCGTACCTCCGTCACGCTTCGGGGTGGCTCCCATGCTAACAATGCCTCTACCATGGCTAGGTCCACTGATACACCATCTGTTGAGATAATGTGTCCCAGAAAGTGGACCTCCTGTATCAAGAATTGAAACTTTGAGAGTTTCCCGTACAACTGGTGCTCTTGGAGTGTATCCAGAACCATCCTCAAGTTCCCCACGTGCTCCTCCTTAGACACAGAGTACACCAGGATATCATCGATGAAGACTACTATGAACCAGTCTAGATAGGGCTGAAAGATCCAGTTCATGAGTCCCACAAACACTACATGTACTTTAATCATGCCAAAGGGAATCAAAAAGTACTCATAGTGATTGTGGTGACATCTGAAAGCTGTCTTTGGTATATCCTTATCCCGTACTCGCAACTGGTGATAGCCTGATCGAAGATCAACCTTCAAGAACCATCTTTCCCCTCCTAACTGGTCGAAGAGATCATCAATCCTCGGTAGTGGATACTAGTTCTTAATAGTCACTTGATTCAAGTGCCGGTAATCTACACACAGCCTCAAGCTCCCGTATTCCTTCTTGGAAAACAAAACTGGGGCTACCTAGGGTAAAACACTGGGTCTCACAAAGCCCTTCCTCTACAAGTCTTCCATCTACACTCTTAGCTCGTGAAACTCTGCAGGAGCCATCTGATATGCTGGTGCTGATATCAGTGTCGTCCCAGGTTACATCTTAATGCAGAAATATATATCTCGTCGGGGAGGTAGTCTAGGGACATCCTCCAAAAAGACATCCTCATAATTAGCCACTACTAATAGAAACTGGAAACTCGTAACATCTGCGACACCAAGGGATAGGCTAGCCAACTGATGTGAAATCGACTATGCCTTCCTATGCATGAGTCTATCCTGCGCTTCCTGGGTCTCCTTTTCACTGATGAAGGAGAACCTCATTCCATCACTATAGACACACCACACCCTTCACCTAAAATAACCAATTTGGGAAAGAACTGTGGATAGAAAATCCATACCAATAATTACATCGTAAGACCTAGACGGTACCACCAAGAGGTTCCAACCGAATCTCTTGCCTCCAAGGGTCATGTCACATTGTCTGTAAAGTTTTGTGATCTCTGAATCTTCTCCAGTCAGTGTTTCTAAGCGTATGGGTTGAGTCAACGAATCAACATGAATCTTAAGGTCTCGAATAAGATAAGAAGCCCGAAAATAATGACTAGCACCTGTTTCTATCAATACAACAACCAAAGTAGAAAAGAAACAGATTGTACCTCTAATCATTACGAGAGTACTTGGGTCATAAGCCTCCACTACCTGCAGCTGTCCCTGCGTCTGTCCACCAGCTCCCTGAGCATGGGGTGGACCTCCTGGGGGTGGTGGTAGTAAATGGTCAAAACTACGACCTCCTCCAACTGCTCTCCCAGCCCCTCTACCACGTCCACCACCCCGCAGATCTGTCTGCTCCACACATTGCCTCTACCTCAGTGGTCCATCCACTGCTCCTGTGTCGGTAGTATGGTGGGTCAGACAATCACGAGTGACATGTCCCCTGCCATCGCAAGAGTGGAATCACCTCTCTCGAGGCTGACTGGATGCACCCTGTGAACCCTGTATGGAAAATACCCTATCCTGGGATACCCTCTGAAAACGTCTCCCATGCCTGGGTCCCTGATGTCGGCCCCTTACTACCGAGGTCTCTACTCCAGATCGCTCACTACAAGAAACTACCGGCTGTCTCTTCTCTACCAAGAAGCTCCCGACCACCAAAGCCCACTTGAGAACCCCGACATAAGTAGGAATGTTCATAGGGATGATGCTAGCTTGGATTTCTCTATGAAATCCACGATCAAAATTCCGAGCTCTGAAGTACTGACCCCTGACCATATCCATAGAATACCAGGAGAGGTCAGTAAACCTAGATGAATAGTTATCCACTATCATGGTTCCCTAATGAAGCTGAAGAAGCTCCTGTATACGTACTGCTCTCAGGATAACTGGTGGAAACTCCTCTCTGAAGAGACGCTCAAGCTCTGACCATGCAAGAGTCCCCACTTCATGAGTCTGGATAACCAAACTCCACCCTCGCCTTGCTGAGCCCTGCAGAAGGATCGCTGCCAGGATCACCATCTGGTCTGCTGGTGTCCTGACCAAATGGAAGACTCTGGTTACTGCCTCAAGCCAGTCCTCTACTACCCGAGGGTCAGGCTCACCTTGAAACCTAAGGGGTCTCTGTATCTGAAACTTGTGGAGTGCACTCATCCTGAGCTCCTCCTCCACTAGTACAGCAGACACTAAACACTACTCCACAGGTGGTGGAACAACTGGCACACCACCTAAAGGTAAAGCTAGGGGATCTGGTCCCTATATCGAAGCTTCATCATTTAGGGGGTCATCCTCATGATCGAGCCGCTGGATCCTAGTGGGTGCGCATCACAAAGGCATCCTGTATAGAAACAAGATATATCTCAGTCAGTGAGTATATCTAGAAAGATGACTCAAGATGGAAATGGAAACTACAACCCATTCTTATATGATGCATGTACCAGTATTTTACTTTTCAACTAGTGTTATCATGTTCAGAGTCAAAAATGATGTTATCAGAGTCCTGGTGTATGGATACGTCGGCTGCCCGCAACAACATTGGGGTCCTGGGCCTGAAATCCAAACTCGAAACACTTAACACTGTTTCCCCAAACCAACTCACAAAATCTCGTTCCTAAGGTAGAACCGAACACCTCTGATACCACTCTATCATGACCCGTCCCAGTGGGGTCCGTGCCACAACTCCCCATGCCCGCCTCCAATAGGCCAAGGGCTAGTGACTAGCACCGAGTATGCATGTAACTAACATGGGAGGCATTGCCTACAAAAATTCACACACACACACACACATATCCAATCCCACAAAGGTGAATAGTAAAAACTACTAAAAAAGGAAATGCATGCACTAAAATCCTAACTAACAGAGTAAGACAAGAAAGTAAAGTATAGTAGTGTAAAACCCTAAGACAAAAGTACAATCCCATCAAAATAGAGTCTGTATCAAACTCCAACCTGTAATGAAAAGTACTGGGACTACAATCTGTAGCTGTAGGAACACACCTCGGCCTTTCTGATGTCACTGAGCACCATCCGGTCCTGGTCCTCCTAGAATCCTGTCAAAGGCTTGCTCATCGGCACAAGACAAAACACGTGTGGGCAAAGCCCGTGCAGGGGTGAGTATAACAATACCCATTAGGACACACCGAAACCACAAAGGAATACAACAAGAGAAATACCTCAACGGAAAGATAAATTTATCTATATATAGTATATGTCTACAGAACATATAACAATAATATCCAGATATACTCATACACGATCGACTATCGCGATACCACCACTAGGATCCATCTCGAGGATTCCATAAAGCATGTAACAAGGAGAACACACTCCTAGGTATGAAGAGAGAGAGAAAAAGTACTTGTTCCGGGATAACACACTCCACAAGTACTTAAGAACATGATGCTCAGATGAGGATCACAACCAATAGCTATGTGGTGATTCAAACAACTCAGTCTGAACTAATTTACTAAGTAGATGATCGATGCCTGGGTAAAGTTGGTCACGTCGATACCAAGAACTCTACCTAGGGTTCTAGGAATGAATAGAGGATCTATCTCTAAGTCTCACAGAGGGTATTACAATAACTCTATTTAGGAAGTCATGCTAAAGGGATCATACTCTTGTATATAGGAAATGATACCGAAAACTTTCAGGAGAAAGACCAAGGGAACAAACCCTAGGGAAACTAGTCCAAGTCACAGAAGGAAACTAACTCAATACATGTAAAACTGGTTACACGGAGTGTAGTATGGTTACATGCCGTGTTCCTTGACCTTGGGTACAACCAGTGTAAACAACCCGTGTCACCTGTACAAGATGTGTAAAACTCAACTACAGGGCATGTAGAAGGATCACACGCCGTGTTCGTTGACTCCGGGTACTGCCCATGTAAATGTCCTGTGTCTGGAATCGATGTTGTGTAAGAATGAATATAAAAAATGGGTAAGTCAAAGCACAGGCCGTGTCCTGTCAACTGGGTAGCACCTGTGTACCCTGGCCGTATGCCTATACATGGTGATCATCTGTGTTTCCTACCCATGTAACAGTACACAGGGTGTCCCGCGTATCTGGCCGTGTCTGGCCGGGGAAGGGTATACACGCCATGCCCTTGTTCATGCACCCAACCCGTGTTCATGTACTCCCAGAGTATACGCAAGGTAATCCCCGATGAACACATGATGTATAGCCCATACTACACACCGTGTAGTCGGGATTTTTTCAGAAACGCCGTCTTCCTGCTCGTGATTCGGCCGATCTTTCGGATCTCAATTCTCCCATCCGTTTGCCATGAGACTCAAGGTCCTAGTTCATTTCTTCATCCCAACATAGAATCCAGGTGCTTCGGACCTTCAATCATCTCGACGAACAAAATATGATCTTCCGACAAAAAACACCAAAAAATTCATATCTCTCGATCTGCTCTGAATCGTCCGTCGAAATCGTTGTCGCATCTCCATACCATTCTCCGGAGGTTGGATATACAATATCGGATCATTTTACCAACAAAAAATGTTCAATAATCGATTCCCTCCAAGAACGCGTAGACGCACATGAAGAATGCATAGAAATCGGGGAAGAAAATCACAACAATAGAGAGGGAAGAATGTCGATCAATGTTCGTGTCGATCTTAGTTCGTCACCGTTAGAAGGTTGAACAAAACCAAATTACTCCAAGAATCAAATCCCCAAAATCCCCACAAAATCCCATCCCACAAATACAATCGATCCATGGGATAATATATTCGTGGATTAGTCCACTTTCATCGCAGGAATCAAGAACGGGAAAGAAATCTCAAAGAGATCAAATGCCCTACCTGGATTCGCAGTGTTCGTTGGCAAATATCCGGTCGCCACGTCATCGTCGCCGGTGAAGCTCGTTAAGAACATCATCGCCGCGTTCGGAGGTTTTCTCCAGAGATTTCCAGAGCCTCCTGGGAAATTTAGGGTTATGGGAATTGTAACCTTTATCCCCTGTGAAATATCTATTTAAAAGTTAGAAAATTTCACTACAGCAAGGATTTAATAAAATATTTTAATAAAATATTTTATTATAGTTGCGTCCAAAAACTGGATTTCACCACCGACCTTTTCCAGCCAATGTTTGGTCTCCTCTAGGGTAAACCCGCTATTTTGGATGCAATGGTGCCCTTAGATTTTTGATCTGAGCAACCGTTCAGGAGTTATTCCACTTTTTCATGAAAACCACACGTGCGTGTAATTTAATTATTTAATTAAATTCAAACATTTGTTCCTGGATCATCGGGCCTCGGAACTACATGCCGTCTCAAAGCCTGGTCTCAAAATAATTCCCATATAATATTAAAAATAATACATGGAAAAAAATCTGGGACATTACAAGCTAGGAAACTAAGGTTCGCTCGCCATTGAGGCATTTTGGTCTACTGATATCCTCTTGTAACTGAGGTTTTCTAGGACACTGAGTCCTGATTGTCACTAAGGTCTACTATTCCACTATGGTATACTCGTCACTAGGGCCTGCTGGGCCAATGAGATTCTCTCATCACTTCTTTCTCATCACAGCCAGCCATATGATTCTTGTTCGTAGTGTGCTTGATTCTGGAAGAATTTACTTCTCAAGCCATCAGTCATATTTCAACTTCCACTAAAACTCACTTGGAATATCTCAAAATTACCTTCTTATAATGAGGTTCCCAACTCCGCAAACGGCTCATCAATTAGATGAATAGTTTGGATATTATGCCTGTTTTACTAAAAAGGGGTCGGGGGTCTAGGTCTGGTTCGGCTTGGTTGAACCGACCCAACCCAGCCCTGGTGCTACTAAACAAACCCCGGACCAACCTGACCTAGGTCCTTTAACCCCAACTAGGTCCGACCCGACCTGGTCCTGGTTTGACTCGGCCTACTGGGCCCGACCCGGCCCACTAGGCCATGGGTCTAGCCCATTGGGCGACCCCCTTCTCTAGCTCGGCTCACTGTGAGCATGCCGACTTGCTATTCCCAAGACACGGCGCTTGCCAAATCTCCCTCCACCCCATAGGTCACCACATGGTCTTCCACCATGGTCCAACTACATGACATGGAGTGGTTGCTGCGTCCGCTCGTGCCATCGCCAACCATTGGTGGCGGCCCCAATCCACCACCTGAGACAGTTGCCGCTAGCCTCATCCACCATCGCGACATGCCTCTGAGGCGCACCGCCACCCACATGTGGTCATTGTAGTAACTGGCGTGCTAACGCTTCCTTCCATAGTCCACTATATCCACTTTGGTGGTCCGTTTTCTGATCTGCAAGCACCTTCTGGATCTTTGGGTCATCGCTGTCACTACTACATGCTCTAAGTTTCCTAACCGTCGATCCGGGGGTCCAGTCACAAAGAACAAAAGAACAACCCCAACAAAGGGATCCATGCCTTTTTCTTGTCATCCCGATCCATCTGCATTAGAATTTAAACACAATTTGGATGGATATTTAAGAAACTAACATGGATATCTTTGATTCAAAACCCCGAGATCAAAAACCCTCCTTCATAACTGACCGATCCATGAGTCACATATTTGTGGGTTGACCTGTGTTCATCACTAAAATACGTGAATGAAAAAAGAAAAATCACATAGAATTAAACCCCTACCTCGAGTTTGGATCGTTTGTTGGTGAAGTTCTCGCTACTGTCATTTATTTATAAAATCCTTCAATGGTGGCAGTTTATCGATCATTTCTCACTAATGTCAAATATCTAAGGGTTAAAAAAAATATTTGATCATGCTAATGATCCCATATTTGGTTATCCCATTAAATGGAGAAAATGCATTTCATCATTTCTGTTACGCTAAGTTGCAATTTCATTACACTATTTTATTAATGAAACAATGTTTCTATTATGCTCGGGTTACCACATCATTACATTGCAACAAAATTTGATGTTTGAATAAAAAAAAAGTTTATTTTATTTTTCCATAATAAAATTTGATTATGTTTTTCTTAAAAAGTATGAAAAAAAACCTTTTCCATCGACCCATGCCGATCTCGGTTAAGTCTTTCCTTAGGTAAAGTCATAATTCCATATGTAACGGTGACCTAAGATTTTTAATCCAGGAACCTGTTTATAATTTTTCATAACCACATACACACACTATTCTAAATAAACTTAAAACAATTTCAAGCACTTTTTTCGGGCTCACTGGACCTCAGAATTAAGTGCTGCATGAGTGTATGATCTCGAAATAATCCCATATAATTTACATAAAAAACAAATTTACATGAATGTTTTGGGATATTATAATTAATTGAATAATTTATGGGTTTTTGATATGAAAATAACATCACATATATATATATATATATTTGTACTAAACAAATATAGAAGAAAGCAGTTTTTTAAATAATATAGGATCTTCCACTCCTACTGTAAAACCATTTGATAAAAGAAAAGAAATTAAACTTTCATACCATGACCTTGGTGCACGTTTAAGTCCCTATAGATATTTGGTATGTTTAAACAATTTTTTTTTTGAAAATAAGGATTCTCAAAACTAAGAGGTTGTTCTACATAAACTACCTCCATTAATTTTTTTTAACAAGGTAGATTTAATGTCCATATTACATAATTTAAAATTTATATATGATGAATCTTATAGAGGGATTTTTATAGTTTCTAATATATCTATGGATGAAAATAATTATTCATAATATATTAATTATTTTTAACTATATACTATGGTAGCTAATCAAGCTTCATTTCTAGTTATTACATTGTGATCATCATTTTTTTTTCAAAAACCTCATCTGGTTCCAATTATAGGATAGTTTGAGGGACTTTCAACTAATTACCATAATTTATTTATTTTGAATTGATTTAAATCTTATTGCATATATAGGAACCAAATTTCATCTAATAAGGATTATTCTATAGATTTAGGTTCTAGTTGATATAGAAAGGAATATAATTATATTATATTTATTATGTTTATTTTAGTTCTTACTTAATCATCTAGGTTTACTATAACTATTTCTAAGGGATGCCCCTTAAGGTTTCTAGGTATTTTAGGAAACACACTTTCTGGTTCACTAGTATCTACCCTTATTGGATCTGGTTTAAAGTAATAACATTAAAAATCATCATCCTTATTGTCATTAAAGAGAGGTTCAGGTATCACATTTTTGACTAAATCATTATGATCATAAATATGAATCATTTTGTGACCAAAAGGATCAATTTTTTCAAGCATTACATGAATTTATTCTTCAAAAATACTTGATCTTTATTAAAAAATCTATAATATTTGGAATTATTAGAGTAACCTAGGAATATAACTTCACTAGCCTTTATATTGTACTTTCTAATATTATCCTTGGTATTCAAGATTTAAACCTTGCATCCAAATACTTTGAAGTATCATACCTTGGGTTGAATATTATTCTGAAATTCACATGGTGTTTTATTAAAAATAGACCATATGAGTACTCTATTAATAATATAACATGACGTGTTAACATCCTTAACCCATAAATGAATGGTCATGTAATATTTAAATAACATATTCTTAGTAATTTCTTTCAAAGTCCTATCCCCCCTTTTGAAAACACCATTTTGTTAAGGTATCAAGGTGGTAGAGAATGTATGTTTAATTCCATACTTTGAGGAATAATAATTGACTTTAGGATTTTCAAATTCACCTCCATGATCACTTCTCAAAGATTCAATTTTGACATCCTTTTCATTTTTCACAAGTTTAAATAAATCAATAAAAACAGAACATGCTTTGCATTTGAGTCTCAAAATGTAATCCCAAGTAAAAATTGAAAAATTATCAACTAACACATTGAAAAATGTCTTTCCAGTAAGACATGTGGTTCTAGTAGGTCCTAATAGATCCATATGGAAAATATCAATAGTTCTAGAAGTAAAAACTTTTTAAATTGGGTTGAAAGATGACTTGGGTGGCTTACCAATTTGGAATGCATCACATAGATTCTTTTTGTACAATTTGAGATGGGTAAAGTCATAAATTAAATATATAATATAAAATTTTATATTGGAACAAAAAATTTAATTTCCAAGATATCTATTCAAAATCCCTGATTCATCAATTTCAATACTTAATAAGTTTTCATTATTTCTACACAAAGAAGAAAGATATAGTGTTTAAACCTTATCTGTTCTATGTGCTTTGAATTTGCGACACTTATCTTTTAAAACTAAACATACATTGTTAGAAAAGTAAACAAAATACCCATCATCATAATGTTGACATATTCTTATCATTTTTATTCAATAATTTAACATAAATTACTTTTTTGATGAGAATCGATTGAGGGTTTTCAAGTGATCTAATGCCAACTGTACTTCCTTTTTTATTGTCACCAAATGTGATATATCCTCCATATATTTTAGACATATAATGAAAGTTAGAGTAATATACACTCTTATTACTTGTACAACCACTACCCATAAACCATTTTTCTACTATTTTTCATATGACCAGTTACCTATAATGAAAAACCAAACAACATAATTCATTGGTACCCAAATTATTTTGGGGTCTGGAAATGCTATATACAAGAGATCTAGGCATCTAGATTTTATTTCTTCCTTAAAAAAATTACATATTGTTTTAAAAAATTGTTTAAAGGAAAAATAATTTTGATTCATAAAAAATGAGGATTTTTCAAATTATAAATATTGAAAAAATTTATTATTAAACCAGAATAAAAACAAGTAACTTTGGTAAGGTGTTTATTTTTAGGGAAAAGCATAAATGATTTTTTATAAATCTTGGGCCTTTCACCATCGCTTCCAATTTCAAAATTTTATTTTCTATGTTGATTTTGACTATTAATTTTGTTTAAATAATATCACCATTTAGTAAAGACACTTGAAAAATGTTCAAAATTTTGAACCTCTTTCTCTAGGTTCTCAATTGTTTTTAATTGCTCAGTATTCAAGACAGTAGATTTTCTAAATGATTTTCTGAAGTCTAAAATCTGTTTGTTTAGATTTTCTTCTTCACCAAATATTTTATTATAATAATTTAGAATGTATTTTTTTTAAGGATTTCATACTTTATTTCTAATATGTTAAAATATTCATTTAATTTTTTTATTAGAAATTTTCATTTTATGATTCATGTTCTTCCCCAAAATAATAAGAATCATGTAACTCATCTGACTATTCCATAAATCATATGTTGGACTTATGATTTTTAGCTTCATATTTTTATTTTGAAGTTGTGTATTCTATAGAATCTTCAGAAGACCTCTAGATAGTCTTAATAGATTTATTATATTTCTTATATACAGTGTTATTGAAGTATTTATTTTATGTTTTTATTATCATAATTAATTTTCAAACTGTCAGGATTGATGCGTCGCACAATTTTTTCACTCATAACAACTAAACAATTTAGAATTGTCACCATTATTCCTATTCTTGTTTATGGGCCTTCTAAAACCACACCGCTTGTTATATAAATTTTTGGTCTTTAGTGAAAACTATGTTAAATTATAATTTGATTCAGATTTTCTTAATAAATCTTATTCTTTAGATACTTCTTAGATTTGCATTATTTTTCTATTTCTATTATCTTTATAAGTATAAACCATCAAGGGAGAATTTTCATTCAGGATAATTTTATTATCTTCAAGTATAGATTCCATTTTATCTTCATAAATCATGAGAGTCCTGATGAGATCTTTAACTTTAAAATTTTTAACTGCTATATATTTTCTAATTGTAGCTGAGATTCCACTTCACTTAGGTAGTGATACTCTGAGAAATTTCAATGCCTATTCAGGCTCAGTGATAGGTATTGCAATAGAACCAATTTTTTTTACAATCTCACTGAGTCTAATATTTATTTGAGTAATTATCTCTCATTCAGCCATTTTGAAGGTATCAAACATAAGTTTAGCTGTATCATATATAATAAATTTCATGTTTATAGTACCTTCATATGAAACAGCTATAGTGGTCCATATTTCATATGCTTTTTGAAATTGAAAGATTCAGTTAAACTCATCTGATCCTAACCCACAAAAGACAACATTTATAGATTTGGAGTTCAGGTCATAATTTTCATAAGCTATATCATCCCATGTTTCTGGTTCTATCTTTGGAATTTCATAGGTATTAATTTCTTTGAGATATACTTCTCGGACAAGATTTTTCAGATAGGTAATCATATGAGATTTCTAGAAACCATAATTTTTACCATTGAAGTATGAAGCTTTAACCATTGAAATAAATTCTTGGTTATCATCCATAATAGCTATTTGGATATGGATCTTTTGACATGAAAATTTAAAAAATGTTATCTCAATTGGCACACGATCTGATACCAATTTTTGTCCCAGATGATGACTGGCTGTGTAACTAAAGGGGGGGGGGGGGTGAATTGAGTTCTTAAAATTTCCTTGAATATTAGATCACCATATTTGAATTATGTGAGTTCAGTTATTTCCTTATGAATATATGAATAAGAAATATAATATCATTTGGAAATGAAATTGAACATAGAGATTTATAGTGGTTTGGGGAAAATAAATACCCTAGTAAACTCTATGAACACTTACTCCATGAGTTTAGTGATTTTCACTACAACAACCATTTTATCAAGGGCTCCCAACCGAGTATAAGTACCTGTCACTTAATAAAAAGTTCAAAGATCTTTCAATCTATATCTCTCTTTACAAGACCTATCCATGGTCTTAAGTACACACTTAAACCGAGTGAAAACAATATAGAATGAATATATTCTTTTATAGGATCTTATGAATCACACAGTTACAAGCAACAAATAATAATAGATGAAGATTTCTCTTAATAAAATAATAAAATACAAGGTATATCTTAGGATGATATTTAGTGCAACTGAAAGAACTAAAAATCACAACATGAAAACTGTGGTTTATACTATGTACAAGTCTATGATTTTTTTTCTTTTTAGTTGTAGAACATGAAAAATAAACTATTTCCTCTATCCTATTTTTTGTAGCGTCTAACTAATATTTTTATATAATATTTAAACTTGAGTGAGAGATAACTCTGACAACTAAGAAATATTATGTAGTGGTCTTGATAAAATATTAAATTAAGGATATGCATCCAAACATTCCAAATATAGGAACTAATTTTGTGGAAACGATGTCAGAAAACATATTATTCTTTATATCATCTTATTCATGAATAGTCTTGTTTAGAATGATCTTTACTTAACTAGATAATATCATTTTGATGTTCTATAAAGGCTTATAGTGACTTATTGACAGATTAGTAAATTAATACTGAAATTCTTCAATACTATATTTTCCCAAGATACTAACTAAAATCACTTTTCGTTATAAGATAACATTCGTAATATAATGTTTCTATTCCTCATAAGACAAGATATCTTCAATGTATTGTAAGATAATTCTCTAGTGTAAGATAACTATCCAGCATAAGGTAAAAAGTGTTACTATGATTTAGTACTTGTATTCTCCAAATTCTTTTGGTTATAAATATTCCTTCTAGAAGACAATGTCCTTTTATATTTTCATTCTAACTAAAGAATCAGAATAGAGAAACTCAACCTTACTTTGTATGATAAAGACTTATATAGTATAAGAGATTTCAAAACTTTATGATTCTCAAAAATTGAATATTTTATTTAATTATAATAAGATAAAATGATTTCATATCAAAAAATAAACACTTGGACACACAATATAAGATAAAAATAATCTGAAACACTAAGGATAAAATTGTTATAATAAAATTAGGGATTTTGTGTGTCATAAAAACATATAGCATAAAGGTATGTTGGAACAAACATTCTAAAAGCAACAGGATAGGAATTATATTAATATTGATTTAGGAAAATGACAACCCACATGTTGGGTGACAAGTCATTACACTCGATAAGGCCACAGGTCTTGAACTCAAAACCAAAGAACGATATGGGTTTAGTACACACCCCTGACCTACATGATGTCCTGGTTAATATGTCATTATTTTTAGTAAAATGATTTGATGGATAAATATTTATGTTAAACCAATGGTGTTGCTGTTGAGGTTTAGATCTTAATATAATATTTGGATAAATTGTGATAACTATATTGGTTTTGGAGAATATTTATAAATATATTGAAAGTTTTGTCACTATTTTATGGATCCCATGAAATGTTAAAAGTTTATTTTTGTGATTTAGGAAAAAAAATTCATTTTTCATATTCAATTCTTATAGTAATAAATCAATTGTAAAAATGACCAAATCAGAAAAAAAATGACTATGAAATAGAAAGATATCAATTAAGTATATTTTTATATATTCCCAGTTTATATGGTAAAATAATTACTAAACTATTGAGAAAGGACATGGAAGAAAATATTTATCCTAATACCGTAATTTATGTCGAATTGATGGTCATTTAAATCATTATATATTTATGATTTTTTGGTCCTTAACATTCCACTGATCATTCAGTTTCTTATGATCAATGACCTATATCACTCTCTATAATTATTTACGCTTTTCTCCCATGTCTATATCTTCACTTTCCACCAATTTTATCCTAATTAGAAACCTAGTTATGTATTATTCTGTATGACCTTTGTACTTCCATTTCTCTCTTATTGAGAGGATTTTTTATTAACCATTATCATGATGTGGTATTTAAGTAAAGGTTTTTTCAAATGTCAAATCCTCGATTATCGATATAAATATTATATTGAGAATACAAGATTTATTTTACACGGAGTATATAACACCCTAATACTTTATTATATATTTATTTGTAAATAAATTCAATATTTTTGATATCTTTCAATAAATTCAACAATGAGTTTGAACAAAACACGATACTCTATTAAAATATAATTATATAAACATTACTATTATTACATAACTCTTATGTTGGTGGGTATGAATTGTAACAACTATTTTTTGAAAATTTTATGGTTTAAAAATTTATAAAATAATTTCAATGGTTATATATTGATTAAAAATAAAATTAAAATCTTTTGAAAAAAGAATAAATGTTTTCTGAAAAATTATATGTTTCTAAAAGGTGGTCTAGTCACGCTTTGTGCACATTATTTATATTTAATTTTTACCACTTTAAAAAATATTATTTTGAATAATAAACTTTATTTTTTAAATAATCATATAAAATTATCTTAGGATGAATTTTTCATAATTTTCTGAAAAGTTTCTTTGCTGAGTAGTGAAAAATATTGAATTTTAATTGAAAACTACCTTTTCATTTAAATTATTTATATAGATAAATTATATTTTAAAATGTTTAAAAATTAACATTAGATATATATATATTAATCCAACTTAGGTCATTGGAATCATTTTCATATTGAATTTTGATATAAAATCTTTATAAAATTTTGAACATTTTCTCTTTGAAAACCTGCTTTCTTATCATTTATGTGGGATTAATTATAAATTTAATTTTTCCATTTATGATGAAATAACATGAAAAAATGGATTCAATATTTGGAATAATCATAATTTATATTATCTAAAAATTTCATATTAAATTTTTACCTTAATAAATAGTAAAAACAGTAAAAATGATTTACTACGATTAAGGTAAAAACTGATTTACCGGGGGTTAAACTAAGAAGATAAGTGTTAAAAATGACAGAAAAGTTGTAAAAACCCAATTTTATAGATATATTTTTATATTATTATGTATAATTATAAAAAATAATCCATTTTTACCATTTTTTCATGTGAAAAACGTGGGTACCCCTTTTTTATTTTCAAAACATATAAGTGTGTCACTCACCTAACTTATAAAATGAATCCCTATATACTCTCTTATTTACACCTTAAAACCATTTTTATTTTTCCAATAACTTAAATAAAAAATTAAAAACTTACATGTACTCATACTAAAAACATTTTTTTCTAATAAATCCACTCTAGGAATACTTTAGGTGTAATCCTAAAGAAGTGGTCAGAGAAGAGGTAAAGTTATTAACTATTTATTTTTGTTTTATTTATTTATCCACCTCCTTAAAATATTATTAATTTATGATTATATAATAACACCTATATCTATCATATACTGATATTTTATTATGTTAAGGTAATGAACTATATCCATATCTTCTTCCCTCAAATGGGAAATGATAATGTTGTTTGTGTATATAGCGAACTATCGCCTCGCGAACCGATGTGAAAATATTCTTAAACACCTCTCAAAGTTGGGTATGATGATTGATATAAGATATATATATGATATTTATAACATAATAATACCTCTTGATTAAATATTTAATATATACCATTTTAACATTCCATTCCACAGGGGATATGATAATGTCACTCGTGTGTTCGATGAACTACCACGTCGCGAAGTGATGTGATTTGTTTTCACTAATGATTTACATGGATGGTAATAATGATAAATTTAAAGAATATATATTATATAAATGAAATAATTATAATATTCATGACATATTTATAATTTTTAAAATATAATATATCATTTTTATTCTTACCTTGTCACTCACTGTAAGATGATAACATCGTTCATGTACCTGTGGACTACGAGCTTCATGAAGTGATGTGATTCTCTTTTCATCATAAAAATAGATATGATGTATATAAATACATTTTAATAATTAATATGAAAATTATTATGATCATTATCAAAATATAAAATATTAATTACGTTAATTCTATAATGATCGTTGAAAAATGGAAACGCTACTCATGTGTACGTACTTCCAAACTTCTCCATGATCGTAACATACATAATTTCTAAAAAAAATCACAATTGATCTTAAAAGTATAATTGATTTATAAATATGAAAATTATTTCCTGATTATTACTTTGGATATGATTAAATAATGACCCCTTAGACCAATAGTCAACCTATAAAAGTCATTTATGACACAGAAGTCAAATGTTGTCGAAACACCCATTATAAAATTAATGGATTTAGTAATTGTATATAACATTATAATAAGTGAAATAAAAGGAATAATAAAATTTCAAAATTTTCTTAATCAAGTAAATAATTAACATAAGTTTTTTATTTTGGAAGATAAAGAACATACATGATGAGTCTGACTCGAGGTAAGGGTTTCTCATCTCACTTTTACTTCTTTGAGACATATTCCATATTCACCACTTATTTCTTTTGTGTGGTGTATATAATTACCACTTTGATATTCTATAGCCTGAATATATTTATCTTCATGGTATTTAAATTTTTATTTGAAGATTATTTATGTTATGGGGCTTACAATTTATAAGTTACCAAAGTGGCAAAGGTTTATTTCATAATATCATCATTATTCAGGATTATCTTTAATTAAGTATGCCTAGGGGGAATTATTTTATATTCATATCTTAAATTCAAACTATTTTATCCTTGTCTAGTTATTTATGAAAAATTTCAAGTAATAGTACCATTTTTCCAACTCTTTGGTACTTAAAATTATTTAGAAAGTGTTTTTAAAAAAACCTAACATTATTTCTATCTTCAACCAAAAATAATTTTTCATAAAAATCCATATTTTATAAAATTATTTTTGTAGATGTTTTTAACCATTTAAAAATGATTTATTAAATAATTTTTTACACATTTTTTACTTTTTAAAAAATGTTTTGAATGAAATATTTATGTCATTTTCAAAATAAGGCCCATTTGAATTTGACTAAAAATGTGAAAGGATTATTTGTTTTAACTTTTAGACCATGATTTTCTTCCAATTCCATGACCACATAATGTTTTAAGGGTTATTTTTAATGTCTTAAAAGTTAATTGTAAAAATAATTTTCAAACTTCTAGTTTTAATTTTTTTAAATGAAAATGTTATTTTACTAAAGAATGTTTTTAATGACATTTATAGAATTGATATTCATCAATGACATAAAACCTGCATTTTAATTACGATCCAATAGATATATGTCATATCGATATTATTTTTATTATTTCATTCGGTGGTTTATGATCATTTTGACTAAGGATGTATAATTTTATTACGATTCACCATATTACTCTCGATGGTTTATGATTTTGATTATTTATTGGGGAAAGTAGTAACATTTCATATGATAGATTTTCAATAATAATGATTATATTGATTATGTTTCACCCATTTAATATGTGGAATTAATTGGACTTATTAAGTGATGTGCATGGCCTGATATACCCCCTCAATGCATCGGTAGACCTCATGAGACAAACTAGATTGAGTTTTGGTTGAGGCCATAGACATTTATCTAGATATATTTACATAAGGCCTCGAGGATATATTTTAGATGTATGACATTATTAATTACATCATTATGAATTTTTTTATTGATATTTTATGTTATTATTTGATTAGTTAGAATATCCATGTTTAATTTTTCCAGCTGATGTGATTATTTATATGGAATTATTTAATATTCAATTATTAATTCCATATTATGCTCAAGTTATTGATTAAATGGAATGTATTTAAATTATTTACCTTACTATATTGATTATTCCATATTTATTCATAGATTTTATTATACTTCTACCCTTACTGAGCATCTTATCTCACCCTTTATTATGTTTTATTTTCCCTAGGATATCGATAATTGTTTTGTGATTGATATGGAGGGATCCACCATGATGAATAATGGTGCTATCAAAGCAATTACCTCATGTATTTTATATTTTCAATTTTAATAATAATTTTAAGCATGTATCTATTTTACAAAGACTAATAAACTATTAGGTCCTTTAGGATGTGATTCATTATATCTTATTCCAATGTAATAAAGAAACTGCCGACTCTAGGATACGGGGACCACGATCACTACATCATACCTAATTTGAATGGTAGTATTTGGAATAACTTCCTCCTTCATATTTAATTGGAGACATCCCAGCTGAAGGTCCACCTTAGAGAAATATTAGGCCCCAAGTAGTTGATTTAACCAGTGATTTATCTATGAAAGGGAATACTTTTTCTTTATTGTGATTTCATTGAGTCCATGATAATAAATTTAGAGGTGTGTTGACCCATCATTATTATTTACAAAGAGGACCAGTGTAATACACAAGGAATGAATTGAGCATATAAAACACTTGTACAAATTATTTTCTAACTACTTATTCAATTCATCCAATCCAATGGTGTCCATTATGTAGGGATTCTTGGATATGGGTAGAGATCGAAGTAAAATTTCAATTAAGAACTCAACCTCTCAATCAAGAGGGATGTTAGAAAACTCATTAGTGAATAAATTAGTATAATCCTTCACTATGATAATTTCATAAATCATTATTCCCCCCTTTATATCAATAATTGGAGTTAAATATGCTTCCTCATAAGTAAATGACTTATAAACATGATAAAAAGATCAAAAAGGAGATTAATTCTCCTCCTTACACTTATACATAATTGGAGGATTACTAGAGATGTAAAGAGTGATCTATCTAACAAAATTTGATGTTGGATTTATATAATTATAATTTATACATTCTCTATATAGCATCAAATTACACTAAAGTATGTATCCAAATATTTTCAATATTTACCTTTTCATAAACATAAACTTGTGATATATTAATTATAGAAGATTTTAGTTGATAAAATAAAATCATTTGGGGTGGTGAATTTATGATCTTAAAAATAAGTCTAGATATAATAGTCTGGCATGAATTAAAATTCAACAATAAATACACAACTCTTGAGTGGTGCACACGTGTTTCTTTATTATCAATGTCCATATGAGTAATCATTACAGAATAGTCCCTTATTAGTTTTCTTGGACTAGAGACTAGTGTGGTTTATCATCCTTATTAATCCTTGGGTTATGTTATTGACATGGATAATGACTAATTTCTCCACATCTATGACATCAAACTATTATTGGTACCTTAGGTTTAACTTTATTTCCCTATATTTGTTAACTAGAATCTTTATTTTTCTTTAGTAATTGGATATACTATGACCTATTTTCCCAAACAAAAATCATCTTAAATTTCCTTTAATACATTTTACTTAGTTTTCTTTCCCACATTTTTTTAAATATAAGAATTTGAATATACTTTTCTTTATCATCTCTTTCTCTTGAACTTTAATGTGACTATATCCTTCTCTTATTTGTTTTGTTTAGAAACTCTAGTATGTCCTAATTGTTAATCTTAATTCATGATAAATTATTTTTAATAATGAAAATAAACTTTAATTTATCTCCCATTATATTATTCTTATATTTATGGAAATCATGACATTTCCCATCACATCAGTTTTTGGAACAATTCCTCCTATTTCCCTCTATTAACTAAAATAAAACAAATAAAATTAGGAATAATAATACTCAAAATAAAAACTATATAAAAGGAACAAATATGAACATATAAGGAAAAACTTATAAATGAAACAAATATAATTACTTGAGAGTCTCTAGTTTTCATAGGTTATACATAATAGTTGTTTCTATATGTTTTTTTTGACCTGAAAATCTATTCAAGTCCTTCATAATAGTTCATAAAGAGTTTGTGAATTTCCCAAAGCATATCCCCCAAAAGTGTAAAACCACGTGTTAAATAAGGAGTATTTTTCATGAACTATGTGTCGATCATGTTAATACCCAATGAACCCTTTTTAGGGTTATCACCCCTTGGTATAATTATTTCAGATCCACACCCACTTATAGTACCCAGATAGAGATGTAATATCATAGCAACAACTCACTATATAATTCACTAAAATTTCAAGATATTTTACAATATTTTAATATATCCATAGGTATATCACTAAAGTATTATATTACTAACCCCAAAAAGTAATTATAACTTTATTTGATAACAAAAATAGAGACCCAAACCTATAATATATATTTTTACAATATTCTTAACATAAAAATCCAATAATCACAACCCAAAGATCGTTAGGACTAGTGTTTTTGGAATTCTAGGTTCATAATAAATCAAGAATAAAATAAAAACCATATTTATTTTATTATACATAATGATATCCCAAATACATTTGATCAATAAATACTACATATTATATCCTAGAAAATACATAAAAGAAATAGATGATCTATAAATCCTAGTAAGGGAATAAAAATAATAACTAATCGTATCATGTGAGTCAAACAACATAAAATGATAACATAAAAAATAAGGATAATTAATAATAACATGGGATAATAAAATAAAGAACATGATATCATAAAATGATGAAAAAATTGGAAATTTGTATAATATAAAACATGAAAAATGAATAATTCCAGGCTAATTGTCAATAAAACATCACATGGTGTAAAGAGTCCCATCATGGATTATGTTCACTCCATAATCCCATACATAAAATATCATGAGACAAAAAAATAAACAATTAATTGGTGTAATATCTAGGCACACTCATTATAACTTATACATTCTTATGTGTTCCAATAAAGGAAATCAATATTAAGTTATAAACATATGAATTTACTTGGGAATGAAATGGGTTGTATAATCTTACATTATATGACAATAAAAATAGATTTCATAAATATATAAAAGAGAAGAAGGAATTAAAAATTATGGACATTAATATATAATTAAACTAGCATAGTTCTCAAAATATGGTTTTAATTTGAGAATAAAGTCTTTATATGAGAGTTATATAAAATGATTTGGGAAAGAAAAGTTCCCTTAAATCCGGTTTTATTTTGAAGAACTAATTTTAGAAATAGACTTAAGGAATGTATTACCCCTTAAAATGAATAGATAATAAGCAAAGTATATATTTAATATACATATATACGTATTTTATAATTACTACATAACATAAAATAGATATATAAGTTGAGTTAGAGGGAGAAAGGTCATAAACGAAAAAGGTGGTTCAAAGAGATCACATACCTTATGTTTTAGAATAGCTCTGCAATTTCACTTAATATCATGGATGATTAAATAAAATTAATTAATTAATTAATTAATATCCATATATATATTATTTACTATACTTTTATTATTTTAATTTAAATCATTTACTTGTAGATTTAATGTTTAATTTTATTATTCTGAGAGTATTCGTTTCACAGTTCCATGGTTGGATCACTGGCGGATAATTATTGGTGTTCTAGTAAAATTAGTCTATAACTCCAAAATTAAAATAAAATGGTATTAATATAGTGAAATAAATTTAAATTTTATAAAATATCATTTTATGTTCCAACATAGGGATTATTCACTAAGTAAAAACGCTAATGTTTGGAAGTTAGTTCATTTAATCGTATGTACCCACCATCAAGAACTAGTTTCATTTTATTTAATATTATATATATATATTCATTAAAAAAATTAAATGAGTTACAATATAAATATTATCATATTATTTTACCATAGTATTATTTTTATGAATAACATTAATGGTGTAAATGGAAAAAAATAACCCATAATCAACGAAGGTAGTGAACTAACATAATATGGACAATGGTTTGGTTTTAGAATAAAAGTAGAAGAGAAGAGGATAAATTATAGAAATTACATTATCAATATAAATTTAAAGTATATATATGATAATTGAGTTATTATTTTATGTTTTATGAGGGTGGTGAGGATAAGGTTGAAAAACAATTTTTTTTAAAAGTGGTATTTTTAGAATATTACCCACTGAATGTCGTATCCTTGAGAAAATCATTAAGGAATTTGTGATTGGACATTTTATAAGACTATAAGAACTAGGACATGGGTGAAATAATTAGGAAGTTAATTGTTGAGAAAACTACCAATATCTAAGGCCTATAAGTTTCGAGGTTAAGGGGTTGTGAGGGGTGGTATTTATATGGGGAGGAGAGGGGTGTTTTTAAATATTATAATCATTATTTTATTATTTTTCTTCTATATTATCAATAGTGTTTATTCTTGTAAATATATATAGTAAATGGTTAATTTAACGTTGAAATAATGGTTTTTATATCGTCTATGAATCCAAAATTCATGTATTTAGCTTATAATGCAAAATACCTTATTTTACCCAATTTCACTATTCACAAAATATTCAACTAATTTAGAAAAATCCTAAAAATTTATGATAACTATTTTTTTATATTATAAAAATTAAATCAATTTTATAAAAATTATTTTATAAATATCATAAACCTAAATTTTAAAGAAAATACTCATTTATTTGAAAAATTCAAATTTTAATATTATGACCAATTTTATGACCCTGTGAAAAATTAATTATGGTCTAATAATATTATATTGTCATTATAATAAAACATAAAACCAATTTATAAATCCATTTTATGAAAAAAAAACTTTATTTTAAATCATTATGTTTATTTAAAGTATAATTGAAACATTTATGTTTTACAAAAAATATGAACACTTAATTTATAATTTTTAAAACAATTATTTACCTGTAAAATTGTATAAATATATCTTATTTTAATTTTATAAGATACCGAAATAAAATTTAATACTTAATTAGGTGAGGATAATATTCTAATAGATAGGTTACTATTCCCAATGGCCAGATTACTATTCCAACGATCTTGTTACTATTCTAACAATCTAATTACAATTCCAACAATCAGGTTTGTAATGATCATATAGTTCCTCAATTTCTATAAATAACTCATATTTCTTTAATTATTCATTAAATTATATTATATATCAAATTTATATATATTGTTTCATTTTCAAAATGAATGTTTCATTACTAAAATTATACTTCATTTCAACAGTGTTGTTCGTGAGTGCCACTATTTTGGGGGATTGAGAAGATCATATTTTTTCAATTATTCTTGTCTTATTTTCAATTTTTTTGTCTAATTGTAATAGGTTAAATTATTAAGTCCTTTTTATTCACTAAAATTAATTTTAAAATTAATACAATAAAATGTTGTTGGTTTCATCATGTGGTGCATTTGATTTATACTACATTACAAAATATGAAAAATTATAAGAACGAAAATTTTATTGAGATAATTCTAGATTGTTACACTTTATACATTATATTATTGACCAAACACCTTAATATTGAAAAAATAAATCATCTATCTAAATTCCTTGTTATATCATTTCCATCGCTTCACATTTGGTAGATATACAAGGAAAATTTCTTCAACCCCTCTTCACTAAAATTTATTCATATTTGAACCCTTAACTATGATGACACAAGGTCTTGTAAACATCCTTGGATTCTTCAATAATTGGTTATTCTTGTAATATATCTCATATAGAGAAATATTAGAGTTTAGATGATATAAACATCAATTTTTATTGTGCACTCCCATCCCAATTACTTACCTTCAAATAAAGAATAAGTACCATGTTCCACCAACACAGATCGAGCTATCTTAATTGGACACTGATTTTTTCCATTATAAAATTCCACTTATTATGGTCTATATAGATCACTATACTGACGATGAATCTCATTCTTCTCTAAGTAATCTTTAAACTTTTAAACCTTATATTCAGTTTCATGGTCCAAATGAAACCTCTTTAAGGAATAACTTCATTCCTTTCTAGAAAATATCTTTGAACTATTGAACATCTTTAATGATTCATATTTGTTATTTATGAACATGAGAAATGTTATATAAATAAATAAATTATTTAATTATATTAATTAATTACTACCATCCACATATTTCTTCCTCACCAATCCATAAATACCTGATTAGATATGTTCTAAGGGTTTATTTGTTTGAATCTTCACTATTTTTTATAAAGAGCTAAAAATATTACCATTCTAGCATGTAATTCATTTCCATTTATTTTTTCTATTTAGAATAAATAAATTATAAAAATTATATCCTTGATTAAAAATTGTTCATGATATTTTGGTTAATGTGACTAGGCCATTAACACTATAACTATTTCTCATTATTCATGCCCATGTAATGAAAATTTTTAGATTATCCTACCTGAAATAAGTTTCCATTTATTTGTTACACTCATGTAATAACACACCAATATTTCAATATATTTACTAAAAATATGTTTTTTTGAAAAATAAATTCATTTACTTTATCACATAGCTAAGAAATACTCCTAAGGTTGTGTTTCAAACCACTAATAATGGGAGTAATCTTGGATATAATCTTCTTAGATACATTTTTTATTGATAAAAATCCTTTGATTTTATGCATTATATGAAAATTTAATGTAGTTGATCCTTCTCTACTATATCTAATAATTTAATAAATCTATTATCACCTATAATATGTAGTGAACACACACAGTATATTTTCCATGGGTTATTCTTTTGAGATGACTTAAAAGAAACTTCCACCATAGTTTCTTTCTTCTTTACTCTTAATTTATTATTCTGAAATCTTTGATAATTATTCATACTCAATTATACAATAAAAATTCCTAAAACTTTCTTTTTTAAGTCACTTAGAATATCACTTCCCTCAAAAAAATCCATTTGAATGTGAAACCAATTCTTCACTTGAACTCTAAAATTCTCAACTTATTTATAGAAATTTATTATTTCCTGAATCATATCTCCCACAATTCTTATCTCTTAACAATTATATAATCTTTGAAATACATTTAATTGAATAAAAAATTTCTTTTGACATGCATGTATCCATTGAAAACCCCAATAATAGAAAACAAATGAAAATATTCTAGTAAAATCTGCTCATTGTTTAGTTTATGACACTTACATTCCTTTTCCTTTTTAGATATTAATTTCAAAAACATTTTGTGAAAATAATTTCTTAGTGTTCTTGAAATATTTTAATTTATATATTAATTCATTATTAAATTTTATTCCTTTCCACTGGTCAAAGATTTAATATTTATTCCATCATTTCAATATTTTTAGAATTTTAGAATCCACCTTGTAAGATAAATTTCTTTCACCTATTCCTTTTCACTTTACATTAAGTTTTATTATCCTTATCTTATTTACTTTTTGAATCAATATATTAGTATTTTTAAGGATTTAGAGGATCACCTTGACTCTTATAAATTTTACTAGTCTTATCATTGTTCTAAAAACTTTCACTTATTTTTTTCACAAAATTTTTGAAATCAAAATTGATCTTAATCAATTGAAGTATTGTATCAATCAAAATTTTCAAATAATAAAAAAAATTATTTAATTTTCCCCATAATTTTATTGTTCAAATTTATCTTCCTGGAAGAAAAATGAAACTTAGAGTCTCTACTCTTGGACAAACTTCTGCTCTCTTTTCCCATGGGATTTATCAAACTTGTTTGTAACTTGAGGTATCTTACCCAACTTATTTTTCTCCTATTATAGTTTATAAATTTGTATGATATATTTCTTCATATAATGATTAAAATTTAATTTTAGGTATGTTTCTTCTTCATATCTTTTATTAGAAAACACTTATTCATTCACCTTGGTGATCAACATCTTTTCACCATGATCTCCAGGTGATGAATATTCCTCACTTTCACTGTCATCACACCCTTCTTTATATATATTTTAAAAATAACTTTTTTTTTGAGTTTAGAAAAGTTATTTTACTTTACTTTAGAATGAAGATACTTATTCATGAAGGTAGAGGTATTCTTATGAGAAAACTTATTTGCTCACACATTTTCTTCTACACTCTCTTATTTCTTTAAATTTTGATAATTTGAAACAAAATTTCCAATTCATCCATGAATAATATTATCCCACCACTTAAAAAATCCTACAAAACATTTATCAAATTTTAAAATATAAGAAATCAAAAATAGAATGACATATGATATCTTTATATCTAAGTATGAGAATTATATAAATGTTATCAGTGAACTAATTCAAACCAAATGCCAAAAAATACCTTTCAAAACATAATGAACCAAGTAAATAAAAATCAACACAAATTGGAAAGAAGATTTATGATTAATATGGTTTGGGATATTAAATTCTCCGTGGGGGGAAAAACTATAACATTAATTTATAAAACAATTAACGAAATATAAAAAAAACCACAATAAATATCATTCACCCACACTACTATATCTATAACTATAAATAGAAAAAATATTGTACTAAAATATACTTAGTATAAGTTTCCTCATCCATATATTTATAAATGATCTCATAAAAAAAACTGGCTATGTTAGTTCAAATTCTATATGTTCTTTGAATATTAATACTTCTCAATCAAGGATATCACCAAGTATCCCCTAAATGATCTGAATAAACTTGATTTTTTTTTCAAATAGTGAAAAATATAAAAATTATCCATCTACCCTTCCCCAATTTTGTAAATTCATTGGAAATTCTAATCCATGTTTCATATCTCAATTCCATATCTCCTGTATCTATATATTTTTTCAATTATAAATAAAATATTCATTTATTTCATGAATCTAATAATTATCTTAAAAACTACTTCCATATAAAATACTAACAATATCCCACTCAGAGACTATTTTCAAGGCTTCACCAATTGCACTGGTCATTTCTGAAAAAACTAACTTATTCCTTTATTTCAATGCATAACTATGTTACTCCACTATGTATGCAGTTATTAAAGTCCAACTAAGGCACAAAACCACCCCATAATTTCTTTTAATATAAAATTCTCTTTTATATTCTCTAGATTATAGAATCTATCTAATTTCTAGATCTCTATCACTCTATACTCCAATAATATCAATTTAAAGTGATACTTTAACTACATATGATTTTTACAAGATTGAAACATCAAATTATTTGTAAGATAATCCTACTATAACTATCAAAGAATAAAATTTTGTTCCCTTGTATTGTTTTCATATCCTCTAATATCCCCTTCATCTAGATCAACTACGCCCATGTTTCTCTAATTTCCATGTACTCTGTTTCTATTACAGACAAAAAACTACTAGTTGAAGGATTAACATACAACTTAAAATCATTCCTATAAAAGAGAACAAAAATTTAGTGATACTTCTTTGTGTTTCCACATTTCCTCTAAAGTATAAATTTATAAATCTATATAATGTATCATTCAGTCTGAAATAGAGTGAAATGTCTATTGAACTATTGAAATACCCAAGTATCAACTTCACCGCTTCATGGTGATCTATTAATGAATTATTTATAAACATACTAATGACTCACACTATATGATAAATTTTAGTCCTTATAAAAAAATACATACATAAATCCTCTGACTATTGATACACATAGAACCCTCATTATGTACTTAGCCATATCTTCTATTATTGGTGCCTTCTCCATGTATAATTTGATGTTTTTAGCCAAGGTGTTCCAAGATGATTAGAATATACTAGTCTAAATATTTCCAAAACATGATGAATATGAAACCCTCAATATGTAATCTCATTTAAGGAAATTAGGTCTTATAAAATGGACCACTACGAGTAGTTTAAAGGTCACACATGGTAGACCATATATAATGCAATTTAGCATGATTAAAACTGGACTTGGGTTCCATGCAGTCCAGGTTTGTATGAAGAGGAAATTTGGGTCTTAATATTTAAGGTCATATGAATAGGAACCTCTCCAAACTTCTAAGGGTCTTGAAAAATGAACTATTAATATTCCATCATGAATCAATGAAACGTATTTATTTAAGACATTGTGTTGGAATAATATGTGATATTATATCCATCCATTAATCATAGAGTAAGATCCCTTGTAGTAGAAATTTTGAATTTTAACACCCTGAGACTTTATAATATATTTATTCTTAAATAAACTCAATCTTTTAGATAGCTTTGGGTATATGCAACCCCGAGTCTAAGTGAACTGTAATATAATATACCATTACAACCTAGCTGTTAAATAAGAGGGTATGAAAAAGACTAAATAAATTATAAAAATTAGATGGTTTACACATGTATAAAATAAATTTAAGAGTTATTCATTTATTATAAATAAAATAATAACCATTTAAATGAAATGGCAATGTTTTCTAAAAAAACTATATTTTTCAAAAAGACGGTCTCATCGTGCTTTGTGCTCATACATTGAAATTATTTTTTACCACTTATAGAAAATTTATTTTTAAATAAGAAATTTATTTTTTAAATCATCATGTCAAATTATCTTAGAGTTAATTTTTTTTTTATTTTCTAAAAAGTATAATTTTTTGATGAATAGTAAAAAATACTAGTTTTATTGAAAACTACATTTTCTCTTAAAAGAATTTAAAAGTTCCATTTCGATTTTAAATTGATTTAAATGTAAATTTAGTTCAATTATACTATAATAAAAATAATTCACTTATTATAATCAATTTTATATTGAATTTTTATATTAAAAAATTGTATACTTATGAAAAACTTTTCTCTAGAAAACTTCTTTTTCATCACATATACTGGATTAATTTAAAATTAAATTCTGAAACATCTATGAAATGAATTTGTAAAAATGTATTATATATTTAAAATTATATTAATATTATTATATAATAATTTCATCTTATATTTGGGTCATATTTAATATAAAAAAGAGTGAAAACTAATTACATCGTTTATGGTTAAAACAGATTTACCAGGGATTAAACTGAAAAGATAAGGGTTTAAATGATCTAGAAACTCGTATAATTTATACCATATGACCATATATTAATCATATATTATCCATTATTCTATAATGAGACATTTTTATCCTCTTTTCTAATGAAAAAAGTGGGTATCATGTTTTCTTTTCAAAAATTCCATGTGTGTCCTCTCCCTCACTTATAAAAGGACGCCCCCTCTCCTCTCCTCTCATTTTCACACTCTCAAAGGATTTAGTTCATCCAAGACATACCAAAATATCTTACTTAAATCAATACCAAATACTAGAGGCCTGTGTTTTATCATAAATCCAATATAGGAGGGATTTTTGTATAAACTTAAGGAGGTTTCCCAGAGAAGAGGTAAAGTTCTTAATAATGCGTTTTTGTTTAAATTCTTCTTCTTACTCCATAAAATCTTATAAAACTATTCTAAAATAATAACAAAAGTATATAAAATATATTATTATGTTATTATGTTAATTTAATAACCTATATCCATACTATCTTCCATCCAATGGGAAATGAAATCATCGATCGTGTGTACGGTAGACTACTGCCTTGTGAACCGATGTAATTTTTTTCCATCATCGTCTCTCATGGATAGATATAATGATGTAATTAGAATATTTATATTATATTTAATAATTAATATAATTCTAAAATTATAATATCACATATTCCTTATTAACTTCCAATTCATTTGATAAAATAACATCACTCGTGTGTACGGGTGGACAATTGCCTCCACGTGGTGATGTGAAATGTTTTTCATTTTATTTTGACATAGATGGTAATATTGATATATTTAATTAATATAAATTAAATATTTGATAAAATATTGGTTGTATAAAGGTGAAACATTTTTTACCTTTTTTAAATTGCATATATTGGAAAATATATACTGCGCTAATGCGTACGTACGACCTACCGTTTCCATGAATGGTGTAACTCATTTTCCCATCTTAAACTTTTATAGACCGGTATAAATACTTATATAATGATTATATATGATACTTACATCATGGTAATAAATATGAAGATTGTGTAATAGTACCACCTAGGTATTTTATGAATTATTTCTATAAATAAATTAAATTAATTATATACCTTGCATTATAAGAAGCACCAAGTTAAGATTGAGCTACACACAATATGAGGTTAACTTGAATTACACATGATATTGAGTTTTAATAAAACCTCAATATACTATTAATATTATTATTCAAACTCAATTGTTAAACTCAGTGACATGAATATTAATACATACTTTCTAAATATTATTTATTATTGTCTTATGTAAAGAAAACATATTTATAAAAAAGTACTTAATTTTTGTTAAAGACTTTTATATGTTTCAAAAATATCATTTTCTTGAAAAATATTTTTTTATTTTTGTGGAAATTAATAAAATTAACTTTTTAAAATTTTATAAAATTATTTTTTTTAAAAAAATTATTTTTTTAAAATTTTCATTTTAAAATTATCTTAGGGTGATTTTTTGGGATTATTCTAAAAAGTTTCTTTTTTGATGAATAGTGCAAATGGTGAATTTTAAGAGAAAACCACATTTTTTTTTAATTTATTTATAAAGATAAATTATATTTTAAATTTATTTTAAAGTAACATTAGTTCAATTATATATCCATTAATCCAATTTAGTTCATCGTAATAAATTTTATACGAAATTTCAATGTATAAACAATTCAAACTTTTAAACATTTTCTATTTAAAAACCCACTTTCCCATCGTTTCTATGAGATTATTTCTAAATTAAAATTTTCCAATTATGTAAATGGAATTTGGAAAATAGTATTCCATACTTTTAATCATCATAATTTATATTATCTAATATGTTTTACTTAATTTTAGACCAAAATTATTAGTAAAAACAGTAAAAATTATTTACCATAGTTAAGATAAAAATGGTTTTACCGGGGGTTAAACTAAAATTATAAGGGTTGAAATGACCTATAAAATTTTATTAAATATATTTTATATAAATATTTTGAAATTTTAATGTATAATGTTATAATATTATCTATTTTTTACTCTTTTGGAATGTGAAAAATGTGGGTACACTTTTTCTTTTCAAGAAAATTTCTAGTGTGCCACTCACCTCACTTATAAAAGTCTAACCCCTATAATCTATTATTTACACCTTCAACACATTTTTGTTCAAACAATACCTACCCATATCACTTCTGAAATTCCCTAATTTTATCCTATAATCCATATTTTGGATAGAAATCCAACATAGGATGTCTTTTTATGAAAACCAAAGGAGGAGACTCAAAGAAGAGGTAAAGTTCATCGATAAGATTTCTTGATTTATTTATTAATCTAACTTATTAAATTATTATCATACCATGATGATATATAAACAATATTATATTATATATAATAATATTTTTTTATATTAATTAAATGACCCAATACAATATCCATTCCTATCAAATGGGATATAAAATCATCTTTCATGTGTACAACAGAGTACCGCATCGCAAACCGATGTCATTCATTTTTCCATGACCACATATAACAGTTGTAAATAATTATGATTTTGTTGTTTATATATGGTATTTATGATATTAATATTCTTATATAATTTTTATATCATAATACATTCATGCTTTCTATTTTATGGGAATATGATAATGTTGCTCGTGTGTACGATGGACTAACACATCGTGAAGCGATGTGATTCATTCACGCTTTACATGAAAGGTAATAAAGATTTGTTTAATGAAAATATGTGATATATAATACCTAATTTTTTTATTTAATGATAATATACCATTTAAATTTATTTATTTCAATACCTATAGAAAATGGAAACAAAGTTAATGCGTACATACGACCTACCATCTCTATGAATAGTATAGTCCATTTTCTATCTCTATATTTTATTGATTATTATAAATAAATAATATATATATATATATATATATTATTTATATAATTCTTTAATATTTTATATATGTTGAAACCATGATCAAATTTATAGTAAAAAAAGAAATCAAAGCATATAAGGAAAACAAACCGGTTATTAACCGGAATGTAACTTTAACATAGAAGTGTTAATAAATGGGAAATAAAAGGTCATAAGAAAATAATATACGAATTTTTATATATATATATATATATAATATGTAGAATAAAAATTTATTTATTTTACAGGATGTTTTAACGTGTGAGTTGGAATTTAAGACTTAAGGTAACAAATTTTTGTCTCAATTTTCCTTCTTTGAGATGTGTGCTGTGTTATGCACCTATATTATTTCATGAGGTGTATATACAACCCCTTTAACATATAATATCATGAATTTACTTATACTAATTATTTTTTTTAATTTTATGTTATTCCTTCATGGGGATTATGATTAAAATATTCTCATGTGGTAATGATTTTACGTTACACTCTCATCATTTATTGAGATTTTTATGATTATATTTTACATAATAAAATATTATGATCCATATCTCAATAAAATCATGAATTTTTGTATCTTCTAGTTATTAATGATATTTTCATGTAATAGTACCATTTTGTCACACTTTTTAACTTAATATAATTGATATTTTTTTTTTAATAAATTCAGACTCTATATCATTCTTCAGTCGAAATCTATTCTCTTCCAAAACCATGTTTTATAATAAGATTTTCTAAAATATTTAATTATTATCACGTTTTTATTAAGTTTCATTTTTACCCATGATTGAATTTTTAATTTTTTTAAAGGAACCTTAATGTCACTTTCCAAAAAATTCTTTTTTAACTTTTACATAAAATTTTAAAGAAAATTTTTTTAATGTGTAAAATATAAATGAAAATTCCCATCATAATGACCATTATTTTTTATTAATATTACTTTATAAATTTTCATAGTTATTTTAAAAGAAAATAATTATCAATATTTTTTTACGTTTTAAAAATATTTTTCAATGTGGATAGGTTATTTTTCATAAGAAAGGTTTTAGACGATCGATCAAAATCATTATAAATCTAATATTACATTAGTTGATGTCACCTATTCTTTACTTGGGATATGATTCAAGAATACAATTATTATTATTTCATTTAATAGTTTATGTTTTTGATGGAATGATTTTTATAAAACCATCTTCTTTTCCATAGGTTATACCATGATAAAATTCTTATAAAACCCAATTATTTTTACACAGGTTATGCTTTGATGAAATAATGAAATGATTATGAAACCTGTATCTTTTATATAGGTTATGATATTATGAAATCTTTATGAAACCCATTTAATTTTAAGGGTTATGATATGATTAATGTTTTATGATCTTGTGGAAAACATATGTATTATTTTAATTATGAGAAGAGTAGTACTTATATATCCCTCAAATTTATTGGGTAAATATTAATATCTCATGATATAAATTGGACTTGAATGAAGATTGAAATAGATTTAGAAAGGTAATTTTTCCACTATGATGGTGTTAGGATTAAGCATTGACTATTATGATGTTTTGGAGAGTGAACCCATTCCACAATTATTTTCTTGATAGTGAGGCTTGATTTTTATAGAAATGGTAACATATTCTTATGTGTATGTCAAAAATCTAGGTCTTATTATAAGGCCCCAGCCTTAAACCTTACTTAATATTGAATTAAATGAATAATTCACATTGGGGATATTTTCATGGTTTATAGTTTTAGAGAATCAGGACATAACTATTACATCTCAAAAGATTACAAAGTAGACACTTCTACTAAGTTTCCATAAAATAAAAACTCTTAAAAAGAAACATGTTTAGTTCCATGTTTTAGATAGCATGACTATCCCTTGATCCCATCCTTGACCCTATTCCACATTAAGTCCTGTGAAAAACATTTCAAAAAACTTGGGGTCAGCATAAAAAGCTCAGTAAGGGATACACAAGGAATGAAAACTGTTAGTTTTTCAAAACAACAAGTAAACCATGTATACATTATCATAGTAATACCTTTCACCTTTAGTAAGTAGTAAAAACTCTTCACTGAATAAAATTTCATCACTTACCCTTTTGTAATCAAAATATTACCATAAAACCCATATAAAGAGAACATAACATATAAAGGTAACTTGAGACATAAACATACTTAAATGGAATAACCATACGGTTGACTTCCACACATATCACTTAATGGAATAGACATACGACCGACTTCCATACCCAATGCATTGGAGGTTATAACGTAACCACCCATCTTGGTATTCACGGAACCACCTGTCATATGGTTTATCACCTAACCACCCGTAAAATGTCCAAGTACCATTATAAAATCATAATATATAAAAAAATATAATGGAAAGAAAAAATTTCCACACTTTGATCACAATATATCACTTAAATATATTGACATAACAAATCCATTATAAAAACCATTTTCAATACCAAAATACATAAAGAGTATATGGTATTTATTTCATTTTTAAAAAAATTACGGCTTGTAGAGGAATCCAAAGACCAAATAATACTCGCGGCGGCAGAAAAGGTCATTGTCACCGCGTACGTTAAAAGAAACATTCCTTTTTGTCGTTTATTAAAATGCTTCATATAAAAAGATTACTTTTGAATAAAATTATAAGTCAAAGGGGTTTATACACCGTATAAAATAAAGTTGTGTATAAAACAAAATATTCCTCAATGAAAGGATATTGAGACGAAGTCCCTTACAAATATGGTATCCTTGGATTAAGGATAAATCAATGACAAAATTATGTGTGACAAGAGAATTCACAAAATATAAGTGGATATTAAGTGTAAAACAATCAGATTTCATACACATATATTCATAGAACAACATATTCAAGGAGTACAAGTTTATCCCAAAGAATCAAAATTGGATTAAGAAGTTCCCTTGCAAAAATACGACAGCCTGACGGCGTCACTTCAAAATTCAGAAAAAGAGTTGATGAGAGAGATAATGGTATATCATCACTTGGACATAAAATTTACATCAATAAGGAAATATAAGAACATATCCCAACATAATAGTATGTGAATTAGAAGACATAACAAAATAATTCTTAAAAAAAGAGGGTGAAAGGTTCCCTTACCGACTTGGGTAACTTTCGAAACGTACACCCCATTGAAGAAGGGTCATACAATGAATATGTAAATGACCAAAAATGAAATTATATTACACAAATATTATAATAATTGTAAGTACATACACAACTAAAAGTAAATGGTGGAAAATGAATCATAAATCTTACAGGACTAAAAGTGAGATGAAAAATCCCTTACAAAAACTCGGCAGCCTAATGGCGCCACTTAAAACTTAAAAAAAATGGATTCAAGACATAAAATAGGGTCTCTAATAATATTAAAATAAAATTTACAGTAATAGTAATATAAAATAACATCCCCCATCATAAAAAATAGGAGATTAAAATAAGTGACATAAAGGAGAGTACTTAAAAAGAAAGAGAGAGGTTAGATCTCTTACGAAAATTCGGCAGCCTAACAACACCACTCAAAACTTCAAGAATGGATTGGTGAGAGAAAATAGGGTCTCTCATCATATGAAAATAAAAATTAAAGTAGTATTAATATAAAATAACATCCCAATCATAAGAAAGATGAGCTTAAAATGAATAAAAGAGTGTACTTAAAAAGAAAGAGAGGGGTAGGATCCCTTACCTCAAGTCTGACTTGTCTTGTTCGCTTATTTATATTCCTGAATAATAAACTTTGGTCAATTTATAATTGCTTAAGGAACTATTTTAAAGATTATTATTCATTTCATATCACATGTTATAATGTTATAATAATTTTTTAATAATGTGAGTTCATATCAGACGTTTTTGTCGATGTTTGGTACATGAGTCAAAAATGTACTTGTTTGAAAATGATTGTCCATGTAATTATAAGTAAATAATCTCCAGAATAGTATTAATGATTTAAATATCATATATATCCAGTTAATATTCATTTTATACTACTCCATAACATTTGGAGATGAAAATAAATGAAATGCACCGTTCATGGAGACGGTAGGCCGTACGTACGCATGAACGCTACTTTCATTTCTTTGTCATATTAATGTAATTAAAAATAATTGAGAGATATATATATTATAATTCCAATTTAAATTATATGTTATATATGTCAAATATGTTCATTAATATCATCCTTTATACATTCCATGTATTTCATGAATGAGTCTCATCATTTGAGGGGGCGGTAGTCCACACTTCCTCGTATGAAATTATCGCATTTGCACAACAAGAAAAGCATAAAGGAATGTTTTAAATATAAAATTCAGAAGCATATAGAAAACATAAATACCATATATATCATATATAAAATATAGTGACATCATAATTGCCACCATGAAAGGTGTTAAGAGAGGATTGAACAATCATCGTTTCGTGAGGCAGAAATTCAACATCCACAGAAACAATATGTTATTTAACCATTAGACGAAGGTGTGTGTAAGTGTAGCTAGAATAAATCACATAAAAATTCCTAGTATATTAAATATACTTGTTTTGATACAAAAGAAATGAATAAAAAGAGTTTAGAGGGTTGGAGAAGCGAAATAATACATAAGAACACAAGAGAGGACACTACCTTTAAATCGGGTAACTCTCTTTGATTTGAGCTCAAAGGATTACTTGGAAAGGATTCTGCCTAAAGGGAGGATTCAATGATGAATAGAGGGATGTGGATAGATGAAATGGGCAGGGGTAGGCCGAGCCAAAGGCTTGAGAGGTGTGTGTAAGGTGGTAGAGGTGGGGGCCTTTTATAAGAGGAGAGGAGGGGTACTCTTGGAAAGTAAAGAAATGTTACTTTATTTTAAAATGAATTTAGGATTTAAAAGGTCCCACATTGATTTAATTCGAGTATAAGGTGATAAGGGTTATAAATATACCCATAAAATAGGTTTTTGACAAGTTTAGGTCTTATATTTTACATTATCTTTTCATTTTATTTAAATCATTAAATAATGAGGTAATCACTGCATCATCATGGTGTAATATATAATTTAATTTATTTAATGTCTAAAAATTATAAAAAAATATCATGATGTATGAAATATCTTTATAGTTCTAATTAATATTTATAGTAAAAAATATGACTTCTATAACCCCATTTAAAAATTGTTTTAGTAAAACAACTCATGTTTGTGACATTTTTATTTTAACTTTAAATAAAAAGATATTAATGTCATTTTACAACCAAAGTGGCTCCATGGGGTACCTAAGTTGACCCATAGATTTTCTTGGTCACCCATGACACATCCAATAAGGGTAGGACATGTGTCAAGTTCATTTCATATTATTAAAACATTATTTTTAGCTTAAACTACACTAATTACCTCTAATCGCGATTAAAAACTTAAAAGTTACTATTCACCAAAAAATTATTTTAATCCCACTGAACCACATTCTATTTCTTAATGACAACCATGTAGGTATAATTTTTGAAATTCAAATCACAGAAGTGGTAACATTTCATTTAAACGAAAAATCAGTTTCTTTAACTACCACTTAGTGGTTTCACTATTTATCAAAAATTGAAGTTTTTCAGAAAATTACCAAAAATTCACCCTAGGCTATATTTGATATTCCGAATTCAAAAATGATGTATATTTTATAAAATTCAAAACATATAAGTTAAATTAATTAATTTAATAATTAATTCCCTCTTTCAGAGCAAATAACATGTTTTTATGAAACAATAAGTATCAAAAGATTGACACTAGTTTAAGTCCAATTTCAAGATGAAATTAATTCCAACGACCACTATTGGATTAAATGGTAAAAATATATTATAATCTCACTTTGAAACCAATTTAAAAGATAATCTAATCATATAAATAAATTATATTAAAAAGTGGTTTTGAATTAAAATACAACATTTTCACTATTCATTAAAAAATGAACATTATCGGAAAAATACCAAAACTTTACACAAAGTAAATTTTGATGTCCCGATTCTAACGAAAAATTTTATTTTGTCAAATATAACACATAAAAGTTTCAAAAAGTTGATTTAAAGGAGGTTCGTCATCAAAAGGCGGTTAATCGACCTTTTAAAGAATATTAGAATGTTTACGCTTAAAATTGGATTCATTCGCATTTTTAATCCTCTAAAATTTATTGTAAAAAGTAAAAATATTTGAAAAAAATATATAATAATTTTGTAGTTAGTTCTGTTCATTCCCGCCATTACAACGGCTAGGAGTTAACTACAATTTAAAATAATATTATTTTATTTTTAGAGCGCAACGTAAGATTCCCAAGAAAATCCTTATTGCGTATTGGGTACGCCATCGAGCACAATGTCCCCTTTAAAGTTATATTAATATTTTATTCAAAAATATGGATAAATTTGAAAATTCCATATTCTTTATTTACCTGGGGTGTTACATCCTTCCCCCCTTTTGGGAATTGCATCCTCACAATTTTAAAATTGGGCTTGGAAACTCCATTGAAAGTCCCACATCAGAAAAGAAGTAAATTAAACTATCACTTTAAAAGAAAGAAAGGGAAGTACAAAGGTCACCTGAGTTAACCCATACTAGGATTAAAAGTACGAAAATATGGATATGGAGGAGAAAAAAAGGGTTATTTCCTGATGGAGAGTGATAGTAAACATGTTTAGGAGAAAGTTAACCACAAGAAAATCACAAACTTGTGGTGGGTTAAACGGTATTCGATTCCCCGGTAGGAAAAGTTAACAGAAAACATTTTTGTTTTAAGTTACTCTTCATTGAGGAATTTATTTTTGAGCTTAACTAAATCATAATGAATCATACTTACTTGTCACGTAGACTTTCAACTTTTACTGGATTCCTTAATCAAACTCATATTTTCTCCAAAAGATGAGTTTTTAGGAAGACTTTTTCGCATTAAGAGTACTATAATGAACTTCTTGAGAATAACCTAATCCACAAAAGAGAACTATATATTTCCCATGTCTTTAGACAAAATCCAAAACCAAAATTGTTATTATGAGATCAGATAATCTAGAAAAGTATAATCCTTTATAAAAAAAAATCTATTCTTAATCTCCAAAATTTGTCCCAAAAAACCCAAAGTTCAACGAAGACCATTCGATAAAAAAAATTTCCATAAAATTATTCAAAGTAAACCAAACTAAGATTGAAACCCAAATATTTGAAGTATTTAATCACATAGTCTTCCAAGGTACAAAATAACACTTATCTCCAAATAACATCAGTTGCTCTTAATGTCTCATATTGAAAAGTAATTAAACTAATCACATATCCTCCGTGATAGGTTAATAATTTCAATAGATAACCCAAAATCAACTAACTCTTAATTCATAAAATCATTTAACTAAAAATAATTATCCAAACTAGCCATATAATTCATGTATTCAAGTGGTAGGTGATAAATACCAGTCGCACTTTGGTTGTGGGTTTGATTCCCGTAGCTTTGTCCGACGCGACGGGTAGTCACACAGTCTGCGTGTTGTCCTTTTTATAAAACTCAAAAATAACCCTAAAATGTTTTAACCTCAATATTTTCCTTATACCTCTCATTTTCACCCAAATTCATTACAATCTAAACATCTTAATTCTTGAAGTCTTATTTCACCACCATAAGATAAAATAAAATGATTCCCAAAATGAATAACATCATACCTTAATAATGGAGTCCACTCGGTTTCATCGTCATCTTGTTCACGTAGGTAGACGTCCCATGCATTACAATAATGATTTATAGATCCTTCAAAATCATTTTATTCCTCCATCCAAATACACCTTGTACAACATGGGTCATATGGGTGTTCACAGAAAAATAGTTTTGGAAAATAATCATGTATGACATATAATTCCAAAACATCTGATAAAACATGATTTCAATAAAATAGTCGGACAGAATTTGAGTTGAAACTTTCTATTATTGGTCCTTTTAAAATACCATAATTATGTGCTGAGAGACTATATTTTAAAAGAAAATATAAGTAGGTTGCGCAAGGGTCTCCTTCCTCAGTACCATTTTTAAAATCAAAATATGCTTCAAATTCTTGTGATAAGGTAAAATATTTGAAAATACCTTGATAATAGTTTCCTTTCTTGAAAATATGAGAATATTGTGAAGATAGTATTTGTCTAAATACAACCCATGATACACGATGATAACGAGGTATAGTAGAGGTGTTTGATATCTCAAACAACTTCTTGCAAGTGAGTTGTATGCTAGAAAAAGTTTCACAATCATCAGAACATGACTTTGCAATAATTATTGCAAGCATGTCATCAAGAAGAGATAGGAATGTCGTTTGAGATCCTTCTCCTTCCATTCGTAACTGACTTTACGTGACCTGAAAAAAGGTATAAAATAAGGATTTAACTGAAATAATAGATATAGGGACTAACCATGTGTCTAACAAAAACTCTTAATCCCTAAAGTTGTCTAAACTGACCTCTGATACCAACTATAAGGCCCCATCCTTAAACCTTACTTAATATTGAATTAAATGAATAATTCACATTGAGGATCTTTTCATGGTTTAGAGTTTTAGAGAATTAGGACATAACTATTACATCTCAAAATATTACAAAGTGTACACTTCTACTAAGTTTCCATAAAATAAAAACTCTTAAAAAGAAACATGTTTAGTTCCATGTTTTAGATAGCATGACTTTCCCTTGATCCCATCCTCGAACCTATTCCACATTAAGTCCTGTGAAAAAAATTTCAAAAAACTTGGGGTGAGCATAAAAAGCTCAGTAAGGGATACACAAAGAATGAAAACTGTTAGTTTTTCAAAACAACAAGTAAACCATGTATACTTTATCAAAGTAATACCTTTCACCTTTATGAAGTAGTAAAAACTATTCACTGAATAAAATATCATTACTTACCCTTTTGTAATCAAAAGATTACCATAAAACCCGTATAATGAGCACGTAACATATAAAGGTAACTTGGGACATAAACATACTTAAATGGAATAACCATGCGGTCAACTTCTACACATATCACTTAATGGAATATCCATACGGCCGAATTCCATACGCAATGCATTGGAGGTTATAATGTAACCACCCATCCTGGTATTCACGGCACCACCCGTCATATGGTTTATCACGTAACCACCCGTAAAATGTCTTAGTACCATTATAAAATCATAAGACATAAAAAAAATATAAAGGAAAGAAATCATTTCCACACTTTGATCACAATATATCACTTAAATATATTGACATAAAAAATCCATTATAAAAACCATTTTCAATACCAAATTACATAAAAGAGTATATGGTATTTATTTTATTTTAAAAAAAATTACGGCTTGTATAGGAATCCAAAGACCAAATAATACTCGCGGCAGCAGAAAAGGTCATTGTCACCGCATACGTTAAAAGAAACATTCCTTTTTATCATTTAGTAAAACTCTTCGTATAAAAAGATTACTTATGATTAAAATTATATGTCAAAGGGGTTTATAAACTGTATAAAAGAAAGTTGTGTATAAAACAAAATATGCCTCAATGGAAGGAGATTGAGACAAAGTCCCTTACAAATATGGTATCCTTGGATTAATGATAAATCGATGACAAAATTATGCGTGACAAGAGAATTAACAAAATATAAGTGGATATTAAGTGTAAATCAATCAGAGTTCATTTACACATATTCATATAACAACATATTCAAGTAGTACAAGTTTATCCCAAAGAATCAAAATTGGGTTAAGAAGTTCCCTTGCAAAAATACGACAGCCTGACGACGTCACTTCAAAATTCAGAAAAAGATTTGATGAGAGAGATAATGGTATCTCATCACTTGGACATAAAATTTACATCAATAAGGATATATAAGAACATATCCCAACATAATAGTATGTGAATTAAAAGACATAACAAAATAAGTCTTTTAAAAAAAAGAGGGTGAAAGGTTCCCTTACCGACTTGGGTAACTTTTGAAACGTACACCCCATTGAAGAAGGGTCATACAATGAATATGTAAATGCCCGAATATGAAATTATATTACACAAAGAGTATAATAATGGGAAGTACATACACCACTCAAAGGAAATGGTGGAAAATGAGGCATAAATCTCACAGGACTAAAAGTGAGATGAAAAATCCCTTACGAAAACTCGGCAGCCTAACTGCGCCACTTAAAACTTCAAAAAAATGGATTGATGAGATCAAATTGGGTCTCTAATCATATTAAAATAAAATGAACAGAAATAGTAATATAAAATAACATCCCCCATCATAACAAAGAGGAGCTTAAAATAAGTGACATAAAGGAGAGTACTTAAAAAGAAAGAGAGAGGTTAGATCTCTTATGAAAATTCGGCAGCCTAATGGCGCCACTCAAAACTTCCAAAATGGATTGGTGAGAGAAAATAGGGTCTCTCATCATATGAAGATAAAAATTAAAGTAGTATTAATATAAAAGTACATCTCAATCATAATAAAGATGAGCTTAAAATGAATAAAAGAGTGTACTTAAAAAGAAAGGGAGGGGTAGGATCCCTTACCTCAAATACGACTTGTCTTGTTCGTTTCTTTATATTCATGAATAATAAACTTTGGTAAATTTATAATTTCATAAGGACATATTTTAAAGATTATTATTCAGTTCATATCACATGTTATAATGTTATAATAATTGGTTAATAATGTGAGTTCATATCAGACGTTTTTGTCGATGTTTGGTACATGAGTCAAAAATGAACTTGTTTGAAAATGATTGTCGATGTAGTTATAAGTTAATAATCTACCAAATAGTATTAATGATTTAAATATCATATATATCCAGTAAATATTCATTTTATACTACTCCATAACATTTTGAGATAAAACCAAATGAAATGCACCGCTCATGGAGACGGTAGGCCGTACGTACGCATGAACGCTACTTTCATTTCTTTATCATATTAATGTAATTAAAATTAATTGAGAGATATATATATTATAATTACAGTATAATATATATGTTATATAATTCACATATGTTCATTAATTTCATTCTTTATACATTCCATGTATTGCATGAATGAGTCACATCACTTGAGGGGGCGGTAGTCCACACTTCCTCGTATGAAATTATCGCATTTGCAAAACATGAAAAGAATAAAGGAATGTTTTAAATATAAAATTCAGAAGAATATAGAAAAAATAAATACCATATATATCATATATAAAATATAGTGACATCATAATGGCCACCATGAAAGGTGTTAAGAGATGATTGAACAATCATCATTTCGTGAGGCAGAAATTCACCATCCACAGAAACAGTATGTTCTTTAACCATTATACGAAGGTGTGTGTAAGTGTAGCTCGAATAATTCACATAACAAAATCCTAGTATATTGAAGAAACTTGTGTTGTTACAAAATAAATGAATAAAAAGAGTTTAGAGGGTTGGAGAAGCGAAATAAAACATAAGAACACAAGAGAGGACACTACCTTTAAATCGGGTAACTCTCTTTGATTTGAGCTCAAAGGCTTCCTTGGAAAGGATTCTTCCCAAAGGGAGGCTTAAAAGATGAAGATAGATATTTGGAGAGATGAAATGGGCAGGTTTTGGCCCAGACAAAGGCTTGAGAGGTGTGTGTAAGGTGGTAGAAGTGGGGGCCTTTTATAAGAGGAGAGGAGGGATGCTCTTGGAAAGTAAAGAAATGTTACTTTATTTTAAAATGAGTTTCGGATTTAAAAGGTCCCAAATTGATGTAATTCAAGGATAAGGTGATAAGGGTTCGAAATATACCCATAAAATAGGTTTTTGAAAAGTGTAGGTCTTATATTTTACATTATATTTTCATTTTATTTATATCGTTAAATAATGAGGTAATCGCTGCATCATCATGGTGTCATAAATAATTTAATTTATTTAATGTCTAAAAATTATAAAAAAATATCATGATGTAGGAAATATTTTTATATTTTTAATTAATATTTATAGTCAAAAATATGACTGGTATAACCCCATTTAAAAATTGTTTTAGTAAAACAACTCATGTTTGTGACATTTTTATTTTAACTTTAAATAAAAAGATATTAATGTCATTTTCCTACCAAAGTGGCTCCATGGGGTCCCCAAGTTGACCCATGTATTTTACTATTCGGCCATGACACATAAAATAAGAATAAGTCATGTTTCAAGTTCATTTCATATCATTAAAACATTATTTTTACCTTAAATTACACTAATTACCTCTAATCGCGTTTAAAAACTTAAAAGTTACTATTCACCAAAAAATTATTTTAATCCCACTGAACCACATTTTAATTCTTAATGAAAACCATGTATGTCGGATTTTTGAAATTCAAATCAGAGAAGTGGTAAAGTTTCATTTAAACAAAAAATCAGTTTCTTTAACTACCACTTAGTGGTTTCACTATTTATCAAAAATTGATGTTTTTCAGAAAATTACCAAAAATTCACCCTAGGATTTATTTGATATTCCGAATTCAAAAATGATGTATATTTTAAAAAATTAAAAACATATAAGTTACATTAATTAATTTAATAATTAATTCCCGCTGTCAGAGCAAATAACGTGTTTTTATGAAACAATAAGTATCAAAAGATTGACACTAGTTTAAGTCCAATTTCAAGATGTAATTAATTCCAATGACCACTATTGTATTTAATGGTAAAAATATATTCTAATTTCACTTTTAAACCAATTGAAAAGATAATCTAATCATATAAATAAATTAGATTAAAAAGAGGTTTTGAATTAAAATACAAAATTTTTCACTATTCATTAAAAATGAACATTATCGGAAAAATACAAAAAATTTACACAAAGTAAATTTTGATGTCCCGATTCTAAATAAAAATTTTATTTTGTCAAATATAACACATAAAATTGTCAAAAAGTGTATTTAAAGGAGGTTCTTCATCAAAAGGCGGTTAATCGACCTTTTAAAGAATATTAGAATGTTTACGCTTGAAATTGGATTCATTCACATTTTTAATACTCTAACATTTATTGTAAAAAGTAAAAATATTTTACAAACATATATAATAATTTTGTAGTTAGTTATGTTCATTCCATCCATTACAACGGCTAGGCATTAACTACAATTTAAAATAATATTATTTTAGTATTAGGATGCAACGTAAGATTCCCAAGAAACTCGTTGTTGCGTATTGGGTACGTCATCGAGCATAGCGTACCCTTTAAAGTTATATTAATATTTTATTAAAAAATATGGATAAATGTGAAAATTTCATATTCTTTATTTACCTGGGGTGTTACACTTATGACAATGCTATGATCTCAAAGATCATGTTTTTTGGTTCTTTTATGATTCATGTCTTTTGAAAAACAAATATTTATTCAATGACTCAAGATTATGATCCTTTATATGTAGGGTATGGTTTTAAAATATTATTATCATGTCCTCATAAACTTACGTTCGTGTTATTCTTATTTATATCCCTTGTTTACCCTTACTGAGAATTTGATCTCAACCTTTTATATATATCCATTCCCTAGATTATGAAGAAATTTATCATGTATGATATGTCTAATAAGGGTGATAGTTATAAATATTATAGTGGGAATTGATACAATTCACCTATGGACCAATTATTTATGTTTTCAAGTCTCCAAAGACACTAAACAATTATGGTCCTCAGGCTTGTGTTTGTGTAATGTAATGAATATTCATAAAAAATGATGTAATATCTATTTATGATAATATTGGGTCACTACAGTTGGTATTATTGGATAGTTTTATTTAAAATTTTGAAACTAAGATGATAAAACCTTAGTGATATCCCTAAAATCATGTGAAAGGATAAGTCTATGGTTGAGTCAAAGTATAGGAAAATGCCGTAGATTTTTGGTAAAGGATAGAGTGAGTGATTTCCAAGAAATTAGTTACCTATATGGTTACTACAAGTGGATGTGGCTCTAGTACAGAGGTACGTAGTGGTAATTAATTTGAAAATTGAATATTGTGTCGGACTTGATCGTCACCTAGTGCAAAAAAACAATCCTTACTACACACCGGGTTCGACACTCCCGAGGGATATGCTTTGGAAATTCGCAAGATATTTATTATCCATCATAGAGAATTTAAATATATGATGACCATGAATTACCTAGAATGAACCTAAGGTGTCATATATTAAAGAATGATCCATGATTAAACATCATATAAGTGATTTTTTATAATTTTGTGGTTCTCCATCATGATTATTATTTCTTAAAATATGTGTTTTGGTTTTATTAAATGGATAGACCCTGAAGGAACTATATTAATACTAAGCAAGGTGGAACAAGAAATCATTTTCGTCCTGTGCATCTAAATGTCATGGGATCTATAATGTAAAATCTTTTTTCTATTCTCACACAAATTTTATCATGCTATGAATCATACCGAAATTCCAAATTAACAAAGTAGGAAACAACATTTTGTTGAGTCCTTCATGAGGAAAATTCCACCTTCTTTTAATGGTTATTCTGATCCACTAGTTACTAAAAAAATGTAAAAACACCATTGAAAATATATTTTTAATTCTATAGTGTTTATAACATGAAAAATTCATTTTGGATGTCTAAAATTTTGGAGGTAAAGAGGATAAATGGAGGAATATTATCAAGAATATGAGGAAACATAATGAAATTTAATTCATGGATTGGTATGAGTTCAAGAACTTATTTTTCAATATGTTATTTCTACTATTTTTCATACTAAGATATATAAGGAGTTCCTTAATCTAAAAAAAATCAAGATGAATCTTTTGGTACCTATGATGAAAATTTAGAATAATTACAAGGTATGATTCTGTTATCATCATCTAACCTAAAATTTATGTCAATTTATTATTAAGTGGCATAAAACCAAGTCTATAAAGGGAGTTATTCCTAGGATACTTCAATAGATATTAAGATATTTTTCTTTATCAAAGTGGAAATGAAGGTTGTGTTTACATATGAATCTCATAGTTTTGATAAGAATAGAGAAATATAATTCAACGGAAAATCTAAGTACTATGGAGAGAAGAAGATGAGATTTCCTTTATTCTAAAAGTGTCGATAGAAGTACAAAGAAAATTGTATTAAGTGGAATAGTATATGTTTTAAGTGTTTAAGTGATGTTCATGGATAAATTGGTTACTGAAGTGATGGGAATAAGTTTGTTAATGTTGTGAATAGAGAGAAATTTACACAGAATGCACCACCCACACTCCAGTGTTTAAAATGAAGAGTATCTGAATTATGCTAACCAATTCCAAAATCCAAAGGTTAATTATTATGATCAACTTAAGAAACCTAATACATTGAGATACAAAGTTAAATAACACACGATCACTATTTCTTATAATGGGCGTGATAACAACCTGCTGAAAGTTACACTTACCATCCACTCTAGAACTACTAATGTCTTATTTGACTCTAGATCTATCGATTCATTCATATATAAAGATTTTTACAAAGGGAAAACTATTCCATCCAAATTATTAGATATAGAACTATCATTTAAAACCCATAATGTTATGATGATTCCATCTCAAGTATATGATACCTCTCTAGTTGACATTGATCAGAATGATATTTCTACAAAATTTTTAATTAATTATATGGTTTAATTTTATGTTTTCATGGAAATGAAATGAAATGAATATATATATATATATATATAAATTATAAATAAATTATAGAGGAAGTAAAGTCACATTTGATATTCCAATACAACCTATGATCATCTATCAATGTGATGATAATTTAGAACTTTTGATTGTGATTGTAACTTCTCAGGTAAATAAAGAATATAAAAATTTTATATTTATAAATATTTTTTAATTAAATTTTTATTTTTCTTTAAAAGGGATTCTATGTTTGATGGAGTACCTGATACACAACAACAAGTTTCTTTTTAAATATTACATTTCAAACAACGTTGAGTTATACTGAAAAATAATAATATAATATTATTATTTTAAATGGTAATTAACTCGTAGTCGTTGTATTGGCAGGAATGAACAGAACTAACTATATTATGATTAAACATGTTTATTAAATGTTTTTACATTTATCCAATAAAAGTTATAGGCTTAAAATGTGAATGAATCTAATTTTAAGCATAAATACTCTAATATTCTTTAAAACGCTGATTTATCGCCTTTTGATGGAGAACCATCGTTAAATCTAGTTTTGGTCACTTTTATATATATTCTATTTGAAAAAATAAAATTATTCCTCAGAATCGGGACATCAAAATTTATGTAGGGTAAATTTTTGTTATTTTTCTGATAAAATTCAGTTTTTAATGAATAGTGAAAAATACTATATTTTAATTCAAAACTTCCTATTAATTTAATTAATTTATATGGTTAGATTATATTTTTAATTGGTTTTAATGTGTAATTAGATAATATTTTTACCATTTAATCAAATTTTGTTAATTGGAATTAATTTTACTTTGAAATTAGACATTAACAAGTGTCAATCTTTTGATAGTTAATATTTCTTAAAAACACACTTTTTATTTTTACAACACAAATTAATTTTAAATTAATTAATACAACTTCTTTGTTTTGAATTTTGTAAAATATACATAATTTTTGAATTTGGAATATAAAATATATCTTAGGCAGAATTGTTTGTATTTTTTGGAAAAACATCAATTTTTGATGAATAGTGAAACCACTAAGTAGTAGTTAAAAATTTGACTTTTTCATTTAAATGAAATTTTACCACTTTTATGAATTGAATTGAAAAAATCCTACATACATGGTTGTTATTAGTAAGTAAAATACGGTATAATAATATGAAAATAATTTTTGGGGAATAGTAACTTTTGAATTTTATTTACTATGATTAAAGGTAAATAAGGTAATTCAAGGTCAAATGAATATTATAATAAAACTAAATTAACATAAAATTTGTCCTAACCATATTCTATGAGTCATGGACGACCATGGGAATCATTGGGTCTATTTTTAGACCCCATGGAGCCACTTTATAGTGATAATGACACTTTATTTTAATTTACATAAATTAATGGCAAACAAGACATAAACAAATATCTTTTTGTAAATTAATTTTTACGTAGGGTTATATAAGATATCTCTTAAACTATAAATATTAATTTTAAATATAAAAATATTTCCTACATCATGGTATTTTTTATATAATTTTATGACAAAAAATAAATTAAATTATTTATGATACAATAATGATGAAGTGTTTACCTCATTAATAAATGATTTAAATAAATAAGATTATAAAGATTAAAATAATATAAAAAATCTTTACAATTATTATTATATGATTTTATTTCTACCATGATTCATCTTATATTCTACTTTAATTAATTTTTGACCTTTAGAAACACAAAATCATTTGAAAATAAAATAATATTTTTCACACTTTCCTAAAGAGACCCTCCTCCCCCCTATAAAAGGATATCACTTCTAACCCATTCCTCACACTTCTCAAGCCCCTTGGCTGATAAAACCTCTACCAAATTAATCTCTCTACATCCATATATTACTTATATAATCCTAACCTTAGGAAGAAGGTACTTTAAGAAGTTATTTTGGTTCAAACCAAAGGGAGTTACCCGAATTAAAGGTAAAAATTTATCTTAAATTATTTTCCTTTATTTTACTTATCCAACCCCTAAACTCTTTTTATTACTTTATTTTATAACAAAAGAAGTATCATAAATATACTAGGATGTTTTTATGATAATTATCAGAACTAAACTTACAAACACCTTCATCTAATGGGTAAAGAACATACTATTTTTGTGGATGGAAAACTAACTTCTCACGAAATGATTATTGTTCAATTATCTCCTACCGCCTCTCATGGTTTCCATTATTATGAAACTATATTTATATATGATATATATTATGTTTATGTTTTTTCTATGATTCTTTAATTTTTATTTACAAGCATACCTTTATGATTTCCAATATATGTAAACACGATAATTTCATTTGAAGAAGTGCAGACTACGACCCCCTCAATGTGATATGATTCGTTCATGACATACATGGAACATATAAAGGATGGTGTTAATGAAATTATGTAACATATAAATCATATGATATTATACTCGAATTATAATATACCTATGTATCATTAAGTTTTCATTCCATTAAATATGAAATAGAAATGAAGTGGCATTCATGCGTACGTACGACTTACCGTCTCCATGAACAGTGCATTTCATTTCTTATCTCAAAATTTCATGTACTATTATATATTTATATATATATATATACAACGGATATATATGATATATATGATACTTAAATAGTGAATATGATTCTGGAGATAATAGAATTTTGACCATGTGGACAATTTGTTATTATAACAAGTTCATTTTTGACTCAAGTTCCGAATATCGACAAAATGTATGGTACGAACTCAAATAATTAAATAATTATTATAACAAGGTAATAAGTGATATAAAAGGAATAATAAATTTTAAAAATGTTCTTAATCAAGTAGAAATTAACTTAATTTTATTATTTTGGAAGAACAAGGAACATACAAGACAAGTCGAACTTGAGGTAAGGGATTTCTTATCTCACTTTTAATTCCATGAGATTTTTGGTGTATGCCACTTATTTATTGAATGTGGTGTATATTGTACTACCTTTTGATATATATTACCATTTTTCTGTGTATATTCATGGTATTTTTTGATTCATTTGGTGGTTATTAACTTTTTGTCATATGACTCGATTGATTACAACGTGGTAAGGGAATTTCATCTCACTTTTTATTCCCGTGAGATTTTTGCTATATTTGATACTGTTTCCTTTTGTGTGGTGTATGTACTTCCTATGATTTTATTAATTGTGTAATATACTTTAATTTATGGGTATTTACTTCTTCATTTTATGATCCTTATTTCATGGGATTTTTCATAAGTTACCAAATCGTTATGGGAACCTTTCACCCTTCTCTTTTTAAAAAACATATTTTTTATGTCTTTTAATTTACATCTTCTTATGATGAGATATATTATTATATATCCTTATTGCTGTAAATTTTATGTCCAAGTGAAGAGATACCCTTTTTCTCTCATAAACTCATTTTCTAAATTTTAAAGTGACGTCGTTAGGCTGGCGAATTTCTCTAAGGGAACTTCCTTAACCCAATTTCAATTCTTTGGGTTAAACCTACACTTATAGAATATTTCATGATATGAATATGTGTGAATGAAATATGATTGTATTACACTTAATATACACTTATATTGGGTGTATTCTTATTTTTCACACATAATTATGTCATTGATGTGTCCTTAATTTAAGGACATGATCTTTGCAAGGGACTTTGTCTCAATTTACATTCCATTGAGACTTATTTGTTGTTATACACCAATTCACTTTTATATGGTGTATATAATATCCTTTGACATATTATATAATGAATCCCTTTATTCTCATGATATTATATAGTTCTAATTAAATATTATTCCTCAATTATTTGTATTCAAGCATCTCTCATTTTGTTAAAAACTCTTTAACTGAAATATCATTTTAAATGTTTTAAAGATTTACTCTTCTAAATATTTATCAATAATGTCCATGTTTTCAAAATGGTTTTAGGATTTATTTATATGGAAATTAATATATTCAAATGATAATTCATTTAAAAATTTCAAAGTGGTATGACACACTTTGATTCAAAAATATCATTATTAAGTGTTTTAAATGGTTTTTGAAAATGGTTTGATAAAGAATTTATTATGTCAATATCTTGAAATAATATATTGTGATATCAATGTGGAAATTTTATCTTTCCATTATGATTATATTATGTGTCATTATTATGTTATGGTTATTGGGAATTGTTTATGTATACAGGTGGTTTCGTGATAATCCTAGGGCAGGTGAGCCTAAGATAGCTCTCCAATGTATTGGATAACATGACATAGGTAAAAATTAATGTTTCTCATAATAGATTTAGTGAATATACTGTGATGGGTATTCAAAATGTAACTCCCTATGTAGCTGTGATAGCTACAATTTTAGTATGTTATGGATTCCACAAGTGACCTTTATGATTTATGATTCCTATGTTTTATTCATAAAATCTTATGGTTTCATTAGGTATGTTATGATTGAAAAGTATGGTTTCATTGATTTGTATTTATTTATGGGTTAATGTTTCCTTTCCTTATTTTATAACCCTTACTGATCTTTTTAGGCTCATCCCATGTTTTGAAAAGTTTTTCATAGGACATAAAGATGAATATGGTCAAGGATGGGATCAAGGAAAAGTCATGTTGTCTAAAACATGGAACTCGACTTGTTTCTTTTTAAGAGTTTTTATTTTATGAAAAATGGATACTAAGTAGTCGTGTCTACATGTAATATTAAAGTTTATATGTAATAGTTATAGCCTAATTTTCTAAAACTCTAAACCTGAAAAGATCCTCAATGTGAATTATTTACTTAATTCATGATTATGTAATGTCTAGGGCTGGGGCCTTATATTGATCACATGTAATATTTTTGTCTTAATTCCCATTAAAAAGAGGTGTTTATCTAAAATGGTGGGGAAAAATCAATATTAATGATATGCCTATTGTGAAGAAATTTGTTGATGTATTTATGGAAGAGTTTACAAGACTTCCACCAAAACATAAAGTTGAGTTCTCAAAAGAACTCAAACCTTCTGCCACAAAAGGGATTCATTTAGCCAAGTGTTTTACCTTCGGGTGAACCAGTTCATTTTTTAAAAAATTAAGATCGATCAACCTGAATTTTCATTTATTTTTAAGAGCTAAAAAAGATCGAAGTTAAGAACAAGTATCCTCTTCCTCATATTGATTACTCATTTGATCAACTTCATGAAGATCAATAATTTTCCAAGATCAAATTTTATCCTAGATATCTTCAATTGAGGGTCAATAAAGAGGATATACCAAAGAAAAAAATTCTGTACAAGGTTTGTAAATGATGAATATATAGTGATATCATTCAGGCTTACTAATGCCCCTGTTATCTTAACAGATTTAATGAATAGAGTTTTGGAGATTACCTTGATCATTTTGGTATAGTCTTTATAAAAGATATTATTTTCTAAAAAAAATAACGTAAGAGCATAAAGACCACTTGAGAATTGTACTAATGACCTTATGGAAGGATAGACTATGTAAAAAAATTACAAAGTGTGAATTTTGGTAGTAAAACTTTTTAATTTTGTGTCATATATTATCAAGAGAGGGTATATCAGTAGATCCATCAAAGAGAGAGGCTATTGAGTGTTTCCTTAGAACAACCATAGTGACTGAGATCCATAGTTTTATTTATTTATCTAGTTATTATCAATGGTTTTTTGAGAATTTATCATGATTATATAATCCCCCAAGCAAGTTAAATCAAAAGGGATCCAAGTTCCTCTAGATAGAAGAACGTGTAGAAAATTTCAAGGAATTATAGATAAGATTAGTCAGCACACCTATTCTTAAATTAACCTTTAATGGATAAGGTTTTCTAATCTATAGTGATGCATCCAAGAAGGTATTGGGATGTGTTATTATGAATAATGGAATGAATATAACTTATACCTCCTGAAAATTGAAGAATCAAGAGAAAAATTAAAGAACACATGATTTGGTGTTAGCAGTGGTAATTTTTTCATTAAATATATGGATAAATTATCTTTATTGAGAAAATTATGACATATTACCTGATCATAGAAGTTTAAAGTAAATATTTTCCCATAATAATTTGAATATGCTCCAAATAAGATGGATATAGATGATTAATGATTATGATATCTCAATACATTACCACCATGAGGAAGTAAAAAATGATGTTGATGTTTTGAGTCAAAAAGATCATTCTAACTTATCCACGATGAGGATCACAAAAGATACAATATTTATAAATTTGAAAAGGATAAATATAGAAATCCTGAAGGGTAAAATATTATATTAATCAATTGAATGTTCTATCATAAATACAAGTGAAGATTAAAGAGGCACAAAAGGAAGGTGTAGAGATACAAAACATGGTTAGATATATTCCTGGGTTTAACCTTGACCATGAAAGAGTGATAAGGCTCAGGAACCATGTATGCGTTCCATCCATACAATATTTGAAGAATTATTTTTTATAGGAATCTCATAGTTCTTCATTCCCTATTCATCAGGAAAGTATGAATATGTATAGATATTTTAAAGATTATTTGTAGTGGTATAAAATGAAGAGAGATATTGTAGAGTTTGTATCTCAGTGCTTGTTATGTTAAAAAGTTAAGGATTAAAGAAAAAAGTCTGAGGGTATGTTACATCCATTACCCATACCAGAATGGAAATGAGAAAAAATCCCCATGGATTTTTTCATTAGACTCTACAAAACATATAAAGGGAATAATGCTATATGAGCTATAGTCAATAACCTTACTAAGTCAACACACTTCACCAATATTAGATAATACTTCTCTCTGGATCATATTTTTAGGATATACATTAAATATGTGGCAATGATTCATGGAGTACAACATTATATTGTTTCTAAATGGGATATGAGGTTTACCTAAAAGTTCTGGTGAATTCCTTAGCAAGCTCTTAACATAGAGTTGAGTTTCATCACTGAGTATCATCCTCATATATATGGTTAGACTAAGAGAACAATTCATACCCTAGATTTTATGTCGAGATCTTGTTCATTATATTTCAAATGTGGTTGGGAAAATCTCTTTCCCCTAGTTAAGTTTTCTTACAATAATAACTTTCACTCAATCATCCAGATAGATCCTTAAGATAACAAATGTAGAATGAAATGTACAGATATAATGTATTGGAATGAATTTGGGGAAATAAATCTATTCGTACATTAGATAGATGAAGAAATGAAATAAACGGTTAGATCCATTCAACAACAAATCAAGGAAGCTATGAATCAGTGTATTAGTTATGATAATAATCACCGCTGAGATCTATAACATGAATTTGGTGACAAGGTGTTTCAAATAATTTCTCCATGGAAGAAGGTTATGAGATTTTGGAAGAAATGGAAACTAATCCCCAGGTATATTTGTCCCTTTGGAATTCTTGATCATATCAAGATGGTGTCATATCAGTAGGAACATCCACCAAACCTCAATCAATTCCATGATGTGTTCCATGTATCTTCCCTGAGGAAGTACGTACTTGACCCTACACATGTATTGTAACAACCCAAAGTATATAAATGAATTTTCCCTCTAGAAATAAATGTGTGTTATAACATACTATATGGTATTATACACATACATAAACTGATTTTTTTAAATCATCAATAAATGGTGTTACATTAATAATTAATTAAACTTATTAAAATTCCATAAATTACATTTGGATAAAAAGTTTAAATTTAAAAAGCTAAAATGAGAAAATATGGATCGCCGCAATCCACTAGAATAATTGACCCCACAACCAACACTGTAGAAAATATATAAAATATTATCATACCAATTAACATTATAGAAAATGAAAAAATAGAACCTTGAGAGGAATTGAGTTGAATACTGAATGAAGGAAAGTAGATGTATTTATATGAGGTAATGTTACTGTTAGTATAGTAATTTTACTTCAAAAATAATAAATTTGTGATATATTTTCTTTGTCATTATTAATTTATATAAATAAAAATATGATAAAAAATAAATAAATATCATGATCAAAAGATAAAAATAAAATATATTCACATTTTTAATAAACAATATTTTAATGTGTTTCGTAAACAATCCTAATTTTTATATTAAAAATTGAAATTATTTCGGTTAGAAATTTATTTTAAAAAAAATATCATTTTTGAAATAATAATTTCTAAATTTTCAATGGGTGAATTTTTGTTAATTTTTTAAAATAATTCATTTTTAGGTGAATAGTAAAAATATAGTTTTTTATATAACTGGTGTATCTTAAATTACATCAATCTTGATGTATTAATTACACAATAATTTATAGAAAATTAGGATAGGAAATGATATATTTTATTTCATAAATGTGTCATTAAAATACAATAAAATTAATTTTCAAACCTAAATAGAACTTTCCAAAACCTAAAGTAACAAAGTGATTCATTAAAATAACAATTTCTATTTTTCACTTTCCTTTTTAATAAAATAATGAATTCAAATTTTAAAGGATATTTAAACACTTAGACCCATTATATTACATTTATATATGATTTATATCATAAAAAATTCAATATTACATGTTTTACCTTTGATAAAAAATTATATTCAATATTTTATTCTAAAAATACCCTTCTCCACAAGTATAAATGACCGCTCACCCTCCCCTTGGATAATAACTCACACCATTCTTACCAAATACTAAACACTTCAAAAATCCTATATATTAATTCCATTTTAATAACTGATGATGTTCTTGAGTAAACCAACTGCAAATGTCAAGGGGTATGTACTGGCATACAAGAGAAGCTACACTGAGGATTAAGTAAGTTTTGATCACCTCATCTTTTTTATTTCTTATTCTAGTTATCTCTCTTTTTTTACTACGCATTTCACAAAAAAACATATAATATTAATTAGGAAAATTTTTTACATTATATTAATAATATTATCATAGTTTAATTACCATGTTTACTATATATATAAATTTCAATGTTTCATTTCCAGTTCTCCCGATAATGTCCCGCAAAACGCCAGTTAACCACATACAGAGAGATTACCTTGTCAAAAACTATAACCATCATCTTGGATGGATATTATAAATTATATGTAATATATAAACAGGTACTTATGTGTATCACAATCTTCTATAATTAATTTTACTAATTTATAAATTATATTGAACAAAGTAGCGAAATCGAGGAAAAATGGAAATTTTTTTAAGTAAAACATGATATCAAATTGACTACCCTATAACAAACGAAATTCAGAAATATAATAAAAGTAATATAATTGATATATTGTGGTAAAAATTAAAATAATTCACATATGTATCAATGCTATAATAAATCTAATATTATCATTTTGGTGGTACAAAATTAACGAAATAAAGTGGGAATTAAGGTAAGGTTATTCTTGAACCCAAATCCATTATTTGGGTTATTCTCTCTTCCATGGTATTAATGTTCATATTATTTACTTCAAATATCCTTTACATTTTACTTTTTGTATATATATATATTCCCAACATGTCAAAATTCTTTCCAAGAAAGTCCCCTTTTTATAAAGTGAATTCAATTTCCAAAAAATCTTATTTTTGTCCTCTTGAAATGCTTCTTATCCCCTCAAGAATATTGATTTTTTATATCCAAGTATTATTTGACTTATTAATTTTACAAAAAAAAGTTTTATTCATTAATTTATGATTTATGAAATCATTATAAAACCCATTATCTTCCCTATGTTTATTTCATGACTACGTTTGTTATACATTCTTTGTGGCATGCATGATTATGTAAATATTATGATGTGATGGGTGGGATCATAATTATATATCCCTCCAATTCATTGGGTAATGTGATGTCTCTCATGAGATAATGTGAATTATGCATGAAAATGATGCTATATTTTTTTCCCACAAATATGATGTTATGATTATTCACATATTTTATGCATGGACATGATGCTAGATTTGTTCACAATGATGTGTGGTATTTGACCACTAAGTCATGAAGTTTTATTTTTATGTATTTCCAAAATCTATGCCTTTATCACATGCATCCCTAATTATGTTGATTGTTATATTATGCTTATTATTTGATGATGATGAATATGACCAACCATATTATATTGATTCGTGCCCCTTATTAATCTTATTATTTTTATTTTAGATCACCCCTTTCATTAATGTATATACTCTGGGGATTACCTGTACTAAGGAGAGTACGAGGGAAACAAAGAAGATAGATAATAAGGAATTAAATAATTTTTATGTTATTTATGTAAAATTTATGTATGTGCCTAATTTTCCTAAGACACTAAACCTTTTGATCTTGGATTTTCATATATATTATATAGTTTATCTTAAAAATGATGAAATAGTTATGTAATGAAAGTACATTCTCTATAGTTGGTATCAAAGTGTGGTTTAGTTAATTAGATAATTATTATTATAAAACAAGAGTGAAACCAATAAGTATAATCCTATTTATACGTAAAACATATTAGAGGATTTTTTTATAAATGAATAAACATAGGGATCCCATAATATATGCATTTAGTGTTAATTGTGTAAAAGAATAAATTATTAATTCTTTTTTGACTTATATTTTTTTTCAAACATTTTCTATTTTAGAAAATGGTGGAAACTAGGAAAACCAGGCCAACAACCCATGTGAGGGATAATGTAATGATTTTCTGAATGACATCCCCAATTCCATGGGAGGTGGATTTAAAAACATTTTAGAAATACTTATCCAGTTGTTTCATGTTGTGAATAATACCTAAACCATGTGGAACATCCATGTTACTGGGAAAGAGAAACTATCCATTGAGTCATTTATATTGAAACAAAAACCAATGATTAATAGAACTACTAATCCACTTGTCATAGAACTGTAAGATCCCAAATCTTTTTTTCAGGTTGTTTTTGAGGAAAAGATAAATTTATGGAAATTTTAGTAGTACATTCCATGTACTTATAAGTACACGCCATGTACTTGATTTCTGCAGGTAGCCGTGCTGGTCGTGTAACGGTTGAGCACATGGTCGTGTGGGGTGACCTGGAGACCACCTAAAGCGGGGCCCAGTAAAGGCAAGTACACACCGTGTACCCTTGAAGATAACTCTATGTACTTTCTTTTTATTTCATTAAACAGACAGGGGACATGTGTAATTGGAATAACACCCTTCTCAACTCATCTCATCTAGGGGCATCCGTAGTCGGTGATTTTTCTCCGAGTGAGCTCTTACTTATTCTAGAGCCTCGTTTTTTGATTCCTCCTCTTTCGTGAGATATATTTGGTTGAATATTTTTAGCGTTTTTTTAGCTATGGCATTTTAGGAAGATTCAAGGCCCAAGGTTCACGAATATCAATCATGCAACATCGATGTAGGTGGTTTGTTCCTTTTCGTAGTTAGTCTTTGAGTTATATGTGAAAAAGTGCCCAATACCCTCGTTCAAGGTATTGTTTGTTTATGGTTTTTATCCCTATTATTTTCTTTTAGGCCTTGTGTGCCTGAGTAGTTGATTTATGATTGTAAATAGGGTTATTTAACTTTATATAGATGTGTTTCCCAAGTTTGATTCATATTGACCATTTGGTCTAGATTTTCCTATTAGGATGCTTTTTGTTCATGTATAGTATTTTTAGGATGGAGTGTTTTTTATCTGACATGATGTGAGATGCTATAGACTATTTATCCATGTAGTTATTGAGGTTTACTTTGGTTGCCATATATCATTTTTGCATAATTGAATTACACAGGGCTATGCGAACCAAGTGTAGTGGACCATAACAGTAATGGACATTGAGGGATTCTCAAGAGTGTCTGTTTACTTTAATGTTGCGAGACCATAGTGGGGATGGACTCTGTGCTCCCTCAAAGTGTCTTTAGTTCCTCGTTACGAGACCATAGGGGGAATTGGATGTTGAGTGCTTCCCCAGGGTGTCTATAGTTACCGATACGAGACCACATGGAGAATTGACGGTGAGTTATTCCTCAATGTGTCTTTGCTAAAGCTATACTAGAGGGGTTAAGATGCGAGTAATTCCCATAGGGTTGCTTGTTTCTTATTGGTTGAACCAGAGGGCTTAGGATGTGAGTACTTCCTAGAGGGTTACTTGTTTTGATCAGCTGCTTACTTGTCATATGAAAATGAATGCAATTGAAATTGTGGGATTGTTTAATTTTGAGTACTTCCTTGATTATTGATTATTTTTCCTTATTTACTACCATATATATTCACCGACTATTAGACACAGATCTTTTGGTAGTTTCCTACTGGTATTCGTCTCACACCCTGTTTGGGTCATGCTTTTGGGACCAAACAAATCATATTGTTACTGGTCTATATAAGGGAAATCACCCTTATACTATAGGTACTTGATTGCTGTGGAGATGGAGTGCATGGGACCAAGCTGAGGCTTATGATACTATTGGAGTTTATCTGTTTTCTTTGTACTTTGGTCTAGTACTGTATTCCAGCATTATGAATTTTTTGGATACTTTCCTAGACATACGTATCATGCATCATTTATATATGTTCTCTAGTTGTTTATTTCACCAGTCTTTGGCTTCTTACTATTGTATGGTATTATTACTATTTTTTCTATTGTTATTTGTTTATTTCCACTATGTTACTCTTTCAATGGGGGAATAGTTTCCCCACTATTACACCCATGTCCCTCATTTCTAGTCAACAGCCTCTGGAGTTTGGGGAAATTTACTTGAGGCCATGTGACCAACCGGGTACGAGGCACCTCTAGGCGGCACCCGGAACCTGGACGTTACAAATGGGTATCAGAGGAATTATTTTCTTCTCGACTTACTATTTGGATCCTATAACCAGGGATAGGAAGGAATATGTACTTGGTAAAAATCTGTGCCTAGGAGTAGCTAACCTGTGTATAGGGAAAATCCAATTCACCTTGTTTATTGTAATTTTTTTGGTTTTGGAATTATTATGGTTGATTTCATTTCACTATTGGGAGATTCACATGTTTTGGGCTATTATTGTTGATATTATTGAGGTTTTATTTGTATTTCAACCCAATGAGATGAGGGTATTCCATCTCATTCATTATATATGGAATTTCTAGAGACCACATGTCATGCATTCTTGCCATGCCATATAGGGTGCATTACGGATTGCATGTTGTTCTGATAGATGCTATACTAGATATGAATGCTATTGTGATAAATGCCTTGATAGATTACTTTCTATTTGATAGGGATTTGGATTGTGTAAGGTTTTTTTAAATGAACAAAAAACTTTAGTTCTTGGGGTGTTATGGGCCCTCATGGACCGGAATTTGGTGGATTATTTCTCCTTTATGTTTGTATATGAAATATAGAAGATTAAAAGATTTGATTTTTAGGGAGTATGGGCCCTCACGAATCAGAATTTGGCACTTTAATGTTCATTTCAGTGTTTTTCTAGGTTCCAGAGTAGTTTCTGAGGTTTACTATTTGGAAAAACCCAGAATACACAATGTTTATTGCAGAGTACACGCCATGTATCCTTATTTTCAAGAAGGAACTATTTTTCTTATGTACACGCCCTGTACTATATGTACACGCCATGTAGTCTCTAACTGTGTCACTAGATGTCTGGGAAGATACACGGGGGTTGAGAAATCTTTGGTGGAACACGCCATGTACCAAACGTACATGCTGTGTTGTTTATCCCATGTGTCCAGTCATGTGTCTAACGAAACGGGTGGATAATGTGTAGTGAGTACACGCCCAATCTGGTACAAACACACCATGTAGATTCACCTGTGTAACTGGACGTGTGACTAACAACACTGGTCGGTGAAGCTTTACTTGTAAATGTCGTGTCTGGCACAAACACACTGCGTAGTATTGTTCTAGGGGAACCGTGTGGGTTAGTCATGTAGAACAACTCGGGTAGGTGAACATGATTCAAGTACACACCATGTTTTAGGAGAACATGCTGTGTGTATGGCATGTAACACAACCAAATTTGGCAGGAGTACACACCCATTTGAAGGATTAAAGGAACATGCTGGGTAGGATTTATACACACCGTGTATCCACTTTTTGGTTGAAATATTGAAATATTTATTTCTCTTGTCCCCTTCTTGTACTTCTATGTTTTAGTCCTTGATAGTCTGGATCTAAGGTGTGTGTTTGACCTTGCAGAGTCATGCCACTGAGATGTCCTCCGGTTGTATTCCATTTACAAGGCAGTGATCAGACATCATACATGGATGATCAGGAACATCTAGCAGATCCTCCAGTCATGCCCGTATTGGCACCAGCCATTATTCCTGATACAGGTGCTGATGCACAGTTTTGAGAGAGATTAATGAGGTTCATGCAGATCTTCTGAGGAGTACTGCATCCTGCCCTATCTATGGCAGATTTGACGCGGGTTTTTAAACAGTAACATCCTCCCACCTTCACAGGGGATAGAGGCCCTCAGGCTGTAGAGTCATGGTTATAATCCACGCTATCTATCTCTGAACATATCAACATGCCTTCAGAGAGGAGGGTGAATATTTATATATATATGCTTCAGGATTCCCCCAAGAGATCGTGGGATGTGATATCATAGGTGGGACTCCAGAAGGTTATGGATTGGGATGAGTTCCATCGTGCCTTCTATGATTACTTCTACCTGGATACTTTGAGGGCCGATCATGCCAGAGAGTTCATGAGTCTGAAGTAGGGTACTCTTTCAGTTATGGAGTATTCTTCTCACTTCACCGAGCTGTAGCGCTTCACACCCATCCAAGGAGGTGATGGTTTATTTCTGGTGAGGAAGTTTTATGATGGTCTCACGCACGACATCTGATCTTAGGTGAACATCTTCATGTTGACTTCCATCACCTCTATTGTCAACTAGAAGCTGATCCTCGAACACAATCTAAGGGATTCTGGAGCTGAGATCTAGGGCGGTTTGGCATCGGGAGTTGGTACCACTCATAATGATAGAAAGAAGCACTGGAGGGAGTCCACATGCGGAGGTCAGAGTAGGCGGGATACAGCTTCAGGTAGCCAGGTGGCATGCTACCGGTATGGGAAGAGCGGGCATATGAGGCCACTTTTCCTGAGAGACCAATTGTAGTGAATATCTTGTGGCAATATGGGTCATATTCAGGGGTTCTGTCAGTTTTTCTCACCACTAGATAGTGATAGAGGTTCTATCTCGACTCCTCATTTACGAGGAGAACCACTATTTTGTTATCAGTTTGGAAACTGGAGTTATTCCGGCCATTCAGACTAAGGAGGATGTCATGGCTATGGTATCCATTTGGTAGGATTTCAATGAAAACTTGGTGGATCAGCTCAAGGTGGTCACACTGGGTCACATGGCCACAGTACAGGCCAGAGTTTCATAGTGGAGTAGACCTAGTAAGAGAAATATCCCGAACCCTCTATAGTTTGAGGTATGATCTTAGTTGCCTCACTTTTAGATTTTGAACTTTTTGATACAGGGGCTTCCCATAGTTTCATATCTGTCACTATTTTACAGTTCCATGAGATCTATATATTTACCTATACTGATGTCTTGATTTTGGACACTCTGTTGGGGACAAGATCAGCTAGTGTATGTCAGTGCAAGGAGTTCCCTCTTGAGGTTGGTGGGTATCACTTATTCTAGAACCTCTATGTCTTAGAGATGATAGGCTATGATATAATTATTAGGATGGACTTGTTAGTTTACTTCCAGGCAGTTGTCAACTGCTATCTCCATAGGGTGAGTTTCATGTCACCATAGGGTGGATCCTTTTTACATAAGGACAAATGGGATGTTCAGGCAAAAAGATCAGGACCCGAGCATCATGGGTTGGGAGGAGTTACAACCCGGATTGCTAGTCTATATCTAGATGACCATGGGACTTCATAGTTGGACATTCCTCAAGTGGTCGATTGTTTTAGGGATGTCTTTTCAGATTAATTTTTAGGTTTTATTCTGGACCGAGAGGTGGAATTTTTTATCAAGCTTGTGCAAGGTCCACATTGGTGTCCATTCCTCCTTATAGGATGGCTACACCAGAGTTACAGGAGCTCAAGAAGTAGTTGGAGGAGTTTAAGGAAAAGGGTTTCATCAGACCCAACACTTCTTTATAGGGTTTTCCTATCCTATTTGCGATGAAGGCGGATGGTACCGTCTGAATTTTTGTGGATTATCAGATGTTGAACCAGTTGACGATCAAGAACTGATATCCATTTCTGAGGATTGATGATCTCTTTGATCATCTTTGTGGAGATTGGGTGTTCTAAAAGATTGACTTGAGATCCGATTACCATCAGTTGCATGTTAGACCATATGATATAAACCTTATAGCCTTTCGGAGTAGGTATGGTCTATACGAGTATGTGATTATGGAATTCAGTCTCACGAACGTGCCTGTAGTTTTCACGGCACTGATTAACCGAGTGTTCCACTCATGCTTGGATTATTTTTTGGTAGTCTTTGTGGATGATATCTTGGTGTACTCTCAAACTCAACACAACCATGCCACAGATATTGAGATCATTTTGAGTACACTAAGAGAGCATCAGTTATATGCTAATATCTCAAAATTCCACTTTTTGATAGACCAGATTCAATTCTTGGGTCATTTTATCTCAGAGACAAGAGTATTAGTAGACCCAAAGAACATGAGAGAAATAGTTTCTTGGGAGTATCTGAATAACTTCTTTGAGGTATGAAGTTTTCTAGTGCTGGATGGATACTATAGAGGTTTCATACAAGACTTTTCACGATTTTCAGTTCCATTTACATGCCTGACTAAGAAATATGCGAAGTACTTATGGTCATATTCTTATGAGTCAGCCTTTCATTAGCTGAAAGGGAGGTTGACTTTAGCATCGATACTTGTTTTTCCAGAGCTAAGCAAGAGATATACAGTTTACCGTGATGCATCAGGTATCGGGTTAGGATATGTGATTATGCAGGGAGAAGGATTTGTTGTGTTTAGGTCTCGGTAGTTGAGGCCACATGAGATGAACTATTTGGCGCACAATCTTTAGTTGGTGGAATTTTTTCATGATTTATGCTATTAAATACATTATCTTTTGGGAGAGCATTTTTTGGTTTCAACCAACCAAAAAAGTATCAATTATATCTTCACCCAATGTGACCTGAATTTGAGATAGCGGAGGTAGGTTGAGTACCTTCAGTCTTTTGACATTGAGCTTGCCTACCTGCCTAGGAAAGGCAATGCTATGGCTGATGAATTGAGAAAGAGGATGCAGATACATGAAGTTCAGGAGGCCAGTAGTGAGTGGTAGCTTATGGCTATGTTCTCTGAGAGGCATTTGGAGGTGCATGATAGACAAGGGTAGATGTTTATTTCTTCTATAGCTCTTACCTCTACTCTTATTGAAAAAGTGATAATGAGAAAGATATCAAATTCTAAAGGCCTAGTCCTACAGGAAGGTGTGTCGGGAGAGAACCCTATTTCTGGATGGACCGTAGGTGAGGATGATATCTTGAGTTTTCATCGTCATGTATGGGTATCAGCAGACATACGCAAGGAGCTGATGTGGGACTTTCAATCCTTAGTTTGGGAAGCTCATCCTGGTGTTACCAATATGTATCGAGATCTGCACTGTCAGTATTGGTGGCCAGGTATGAAGAGAGATGTCGCTGGTTTTGTCATGAGGTGTTCCACCTATCATCAGGTGAAGGTGGAGCATTATCGACCAGTAGGGATTTTTCACCAGTTATCCATTCCCAAGTGGAAGTGGAATGATGTTGCGATGAATTTCATAATAGGTTTTCCAAGGCCACCTCGAGGAAATGATGAAGTATGGGTTGCCATTGACAAACTCAGGAAGGTTGCTCACTTCTTTCCTATAGAGGAGACCTTCAGTGTAGATGAGTTTGGAAGGGTGTAAATCCAAGATATTTTACATATACATGGGGTTACACAATAAATTTTTTCACAAATAGATGCCCGTTTTACTTCTCAGGTCTATAAGGGATTACAAATGGATTTGGGTATACAGGTACTTCTGAGTACAACATACCATCCCTAAATAGATTCCCAGTCCGAGTGTATGATTTAGGTGATTGGGGACATGATTTGAACATGAATCCTAGATTTTGGATGTTCTTGGGAGAGGTACATACCTATTTTGGAGTTTTCCTACAATAATAGTCTTCAAGAAACTATTTAGATGGAACCTTATGAGGATTTTTATGGTAGGCCATGCTGATCGCCCTTATGTTTGTTGAAGGTATGAGAGTCATCTATGCTGAGACCTTGTCTTGTTCAGGAGACCACAGAGTTGGTGGAGTTGATTTAGAAGAGGATGGATACTGTACAGTCATGGCAGTAGTCCTATACTGATCAATGGAGACAAACTCTGGAGTTCGAGGTTGGAGATCAGGTTTTCCTACGTGTCACACAAAGGTTGGGACACAAGAGGATTAGAATACAGGGAAAGCTTTCACTGAGATACATTGGGAATTTTGAGGTTTTGGAGAGAGTAGGGCCAGTTTCCTATCAGCTACAGTTACATCACAGGTACCGGGTTATGCACAACATTTTACATGTTTCTAAGTTGCGGCGTTACATCTCAGACCCATATCATGTTTTTTCAACCTGAGGAGGTTGAGCTAGAAGTGGGTGCATAGTTCTAGGAGTATCCAATCTTGATTGTTGATCACAATGTGAAGGTTATCCGTGGCTGGTCTATTCCTCTGGTATGAGTGTTATAGTAGCACAGGTGAGTACAAGAAGAGACTTGGGGGAAGGAAGATGATGTACGATCGTAGTGGCTAGAGCTATTCAAGGATTGTTCTTCTACACCGCCTTGCTAGGGGAATTTGAAGAAAATTTTCTTTAAGGGGGGAAGTTTGTAAGAACCAGAATCTTTTTATAGGAATGTATTTATTTTCTTGTTGTTTTTTTAGAAAAAGAGGAGTTTCTGTAAATTTTAAGAGTACACACCGTGTACCTGGTTGCTTCAGGTAGTCATGTACTGGCCGTGTAATAGCTGAGCACATGGCTGTGTGGGGTGACCTGGAGACCACCTAATGCAGGGCCTGGTAAAGGCGAGTAAACACCATGTACCTTTTAATAAAATGCCTTATACTTTATTTTTATTTCATTAAATGGATCGGGGTCATTTCTAATTGGTAGAATGCCCTTTTTCTTGAATCGTCTCACCGAGGAGCGTTCGTAGCCAAAGATTCTTCTCTAAGCCCCCGACGCGCCTTCCGTTCTCTAAATCGACCGTCATAAATTGCGTTTGAACCACCACATTTATCTCTTCCTTCTTCTAGAGCCTTGTTTCCTAATTCCTCATCTTTCGTGAGATATCTTCAGTTTAATGTTTTTAGCATTTTTTAGATCAATGGAATTATAGGTAAATTCAAGGCCAGTGGTTCACATATATTGATCATATAATGCCTAGGTAGGTGGTTTGTGCCTTTACATAGTTAGTCCTTGAGTTATATGTGAAAAAGTTCCAAATACCCTCATTCAGGGTATTACATGTTTATGGTTTTTAGCCTTGTTATTGTCTGTTACGCCTTGTGCACCAGAGTAGTTGATTTATGATTGTAAATAGGTTTATTTACCTTGATATGGATGTGTTTTCCATGTTTTATTGATATTGACCGTTTGGTCTAGCTTTGTCTATTAGGATGCTTAATTTTCCACGCCTAGAATTTTAAGATGGAGTGATTTTTAACTGACATGCTGTGAGATGCTGTAGATTGTTTATCCAAGTAGTTATTGAGGTTTACTTTAGCTGCCATATATCATTTGTGCATGATGGACATACACAGGGCTGTGGGAACCTAGTGTAGTAGACCATAAAAGGAATGGATGCTGAGGGTTTCTCCAGAGTATCTGTTTACATTTACATTGCGAGACCATAGGGGGGTGGGGTGGGGTGGAATTTGTGCTCCCTCAGTGTGTCTGTAATTCCTTGTTACGATACCACATGGGGAATTTGACATTGAGTTCATTCCCATAGTGTTTATAGTTACCAATACAATACCACAAGGGGAACTGACGGTGAGTTCTTCCTCAGAGTGTCTTTGAAAAGGCTGAACCCGAGGGGTTAGGCTGTGAGTACTTCCTAGAGGGTTTCTTGTGTTTGATTGGTTGAACCAGAGGGGTTAGGCTGTGAGTAATTCCCTAAGGGTTACTTGTTTTGATCAGCGTCTTACTTTTCATATGAAAATGAATGCAATTGAAACTGTTGGATTGTTTATTTTTGAGTACTTCATTTTTTACTGCTTATTTTTGCTTATTGCCATCCATATATATTCATTGACTATTACGAACATATCTTTGGGTGGTTTCCTACTGGGATTCATCTCACACCCTGTTTGGTTCATGATTTTGGGCCCAAATATATTATATTGTTGCAGGACTAGATAAGGGAAAGTGCCCTTCTATTATAGGTACTTGATTGATATGGAGGTGGAGAGCATGGGAAAAAGCTGATGCTTGCGATGTTGTTGGAGTTTATTTGTTTTATTTTTTTACTTTGGTTTAGTAATGTATTCTAGCATTGTGAATTTTTTGGATGCTTTCCTAGACATCTATATCATGCATCTTTTATATATGTTATCAAGTTGTTTATTTCTTCAGTCTTCAGCTATTTATTATTGTATTGTATTATTACTGTTTCCTCTATTGTTACCTATTTATTTCCACTGCATTACTCTTCCAATGAGGGTGTAGTTTCCCAACTATCACACCCAAGGCCCTCAATTCTAGTTAGTAGCATCCGACATTTGGGGAAATGCGCTTGAGTCCATGTGACCAACCGGGTATGGGGCACCTCTAGGAGGCACCCAGAACGAGGACGTTATAAGAAAAGTGTGTTAAATCAATAGAGAAGATATTTTTTGTGATCCATAATTTTGAAAAGGAGGAGGTGACTCTAGATATCTATCATTTAGATAAAGAGGTCACTAAATGGTGGGAATTGATTAATAACACCATGAAAATGGATGAAATATATGATATGGAGTTGGAAGACTTTAAGAAAATATTTATTAACAAGTATTTCCCTTAAAATCTTTGAACAAAGATGAAGAGAGAATTTTTAAAGATGAAGAAAAAGGAAGGTGAATATATCAAAACTTATGAGGAAATAATCACAAGGATTGCAAGATATGACTTGGGTTTTTATATCAATAATGCAATAAAAAAATATATTCTTCAGTGGTTTAATACAACACCTTCAAAAGTATCTAGATATCAAAGATATTGTGAGTTATGAAGAAGTGGTTCGATGTGATCTCAAAGTAGACATGAAGTTTGGAGAATGGTCCCATGGTTATGGAGAGAAGAAGAGAAGAATATATTTTCAAGATGGTGGTTTAAATGAGAGAGGAAAGAGGATCCAACTACCCACATGTCAAAAATGTGGGAAGAATCATTTTGGTAATTATCTCAAATGGATAGGGAAATGATTCATGTATGGTATAGAAGGACACCGAGCTCATGAATATTAAAGAGAAATGAAGAAGCCGACCAACATGATGGAGGAATGGAAGAAACCTATTAATGAAACACCCATGGTCCAATGCTTCAATAATAGGTAGAAAGTGAACAATACAATTTAGTGCACTAAACTATGGGGTCATGAGGGTAATCAGTGTATGTAAACACCCAACCCTAAGGATAAAGGGAATGATTATTCCATCAATAATACTGAAGGATAATTTGAAAATAAAGTAATACAAGGTAAACTTCCTATTCACATTATAATGTATTTTTTTATTTTCCTTATGGTTCTACGCATTCTTTTATATCCTAAAAATTTGAGAGAACATTTGAATCAAATCCCCAGTACCTTGAACTAAAGATATATTTAAAAACAAATAGTGGTGAAATCATTTCAACCCAAGTGTTGGAATTTTATTTTATAAGTGTATTTGGGAATATTCTTCCAATTAATCTCGTAATACTTCCCTCAATGGAATTCAATGTTATACTGAGCATTTATTGGATCTCATTATATAGAGCACACATCAACTATTTGGATATGGAAATATAATTTCATATTATGAACCATCCAATGATCCTTTACAAATGCAAGGAAGATCATGAATATCCTTTAGAAAATCAATCAATAATGTGGGTGTTGATACACTATGAATAATTATAACTTGAAAAAATGGCTGAGTCAAAGGATGGTATCAAACTAGAGTAAATGTACATTGTTTGGGAATACAGTGATGTATTTTTTGAAGAGTTAACAGAAATTCCCTCATATCGTGAAGTATACTTCTCAATAAAAAGTATACCCTGTTCCACTTCTATCTCCAAATTCCCTTATAGGACGACCCCAATTGATCTAGAGGAGTTAAAGAAGAGGCTGCAAGAGAATTTGAAAAAATGGTTCACACACCCTACAACATCACCTTGGGTTGTGCCAGTTCTTTTTTTTAATTAAAAGGGATGGATAAATTCTATTGTGTATCGATTACCATGATCTCAACAAGATTAATATAAGGAACACGTATCCCATTACAAGGATTGATGACTTTTTAGATAAAATACAAGGAGTTAATTTCCTGTCAAATTCAGATCTTCATTATGGATATGATAAACTGAAGGGGACAAAAGAAGATATTTAAAATAATGATTTTCATATAATTTATGAGAGCTACGAGTTTATAGTTATTCCATTTAGAATTAAAATTCCCCTATAATATTCATGGATTTTATGAATAGAGTATTTGGAGACTACTTTGAATTTTTTTTGGTAGTGTTTATTGATGATATTATCATTTACTCTAAGAGTAATGAGGAACATGAAGAGCATATAAGGATTGTTCTAATGAGATTAAGGAAGGATAAAATGCATGATGAATTCATAATTTCTGAATTTTGGATGTAATAATTCACATTATTGGGTGACGTGATCACAAGTGAGGTAATTTATGTGGACTCTTCAAAGAAAAAGGAAAATGAGGAATAACCTAGACCCACTAGGGTCATGGAAATACATAGTTTTATTGGATTATATGGATACTACGGACATTTTTTGATAAATTTATCCTGATTTTATATCCAAATAACTAAGTTAACATGGAAAGGGGTAAAGTATGTATGGAAAAAATAATGTGAGGAAAGCGTTAAGGAGATCAGGAAGAAGATACTCACTGTGCATGTACTCACACTTCTAATAAGTGGAGAAGGTTTTGTGATATAAAATGATTCTTAAAAGAAATGATTTGATTTTTTACTCATGAATAATGATAATTTTATCTCCTATGCATCAGGAAAGTTTAAGATCCCTGAGAAAAACTACCCAATTCAGGATATGGATTTATAAGCTATGATATTTGCTCTGAATATTTGGTGGAAGTACCTCTATGGTGAAAAGTGTCATATATATATCGATCACAAGATTCTAAAGTATATATTAAAACAAAATGAGCTCAACATGAATCAAAGAATATGGTTATAGATAATCAAGGATTGTGATTTATCTATTCACTACCATCTAAAAAAGGAGAAAAAATTAGCTGATGATCATAAAAAAACAACCTTCTACTCTATCCTTGATGTGGATTGAGAAAGGACATATCTTCATCGGTATGTAAAGGATGGATCTTGAAATCATAATGGATGGGAATAAATCATACATTTCCCAAATTATTTCCAAACCATATATCTAAGAGAAGATCATGGAGGCATAGAGGGATGATATAGAGATAAAAATGAAAGTGAAAGTGGTAAAGTAATAGAGGCTACAGGAGTTCCACATTGATGATAATGGTGTGATTTGGTTTAGAATGAGTCTTTTTGTGCCTTCATCATCTGAGATAAAGGAGTTGTTGGATAATGCACATAGATCATATTTTTCCATCTATCACAAATGTAAAAACATGTACTATGATATTCGAGAACACTTGTGGTGGGACAACATGAATAAGGGGATTGCGGAGTATATATAAAGGTGTTTATAATTTCAACACATTAAATAAATGTTACAGAAGTCCAAAGGGATGATCCAAACATTGCCTATGCCCAAATGGAAATGACAGAATGTCACTGTGGAATTTATCACTGGTCTCATGAATACATCCAAATGAAATAATCTGATATGGGTTTTCATGGATCGACTCACTAAGACATCCCACTTAATTACTATTAAGGAAGATTTATCAAATGAAAAACTTTCCATGATATTTTTGAAATAAGTAGAGAATATTCATGATGTTTCAATTTTGATAATATTTGATCATGATCTAAGGTTCACATTTAAATTATTGAGAACTATTCAACATGGTTTGTGTACTTAATTGAATTTTAGTATAACCTATCACCCTCAAACTGATGGCTAGTATGAATGGACTATTCAGATGCTTGAGGAAATGAAAGGATCTTGATTAATGGAATTCAAAGGTGGATGGGATTAACATCTCGTATTGGGTGTGTTCTCATATATCAATATATTATATTTGATTATTAAATTGGATCCATATTAAGTTCTATATGAGAAGTAATTAAGAATACCAACTTATTGGGATGAAGTTGGTGAACAAATTCTAATTGGACTTGAACATATGCAAGAGATGGCAGATAAGGTTAAATCCATCCAATAAAATATAAAAGCAACTCAGAGTCAGAAAAAGATATTTTCAGACTACCATCAAAGGGACTTCAGGTTTGATGTTAGAGACCAAGTTTTCCTTTGAATATCATCATGGAAGAGATTCACATTGTTTGGAAATAAAGGTAAGCGTAGCCCAAGGTACACCAGACCCTTTGAGATCCTTGATCGTATAAGATAAGTTTCCTATCAGAGTAAACTTCCACCAATTATAGATAAATTTCATTATGTTTTCCATGTATCAATCCTGAGGAACTACATACCTTATCCCTCACATTTACTGAATCCAGAGGTAGTATAACTGGAGAATGAACAATCATATGAAGAGTATCTGGTGAAGATCTTGGATTATAGGGACAAATTTATATGGAACAAGATAAATCTAATTTTAAAAGTGTTGTGGAGGAAACATATGTATGAAGAGGAAACACTAGAACTAGATGAAATAATAAAACTTAAGTTCCCTCATCTATTCTCAATTGATAAAATGAGTTGAAATTTCATGGATGAAATTTCTAAAGGGGGGGGGGGAATTTAAAAACCTTGATTTTATAAATGATATATTTATCTTTAAATAAATGTGTTATATAATATAATATATAGTATTATAAACATAAATACTTTTAAATAATATTATTTCATTAATAAATACTATTACATTAATCAACAATGATACAGATTAAAATTCAAAACATTATAATTGGACAAAACATATAAAATAGAAAAGATAAAATTAGATAATATGGATCACCCCAATCCACTAGAACCTTATCCTTCACTTGTAAAACAATAAATAAAGTTACTAAACAAATAAAAATTTTATAATATATAATTCTAGAACCTTTAGAGGAAATGATTTGAATAATGAGTAAAGGAAAATATAGGAATTTATAGGAGGTAATGTGACTGTTGGAAAAGCAATTTTACCTCAAAATAATATATTGTTATATAAATAACACTTATAACGTCAAATTTATGTAAATATAAATATTATAATTTCAAAAAATAAAAAATATGATTAAAAATATCAATGAAAATATAAGCACATTTTTAATAAAATGTATTTTAAATAATTTTGTAAAAAACATAATTTTTATATTAAAAATTAAAATCACCTATTTTAGACATTTATTTTAATAAAATTAATATCATTTTTTAAATTAGTTCATTGAAATTTTCTATGGGGTATTTTTTGGTAATTTTATGAAATACTTCAATTTTTGGGTGAATAATAAAAATAGAGTTTTTCACAAAGCTAGTGTATCTTAAATTTAATCATTCATGATAAAATAATGACATAATCCTATATGGAACTTGAGGTTTGTAAATGATATAATTTATTCCATATATTATTCATTAAAATACAATAAACATTATTTAGAAACCTAAAAATATCTTTCCAAAACCTAAAGTCAAAAGTGATTCCTTAAAATAACAATTTCTCTTTTTTTCCACTTTACTTTTTAATAAACAAATTAATTCTAATTTTAAAGGGTATTTAATGTCTTGAAACCATTTTATTGTATTTATATATGATTTAAATTTATAAAAATTCACTATTATAACTTTTACCTTTTATATAATATTTTATTCAATATTTTATCCTAAAAATACCCCTCCCCTCAAGTATAAATAACCCATATCCCTCCCACTGGAAAATAACTCATACCACTCTTAAAAATGCCAAAAATCTACCAAAATACTTCTTATTAATCCCCATAGAATAACTAGGGACGTTTTGGAATAAGCCAACCCAAGCAATCATGGTATTTGTTGTGGTGTAAAGTATATGCTTCACCGGGAATTAAGTATGTTTCGATCAACTCTTATTCTTTTTTATTTCCACTTCTTATTATCTTTATTTTTGTCACCATCCATTTAAAAAAAACCATATATAATTAATAAATAAATAATTTAAAATTATAATAATGATTTTAACCTACTTTAAGTATCATATTTTCTATATATTTAAATTTCAAACATCCCTTTTCCGCTCTCTTGACAATGTCCCATCAAAGGCTGGTTAACCACCTAAAGAGACATTTCCATGTCAAAAACTATAACCATCATCATGGATGTATATTATAAATTATGTATAATATATTAATATTTAATTAAATTTTTTACAAGATTCTAGAATTAATTATACTACTGTATAAATAACTTTGAAAAAAGTAACAAAATCGAGGAAAAAACGAAAATATTTTATGTGAAACATGATATCAAAATGACTACCCTATAACAAATGAAATTAAGAAATATAATAAAATAAGAATAATAGATATATAGTGGTGAGAATTAAAATAATTCACTTCTAGGTTAATGTTTTAATAAATATAAGTTTATTATCCATGAGGCACAAAAGTGAAGGAATAAAGCAGGAAGTAAGGTAAGGGGATTCTCGACCCCAATTCCTTTCTTTGGGTTATTCTCTATTAAATGGTAGGAATGTTAATATTATTTCCTTAAAATTTAGTTTCCCTTTTACTTATAAGATATACATGTTCCAATCATGGTCAAATGTTTTCTATGAAAATACTCTTTTTCAAAGTGACTTTAACTTCCAAAACATCATATTATACTCCTCCTAAAATGATTCTTGTCTTCTCAATAATAATGGTGTTTTATGTCCAAGTATGATCTCCCTTATTCATTTTGGAACCAAAAAGGTTATGCATGAAAGTATGATTTATGATATCCTTATGAATAACATTCTCTTCCTTGGGTTTAGTTCATGATTATGATTGTTATGCATTTTACGTGGCATGAATGATTATGTTAATATTATGATGTGATGGGTGGGAATCGAATTATATATCCCTCCAATGTATTGTGTACTGTTATGTATATCATGACATAATGTGTATTATGTGTGAAAATGATAATATATTTATTTTCATAGATTATGTTATGACTATACACATATGTTATGCATGAACATGATGCTAGAAATTTTCCCAAATATGTGTGGTATTTGAACATTTAGACATGATGTTTTATTTTTATGCATTTCTACATTTCATGCCTATATCACATGTATCCATCATGATAGTTATTATGATCCTATGATTATGATTTTATGATGATGAATATTCTCACCCATGTTATACTGATCCAAGTATCTATTCATCATCTTACAAGGATTTAAGATCACCCCTTTCATTGATGTATATCCTTAGGTGATTACTTGTACTAAGGAGAATCTGAGGCTCACTAAGAAGATAGAGAATACATAATTAAATAATGTTTATGTTTTATTATGTAAAATTTATGTAAGAGACAAAATTTACCAAGACACTAAATCATTTGATCCTGGATTTGTATCTCAACTATGTTGTTTATCTTAAAAATGATTTAATAGTTATGTAATGAAATATAGGGTCTCTAAATATACTGAACTAAAATTTCATACCACTATATAATGATATTTATTATAAGGAAAAAACGATGGATATTCTAGATCATGATGATAATGTTATATGAAATAATACCACTCACATGTTCAAAGTTTTTTGGATAAACGACCAATTTTAAGAAGCTATAGGGGATCTGAAGGAAATTACGATGTAGAAGTATCCTCATTTGTTGGTATCAGAGTGATAAATTTCGAGGGAGAAATTTATTTTAAGAGAGGTATAATGTAACACCCCAATTTTTTATGAATTATTGTTTTTTAATAAATTAAATTTATTTGATAGCTTGGATTATATGAAATACTAATTTACGTTTTCACTACTTGTAATACTAGGTAATTTTGTGTTACACATGACACTGAGTTTTAACAGAACAACAATATACTATGAATATTATTTTTCAAACCTGAATATTATAACCTAGATATTAAACATAGAAATATTAATAGTAATAAATAATTTTTAAATATTATTGATAATGGTTTTACATGAGGAAAACATATAGATAAAAAAGTATATAATTTTTAGTAAAGTATTCATATGTTTCAAAAATATTATTTTCTAAAAAAATGATTTTTGTTTCTTATTTTGAACATTAAAAAAAATTAATTTTTGAAAATTTTTTAAAATGAGTTTTATAAAATGAAATGAAATTTTTAAATCATCATATCAAAATTATCTTAGGGTGAATTATTCAGATTTTTCTAAAAATTTTCATTTTTTGAGGAATAGTGAAAAAGACTGAATTTTAATTGAAAACTGCAGTTTTTAAATTTATTTACAAAGATAAATTATATTTTAAATTTCTGTTAAAGAAAAATTTGTTCAAATATAAATAAGTTAATCAAATTTATATTAGTTTAATCAATCTCATAATGAATTTTGATATAAAATCATTTCAAACTTTTAAACATTTTATCTTTAAAAACTCTCTATCTTGTCCCATCTACGAGATTAATTTTATATTAAAATTTTACAATTATGTGAATAACATTTTGAAAAATTGAAAAAATAATTTTATTAAGATTAATTTATATTATTTAATAATATCAACTTAATTTGTGACAAAAATAAATATTTAAATACTAAAAAATATTTACCACAATTAATGTAAAAAATAGGTTTACGAGGGGTTAAATAAAAAATATTTGGGTTAAAATGACCTATAAAATTATCTAAAATATATTTTATGGAAATATTTAGACCTCATAATTACTAATATTATAATTTTATCCATTTTTGGAAACTTTTTACATGTAAAAAATGTGGGTACACATTTTCTTTTCAAATAATTACAACTATGTCACGCAACTCACATATAAAAGGCCACCCCCTATTACCCTAAATTCACAGCGTAAAAAGTTTTGGTATAGACAATAACTACCCAAATAACTTCCCAAATCACCTTTTCTCATACTATAATCATTATTTTTAACATAAATATAACTTAGGATTGCTTTTGGTGCAATCATTAGGAGGAGACCTGAAGTAGAGGTAATATTTATCAATGAGCATTTTTGTTTTATTTATTACCCCACCAATTAAATTATTATTATATAATGTTGATATAAAAACCTAATTATCTTCTATATACAATGAATTATTTTGTTAAGATAACATCCAAAAAAAATTTCCACTTCCATCAAATGGCTTACAAAATCATCATTTGTGTGTACGACGGAGTACCGCCTCACGAACCGATGTCATTAATTTTTCCATTAACACATCTCATGGTTAGAAATAATTATATTATACATATATATATATATATTATTTATAATATTGTTATACTCATGTAAATTTTATATGATACATAAATTCATAATTCCCATTTTGTGGGAATATGATAACTTCGATCCTGTGTACGACATTCCACCGCCTCGTAAAGCGATGCGATTCATTCAGGATTTACATAGAATGTAATAAAAATGGTTTCAAAGAAAATATGGGATATATATGTCATAAAAATGGTTATCAAATTAAAATATATCATTCAATTTTATTTCATTCAATACATCGAGAAAATGGAAACAACATTCATGTGTATGTACGACCTACCATCTCCAAAACAATGTATTTCATTTACTACCTCTATATTTTATAGATTAATAAAAATTAATATATAATAAATATATATGATATTTATATCATGTTTAGAATTCTTTATCTTATGAAAAATCTGATCAAATTAATATGAAAAAGATAACAAATCAAAACATATACAAAAACCAAAGCGGTTATTACCCAAAACGTAACTTTAACATGGAATTGATAATAAAAAGGTAATAAAAGGTCATAAAAATTATCATATGGTATGATATTTATAAATATAATTCTTTAATTAATTTATAATAAATATATATTAATTTTACAAGAGGTTTTAATGTGTAAAAAGAAAGTTAAGACATAAGGTAAGGGATTTTTGTTTCAATTTTATTTCTTTGAGACATATGTTATGTTATGGACCTATATTATCATTTTATGTGTATTTAAAACCAATTTCACATTAAATATCATGAATTTATTTATCATAATGATATTTTAACTTCCATTTTATGTTATTACTTCACGGGTCTTACGATTCAAAGACAAAAAATAGGTAATGATTTTATGTTACAGTCTCATATTTTATTGGGATTGTTTAGGATTATGTTTCTAGAAATAAGATATTATGATCTTCCTATAAATAAACTCATTAATTATTTTATTATATATTTATTCATGATATTTTAAAGTAATATTACCATTTTCACACTTTTTGGTACTTAAAATAATTGAGAACATTCTTTTATAAAAATCAGACTTTATTTCTCTCATCGGTTAGGTTATGTTTTCTTCCAAAACCATGATTTCTAATTATTTTTTCAAAAATGGTTTATTATTATCCTATGATTTATTTAGAAAGAATATTTACCCATGGTTTACATTTTATATAAATTTTCCAAAAACAATCTTCATGTTACTTTCTAAACAATGCCCATTTGTATTTATCAAAAATGTGAAAGAAATCCTTGTTTTAACATGTACGACCTGAATGAAACTTACCATAATCATGAATTTTTTTTATTTGATCATTTTATTATAATTTTTCATGTTTATTTTAAAATAAAAGTATTTTATAAATGTTTTATGTTTTAAAAAGGGATTTTCAAAGAGGAACAAATATTTTCTTTAAGAAATGTTTTAAATGATGGATCAAAATAATTATCCAAATAAGATGACATCAATTGATGTTATTTATGGCTTAATATATATTTAATACAAGGATAAAATTATTATAATTTCCCTAAATGGTTTATTTTTGTTGATGTCATGATGTTTATGAAACCCATTTATTTTACTTATGTTATACCATGATACAATTATTATGAAACCTGCCTATTTTTCCATGGGTATTGCTATAATAAAATGTTGAAATGATTCTGAATATTTTCTATTTTATATGGGTTATAATAAAATCAAATGTTTATGAATTTAATTTAATTTCATGATTTATTATATTAATAATGTTTTATGTTCTTTTGGAACACATATATATGATTTTCATGATGAGATGGGTGGGACCTATATCTACCTCCAATGCATTGGATAAATGTTTATATCTCATAAGATAGGAAGGATTGTATTGGTGAGTGAATGCAGTTTAGTAAGTTAATTTGTCTTCTATGAAGTTCTTGGGAGTGAAATTGACTACGATGGATGTTTTGGAGTGAACCCTTTCAACTTTTATAGCCTTGGTAGTGAGAATTGACTACTATGGAAATGATTTTATATGATAATGTGTATGATAAAAATCTATGTCGTATGAAAATAGTATGATCTCATGGATCATTTTATTTGATTATATTATTATTATTTTATTATTAACTTTAAATATTTATTCCAGAACTCAATATTATGATCCTTGATATGCAACGTATGGGTTTCCAATGCTATGATCATATTCGCATACCCTTATATTCATGTTATGTTTACGTATCTCCCTTGTTTACCCTGAATAAGCATTAGAGATCACACTTATTATATTTCCATTCCCTAGGATATGAATAAATTTATTACATATGATATGTCTAAGTAGGGTAATAGTTATAAAAATCATAGTGGTAGATAATGTAGTTTATGTATGGACCCGTTGTTTATGTTTCCAAGTTTCCGAATACAATAAACTATTATAGTCCTCAGGCATGGGTATTTTTAATGCAATGGATATTAAAAAAAATGATTTAATATTTATTTATGATAAGTTGTGTTCTCTATAATAACCATGATCAAAGTAAAAATACCAAAACTACCGAACCATACCATACACAAAAAACAAAGCAATTATCACTCAAAATAGTGATTTAACAAAGAATTGTTAATAAATGACTCAAAAAAGACTGTAAGTAAATCATATATTTTATGGAATATATGATTATGGATTTTAAATTTATTTTTAATAAATATATATCTATTATACAAGATGTACAAACATGAATGAAGGAAATCAGATCTGAGGTAAGGGTTTCTCATCTTACTTTTACTTCCGTGATACATATTCCATATTGACCACATAATTACTTTTTGTGTTGAATATAATTCCCATTTAATATATTATATCATGAATATATTTATTTTCATGGTATTTAAGGATTAATTTTATGTTTTTTTGTTCACAAAGACTACGATTCAAATTTTACAAATGTTGTAAAGGTTTACTTCACAATCTCATCATTATTCAAGATTGTTTATATTTAAGTATCCCTTGGGGGATTTTTTTGACATTTATATATTAAATCCAATATATTTTATTCTACACTGGTTATTGATTAAATTTTCATGAAATAGTACCATTTTTCTCTCTTTGATACTTAAAATTATTGGGAAAATGTTTTTAAGGAAAGATGACTTTACTTATCTCTTAAGTTGAAAACCATTTTTCTTTCATATACATTTTTTATAAAAATATTTTGAATTTTTTTTAAAACAATTAAACTGATTTATTACATAAATTTTTATCTATGCTTTACTTTTTAAAAAATGATTTTTAAGGAATCTTCTTGTCATTTTCTGAACAAGTTACCTTTTTAATTTTATAAAAAATTTGAAATAAATCATTATTTTAATGTACATGACATGCATGGAATTTTCATACACCCTTACCAAAAATTTATTTTAAGTTACCTTTATAGGTTTATATGGTTTTTTAAAAGAAAAATATTTAACATAATTTTCTAAAATATTTTAGCTTTTAAATGTGATTTCCTTTAAAAACATGACTTTTCTCAATGGTTCGACTTATTTGTTTTTTGTTTTGAATACTTAATTTCATATTGGTAAACATTACCCACAAACTAAGGAATGTTTCATGATAATATGAGGATTTTTTGGATACCATATTTCAGGAAATTAGATAAATAGAGTGGGCCACATGCTTAGTGCATGATTAGATCTAACCATGTGGGGATATTGTGTTCAGTAGGAGTCTTCATGCTATGTCTGCAACAGTGAAAGTTAAGGTTTATTCACTTGTATACTTTCATACCTCGGTGATAGTGTCTTTTCACATGGTTTGTCCATAGTTAGTAAAACCATGTTCCTAGCCCATGCAAGTGGAGTTTAAGGGAAGTGGGTGGTGCACAGTTGGCACATGGTTTGGCCAATCGTGTGTCCAAACCCTGTGAGCATGTTTTGAGGGGTGATTTTATAGTTTTTCCCTTATTGAACTTCAAACCTCACCACCAACTTTCTTTTACAATTTCTAGCATGAAGCACCACTTTCTTCATTGTGAGCTCTCCCTCTTCCTCTTCTAGGTATTAAGATAACCCCTCGATTGGAATTCTGAATCGAATGCCGTCAGAAGATATCAATCCGAATTAGTAAGATCCATAATAATCTTGTTTAATTTCATCATTTATCTCCCCATAATTTTCACTATGTTGTAGATAGATCAATTTTCATATTTTAGGGAATTTTACTATTCTATCCATTCTACTTCAAACCTAATATCGACATTGAGTGAGGAGTCATATATGACCCTAAGGTAGGCGGTCTAGTTGTTCTACCTAAAAGTTTTAATGATTTCATATATTTCCCATTATACTACATTCTGGACATTTCCACATATTCCCCCTAAATTTTTTTTCTACCCTTCTAAATCAATATAGGAATGTTATTATAATCCCATGGAACCTTGTTAAATGATTAATGGGTTTTGACCATTTTAATTTCCACCCCTTTGGGTGTTAGAAGATAATTACTACTTGATATAAATGATATTAGAACTGACCACCTCATAAGTTGTTTGAATTGACTCTAAAATGGATATTCCTTGATTAATTAAATTAAATGGATTTGTTTAATGAATTATAAGTGGGTGGAAAGGCCATAATACGTACTATTTACCTATAAATGTGAATTTTATAAAATTGTGATGTATGTGCTTTATTATGTTTGATGAATTAGAATGTTTTATATATAATGAATTGCTATTATTATTGGAATTCCATGGATATTTGTTGTTAAATTATGAATAATGGACTTATCGAGCATGACATTTCATGTGCCCTTATATCGGGTGTTAGGCATGATATATCACACCATTATACTTTTCTCTAGATGATGGAAATAATGCTCCACATTATATTGCTTCTTGCGTTGGGAATGAAGACTCAACCCACCATATCATGTGATTGGAAAGATGTCTCGCATTCATATGAGATTATGAGTTAGTATCATTTCTAGATCCATTTTATCATTAGAATAGTTATGGACGCCTGAGTTGCACCTTGGGTCGAGCTATAAACTAATATCCATGTATATGGATCTAAAAATACTCATGTATAGTGTTCATATAAATCTAAAAAAATCATATATATACATGATGACCATATATATAGTTACTAGTCAAACTCTTACACCAGCTAATGTCAAAGTAGGCAGAGCTATCCAGGTGTCCTGTAGGAACCTGAGTCGGTTGGTTTTTATTATTCCGCATTGTTTATTATTCATTATACCCACACACTACTATGATATATACACTATATGGATTATTTCTTAACACTTTTGGTGGTGGCCTACAGATTTTATCTCACACCCTACCTAGGCATCTGTTGGTATTCAAGTAAAATTCATGTTTGTAGGCATGGATAAGGGAAAGCTACCAACTATATATACTTGATCTAATTTACTTACATCATAGATCATGGAAGAAGAGGACCACGAATTTTCTCATGATTCTAGTGGATCTTTCCTTTGTTTTTTTGTATAGCATGTTGTATATGCATATCCCCTATATCCTCTATTTTCATTTGTGTATATCAGAATGCTAGGGAATAATCATGTATATGACCCAACCTATGGGATTATTATTATTATTGTTGTTGTTTTTGGTTCTTTAATATTTCATAGCTGATTAATTTATTTGTTTCCACTATTAAATTTGTTATATTATGATGGTGCTATTATATGTTTATTTTTCATATTCACTATGCCTCTTTGAGATGAGGGTGTAGTCTTTGCATTTTACCACTTTACACCCATGTTGATAGTCGAAAACCTATCACGTATGGGGAGGCATGCTTGAGGCTATATAACCCATCGGCTCAAGGCTCGGTTTAAGTGAATCCTGGGTCTGGAAGTTACAAAGTGGTATCAAAGGTTCTTTTCCTTTTCTGTTACTATTTGTGTATTCGATATAACACTAAGATATACTAGAATTTGGTAATGAGCCTATTCCTAGTAGTAGATAACCAATGTATATGGGAAACCCGAATTACCTGGGATGAGTTACTATTTTTAGGATTTTATATTGTTATAGTTGATATGATTTCACCATGGTGTGACACACATGTTTTGTGATATAATTATTATTTTTCGATTTCATTAAAATGTACTTTGTTCCTTAGCCTGATAAAGTATGGAGTTAACATATCATGCATTATTATAGGAACATTAAGACTAATATGGAATTAATTTTTCCATTCCACATCTACTTTAGGTTTTCATTTTCCTAATTTATATAATTAGTCCCTTGATTATTTTATATGGAAATGTGCTAACAATTCATTGAGGGAAAATATTATTGGATCAATTAAAGTTTATATATTAATCTAAATGGCGTTTTCCGACATAGATTGGTGATGAAACCTTAAATAACCAACTCTACCATGTTGTAGGTTTTAGGACCTTTGGTTTTTGACCATGGTATATATATATATATATATATATATATATAAAGAATATGAGCTGCTATGAATTTAAATATTTAAAAGTGAAACAGTTATTGCTAAATACGATGCCAATTGTGAAGTAAAGGGTGTTTTACTTTATTAATTGAAATTAAAACTCCATATATCATAACATCTAACAAATAAGATGATACATAGACCGAAACCCTACCTTAGTAGTGGGTATTTGGGAGTGTGTATTAGATTCTTGGTGCATAATATATATAGTATTTCCTTATAACATATAATTGGATTTTTGATTAGGAAGAGTGGTGTAGACTTTTTTATAGGAAGGATATATACCTTTCCGTTTATCTATTTGTAATTATTGAACTATTGAATTGTCTTTTGAGAAATACAATTGGCATTGAATAATTATGCCACCCTGGTATCCTCAATTCATATTCCTAGATTTTAGTGATGACCATGCACCATATATGGTGAGCCATGAGCCTCTAGTGATACCTCCTATGGTTCCACCTATAGAAGCACCTTTTTTTTGATATGGGCATTGGCACCCAGTTTTGAGTGGTCTTTTTCCATATTATGAATTCTATGAATGGTGTTGTTTGACCCACCCTGATTATGGAAGAATTGACATGGGTGTTTCAGCAGCCCCATCCTCCCACGTTCTAAGGGGATGGAAAACCTCATGATGTAGAGTCTTAAATAGAGGCTATGATTTATATTTTCAATCATTTGTAGACACCTCTAGAGTTAAGGGTCAATCATGCTGCCTATATAAAGAATGGATTTTCCAAGTGATGGTGAGATGTTATTACCCAAGTTAATCGATATACGAAACCCTAGTGTATGTGATATCTGGTTGAATACAGAGCCTACAGTAAGATGGGACATATCCAACGCTCTTGAAAGACATTTCCATTAGTTCCTAGTGAGAGGGGATCTAAGCCTTCTCCATTTTCCATAGTAGGTCCAATAATATCTCATTAGGTAGGCAGATAAAATACCACTAACCACTCAGGCTGAGGTGGCGGTCCAGGAAAAGGTGGAAAGACTTAGAAATTTCAGCCCCAGTAGAGTGGTCCTACTCAGGGTAGCCAGGTTGCGACTTAGGGCTATGGTATAGGCTTGTTACGTGCAATATAGCCTACGAAAGAGGATAAGATCCCACCAACTTCTACTATTTGAGGTAATATTCTAGAAGACTCTACTTTAGTGTCTGCTTTATTTGAAAATGTCTCATCACACTCTTTTATATATGAAGAAATTATGGAGATTCTGGTCCTTGATTTAATGTTTTAGTATGGTGTTATGAAACTTGATACATCATTGGGTATCTTATCCAAGAGTTCTCTCCAATTTAATAAAATGTCCACTCGATATAGGAGGATATCTCTTTATATGGAATATTTTTATCCTTTACATGGTAGGGTTGGATGTAATTATTGGGATGGACTGGTAAGTTCCCTATCAAGATCATATTTATTGTCATCACGAGAGGGTGATGTTTACATAACCTGGGGGTGATAGACATATCCATATGGGATAATGGGATATCCATCCATCTCGAGTTGGACCTAAGCATTAGGGTCTGGGTATAGTGACAACCCATATTTCTAGTGTCTTATAGGATGATCATAGAATATGAACTACTTTTTTACCTCCTATAGTAGATCATTTCAAGGATGTATTCCCTAATGAATTTTCTAGACTACCACCTATGAGAGAGGTAGAATTAACCATTGAGATAATTCCAAGAGTAGTAGTAGTGTCCATTACTCATTGTAGGATAGCAATTACAGAGTTTCTAGATCTCAAGAAATAGTTCGAAGACTTATATGCTAAAGGATTTATCTAACCTTGAACCTCACCATGGGGTTCACCGATCCTTTTTTATAAGAAGGAATATGGTACACTTAGGCTTTTCATGAATTACCAATGTAACATCCCCAAATGATAAAGGGTTAAATGGATAAATGATATGACTCATGCCAACAAGGTGCACCTTCCTTTTTGGGAGCCTGTCTGATTAGAACTCCACAGTTTAGCATGCTTGGCCTAGAGTAGTGATCAGGATGGGTGACCCTCTGGGAAGTTTCCCAGAGTGTGTGTGAGTGAGGACAAAGCACACTGGAAAGGAAATGTGTTGGCCTGTGGAAAATTTCATTAGTCAGATGACCTGTTCGGGCATGTGGGTGGACCCTGGGGTGGACCCCATATGTCTGTGGGGAAACTGGTGGTACCTGGTAGGTCAGGACCCAACAGCCATGTTAAGGCGGGGTGTCTGTGTTGTCACCGGGGCCCGGTTGTCACATTTGGTATCAGAGCAGGAACCCAGCCTTAAGTGCGCGATGCACTGCCTGGGTTGATATGTAGGGACCACAATGTGGGCGTTGTGCTCTCAGGGGGGGGGGGTGATTGTACATCCCCAAATGATAAAGGGTAAAATGGATAAATGATATGACTCATGTCTACAATGTGCACCTTCTTTTTCGGGAGCCTGTCTGATTAGAACTACACAGTTAAGTGTGCTTGGCCTGGTGTAGTGATCAGGATGGGTGACCCTCTGGGAAGTTTCCCAGAGTGTGTGTGAGTGAGGAGAAAGCACACTGGAAAGGACATGTGTTGGCCTGTGAGGAATTACATTAGTCATATGACCTGTTCGGGCATGTGGGTGGACCCCATATGTTTGCGGGGCAACTGGTGGTACCTGGTAGGCCAGGACCCGACAACCATGTTAAGGCAGGTGTCTGTGCTGTCACCGGGGCCCGGTAGTCACAAAAACTACCCAAATTGTGTTTTTTTCCACTAAGAGATCTAGGAAAACCTGTCATAATGTACATAGAGACTCCATCCCATTTTTCACTCAATAATGGATAATATCCATAAAATTATAGTCGATTACTGATGTTACACCTTCACCTACTGACAAGTGGAACACCAAGTGATGAATTCGGTTGCCTCTCATTTCATACCGGGTTATCAATACTAGCAACGTACGCCTCGATACATCTTAGTAAAATCAGGATATACTGCCCAAATTGAGGTGTAAAATTCCCACATTAAATCCACTTTGATATCTACTGGGACCCAAACATGCCCATGAAAGTACAAGGTCTCATCCTCATCCATGGTCAAATTAGAAGATGAATCGACATCTGAGATACTCTCCCTTATGACTATGCCTTCAATACCTGAGGATTTCCACCTTTTCATCCATTGAAAAAAATTATAGGTCACTACTAAATCTGAGAGGATATTCTACTTATGATTTTATGAAACCTCAAAATTCATTTCTAAAGAAAATTTCATAAGCTTCTACTCAACACCGGAACCATGAACATCCTTTTTCTGAGTCTTCTAGATCATAAAATCATCTATAATATTGCCTTCTCTAGGCATGTAGGTAAGCATGAAATCAAAGGATTGGATGTAATTAACACATCTTTGTTTCTTGAGATTCAAATCATGCTTTGTAAATATATACATGAGTATTTCTGGTTAGTGAATACCATAAAATTATCCCCAAGTAAATAATGACTCCAACGGCTTAAATCATGGAAAATAGTGGAAAGATTTAGGTTGTGTGTCCGGTAGTTATGCTAATGAAGCATCAACTGATGAGACCCATACACTATGACTCACTCATCCTACATTAGAACTTTTCCCAGCCTCATATCTAATGCATCATAATAAATATTATAGCTTCTTCCTTGCTCTATAAGAATCAGGATAAGTGCTAAAGTTAATTTTTTCCTTCAACTCTTTGAAGGATACTTCATAGACTTCTGATCATTAGAATTTCACACCCTTCATAGTCAATCCCATAAGAGGAACATATTGGTGTGATAAATACTAGATAAATAATATGTAATATCTTTCTAGAACCAATATAATATGTATTTTAATTAATTTCTTGGGATACTTTTAGAAAATTATAGCTCTCAATTTCTCTGGGTCTATTGACACTTGTAACTTTGAGATGATATGACGTAGGAAGTGAACCTTTTTGATCCAAAACTGGCATTTACTGATCATAGTGTAAAGATGGTTCTCTCTCAATGTATTCATTTTGATCTCAATATGTTGTCCATGGTCATGTCTAGAATGATAATATGCTAATTTGTCTCCCATAAACACTACCTCAAATGGATCCAAGTATAGGTGGAAAACCCAATTCACTAGAGAAATGAAAATAAAATGTGTGTTCATGAGACTGAATGAAATTACCTGATACTCATAAAGACCAATCCTACTCCAAAAATCTATACAAGGTATTTCTAACGACTTGAAATTCACATAATGATATCCAAAATTCAAATAAATCTTTGAAAACGCCCTAGCTCCTCTGATCTAATAGAAGATGTCATCTATTTGAGTCTGTGGATACTAGTTAATAACTATGAGTTTTTTTCGACCATTGGTTGTCACGACCCGTCCTCGGGGCCCGTGCCGTGACTACCCGAAGCCCGCCTTCCATAGGCCAGGGGTTGGCGACTAGAACCAAGGCGTAAATCCCAAGAAAAAGGGAAGGCATTGCCTTTAAAAGTAAACAAACACCACAGAGTAAGCCAACAGAAGTAATCACTAAGTAAACTGAGTACAATTAAGTGCGGAAAGTAAATGGGCCCAAATAAAAACCCAAAATGAAAGTAAAGTACAACTGAAAAGAAAGTACAACAACTGAAAGTAAAGCAACAACGTTGAGTCGTCCTCTGGTACTCCCACCTGAAGGGTGGGTACAGATAACCACCTCATCTCCTCGGGTCCAGCTGTCCGCTCTATGTACGTCCCGCCCAGTGGTCCACCTCTAGGTATCGACCTGCTCCGCACGCCTCAACCACGAACAACGCTCTCCGTCGTCTACAACCAACACCACGTAGTGCAGGCATAACCCGTGCAGGGGTGAGTATAAGATACTCAGTAGGGACCCCGAGACCCCCGAAGGTCTCCCAGAATCCACAAAGGATAATCCACAAAGGAAAGATACAATCACAAAGTAACATCCGACACTACTTAGGTATATGCCCATACATATACCTAAGTTATCAATTCTAGTTGGCCTCCAACATCCGAGCCCAAGTTCGATCACATCCACACAGGATAGCACAACACAATCCATATAGGAAATAAAATCAAGGTTCATCTTGCACAGGTATACTTCTTCGTATGACGATAGAGATGATCCAATGTAGCCAATGATTCATCTAAGCGGTCAGACCCACACAGGATCGATAGGTATTAACCCCCGCAATGACCCACAAAGGATCAATAGGTACTAACCCCCGCAATGACCCACATAGGATCAGACCCACACAGGATCTGTAGGCGCTGGCCCACACTGGACGGCTAAGCGCTGACCCACATAGGATCGGTAGCACTGATCCACGTAGGATCGCTGAGTGCTGTAGTCGTCGCCGTCGAATTAATGGAGGATTTCTGTACAGTCGTCATCGTCATCGTAGTCGCAGCCAGCCCTAGGGTTCGCGCACACAGCAGACTCGTTCGGGAGGATCCGCTCCATGAGCCGAGGGGATGATAAATCAACTGACATGTAGTCCAAAGTTGATTTATCCAAAAGTTCCGTATCGACAACAGGAACTCAACGTCACAGACGGCGCGTCAATCGGACGCCCGGTCTGAGAGTTATTGGCCTTTTCGTCTTAGGGGCCCGGTTGGTTTTTCAGTCAAACCAACCCGACCATACTCCAAATGTGTCCAAACCTCGAGAAGAGTAAACCAAAAGGTCCGTCTCACTAAGAGGAATCTATCAAAGTCGACGACACGTCAATCGGACGTCCGGAGCTCAAGTTATAAGCGTTTCCGCTCCGAGGGCCTGGTTGGTTTCGTGTACGAACCAACCCGGCTGAACACAAAGTCCTCTGAAACCTTGAGTGTAATATACCAAATGACCGTTTCGATCCAAGGATCACTACGCAGCTGACGGTGTGTCGATCGGTGGTCCGTAGCCCATGTTATGGGAAACATAACAAAATAGTCCGAAAATGGGGGGTCTGGGCCCGGTCCGACCTGGCTGGGCATGGCCCGACCCGACAGGCGCGGCCCAGACCGGCCCGGTGCGGCCGGTGCAGCCCGGAGCGGCTCGGTGCCGGCCGAGCGGGTCATCTCGGCGCTGGCTGAGCGGCCGCGCAAAGGGGGGCACCCCCCCTTGAATGAAACCGCGACCCCCACGTGGGGTCCGCTCCTTGCCAACGGACGCGGCATAGCGTCGCATCCCCACTTCCTCGGTCTCGCGCGGTCGCGGGACCAGCAAACCGCCACCCCGACTTCAGTCGCGGTGACCCTTCTCGGCGGCGCGCCGGCGGGGTTTTCCGCGGACCACCAGATGCGCTCCGGTGGTCCGTTTTGCCTGCCGTATTTGCCAGCGGTCCTCCCGGTATCGGCTCTTCACTGGGAAGATCTCAAAATGCCCTTACGGCCTGCTTCATCATCACCCGCCGATCCGCACACCGTGAACGAAGAAACAGTGCGTTAGGACTTGTTTGTTGGTCCACACCCACCGCGTTAGCGGTTTAAATGACTTCCGACAATTTTTAAACACATGGCGAGGATATAAATCACATAGATTTAATTGATCCAAAACCCCTACCTCAAGCAGTTGATGATTCGAAGATTGTCGTGGGAGAAGGAATGTCACAAAAGAAGCGTCGCAGAAGAAGCGTCATGGAAGGAGGATCGTCGCGTTGCGGAGAAAGGATTCATCGGCGTCGCGTCGTCGATCTCCGAGGATCCGACATTCTTGTCGACCTTCATCGGAGGTCGGTGTTTTTCGCGTTCTTCATCGAGGAAGGACTACTTCTTGGCTTGAGTGATTTCTCCCAAACCCTCTCGCACCACCAACCTCTAATAAAATTTGAATTGTCTTATTTTATTAACACAAAAGCCAACGTTTTGAATTTCAAAAAGAATTAAAACAATCAATTAATGAATTAATTGAGGAATTTAAACCACCCAATTAATGAGATGTTTATTATACAGATTAAATGCAAGGGTTGACTTCATTAAAGGGGGGGGGGGGGTTGAAAAAGGTAGGGCTCGTGTGGGCCCCACCCCCACAAATATCCTACCTAGTGGTGTAGGATATTGTGGGTCCCACTTTAACCTCTTAGCTTAGGTTAAACAACTTAAATAAATATAAATTGGTCGCACCATTTTATTTTATTCATTTACTTAACCCAAAAAACTAAAAACCACACCTGAGCAAACGCAACTCCGGAAAAGGTGTTTCTAAGCAAAAACTAGCGCTGCAATTCCATCGGTGCCCTCAGAATTCGATTCTGAGCACCGGTTCAAAAGTTAGAAAAACCCGCTCATTCGTTCACTGAACATACCCAAGCAAAACTTCGGAAAATGATTCCGGTCACCCCAGGCCTCGAAATCAGGTGCCGTCAGAAACTGCGTTCCTGTAAAATCCCAAAGAAAATTAATAGAAAAAAAAATTTCCCTTGAATTTTACGGGTCTTTACATTACTCCCACATCAGGGCTTTACGTCCCTATAAAGATACATCATAAACTAGGGAAAAAAGTGGGTACTGAGCATGCATCTGAGCCTCCCGCTCCAAAGTGCTCTCCTGGAGGTTCCCGTGCTGCTATATGATGCACACTAGAGGAATCGTCCATCCACGTAGGACCCGATCCTGGCAATCCTCGATCTCCACCGGGACCTCCGCAAACGTCCTCCCATCATCAGTGCGATGACCACTACTGCTAACTCTAGGTCATGGGAAGCATAGTTCTGTTCATGATGCCTCAAATGACGTGATCCATAGGCGACCGCGGCCCGCTCCTGCATCAGGACACATCCGAGTCTGGTCCCTGATGCATCACAGTAAATTACGTACCCCAGTCCCTCCTCCGGTAGCCTCAAGATAGGTGCGCTGGTCAATCTCTGTCTCAGCTCCTGGAAGCTCTGATGACATCTGTATGACCACACAAAGAGTTTCCCCTTCTTCGTTAAAGCTGATAGTGGTGCCGCAACTCTAGAGAAGTCTGGAACAAATCTTCGGTAGTATCCAGCTAGTCCCAAGAAACTTCACACCTCCGTCACGCTCTTGGGTGGATCCCAAGCTAGCACTGCCTCGATCTTCGCAGGATCCACCACAACTCTCACCTCAGAGATGACATGTCCTAAGAAGTGGACCTTACATATCCAGAATTGAAACTTCGAGAGATTACCATAAAGCTGGTGCTCTCGGAGTGCGTCCAGTACAACCCGCAAGTGGTAGGCGTGCTCCTCCTCAGTCGTCGAGTATATAAAAATGTCGTCGATGAAGACCACGACAAATCGATCAAGGTATGGCTGAAAGATCCTTTTCACGTGGCTCATGAACACTGCTGGAGCATTGGTTATGCTGATTGGCATAACCAAGAACTCATAGTGGCTATACCGACATCTGAAGGCCATCTTCTGCACGTCCTCATCCCGTACTCTGAGCAGATGATATCCTGATTTGAGGTCTATCTTTGAGAACCACCATGCTCCCTTGAGCTGATCGAAGAGGTCATCAATACTCGGCAGTGGATACTTGTTTCTCACTTTCACCTGGTTCAGTCAACGATAGTCAACACAAAGTCGCAAGCTCCCATCATCCTTCTTGGCGAACAATATCGGGGAAGCCCAGGGTGAAATACTGGGTCGGAAAAATCCCTTGCCCTGCAAGTACTCCAACTGTACCTGTATCTCTCGTAGCTCAGCGGGGGATATCCGATATGCTGGGGGTGGATATTAGGGTTGTCTCGGGGTATAGATCAATATAAAAGTCTACCTCTCTGTGAGGAGGTAGTCCTGGAACGTCGTCAGAAAAAACGTCCGCATACTGATCCACCACTGTAGGAAAACTAGGACTCCGCACGTCAACTGCTCCTAGGATGAGGCTAGCCAACTGTTGAGTAATGGGTTGTCCTCTCCTCTGTGAGAGTCCATCCTGTGCTGCGAAGGCTCCCTTCTTGCCAGTGAAGGTGAGCCTGATCCCATCGGTGCGTACACACCGCACTTTGTGCCTAATACAGTCAATCTGAGCATGGACTATAGATAACCAATCCATGCCCAAGATGACTTCGTAAGGCCTCTACACCGCTACAAGAAGATCCCTGCCAAAGCTCTCGCCTCCTAGAGTATGCTCATACTACGGGAACCAGTGCGTAATCGTCGAGTCTGCTCCCATAGGAGTCTCTAGCCGTAAGGATCGAGCCAACGACTCTATCGGAATCTCCGAGATCCAAACAAGGGCAACAACTATGAATGAATGACTCACTCCAGTGTCTATAAGAACTGCAGCAAGGGTGGAGTAGACACAGATCGTACCTCGAATCATCTCGGGCACGCCGTGGTCGTAGGCCTTCGCTGCCTGGAGCTGTGCCTGTCTCTGCCCGCCAGCTCTCTATGGTCGGGGTGGGCCTCCTGGTGGTGGTGGTGGTGGTAGAACCTCAAGGCGTCTCCCACCACCTGCTGCTCGGCCAGCTCCTCTGCCTTGTCCTCCAGCTCCCTGCGGACCGCCACGGTCGAACCTCTGCCTCTGCTTGGGTGGTCCCTCAACCGTCTGCTGCTCCTCGGCACGGGGGGTCGGGCAGTCACGAGCCATGTGGCCCGGCCCGCCGCATGTGTAGCACTGTCTGCCTCTCGAAAGACTGGCTCCATGCTGTGTGCCCCGCACTACTGAGCCAGTGTCCTGAGGTCGTCTGCCTGAGGGTCTGGTCTGCCTGGACCCATGTTTCATCCATCGACTGCCTGCTTCAAAAGACTCTGCTATGTGCCGCCCTGCGTTAGGTCTCGCTGCTGATGTAGGCTCGGCAAGGAATATCTCAATGATAAGGGCTCGCTCCAGTACCCCTGCCTGTGTCGGAATGCTGAGGGAGATCAGCGATGCCCTGATCTCCTGCCTCATTCCCTGCTCGAAGGTCCGGGCCCGGAAGAATGTGTCCCATACCATGTCCGTCGAATAGCGCGAGAGGTCTGTAAATCTCACTAAGTATTGGGAGACCATCAAGATGCCATGGAGAAGCTTTAGAAGCTCCTAGATGCGCACCACACGGAGGGTGGCTGGGACGAACTCCGAGTGGAAAAGGCTGTCAAAGTCCGTCAAGAGAAGAGATGCCTCGTCGTGCACCTGGAGCATCAAGATCCACCATCTACCTGCTGCTGCATGCAGGAGGCTCGCTGCGAGGATCACCATGAGGTCTTTTGGTGTCCTCAATAACCTAAAAACTCACACAACTGCCTCCAGCCAATCCTCGAATGCCTGAGGATCCATCTCCCCGCGGAACCTGGGTGGTCACTAACGCTGAAACTCGTGCAGTGCACTAAGGTGACGTGTATTGTCAGCGGCTGGGGCTGGAAGCATCGGTGGCTCAGCGAGTAGAGGTACCGCCGGTGCCTTTGCTGTCAAAGGGACCTGTACCGAGGCCTCGTCGCTCGGTGGGCTATCGTCACACACAACGCTTGGAACCCTAGATGGCTGCTGTTGTGGGGCCATCCTGAAAAGAAACAGGTGTACCATGGTCAAACAGTATACCTGGTGAGCTGACACAAACTAATCACAAAGAAAACTTGAAACACACATGCAATCAATGTTTTCGTGCATTAAGTCAGAAATCAGAAGTCAGGGTCCTAGTGTACGAATACGTCGTCCGCTGCACCAACATTGTACTCCCTGGAATGATAACCACACTCAATACTCTTAACACTATTGCTTCACATAGAAAAAGATCAGAGTCATGAGTTCTGAGGTAGAACCGAACTCCTCTGATACCAATTTGTCACGACCCATCCTCGGGGCCTGTGCCGTGACTACCCCAAGCCCGCCTTCCAAAGGCCAGGGGTTGGAGACTAGCACCAAGGCGAAAATCCCAAAAAAAAAGGAAGGCATTGCCTTTAAAAGTAAACAAACACCACTGAGTAAGCCATAAGAAGTAAACACTAAGTAAACTGAGTACAAGTAAGTGCGAAAAGTAAATGGGCCAGAATAAAAACCCAAAATGAAAGTAAAGTACAACTGAAAAGAAAGTACAACAATTGAAAGTAAAGCAACAACGTCGAGCCGTCCTCTAGTACTCACACCTGAAGGGTGGGTAAAGATAACCACCTCAGCTCCTTGGGTCCAGCCGTCCGCTCTATGTACGTCCTGCCCAGTGGTACACCTCCAGGTACCGACCTGCTCCGCACGCCTCAACCACGATCAGCGTTGTACATCGTCTGCAACCAACACCACATAGTGCAGGCATAGCCCGTGCAGGGATGAGTATAAGCTACTCAGTAGGGACCCCGAGACCCCCGAAGGTGTCCCAAAATCCAAAAAGGATAATCCAAAAAGGAAAGATACAATCACGAAGTAACATCCAACACTACTTAGTTATATTCCCATACATATACCTAAGTTATCAATTCTAGTTCGGCTCCAACATCCGAGCCCAAGTTCGATCACATCCACACAGGATAGCACAACACAATCCACATAGGAAATCAAATCAAGGTTCAGCTCACACAGGTATACTTCTTCGTATGATGATAGAGATAATCAGATATAGCCACTGATTCACACAAGCCGTCAGACCCACACAGGATTGATAGGTACTAACCCCCGCAATGACCCACAAAGGATCGATAGGTACTAACCCTCACAATGACCCACACAGGATCAGACCCACACAGGATCTGTAGGCACTGGCCCACACAGGACCGCTGAGCGCTGACCCACACAGGATGTGACCCACATAGGATCGGTAGCACTGATCCACGTAGGATCGCTAAGTGTTGTAGTCGTCACTATCGAATCCACGATGGATTTCTGTACATTCGTCATCGTTGTCGCAGTCGCAGCCAGCTCTAGGGTTCTCACACACAGCAGGCTCGTTCCGGAGGGTCCGCTCCACGAGCCGAGGGGATGACACATCAACTGACATGTAGTCTGAAGTTGATGTATCCAAAAGTTCCGTATCGACAACAGGAACTGAACATCACAGACGGCGCGTCAATCGGACGCCCGGTCTGAGAGTTATTGGCCTTTTCGTCCCAGGGGCCCGGTTGGGTTTTAAGTCAAACCAACCCGACCGTAATCCAACTACATCCAAACCTTGAGCAGAGTAATCCAAAATGTTCGTCTCACTGAGAGGAATCTATCAAAGTTGACGGCACGTCAATCAGACGTCTGAAGCTCCAGTTATAAGTGTTTCCGCTTCGAGGGCCCGATTCATTTTCTGTACGAACCATCCCGGCCGAACCCAAAGTTCTTCGAAACCTTGAGTGTAATATACCGAAACAACCGTCTCGGTCCAAGGATCTCTACCTAGCTAACAGTGCATTGATTGGTGGTCCATAGCCCATGTTATGGGAAACAGACCGAAACAGTCCGAAAATGGGGGGTCTGGGCCCGGCTCAACCCGGCCAAACTCCCCCCTGGGTCGGCCCAAACCGGGTCGACCCGACCTGGGTCCGGGTCTGACCCGACTGAGCGTGGCCCGGCTCGGCCCGGGGTGGCTCGACGCAGGCCGAGCAGCCGTGCAAAGGGGGCCACCACCCCCTTGAATGAAACCGGGGCCCCCTTGTGGGGGCCGCTCCTTGCCAACGGACGCAGAATAGTGCCGCGTCCCCACCTCCTTGGTCTCTCTCGGTCACGGGACTAGCAGCCTGCCACCATGGCTTCAGCCGCGGCGGCCCTTTCCAGCGGCGCCGCGCCGATGGTGTTTTCCGCGGACCACCGGACGCGCTCCGGTGGTCCATTTTGCATGCCGTCTTTTCCAACGGTCCTCCCGGGATCGGCTCTTCACTGCGAAGACCTCAAAATGCCCTTGTGGACTGCTTCGTCGTCACCCACCGATCTGCACACCAAGAATGAAGAAACGGTGGGTTCAGACTTGTTCGTTGGTCCGCACCCACTGCGTTAGTGGTTTAAACGGCTTCCGACAAATTTTAAACACATGCTGAGGATATAAATTACATAGATTTAATTGAACCAAAACCCCTACCTCAAGCGGTTGATGATTCGAAGATTGTCACAGGAGAAGGAAAGTCACGGAAGAAGTGTCATGGAAGAAGCGTCGCGGAAGGAGGATCGTCGGGTTGCAGAAAAAGGATTCGTCGGCGTCACGTCGTCGATCTCCGAGGATCCGACGTTCTTGTCGACCTTCGTCGGAGGTCGGAATTCTTCGCGTTCTTCACGTTCTTCACGTTCTTCGTCGAGGAAGGAGTGCTTCACGTCTTGAGTGATTTCTCCCAAACCCTCTCGCACCACCAACCTCTAATAAAATAAGAATTGTCTTATTTTATTAACACATAAGCCAACGTTTTGAATTTCAAAAAGAATTGAAACAATCAATTAATGAATTAATTGAGGAGTTTAAACCACCCAATTAATGAGGCATTTATTATCCAGATTAAACGCAAGGGTTGACTGAATTAAAGGGGGGGGGGGGTGAAAAAGGTAGGAATCATGTGGAACCCACCCCACAAATATCCTACCTAGTGGTGTACGATATTGTGGGTCCCACTTTAACCTATTAGCTTAGGTTAGAAAACTTAAAAAAGAATAAATTAGTCGCACCACTTTATTTTATTCATTTACTTAACCTGGAAAATTAAAAACCACACCCGAGCAAACGCAACTCCGGAAAAGGTGTTTCTAAGCAAAAATCGGTGCTGCGATTCCATCGGTGCCCTCAAAATTCGATTCCGAGCACCGGTTCAAAAGTTAGAAAAACCCACCCGTTCGTTCACTGAACGTACCCGAGCCAAACTTCGGAAAATGATTTCGAGCACACCGGGCCCCGGAATCAGGTGCTGTTAGAAACTGCATTCTTGTAAAATCCCAATGAAAATTAAGAGAAAAAAAATTTTCCTTGAATTTTACGGGTCTTTACAGTTTTTAACCATTTTACAAAGGTCTCACATTTCTGACCTATTCGAGATACCTTCTTGGTAGATGATATAGGGAGGATATACATCAATTAGTTTATACATATTCATGAAGCTCTAGGATAAATCATGTCTAATATGGATCCTCACTTCACGTATTGGTTCTAGAAGGGGTTTCAGAAAGCATTGGGTACATCAGTTTTTGTGATCATGGATTATCACCCTTAGACCAAATGACTGATAGAGCACACAATTTAATAGTTATAGGACATGATCCATGCATGTAACCTTGAATTTTTGGGTTATTTAGAGAAATACATACTCCTAGGTTTGTTCTCTCATAATAATAATAATTTTCAGGCTACCATCGAGAGGACTCCTTATGAAGTATCATATTGTGGGCCTTGATGATCACCTCTATGTTGGATATAGGTAGGGGAGGTAGATTTTCTTGGACCATTTCTTGTTCAGAATACTTCATAGAAGGTCCAACTATTTTTGAATCACACATTTACAGTTTAGTACAGATAATGGCCATATTCCAATCGATACCGATTCCCTCTTAAGTTAGAGGTTGGGGATCAAGTTTTTTTAGTCTTAACTAGGTTATTACATTGATGAATTTTGAGGTTTGATCTATCCATACAATTGATACCCCAAATTTTTTTTCTAAAGTAATGAGGTTAAGTAAGATATGAATGCTTTTATTGAGGACTATCCAACACGCATTGTAAATATGAGCGTGAAGAAACTTCGAGGATGGTCAGTTCCTTTAGTATGGGTACCATGGTAGAATGAATGATTAAAATATGAGAAATATGAGTGGGAATATAAAATACATTCCTAGTGGATGTAACTTTTTTCAAGTGATTCCTCTTTACTCTCTTAAGGGAAACTCGAGGATAATTTTCCTTAAGGAGGAGGGATTTTAACAACCCAACTTTTCCCAAAGGTAAGGATTTTTCATTTTTTGGTTTGAATACATTATTTTATCTTGGTAAATTTTTCTTATGGACTAAGGAAGGTTTTGAGAGTGTATAAGGATAGTTTATATCATGGAGTTATAGAATTCGATGAAACAAAGTGGGCCACATAGTTATCGTATGACTAGTACTAACCGTGTGGCTTAACTGTGCGGGGAAATTATGTTTGAAAGGAGGACGTAATGTTTAATTTAAAATGTGTATTAATGGATGAATACCCATGTAAAATTATAGACCCTAGTGATAGTGTATTTTCACATGGACTTCACATGGTTAAGAAAACCATGCACCTAGCCCATGCAATTGGAGTTAAATGGAAGTGGGTGGTGCACAGTTGGCACACGGTTTGAAAAATCATGCGGGAAAACTGTAGCACCCTTATTTTGAGTTATATAGCCTTTTTATGACTTTTTAGGTGTTTAATGTTCTTGCGATGAGTTGGGAAGAGGTTGGGAGATTTTTTAATGGTTTTTAGTAAGTTGTGAGGCTTTTTTAAGGGCGCACAGTTTGAGCACAGTTAGGGGAAACCATGTGGATTATCTAGGAAGACATGTAGGGGGAGCAAGTAGGTTTTTCATGGCCTATTAAGGGCTTGCCAAACCGTTCAAGGCAACCATGTGGATCCCTTATCTTGAGGCTGTGGCGTGCACATGGTCAGTGCATGGTTTTCCAAACCGTGCAAACTAACTGTGCGACCACTTAAAATTGGGTTTTTAAATTTGGGCTCCCCTGAGGGTTGCCTCTTTTCACTCCAAATTTTATCCCACTCGATCCTCACTTAATTTTTTGGATCTTAATGTTTGGAAGGGCTCTCGCACTCGTTTTGGAAGCGATTCGAAGGGGTTTCAATGTGGTTTCAAGTTGGTTTCTCTAGGGTAAGTATCTTCTCTTGGTTTCTCTTGGGTTTCCTCTTGATCTACTCTTCTCCCATTCTTAAGTTTCTAGATATATATCCATTTCATGTAGATTTAGGGTTTTAGTTTCATTGGGTGTTGATTTCAAGGCTTTTTGATGTTAGGTAAGAGGATCTAGAGCAGTTTTGGTGGTGCGTTTTCTCGGATTGGTGTGTGGTTACTTGTGGGTCTATTTTTCTCTAACCCTAAAGGCAGGTGGCCTCTCTTTAGACTCAACTTCGTTAGAACTACTAGTTTTGGTAAAATGAATTTTTTTCTTGAAATTTATTGTGTTTTTATGTGTGAAACTGGTTGGAAATCTCTTTGGGGATGTTTTGTGGATTTTTTTTTGGAAAAAGGGGTTTTACAGTTGAATGTTTTTGTTGTTAAATTTGAAAATGTATATTTTAATTTTTTTTGCTTCGATTAGGTTAGGAAAATGGTTTATGTGAATGGTTTTCAATAAATAGGTTGTTTTATTTAATTGGGGGTTTTTTATGGAAATTGATACATGAGTTATTTCAATAAATGGGTTATTTATTGAAGTGTATTGACATGTGTTGGAAATGGTAAATTAAAAATTGTTGTGGCCTTGGTAAGTTACTATTAGTTACAACATGTTGGAATATTGTGTGGAAGAAGTCTAACTATAAAAGGAAATCCACATTGATCCATGCCCACCATATCATGTTTGGTTTTTTTGTCTTGTGGGACCATTAGGGATTAGTTGGTTGTCTATTGGTAATTTAGGAGTTTTGTAGTTTATTGACATGAAAAATATAGTTTGTATAAGGTTAAGTGGGATTTATATTAATTGAAAATTGTTCCCTAATTTATTCTCATAGCCCTGAGCATTTATTTAAAGCTGTTGGTGCCTTGGCAACATCGCTTATGGTTATGTATCACTCTGATTCCATATTAAGCCAATGGGATGGGGAAGGGTGTTACAAGTGGTATTAGTCTATTCAGTCCTTGGATTTCATGTGAAAGTAGTCATTCGATCCTTTGTCGTTGATTGTTTTTCTTGGTGTTGACATTCATTCTTGGGTTATTCCTTGAGTTGGGATGTTATCAAGGTGTAGGATTGTTAGAAATTGGAATTTATATCATAAAATTATGTAGATAACCCTTTTTATGAATTTAAAGTTACTAGGGAGTTGGGTATATAAGTATTTGAAGAAACTTATAGGAATTTGAAATCTCATTGTTGTGGGTGTAGCCAATGAGATGAGCATGAAATGCATGGTAGAAATGAATTCCCACTAGGATGTATATTTCATTGGGGTATAATGATTTATTTTGTTATATGAATGTGTGAATTCTGAAAAATATCAATTGTATTTCAAAACAGATGGATTTGAAACATGGAAACTAGCAGTATTCTGAAAATAGTTTGATTTTCAAAACATGGAGGATATTGAAAAAAAATATAGTACAACATGAGAAATGTGAGCTTGCGAAAATCCTGGTTTTGATAGTTGTTATGTAATTTAACTTGAAATTATAATTCATGTCGTGTTCAAATATAAAGACTCATTGATGTTTTTGTATAAATAAAAATGGTACCAGGTAGGCGTCATAGAGACCAACTAGAAGAGGCTATTGAAAATGTGGTTTCAACTAAGCCTTAGGTGAACTGGTAGCTAGTGAAAAGTATATTGAATGATTTCCAAGATGTGGAAAGTGGAAATAAAGCTGATGAACCAAGGCACATGGATCATGAGGTTTAGTTTCAAAAGTAGAATCCACCCATCTTCAGGGGTGATTCAGAGCCGAAAAGGGAAGAAGCATGGTTTAATAAAATGAACAAGATCTTATAATTCTTAGGAACATCAATAGAGTTGAAAGTGAATTTAGCCACATATATGTTGGAATAGCATTCCCTTCAGTGGTGGGAGTTGGCGGTCCAAGCTAGAACAGACCAAGGTATGACATGGGACAGATTTGAGGAGTTGTTTAACAAACAAATATACCATCATACATTCAAAATTCATCTCACAATGGTTTTATTCTGTTTAAAATAAAAGAACCTTTATGTAATAGAGTATTCTTTAAGAACCTGGGTTTTGAGTCTGTAAGAATTTGTTTTTTTCTTGATGTTATTCCAGAGCAGGGTGTTCAGGCGGCGTGTGATTCTGAGCCCCAACATGACCGAAATTTAATTTTAAGTGCATTCACACTAGACATGCCAAATAATCAGAATAACTCCTAAATATTTGCTCATATGGGAAAACTGAGGGCACCGTTGAGTCTGGAGCGTGCCGTTTACCCTAGGAGGGGTGTAATTTTCGTGGGCGTGACCCTTCTACAAAAAGCACCACCAGGGTTATTTTTGTAATTTAGCATCCTCGGGCGTAAAATTTATAACTTCTAAACGGAGGCCCATATTAAAATTTTGAGACCACCTTTGCGCTCAGAACATGGGTTTTACCCTAGGAGCGTCTTAACCTTGACCCCGTCAAGAGTTAGGGTACGGGCTTACTGGTGGGAGTTTAAAACTAATTGAATATTTAATTAGTTTCTCTCCTACTTAAACACCCACCCTCCTCCTTCTTCCCACTTGACTCTCCCTAGAAGAATCCCTCTCAACAAGCATCAAGCCCCTCTCCCCACCTATCCAAGGCGTGGCAACTCTGGCGGATCGTCGACAAAGCGACAGGCTATGCCCTGCGAGGTAGGCTCGTGTATTTTTTCATTTTTAATTTCCACAACCTCTTCAAATGCAATTTGTAGCATCGAAATGTTGTTTTACTGTCAATCGAAGCCCATAGTTGTGTAGGATTTGATCTGAGATTTCTAACACTCTTCTTGAATTGAAAATCTAAGTCCCGGGGCGCCCAGGGTGGCCCCAGGATGTTTTTCGGCCAAATTCCCAGTTTTCCAGTGGTTCTAAGATTTTTTGACGGCTCGACGTGGTAGTCCGGTGAGTCTAAGTGGCAGAGGTGGCGGCTTCACGCAGTAGTCTTTAGGCAGTCCGGGACAATGGCTGGCATAGTGGGATTCAGGTGGACTGGGATGACATGACACGGTGGGCATCGGCGGCGTACGCAGGGTGACGCGTGGGCCATGCTAGCTGGCTTCGCCGGTCTAAAGGGGTGGGCCGGCCCAGGCCCACCCCCTCTCCATCCATTGATGTTAAAAATGCCATAACTCGCAAACTGAGTTTCAGATTCACGTTCCACTAGCGGCGACAAAATCCTAGGATCGAGACAGAGGTTTTGAAATGGTCCCAGGGATTTTTAATTCTAGGGACGAGAGCTCGGTGGCACGACGCGCTCGTTAAGTACCTCACCAGGATTCTTCTTTTAGATGGCGCGAGCACATTCAGAGTTCATTTTAGGTTCCTTCAGCAGTTTTGTAACCCTGGAATCATGACAAAATAGTCTAGGGTGGTTTTAGGCATTGAATCTAGAGTTGAGGTGAGGGCCCCACATGCTGTCTTTTAAGCTGTGTGCATCGTTTTTTGACTTCTTCATCAGACGTCCGTTCGGGGTGAATGATTAGTCGATTTAGCTGGTTTTTCCAAGAGCATCACGATGGCATAGTTCACCCGACCTTTTTTGGGACTGAGGTGTGGGCCCTATGAGACGCCGTATGTGCGTAAAGCGGCGTTGAATAAAATTTTCATCAGGAGTCCGTTTCTAGTGAGTAAATAGTCTATCTCGCGTGTTTTTTCGTGAGGATAACAACGGTGTAATCTGTTTGGGTGTACTAATCCTCTATCGAGATCTCAATAAATGTGGAAACATGAAAGGGCGTTGGTCAGAGGTTCCCATTACGAACTCTAAACCAATGCACAGTAGCGATGTTAGTGACACCCAGTGATGGCATGGGCAGTGAAAAGTTATCGGAATAGTTCCGGGTTTACTCTCCAGTGGGCCTGGGCAGTGGGTTACCCACTGGCTTATCAGGGTTTACCCTCCAGTGAGGTTGGGCAGTGGGTTACCTATTGACTTTAAGGTTTACCCTCCAGCGGTGCTGGGCAGTGGGTTTCCCGTTGACTTTAGGGTTTACCCTCCAACAGGGCTGGACAGTGGGTTACCCGACGACCTCTTAGGGTTTACCCTTGAGCTGGGCTGGACAGTGGGTTACCCGATGACATCTTTCAGACTCATCCCTTTTTATGTGGCTAGTTAGTGACTTCTCTCCAGGATTAATAGAGCGGGACCCTTGGTTTTATGGTTAGCGATGAGACAACTTTGATGTGTGGGACGGTTGGGGCATCAGTGATGGGTATCCTTAGAATTATTGGTAACTTTTCCTGGGATGAGATTAGAGATAGAGATCCCCTTACACACTCGTTAGGGTTTCTTGTTTAGAATATATATATATATACCCTACTTTTGTTCCCACTCCTTGGGTTCAATTACTCTCCTTCTAGGAGGGGAGAACACACTCATGTTATGCCACGCACTTTATGCATCTAGATACTCTTAGGTGGATGGGTCTACTTTCTTTGTTTTGATGGGTTGAGATGCACTCTATTTACTGTACTCTTTCACGGTTCCTCGTTCTGTCTACTTCTCACCATTTTGGTACCTCCTTTGTTTCTCCCTCGAGCCTTCAGGTAATCCTACGGGGTATCTTTATACTCACCCCTACTTGGGATTTTCCCACACTTGGTGTGCCCTTGTATACGATGAACAGGTTGATCGAGACTACAGAAAAGCGTAGAGGACACATGAGCTTGGGATGCGTTTAGTGGTCATAGTAGGAATTTCAGGTGTGAGACTCACCAACTATTTAATTTTGTTTACTTGTTACTGGGTTGTGGCACCTTTTGGGTTGGGTACATGTTTTTCCCTTTTTCTGTTCAGTTATCATGTCAGTACTTTTCAACACTTTACTTTTTCTATTTAGAAGTTGATGCATGACTGTGGTTGGGTTACAATTGTTTGTTCATGGGTTTTATTTTTTACTCTTCAATTATTCATTAATTGGGATGTGTGTGTGTAAAGGAACTTAGGCAAAGGCCTCCCCAATATTGTTACGCCTTTGAAACTTGTCGTTAGCGCCTGGCCTATGGAGGCACGCTTGGGGTATTTGCAGCTTGAGACCGATAAGGTTAGGTCGTGAAAAAGTGGTATCAAAGGTGTTTCATTTCTTGGGGTGTTCTTCGGATGTCCCTAAAAAGTAATTGGTTGGGATTTAAGGAAATAGTGTCGATGTGTCTCAAGAGCAGCTCCCAGGCCAAGGAGTCCAGTGATGGTACGAGAGGCCGACATATCCATTCACCTAGACCCTGATAACCCGCTTGTCGTCTTGGCATGCTGAGACACTTGTTGCAAGGAACTTTGGAACATGCATCCGGTAGGATTGAGTCTTTGACTGTCCTTTTTGAGTCAGATCCCATTTTTTATTACAGATATATATATATATATATATATATATATATATACTCATCTGATCATGGTAATTCTTGATAATTTTTAGGATTCCCCCATGATAGAAGCCAGCCAGGTTACCCTATCTAGTTTGTGACGATGACCTGGAAAGCGACAATGCATCAGTTCAGGGACCCTCATGTAATCCCCTTCCGCCCAATGCTTCAGTAGTAGCCCCTCCACCTGGAGAGATACAGTTACTACCCGCATCACATGTCGAGGTTGAGTGTAGGATGAGTGTGGTTCGATACTTTTAGCGTCATCAACTGTAGAAGTTCCACGGAGACCCGAATCCCCAGGTAGTGGAAGGCTGGATAGAGTCTATGGACCGACTTTTTAGGCTGGTATAAACACCAATGGACTAGATGGTAGCCCTAGTTTCTAGCCTTTCCTCAGGACAGCCGGACGTTGGTGGGGGTTGGTTACGCAGACCAACGATGAGTCATCTCTTACATGGGATAGCTTCTAGCAGCTCTTCCGGGAGGAGTACTCCCCCTATTGTTTACGCTACATTCGGATTTAGGAGATTCTGGAGCTGTGGTAGGGGGAAATGACCATGGTGCAGTACTTGTCCCAGTTTACTGATCTGACACGCTAATCGCAGGATATGGTATGCGATAGTTACTTTTAGGAACAGAAGTTTGAGCAGGGTCTTCGCATGGATATAAGTGCTAGTGTAGTGCCTCTGTGCATCCCTACTTTTTTCGGGGTGCTAGAGCGGGTGCTATTGACAGAGAGATTCTTGGCTGAGGTATGCCAGATGGCAGGGCCTAGCAGTGGCCGCTTCAGAGCAGAGTCTTTGGTAGTAGGAAGGTGATAGAGAGAAGAGCCTCAGTCGAGGAGACCCATCTGTGAGCAGACACAGGGGTAGGGTCGTACACCACAGTGGTGCCGTAGAGAACCGGGGAAGTCAGGATAGAGTCAGTGCTATGATTGTGATGGATGAGGTCACCTAGCACGAGACTGCCTAACCAGACGTACTGAGCAGCCGTGGCAGGCAGTGGGCGCACCATAGTGGCAGAGGCAGTGCTGTGACTAGGTATCCCCCAGGCGAGGATAGGGTGACCCTCAGGGATGTGGTGTAGGAAAAGTGGTAGGACCTGAAGGTGGGGGACGACATTTCAAGGTCCTTCCACTACCACCATCGAGCGGCCCATGCCAGTCTCAGGGAGCTGGCGGTAGGGTCCATGGGCTGCTTCAGCCTATGGGTGTTCGAGACCCCCTAGAACACAAGATGGTCCGAGGTACGCTTTGTGTTTAATCTACGCTTTCTTCGGTACTAGAATACACAGGCGACAACCACTTCTTTATAACACTGCTTTTTTATGAGAGTTGGAGCTTCCAATAGAGGTGCTGACACCTGCACTTAGCCTTGAGGTTCCTACGGGAATTGCCTTATTGGTGACCTTTATCTACAGACAGTGTGAACTTTCGTTCGGAGGAGAGAGTTTCACATGGGACCTACTCGTCATCATGATGGAGCCTTATGATGTCATAATGGGAATGGATTGGATTTCCATGGTTCACGCCTAGATTGACTGTCGATGCAGACTAGTCAGATGCATCTATTCTGATGGGACGTGGTTCACCATCCTTGGTGAACAAGACCTCGTGGTAGAGCAGACAGGTACTCTGAGCTGGAGACTATGACCTTTTTTTCACCAGTTGTCAAGCATGGATCTAATATCAACAGATTCTACAGGCACCTAGATCCTTACTGTTGTAGAGGACTACATGGACATCTTTCCTGAGGATGTACCGGGACTACCTCGGAGGTGAGAGATGGATTTTTGCATTGACTTGTAGCCAGGGAGAGCACCGATATCTTGTGAAGCATATCAGATGGCACTCACAGAGCTTTGGGAGCTATGAATTCATTTGGAGGACCTTCGTGAGAAGGTATTCATCAGGCCCAGTGTGTCCCCCTGTGCGGCTCCAGTTTTGTTTGCGAAGAAGGAAGATGGGAGCTTATGGCTTTGTGAGGATTATCGTCGCCTGAATCATGCCACAATAAAGAAAAAGCACCCTTTTCCATGGATTGATGACCTCTTCGACCAGTTGAGAGGTGTGAAGTGGTTCTACAAGATTGATCTTCGATCTGGCTACCAGTAGTTGCAGGTTCGTGAGGTTGATATCCCGAAATTGTATTTTCGTTGTCGTTATGGGCATTACGAGTTCCTGGTGATGCCCTTCGATGTGAACAATTCCCCTACCATATTCATGGATTTGATGAACCAGATTTTCCAACCGTACTTAGACTAGTTTGTGGTTGTCTTTATTGACGACATACTCATCTACTCTGCGGTAGGGGAGGAGCACATAGAGAATTTGAGGATGGTCCTAGACTTACTTTGGGAGCACCAGCTGTATGGGAAGCTCTTGAAGTGTCAGTTCTGGATTCCTGAGGTTCACTTTCTGGGGCATGTCATTTTGGAATAGGGTTTAGCCGTAGATCCTACAAAGATAGAGGCAGTGCTTTCTTGGGACCCACCCAAGAATGCGTCTGAGGTGTGGAGATTCCTTGGCTTGGAAGGGTACTAAATGAGGTTCATAGAAGACTTCTCTAGGATTGCTACCCTTTTGACCACATTGACCTAGAAGGGATGACCGTTCACCTAGACTGATCAGTGCCAAAAGGACTTAAAGGAGTTGAGGTAGAGGATCACTAGTGCTCTAATGTTGAGGCTTCCAGAAGAGGGAGTTGAGTTCATGGTATACTACGATGCTTCAGGAGCTGGGATCGGGTGCGTACTGATGCATCAGCAGGCAGAGATTGCATATGGGTCAAGGTGGTTGAGGCCCCATAAGTAGAATTATGTGACTCACGATTTATAGCTTGTAGCGGCACTAGTGCAGAAAACATTTTTTACGTCGGTTTCTAGACGACGTTAATACGTGCGACGTTATAAATAAGGTTTTTCACGTCGGTTATTTAAAAACCGACGTCAAAAACATAAAATCGTGATGTTTATCACGTCGGTTATTTTATAACCGACGTGATAAAGGGCCTGGAGAATGGTTTATCACGTCGGTTATTTTAGAACCGATGTGATAAAGGGCCTGGAGAATGGTTTATCACGTCGGTTATCGAAGAACCGACGTGATAAACTGCCTGGACAATGGTTTATCACGTCCATTCTTAAACAAACGACGTGATAAACAGGGGCGACGGGGTTTATCACGTCGGTTCATATAGAACCGACGTGATAAACCGGGCTGAGCGTGGTTTATCACGTCGGTTCATATAAAACCGTCGTGAAAAACTGGGGGAGGGGGGTTTATCACGTCAGTTATTGTATAACCGCTGTGATAAACCAGAGGGAGGGGGTTTATCACGTCGGTTAGTCAATAACCGACGTGATAAACCATTGTCCAGGCCGTTTAGCACATCAGTTATTCAATAACCGACGTGATAAACCATTCTCCAGGCCCTTTATCATGTCGGTTATTAAATAACCGACATGATAAACCATTCTCCAGGCCTTTTATCAAGTCGGTTATTAAATAACCGACGTGATAAACCATTCTCCAGGCCTTTTATCACATCGGTTATTAAATAACCGACGTGATAAACCATTTTCCTGGCCTTTTATCACGTCAGTTATTAAATAACCGACGTGATAAACCCAATTTTTTTAAACAAAATGCAGTGATCTTCTCTCCACCAGAATCAACGAGAAAATAAATCAAGAAATCGTACCACAAAAACAGAAGTACATCAAAATTAAGCATGTACATAGATAACATATAAAACTTACCCACTAGACAGCATCCACCCTCATTTATACCCCATGGACAGCCCTCCCCCACCCCGTTGGAGCCGTCACCCTCATGTATACCCCCTGGACAGCCCTCCCCCACCCCATTGGAGCTCCCACCCTCATGAATACCCCTTGGACAACCCTCCCCCACCCCATTGGAGCCCCCACCACACTCCTGGACTGCCCCCGACCCCCGGACACCCCCAAACACCCCTCGACAACCCCCACCCGCCTGAACAACACCTCCTCACCCCTCACCCCACTTGACAGCCCCCACCACACCCCTGGACAACCCCCCCACCCCTGGACAGCACTCCCACACCCCTGTACCGGCTTCTCACACCCCTGAACATCCCTGCCACCCCCCAGGACTGCCCCCACCCCACCGGACAGCCCTCCCAGACCGCTGGACACCCCCAACCCCACTGAACACACCCCACACCCTTGGAACCTCTCCCCCACAGACCCAAATCCATACTAGAAGAACCATCAAAAGTAGACCAAAATAAGAAGTATAGAAAAATTAAACAGTCACTTATATAACATTCAATACTTACACTGTCAACTTCAAAAAAAAACTAAATCAAACCTAATGAACTACCAAATACACAATTAAAACGACAATATTCAAAATTACATTTTACATTAAAAACAACTAAAATTCAATAAAACCTGTAAAATAATTTGACCACTCCACTTGTACGTGTTTGATGTCTTCAGCAGTATAGGGTTGAGGGTCATCAAAAAGATACAAATGAAAAAGAAGATATTTAACGTGTATAATGAATAAATCAAATTGAAATATGATGGAAAAGTTTAAGAGGAAATCGTACCAGGTCAAAATTCACAACTGTCCCAGTTGTTATTATTTCATACATAAATCTTAACATATAATATCCGCATTCGATGAGGCCTTGTTGTTCATGACATTTCTGTTTTGAATGAGTGTAAATTAAATATATTATTTTTATGTAATAAATCAAAATGTACAAATTATAAATGGAAATTTACCTTCGCATTTACATATTTGATCTTTGCATTTCTTTTCATTGTGTTTTTTCAAAAGTAGACCCATGCACTGTTAGAAAATAATACGAATGGGGTAAATTTAAAATTCATTATAATATATAAAACTATTGAGAAATTGAAACTTAATTTTCCAATATATTCTTAAAACTTTCCCGCACATCACAATGAACAGAGCATATCCAATAAAGAGCTTTCTCCCTTGGGAAAAAAATCCCTAACATCCAACGATTACTGATAAAAGGAAATTTAATGTTAGTGGTTTTTTATGTTAAAATATAATTAACTCTTTGAGAGAAATGTGTTTCATACCTCTCACAAAAAAGCATCATCCAACATTGTTGGATTATATTCTTTTCAAATATTTCAGCAATATAAACCATTCTTTGTTCCTCAGTCAATGCACATGCTTCAGGGGAAATCAATTGCGGGTCCATGAATCCATATACTTCTGTCAGTTCATTCCTCTCACAAATTTTTTAAAGATACCTAATACAAAACATATATAAGTATACATTTTTAATAAATATAACGCAGGGAAAAGGTGTTAAGACTTACATGGAAACAATTTGTACCACGTTGATGCCCAAATTATCTCTAGTAACAAGCTCCATGATATCAGATTTTGTAATACCCACACTTATTTCACATCCACAAACGTGAGATTCCATTGGAAACTCATAAAAACCCAACAACAAATGTGAATATCTTGACAATCTGTCAAGACCACTGGAATCTGTATCTGATGTCATAGCCTGTTGTCTTTGTTGTTGTCTATACAGTATTTCTTTACCTTTGAAGTATTCCCGTGAAAAAAATTGAGAATTATAGTAGTTTTCAAATGATAAAACAACTTTAATAAAAAAATAAAATAAAAGATATAACATTCATACCTCTATGGTAATGAGTCTAAGAAGTCTGGATGGCCAAACTAAAAAATGGCCGATACTCTGTCCAACTGTCGCCACCTCATCTATAGGTATTGGTACCCTAGATGATCTATCTATAATATCCTGTACAGTGACCCTCTGATTCTCTACCTCTAATTGTTGATGATGAACTGTATCTCCTATACAATATACCAACCCATATGCTACTATATGATGTTGAGAATCATCAACATACAACTCGCAATATGTAGGAAGCTGCGGCAGAGGCGTAGGATAAAAAATGGGGTCCGCAGGCTGAGGTGGGGGAGTGGGAGCTACTGGCGGAGGTGGAGGATAAATAATGGGGTCTGCAGGGGGAGGTGGAGGAGTGTGAGCTGCAGTCTGAAATTGTCTTTTCATTTCTTCAAACATAGACTGCACCGAATCTCTAATCTTGTCTTCCATCGGCGCATTAATATTTTGAACTTCAGCCTCCAAGGATTCTATTTTTTTTATAAACCCCCTCAATGTTAGAAGTTTAAGAACGTGGAAAAACTTTTCTTACCGATACACCTGCCAGATATCCTCTTACACGACCTGGATGTTCGGGCCTTCCCAATGCTGCAAATAAAATATCTTCCCTCCCAGTAGCTGTAAATGTCCCCTCTGAACTCTGCTCCTCAAGAGAGTCCTGTATTAATTAATTGAACATTTCTGTAATGATTGAAACTTATATGAAGAAAAAAGTTAACTTAAATAAATTAAATAGATATCTTACAATCCTCTCAGCTACGATTCTCGATTCTTTCGAAAGATATTGCCCTTTTTTCCCTTCCGAGCTCTCTTCCATTTTTCATGTCTAGATGGAGGGGATGGAGGGGCCACCTCTCCAGAGCTTGAAGACATAGCTCTTAGTTGTTGAAATTTTTCCGCTATCATCTTTTCTTCCAATAATGTATACCCTCCCCGAGATAAACTATGAGGGTATACATTTTTAGATTGGATCTCCTAATGAGATTTCCTTGTTTGCTGTAATTTAAGAATAAGAAATCATTAATAAAACATTAATAAAATCATTTATATAAGAAAGTTTATAAAAGTTTACATTGCCCTTACCAGAAATGACTCTTTTTTTCTACTTTCAAAAAACTGTCTCCATGTGTCTTCATCTATAAAAGGATATATACGACATGGATTGTCATGACTCCTATGACCATAAATGAAATTAGATGAGAGGGTTGATTTGAAATCCCTACATCTCCTGGCAGCCAACGATAAGCATTTCTTCCTGACTCCTCCAGTGTCCGGAATATCAAATGTCATCTGATAAAGAAGAGGTTAAACATATTATATATACTAGAAACATTAAAATAATGGTCAAACAATGACAAAAGATCTTACCAAAATCATCTCCCACAACTGAGAGATAATCTCTTTATCCACACCTCTCCAATCATCATACAGAATGCTTACTTTGGTCTTAGCCTGAGTTGCAACAAAACTCTTAAAATCGTTGGCATTCAGACCTCTAGGAATATCATCATCATCAAACTCAACTACTATCCTCTGATCCTGCGTACGGGCAAGTGATAATTTTGGTAAACGTGTGCACCCACGTTTACCAACCTTTGAACTCTTTGTCATAATAGGAGCATGTGAATGTTCATCCCTACAGGTATGACCAACAATATGCTCCTCTCCAGAATCATGTGGTTGATCATCTGAATGATCTGTCATTATCCTTCAAATCAAAAAAACAAACGTCAGTTCACAAATATACAAATTCAAATATTTTAATACTACTGTAATCAAAAAATAGAAAAGTGTACTAGGTTACATAATAGTAAACATTGGTAATATGGTAAACATGTTAAACAATGGTAAAGATGGAAAAGATGGTCAAGATGGTCAACATGGTAAAAAATGGAAAAAATGGTAAACCTGGTAAACATTGTAAACATGGTAAAGTAATTGTCAGTGAAAAAATACACAAATTCAAATATTTTAATAATACTATAATCAGAAAATAGAAAGGTGCACTAAGTTACATAATAGTAAACATTGGTAATATGGTAAGCATGTTAAACAATGGTAAAGATGGGAAAGATGGTCAAGATAGTCAAGATGGTAAAAATGGTAAAAATGGTAAACCTGGTAAACATTGTAAACATGGTAAAGTAATTGTCAGTGAACAAAAATAAGCATTTTAAAATTCATGTAATGGTTATTAACATGATAAAGTAAACTAAACAAACTTAAAACAAACAAAAACATATACTTATTTTATTTTAAAACATGTTTTAATAAATAAAAAACTTACAATATCTAACATTTATGGAAAAAATAAATGTAAACAAGAAATAAACATATGTTACCTGTAATTTTAGGAATGTACAAATGGATTGTTTTCCCAAATTCCTTCGTCGTGATCATTCTTTATGGCACAAACTATGTCTTCAACATGATCGTCATTATGTTCTGTTAATATTTCCATTGAAGTAGGGATCTCACATAAATCAGCATATTCATCAAGTTCATCCTCACCAACATATTGTTTTTTCCCTTGTAAAACAACAGCCCACTGCATATCTGATTGATCTACTACATAAAAAATTTGTTTTGCATGTGTTTCCATTATAAAAGAATCAGCTGTGTCTTCCAATCTATTCAGATTAACAAGTGTCATTCCAAATTCATCGTGTCTGACACTGTTGTTACCGTTAAACCATTTACAATTAAAAACGGGAACTTTAATTTTAAAGTAATCAACCTCCCATATGTCTTCAATCACTCCATAATATGCATTTGATGCAGAAATTGGGTTTTTGTCCGTAGCACTCAAAAAATGCATTGCTTCTGCAAACACCAATACACCACTATTCTGAACTGCACTTCTGTTGTCCTGAGATTTTGTATGAAATGTATAACCATTAATGTCATAACCAGACCATGTTATCACATTTAAACATGGACCACCCACTATCCATTTTAATGTCTCTGATACATCTGATCTACCAAGCAAAGTCTTTTTAATCCATGACAAAAAAGTTTTGTTGTGCTCATTAAAAATCCACATTTCTTTCTTCTTTGGATGAAATTGTTTCAACTCATTAATATGAAATGTGATATATGGTTGAGCATCAGCTATGTTATTCAAGATGTATGATTCTAACTTCTTCATCTGTTCAGTTGACAATGATTTGACTTTCAAGCCGCGAATCCCCTTTCCCACATTATTAACTCGTTCATGGAAAGATGGAGGCAAACCTATGTGTTGCGCCGCAACCAAGTATCTCGTAAAAAACTCTGATACCTCCTCAGAAATATACTTTTCAATAATGGAGGCTTCAGGTCGATATAGATTTTTAACATTCCCCTTTAATATTTTCATATACCTTTCAAAAGGATACATCCAATGAAGATATACAGGTCCACAAAGCTTTATTTCTCGAACCAGATGAATCATTAAATGCACCATTATATCAAAAAAAGTTGGAGGAAAATACATTTCCAATTGACAAAGTATAAAAATTGCATCATTTTCCAAAATGTTCAAAGCATTCACATCAATCGCCTTGTTTCAAATTGAATTGAAAAAATAACACAACTTCATTATAGTCTTTCTGACACGAATGGGCAATATTCCACGCAATGCAACTGGTAGAATTTGTTGCATCATGACGTGACAATCATGTGATTTCATACCTATCAACTTCAAGTCCTTCAATGAGACAAAATTTTTTACATTAGAAGAATAACCTTGAGGCACTTTGGTATCATGAAGACACTGATAGAAGCTAATTTTCTCCCTCTTCGATAATGTATGACAAGCTGGGGGAAGAAATGTTCATCTTCCTTTAGGAGTGGGAGCTAACTCCAAACGTATTCCCATTGATAGTAAGTCTAATCTTGCATTCAACCCATCTTTAGTCTTTCCTTTAATATCTAACAATGTTCCAATCAAAGAATCACAGATATTCTTCTCCACGTGCATGACATCAATATTATGTTTAACTTCATGATACCTCCAATATGGTAGCTCAAAAAAAATTGACCTTTTCTTCCAAATATGTCTATCATTACCAGATTTCTGTGTCTTTCCCAATGTCACGTCAAGGTTTTTCACCCTATCAAAATACAGATCAGGGGATAAAGGGTTTGGAGTAGTATCAAATTCTTGTGAGCCATTAAATGCCTTTTTTATTCTTCTATAAGGGTGTTCCATAGGAAAAAACTTTCGATGACCCATGTACACTGTTTTCCTCCCATGATGCAATTGACAATAGGACGTCTGTTGTTCGCAAATTGGACATGCTTTATTCCCTTTAACACTGTATCCAGACAAATTTCCATATGCTGGGAAGTCATTTATAGTGAACAGAAGCACTTCATGCAGTTGAAAATATTCCATTTTATAAGAATCATACACCCTAATACCATCAGCCCATAACAGTTTCAAATCATCAATCAACGGTGACAAGTAAACATCAATATCATTACCGGGTTTCTTTGGACCAGAGATCGTTGTACTCAACATGACATATTTTCGCTTCATACAAACTTCAAGAGAGAGGTTGTAAATTAACAATAAAACAGGCCATGAACTATGTGTGCTACTGAGTGTTCGGTATGGATTCATTCCATCTGTGCACAACCCTAGTCTGAGATTTCTTATTTCATTTCCAAATGTAGAATACTGCGCATCAATTTTCTTCCATTGTGGACAATCAGCTGGATGATGTATTTTTCCATCACATACCCGCTCTTCAGCATGCCATCTTAACCTTTTTGCATCATGTGAATTAGCAAATAAACGTTTGAAACAATTAATTATAGGAAGATACCAAAATACCTTTGAAGGGAGCTTTGTAATCTCTGCATCACCCTGTGATTTTTCTTTCACCTTATACCGTGATGTCCCACATTTTGGACACTCTGACAGAAATTCATATTCCTTCCTATATATAATGAAGTCATTCGGACAGACATGTATTTTCTTGTATCCCAATCCCATTAGGCATAATATTTTCTTGGCTTTGTAATGTGAATCTGGAAGATCGTTATCTTTTGGAAGAATGTCTTTCATCAATTGTAGCAGCTCTGTAAAACTTCTGTCACTCCATCCATACTTCGCCTTTAGGTTAATCAATCTTAACACCGCCGACAGAACCGTAAAATCTGTACAACCGGGATATAATGGTTTTTCAGCATCACCATATAGACGTGCAACTGTCGGTTCTATCTCAATTTGTTCTGCTACAATATTGCGAATCATTTCTTCAATTCCATCGGAGTTACCATCTTGCGAATCATCATCATCAGTGACATTCCGTCCAGTTTCACCATGCCAAATCCAAGGGCTGTAACTCGGATTAAAACCATGACATATCAGATGATCTTTTATCTCTCTACTTTTCAACTTCTTCATATTCAAACATTTCAGGCATGGACAGAAAAAAATGTCACTACTTGGAACATTTCGTTTTGCAAATTCCAAAAAGGCATCAACACCTTCCTCAAATTCATTTCTCATTCGATGTGCCGTAATCCAACTTCGAATCATTATTACCTATAACAAATATCAACAAAAAATTTATATTTTTAAGATAAGACAAATACATGTTTATATGAAAAAAATCATAATTTGAATGTAAAACAATTTAAAATATAAAACAAATCTATAGGTATTTAAAAAAATATGCTTGAATATTATTTTTAAAACAAAGTATAGTTATATGTAACAGTTTAAAATTTCATTGAATCAAAGAAAACCATGACGCCTAATGATTCTCCAAATAAAATATACATCAATAAAACATAAACAAAATGATTGTTATCTGGAATAAGTGAATATGATCAGATGATACACATTTATAATAATCTCATGCCAATATACTAATAAACATGTTAAAATATAGGAATACGTAATGGAGCATATAACATGTATTATTCATGCTTGTTGTTCAATCATTATGATCTAATGTACTCAACACTTTCAAGTGCCAAAATCTTGAAAGTAGTAGTAGTTTTCATAAGTACCCAACACCAAATAGCTATACATCGTAAGTGTCATGTTTGAAATATGAATATAGACCATTTGTTTTATGTTTAATAATATTGTCATATTATCTGATCATTCTGATTATATATTAGAATTACTATATCCTTTTGATCCGATATATAATCTAAGGACATTAATATTTCTTTAGAAAAAGTAATGTTAATATCATGGTAATGTAAAAAAAATTATATGTCGAACTATATATATGTAATACCAATAAAAAAATACATATGTGTTTGGCCTGGGTTTCACACATAAAACAACTCATCTCACAGATTAAATTTTTGAATCATCCTACATAATACTTATTTTTATAACTTAGGGAATGAAAATAATAAAAGTTTTGATTTACGATACTCATTATGGGTAAACATGATATATATAAATATAATATCTAATCTCATAAAAAGATATCCATGGGGGTATAAGAGCATACACAAAGCACATGATCAAAAAGATAAGTGAAACAGTTCTATATAATCATAGATCATAAAACCTGAGTCCAAGTATAAAAATTTTATCATAACATAAGACATGATTTATATGATAGTGGGAACATGATTTAAAAAACTTTATTCACAAGATCACAACATTGGTATGTGGAATAACATAAGAGTGTGGCACAAACATAATCATATAAGTCATAACATATGTCAAGGGAAAACATAGTTTCATTCACCTCATATTGGGATATGTTAATCACCTTTCCTATAATTTATTATAATATTTCTTACGAGACACATCACATAAGACATTGGACATGGTATAACCATCTGTATCCCATATTGATCTATGATATATAATGCATTGTCGAATGCATTAGAAGGATATTATGGACCCAAATGTCACATAATGACTAACCATATATATGGGTGAATCGTGATCATCAAATCATTTATAACACTTTCGTAGATCAATTAACTAACAAAAATGAAATGGGGGTCATAATTGTTTTTACAAAACATAATAATTATTAATACATAAAAATGTGTTTGGATGGTAAGATAAGATAATATACCTAATTTAATCTAATTATCGTTAAATTATTTCTACCTAGATAGAAAAGACCTTTATAAAAAATATAATTTAACTTGAGAATGAAAAGAAAGTACCCTTTACCTTTTTTATAATGAAAAATCTGAATAGGATGATAATAATATTTAGGTATTATAATTTTTTTATGAATTATTAATAATAAAAGAAATCACCTCACTTGGTTTTGTTGAAAATTGGACATACCATTGTATTCAAGAAATCAGATACACTTTGCATGAAAAGGTCCATCATTTTTAAGAAATGACTGAAAGAAGAAATGTATTATCAGACTCACCATGAGTCCAGAATGAAATATTTGATTGTAATAGGTATGAATTGACATTTTTATGACTGCAGATGAAAACAGATGATGGTTTTCTGATCTAGGAGTTCTAAAAATCATAATTTTTTGAAAAAATATTATGATGTAAGAATGTTGAATGAAATTATAAGGATAGGTATTACCGATTGTACCTGGTCCAATTTCATTCATGATAATCATTTTCTGGAAAATCATATTGAAAATATGATTTTAAGAAAATAAGTACTACCAATCTTCATCCAGAAAGACACATTCCAGCTAAGTAGGAAATAATTATGTTGCTGGAAGAATGGAACGTTACAGTACCACCCATTATTTTTCAGATTTTGCTGAAGCTAATACTCAATGTTTTAAAATTAATTATTCTTTCTAAATTATTGAATAATTTGAATGGTTGTGAAGTCAAATATCTATGTTCTCATGGTCATAGTAATATTTTTATCAGATATTGATTTATTTAGATACTTAAGAGGTTGGTCGTAATGAAGTTGCTGGTATTCAAAGAGATCAATATAGCGATCATATTGGAGTTGTCACTGATTCGTATTTCAGAAGAAAAGATGAAGTATAAGTGGTTTAAGAAGCTTTAATGAATCTACTTTTTCATTGTACTATAGAATCGTAAAGCGTATATCAGAATGAAAATCTAGAATAAGAGTTAAAAATAGTCTTATCCAAAATACACCTGCTTGAATGTTGCGAGTTGAATGTTGTGAGTTGAATGTTGCGAGTTTAATGTTGTGAGTTGAATGGACATAATAACTATTTGCAATGACAAAAAATTCCACGAGATTCAAAAATGAACGAAAAGCACATCAAGAATCGAAACAAAAACGAACGAAATAAATTCGTGGAAGGCTTACTTAAATGTCGCGAGTTGAGATGATAGATCCGAGAGGAGTGAAGAAGATAAACAATGAAGCCAAAATGAGTTTAATGCAGGCAATCGACGAGCTGATTAGGGTTTACCGCGCGAGAGAGAGACGAGCCGGCGACTGTCAATCGAAAAATCGTAAATGACAGAACACGGGCTTTAATTTTTTTAAATGTTTTATAACGTCGGTTATTATATAACCGACGTTATAAACTATTTTTTAGCTTTTTTACATCGGTTATCTTAAAACCGACGTAAAAAACCCCCCGCACATTGGTTTTTTACGTCGGTTAATTTATAACTGACGTAAAAAACGAGATATCTACGGGTTTTTTACGTCAGTTTCCAAATAATCGACGTAAAAAAACCCGATATCGACGCGTTTTTTTACGTCGGTTATCAAATAACCGACGTAAAAAACCAATGCCCCGGGGGGTTTTTACGTCGGTTATAAAATAACCGACATAAAAAAACTCGCGCTTTGGTTTTTTACGTCGGTTATTTTATAACTGACGTAAAAAACGCGTCGATATCGGGTTTTTTACGTCAGTTACCAAATAACCGACATAAAACCCCCCCGCGCATTGGTTTTTTACGTCCGTTATAAGATAACCGACTTAAAAACCCAACAGGCGCGATTTGTAACGTCGGTTATTAAAATAACCGACGTGAAAAATCTACTCGCCGCATTTTTACGTCGGTTATATATAACCGACGTAAAAAATGGTGACATAAAAAACGATTTCTGCACTAGTGCGGTAGTCTTCACCTTGAGGTTGTGGAGACACTACCTTATGGGTGAGCATTTTGTGGTCTACTCAGACCACTAGAGCATCAAGTACATCTTCCCTCAGAGGGATCTGAATATGAGGAAGAGGTGCTAGTTGGAGTTTCTGTAGTACTATGATTCCGAGATAGTCTACAAACCAAGGAAGGGCAACGTAGTAGAAGATGCCCTTAGCAGGAAGTCCCAGGCTCATCTAGTGTGGGAATCATCAGAGTAGTTACCTTCCCTACAGCTGACCTTGGTAGAGTAGGAGGGTACGGATTTTCTACAATCGATGATGTTGACTCCTTTTCTCCTTGAGTGTGTGAGAGAGTCACAACTGGGGGATGTCAACAGCAAGGTACCGCGTGATCAGATATCCACAGGCGACGCACCCGATGGGTATTATGAAGGAGGAAATCATGATATTCTGTTATTGGGGAAAACTGTAGTACAAGTGGAGATGCGGGAGGAGGTGATACGAGAATTCTATACTTATCCCTTAGCTGTACATCTCGGTGTGGGGAAAATGTATAGAGAGCTTTAGTGGAAGTTTTGGTGGTCTGGAATGAAGTGGAGTGTAGCTGAGTTCATTTCTCAGTGTCTTACCTGTCAACAGGTGAAGGCATAGCATCAGGTTCCAGTAGGGTTATTACAGCCCCATGATATCCTGGAGTGGAAATGGGATGGCGTATCTATGGACTTCATTATAAGTATTCTGCGCATAGTTAAGGGACATGATTTCATTTGGGTGATAGTTGACAAACTCATGAAGTCGGCGCACTTCCTTGCCATCAGGGAGCCGAGCTCAGTGGAGAGTCTAGGGAAGCTGTACATTCATGAGATCCTACGCCTTCATGGAGTACCCTCGACGATCATCTATGACCGTGAAACGCGGTTTACATCGCGATTGTAGCGAGGCCTGCAGGCGGCATTCAAGAGTCAACTGCGGATGAGTACGGATTTTCACCCCCAAACAGATGGGAAGACTGAGCACACTATCTAGGTGCTAAAAGATATGCTCAGGGCGTGCGTGTTAGACTTTGGCCTAAGCTGGGTGGATCACCTGCCCTTGGTAGAATTCGTGTATAACAACAGTTACTACTATCCTATTAGCATGGAACCTTTTTAGGCCCTCTATGGTAGTCCCTACAGGTCATCATTGTGTTGGAAAGAGGTTGGGGAGACCTCCCTTGTGGGCCTAGAGTTGGTGTGGGTGACGACAGAGAAGGTGAAAGTCATTCGTGAGTGGATGAGGACGACCTAGATCAGACAGAAGTCTTACACAGATCGTCATCACATGCATTTGGAGTTCGAGCAGGGGGACCATGACTTTTTAAGAGTCTCCCTGCAGCACGGAAGATAGAGGTTCAGCTGTGGTGGAAAGCTATCCCCGAGGTTCATCGATCATTTTGAGATCACGCACAGGGTTGGTGAGGTCATCTACCGTCATTCTCTACCCCCACAACTGGAGAGGGTTCATGACATCTTCCACGTGTCGCAGCTGAGGAAATACGTTCATGACCCCACTCACATCATCAAATGGGGAGAGATGGACATTGAGGATGGAGCCACCTTTGCAGAGCACCCAGTGACAATTGAGTACCTGCATGAGTGAACTCTGCATGGACGGACCATTTAATTGGTTCGAGTGTTGTGGCAGCACGAGAGTGTGCATGAGAGCACCTGGGAACGGGAGAGCCAGATGCAAGATCAGTATCCCGAGCTATTTTTTATAGTTTTTTTTTCAGGGATGAAAAACTTGAAGGAGGGAATGAGTAAAAAACTTAGGTTTTGATACTATAAGACCTTTTTTTTTCTTGATGTTATTCTAGAGTAGGGCGTTCAGACGACGTGTGATTCTGAGCCCTGGTGTGGCCGAAATTTAATTTCTAGTGCATTCAAACTAGACATGCAAAATAATAAGAATAACTCCTAAAAGGTTGCTTGGATGGAAAAATGAGGGTATCGTTGAGTCGGGAGCGTGCCGTTTACCCTAGGAGGGGTGTAACTTTCACGGGCGCGACCCTTCTACGAAAAGTGCCACCAGGGGCATTTTTTTAATTTAGCAGCCCCCTGCGTAAACTTTATAACTTTTGAATGGAGGCTCAAATTAAATATTCGAGACCAAAGTTGCACTCAGAATGAGGTTTTTACCCTAAGAGCGGCTTAACCTCGACCCTGTTGAGTGTTTGGGTACGAGATTACTGGTGGGAGTTTAAAACTAATTTAGTTTTAAATTAGTTTCTCTCCTACTTAAACACCCACCACTCCTCCTTCTTCCCCCTTGACACTCCCTAGAAGAATCCCTCTCAACAAGCATCAAGCCCTTCTCCCCACCTCTCCAAGTCATGGCGGATCTGATGAATCATCGACGAAGCGACGGGCTACGCCCTGCGAGGTAGGCTCCTGTATTTTTTTCGTTTTTAATTTCCGCAACCTCTTAAAATGCAATTTGTAGCGTCTAAATGCTTTTTACTATTGAGATAAGCCCATAGTTGTGTAGTATTCGATCCTATATTTCTAACGCACTTCTCAGATCAAAAATCCAAGTCCCGGGGCGCTTGGGGTGGCACCGAGAAGTTTTCCAGCCAAATTCCTTATTTTCCGGTGGTTCTAGGAGTTTCCGGCGGCTTGACGCGGCGGTCTGGTGTGTCCAAGTGGTGGAGGCGGCTTTGTGCGATGACATATTTTCACGAAGGGCTTCAGGAGGTCCGAGATGGCGGCCGACACAATGGACTTCAGGCGGACCAGGATGACACGACTTGGTGGGAGTCGGTGGCGTACACGGGGCCTAGGCTGGCCAACTTTGCCGGGCAACGGGAGGCGCGAGAAACCAGGGTCGTCGCGACCCCGACTAGCTGAAAAAGACCAAAAATTTGCGGGTCTTGTGGAAAACACGCCAGACCGGCTGAGCCTGCCCTAGTGATGTGGGGCGGCCTGCGCGGCGAACCGCGGGCCGCAGTGGACCGGGTGGTCCGAGCGACCTAGCCGCGGACCACCCGTCAAAAGGGGTGGGATGGCGCAGGCCCACCCCATCTCCGTTTTATGACATTAAAAATTCCATAACTCACAAAAATAAAGTTGGATTCATGTTCTATATGTGAAAAAGCGATCCTCAGATTGAGACGGAGGTTTTGAGATGGTCCCGAGGATTTTTAATTCTCAGGATGTGAGCTCAGTGGCGCGACACGCTCGTTAAGTACCTCGCTGGGATTCTTCTTTCGGATAGCGTGGGCTCATTCAGAGCCCCTTTTAGGCACTGTTAGTGGAGTTGTAACCCTAGAATTGTGACAAAATAGTCCAGGGTGGTTTTAGGTGTTGAATCCAGAGTTGAGGCGTGGGCCCCACAGGCCGTCTTTTAGGCTGTGTGCAACGTTTTGCGACTTCTTCATCAGACGTCCATTCAGGGCAAATGATTAGTCGATTTGGTGGGTTTTTATGAGATCATCACAATGGTGCAGTTCAACTGACCTTTTTCGAGATCGAGGTGTAGGCCCCAAGAGGCGTCATATGTGCGTAAAGCGGTGTTGAATACCTTTTTCATCGGGAGTCCGTTTCCAATGAGTAAATAGTCTATATCACGTTTTTTTTTCTATGAGGATTATAATGGTGTAATCTATTTGGGTGTGATAAGACTCTTTCAAGATCTCATTAAATGTGGAAACATTAAAGGGCATTGGTTGAAGGTTCCTTTGATGCACTCCGAAGCAATGTACAATAGCGGTGTTAGTGACACCTAGTGATGGAACGTGGATTGCAGAGTTATCAGATCAGTTCTGGGTTTACCCTCTAATGGGGCTGGGTAGTGGGTTACCTACCGGCTTATTAGGGTTTACCATCTAGTGAGGCTGGGTAGTGGGTTACTCTTTGACTTTAGGGTTTACCATCCAGCGGGGCTGGGAAGTGGGTTACCCGTTGACTATAGGGTTTACCCTCCAGCAGGGTTGGGCAGTGGGTTACCCGATGACCTCTTAGGGTTTACCCTCCAGCTGGGCTGGGTAGTGGGTTACCCGATGACTTCTTTCAGACTCATCCCTTTCTATGTGTCTAGTTAGTGACTTCTCTCCGTGATTACCAGAGCAGGACCCTTGGTTGTATGGTTAGCGATGAGACATCTTTGACGTGTGGGACCGTTGGGGCATCAGTGATGGGTATCGTTAGAACTATTAGCAACTTTTCCTAGGCTGGTCATCGAGATAGAGATCCCCTTACACACTCATTCAGGTTTCTTATTGAGAACATATATATACACCCTAATTTTTTCCCACTCCTTGGGTTCAGTTACTATCCTTCTAGGAGGGGCGAAGACACGCAGGGTATGCCACGTGCTTTCCATGTCTTGCTCCTCTTGGTTGGACGAGTCTACTTCCTTTCTTTTGATGGGTTGAGCTGCACTATTTTTACCGTACTCTTTCACTGTTCCTTGTTCTGTCTAATGATCACCGTTTTGGTACCTACTTTGTTGCTCCCTCGATCCTTCGGGGCATCGTAATGAGTATCTTTATACTCACCCCTGGTTGGGCTTTGCCTGCACTTGGTGTGCCCTTGTAGATGATGAACAGGTTGATTGAGACTACAGAGGAGTGTAGAGGACACAGGAGCTTGGGCTGCATTTAGTGGTCATAGTAGGACTTTCAGGTGTGATACTCACCAGTTGTTAACTTTTGTTTACCTATTATCGGTTTGTGGCACCTTTCTGGTTAGGCGCGTGTTTTTCCCTTTTTCTATTCAGTTATCGTGTCACTAATTTTCAGCACTTTACTTTTTCTATTTAGAAGTTGATGCATGACACTAGTTGGGTTATAGTAGTTTGTTCTTTGGTTTTCTTGTTACTTTGCACTTCTTCATTGAGTGGGCTACGTTTGTGTTTACAGGTACTTAGTCAAAGGCCTCCCAAGATTGTTACACCTTTAGCACTTGTCGCCAGCCCCTGGCCTATGGAGGCATGCTTGGGGTAGTTGCGGCTCGAGACCGGTAGGGTTGGGTCATAACATATGCAACTAAGTTTATAAACTTAGTGAAGTTTTCTCCTAAGGTGGCGGGGAGTACATCACTGAAAGATCGTATCTTCAAAGCTGGTTGGAGGCAGGACATTTGATCCAAGATAGAAGTGCTGTGTATAGATGATTATTTAAAGATGGTGAATAGAGCCTCAGTGGCTGAAAGGGATCTCTTGGGGGCTGTGAGTGGAGGAAGTGTATTAGTAACCATGGGGAATTTTGGGAAAATGAATGGTGGGTTCAAGAGGAAGAGGGACACTTATTTCAATGGTGGGAGTATAACTCAGAATCCAACTATAGGATTAGATAATCTTCCTTCGAAGCCTCAGAGTAAACCTAGATGTTTTTAGTGTGGTTTTCTGAACGACATGAAGTGGGATTGTATGACACAACCTTGAGCATGTCATAATTTTAATAATATGGGGAAACTTTAACTGTATTGTTGGAATGATCTGAGGTTGGGTGTCCGTGACACCCCTCAGGGTTCGTATGACTCGATGGGATGAGGGAATTAGTATGCGACTCATCAATAGAGCTGAGTAAGTCATAGTGATTCTGGGTACACCATGAATCCTCCACAAGGAAATTCATAGTATGGAAGTAAGGAATAAAGTGTCATAAGAAAGAAGTTTTTTGGAGATGAACAGGTTGTGATGGATGATCAGTCGGGACCATCCATAGTGCGAGGTACGGTTCTTCTAAATTAAACATTAATCCAAGATTTGTTTGATATAGGTGCTTCAAATTATTTTATTTCTTCTTGCATCATTTATTTGTTGGGTTTAACGGTAGAAATTATGCCTATGGTTCTCAAACTTCAGACTCCTTTGGGTGGAAAAGAGTGTCTAGCCTTCCTGTGTAGAGCATTTCCTATAGTACTGGATGAGGTTGAGTTGACATGGGACTTCTCAGTGCATGATATGGATGTGTATGATATAATCTTGAGAATAGATTGGTTGAAAATTTTTAAGGCCCACATTGACTGTTATGTACGAATTATTAGTTTTTTAATGGAGGATAGCATTAAACATCTCTTTAGAGGGGACAAGAATGAGAAGAAGGGTGCAACAAGCTTGATGGAACTAGTGGTTAGCATGATATCATACCAGTTAGTGGATTTTTCATTAGATGTAGTGGATGGTGTTGAGAAGAGTGTACTTACAGTAGTTGTGGATTAGTTTATGGATGTTTTTCTTGAAGAATTATCTGGGTTACCACCTGTGAGAGAAGTGAAGTTTTTGGTTGACCTCCTTTCTAGGAATAGTCCTATCTCACTTTCATCTTATTGGATGGAACTAGAATAATTACGAGAACTAAAAGTGAAGTGGGAAGAGTTAGAGAAGAAAGGGTTCATCTGGTCTAGTATGTCTCCATGGACATCACTAGGGTTGTTTGTTAAGAAGGTGGATGGAACATTGCAGTTATGTGACGACTATCACAGAAAATATCAAGTTATGATAAAGAATTGATATCCTCTTCAACGAATTGACTATTTGTTTGACTAGTTTATGGGAGATCAGTGGTTCTCTAATATTGACTTGCGATCAGGGTATCATCAACTTTGGGTGCGAAATGAGGATATTCCAAAAATATATTTTAGAAGTAGATATGGAAATTATGAGTATGTGTTTACGACCTTTGGATTGACTAATGCACCATCAGTATTTATGGCATTGATGAATCAAATATTTTATAGATATCTAGATTCTTTCATGGTGGTTTTTGTGGATGATATATTAGTGTATTCGAAGATAAGGGTGGAGCAGGAACAACACTTGGCGATAGTGTTGGGGAACTTTAGAGATCATCGATTATATGTTAAATTTTCTAAGTGTAAATTTTGGATATAAGAAGTTCATTTCATGAACCTTTTTATTTTTGATAATGGTGTTTCTGTTGATCTAGAATAGACAGACACTGTTATTTTCTAGAAAGATCCAAAGAATGTATTTGAGATACAGAGTTTTTGTTCATGATTTCTCATGAATGGATTCACCAATGATAAATTTGAAATGAAATAATGTTCCATTTCAATGGAATGAGTAGTGTTAGAAATGTTTTTGAAGAGTTAAAGGTTTGCCTTACATCAGCACCAATCCTGTTTTTTCCAGAACCAGGGAAATGGTACGTGGTATATTGCGACACATTTGGATCAGGTTTGGGGTGTGTTCTAATGCAATAGGATCTTGTGGTTGAATATGGGTCATGAAAGTTGAGGGTGCATGACAAGAACTACCCAACACATGATTTAGAGTTCACGGTGGTGGTTCATTTTTTGAAGACGTGGCGTCATTATCTATTCGGTAAAAAATTCACGATGTTTACCAACCATAAGAGTTTAAAGTGTATTTTCCCACAAAGAGATTTGAACTTGAGGAAAATACAATTGATGGAGTATCTTCAGATGTTTGATTTTGACTTAATGTATAGACTAGGTAAGGGAAACTCAGTGGAATATGCATTAATTATGAAATCATATGCTCAAGTATTGAAACATGAATCAGATGGGTGGCAGTTGATGTTGGTCATATCTGACATTTGGTTGGAATGTGAGGACCAGTGTTGAAGATAAGTCTTTTTTCTAGTTTCGTTGGTTCCTGACTTGGTTGGTTTTGTTAATGTGGCATAGGAATCAGATTCCGAGTGTATGACAATTGGGTAGAAACACAATGGTGGGGAGACCTTTGAGAAATGTGAACTAAATGGAAATTCATTCTTGTGTTTTCATAATCAGATGGTGGTACCAATGACTTGTCAGGAGGAGCTTCTTAGGTATTATCATCATTCTAGGTGGGATTTCCATCACAGAACTCAGTTTATAAGGTGTTGAAGGTTCTATTTTGGTGGGTTGGTATGAAAAGGGATGTGGCTGGGTTCATATCGAGATGCTTGACTTAACTGCATGTCAAGGCAAAGCATCAGAAGCCAGCATGCATGTTGCAGTGTTTACCTATCCCAATATGAAAATGGGATCAGATAGAAATATATTTTGGGATGGGTCTCCCAAGAACGGTTCAGAAGAATGATTCCATATAGGTGATTGTGGAATGAATCACAATGTCGACCCATTTCATCCCGATTAGTGAATCTCATATGGTGTAGGATATACCAAAAATCTATATCTAATAGGTGGTAAAGAGGCATGGTATTCTAGTTTTGATTGTATCAAATTGAGATATGAGGTTCACATCTCATTTCTATAAATCCCTACAACAAGATCTTGGAACTCAGTTGACTATGAGCATGACGTATCATCTATAAACAGATGACCAGTATGAGAGGACGATACAAAACATGGAGGATATGTTAAGGGCTTATGTGATGGATTTTTCTAGTTCATCAGAGGGGAAAAAACCATTTGTGGAGTTTTACTATAATAACAGTTATCAGGCTTCGATACATATGGATCCATTTGAGGATTTGTATGGGCGCTCATGTTGTTCTCCACTATATTGTGTGGAAACGAGAAAGACTTCAACGATTAGGCTGAGCCTTGTCAAAGAGACTACAAAAAAGATCAATTTGATTAGTAAGAGGATGGATACATATCATAGTCTTTAGAAATCATACACCGACCATTTTTGATGACAGTTGTCGTTTGTGGTGGGTGATCACGTGTTTTTGATAATCTCTCCTAGGTCAGGACATCGTCAGTTTGAGAAGTAGGGTAAGTTATCTCCAAGGTATAGTAAGACATTCAAGATACTTGAGAGGATTGGATAGGTGGCTTATCCTTTGGATTTTCCACCATGGTTTAGTGTGGTTCAAAATGTGTGTCATGTGTCGTAGTTGAAAAACTAGCAGTCTGATTGTGACCATGTGATTGGTTGGGATCATGTTGAGCAAGAACTAGATGCTTCCTTAGTTCACATGCCAGTGCAGATTGTGGATAGACAAGAGAAAGTCTTGTGTGATAAAAACATCAATTTAGTTTGTGTTTTGTGGCAGCATGGTCATATTAAAGAGGATATTTGGGAGAGGGAGAAAGAGATGGCTGAGCAATGGCCTGAGCTCTTTCGGCAAAGTAATGGTTCTCTACTTTCTGAGGATGGAAATTCCAATTGTGGGGATAAGGTCGCACACCCAATTTGAGGTATGTAGACTTTTTATGCCATTTTATGTGATTAAAGTTCTTGGTATTATTTGGGAAGAGTTTGGAAGAGTCTTGAATGGTTTTGAATAAGTTTTAAGGCTTTTCTAAGGGCCCAAGGTTTGAGCACAGTCAGGGGAAAACATGATAATTCTCAAGGTTACCACACTGGGGGAGACAGTAGGCTTCGAATGGCCTGCACATGTCTTTCCAAACCATGTGAGGCAACTATGCAAACCCCTTCTCTTGAGGCAGTGACATACACACGGTTAGTGCACGATTTTCCAAACCGTGTGGACTAACCGTGCAACCTCTTAAAAGTTGGGTTTTTAAGTTCAGTATCCATCAAGGTTGCCCTTATTCACACCAAAGTTTATCCCACTCAATAATCAATCGGGATTTTTGGCTCTCAATATTTTTAAGGGCCCTTCCCCTTATTTTGGAAGTGATTCGAAGGGGTTTCAAGGTGGATTCAAGGTGTTTTCTCCTAGGTAAGTCTCTTCTCTTGGTTTCGCTTGGGTTTCCTCAAGATCTACTCTTCTCCCATTCTAGTTTTTCTAGATCTAATTCCGTTCCATGTAGATCATGGGTTTTAGTTTCCTTGGGTGTTGATTTAAAGGATTTTGGATGTTAGGTAAGGGGATCTAGAGCGGTTTCAGTGGTGTGTTTCCCGGATTGGGGTGCGTTTGCTTGTGGGTTGATTTCTTCAGAACCCTAAAGGTAGGTGACTTCATTATCGACACCAATTGGTTAGATATAATGTTTTTGGTACAATTAATTTTTTATCATGAAATTAATTTTGGTTTTGATGTGTGAAATTGGTTAGAAATCTATTTGGGGGTGTTTTTTGGATTTTCGGGAAAAATGGGTTTTACAGTTGAATTTTCGTGTAGTTAAATTTTAAAATTTCAATTTAAAATTTGTTGCTTGGATTGGGTTATTGAAATGGTTTATGAAAATTGTTTTTAATAAAGTGGCTGTTTTATTGAATTGGTGTTTTGGCATGGGTAATGATAAATGAGTTATTTCAATAAATGGGTGATTTATTGAAGTGGATTGACATGTGTTAAAAAAGGGAAATTGAATATTGTTGTGGACTTGGTAAGTTACGATTGGTTACAACTTGTTTTAATGTTGTGTGGAAGTGGGTGAGAAGTCTCATTATAAAAGGTGATGGATAGTGATCGGAAGAACCACCATATGGTGAGTGGTAAGGAAGTAACACTATCTTGGGAATGAGGTAAACAGGTTTGGACGGGAAGTTTCACTATGGTTGTTTGTTTGATTGTTTTGTGGCTATGTAATTTGGACTTATTTGGGTTAATGGGTGATGGTAATGTGGCTTATGGATTAGTTTGGATTTCCTTTTTTTTATGGCTTGGTAAAGGAACATTTGACTTGTTGTAAGTTATTTCACTATTGATTTTTTATATGAATTGTTTTATATAAATGTGATAACATTTTAATCCTAGTGGTGTGTGTAGTGAAGTTATTTTGGGAAAACATTCTTAGTATTATTACTCACCCCCTACTTTGGAACTTGGGTGCTTTTGCAGATGTTGTATTCTGGGACACATGTAAAGGTAAAGCATCTCATGGCTAGTGGTTCGTAGTGATTCTTGGGAATGTGGTGGTTCTTGGATCATGGAGGTTAGTGTGGATATGTGGAATGTGTGTTGGTTTATTTTGGGTCTATTATTTAGTATTCCACATGGTACTCTGATATTTTGTTTGGTAATTTTGGCATGTGGGATATTTATGGATTAGTTTGTTGTCTTTTGATAATATATGAGTTTAATTGATTATTGAAATGCATAATATAGTTTATGGATGGTTTGGTGGGTTTTTTCTTAAGGGTTAGTCATTCCCTAATTTATTATCAAAGCCCTCGGCATTTATTGCTAGCCATTGGCACCTTGGGAATGTCGCTTAAGGCCGAGTAGCACTCCTATGCCCTCTCAAGCTAATGTGATGGGCTGGGGTGTCACACAAACTGTGTGACCCATTTTTGAGGGGTGATTTTATGGTTTTTACCTTGAGGATCTTAAAACAGAACAACCCTATTTTCTTTTCCCATTTCTTATGTAAAACAACTCCTTCCTTCTCCATGACCTCTCCCTCCTCCACTTCTAGGTATTGAGATAACTCCTCAATCCAATCTCTGAATCATACACATTCAAAAGCCTTGGATATACATTAATAAGCTCTCTAAAATTATTTCTTCCATTCATCATTTATCTTCCTATATATTGCAATATTTCGGTGTGAGATCATTCATCATATATTAGGGCATTGGACCATTTTTCCATTTTCTCCTGTCTACTTCAAACCTGAAGTTAATATTGGATGAGGAGTCATATACAACCCTAAGGTTGGTAGTCTAGTTGTTTTAGAAAAAATTCATGATGTTTTCATAGCTTATAAACTATGACACATGATATCCATTTCTACACGTTGACCTTAAATGTGTTATTACATTATAAATAAGTATACACATGTTGTTATACTCCTGTGGACCTTTATTAGGCGATTAAAGGACATTGAACTCATTCATTTACACCCCTTTGGGTGTGAAAAGTTAAATTTCACATTGATATAAATGATATTTTACCTAAAAAACTCCTAAGTGGTTTTTATTGATTCTGAAATAGATATGACATGCTTAATTAAATTAAATTTATTATTTTAATGGATTAGAAGAGGGTTTCAAGGCCACACCACATTATATATAATTAAAAATGAGAAATATATTATTTTTATTAGTTTGGTTTATTAGGATTAAAGATTTGGGATGATTTATTTTTAATTACATGCTATTATTATTGTATTCCCTGGATATTGGATACTGAATGATGAATAATGAACTTATTTAGAAAGAAATTTCACACTCCCTTATATTAGGTGTTGGGCATGATTTTTCACACCATTGTAATTTTATCTGGATGATGAGAATAATGATCCACATTATTTTCTTTGGATGTTGGGAATGATGACTCACCCCACCATCTCAATTGATAGGAATGATTTCTCACATTCATATGAGATTATGGGATAGTTCCCTTACAAGATCCATTGGATCTTTAGACAAGTTATGAATTCCTGAGTTACACCCCATGTCCAGCTAGCACCTTATATCATTGTATATGGCTTTAAACATCATCACATATAGTGTTCATATATATGTATTAAATATATATATACATTATTACTATATATATGGTCACTAAAATATAGGTTCCGAGCATAATAGAAGCATGTGATGGGCAATGCCCAACTATGTTTATTTATCATTATCGATGAATAATCTACGTTTTAACAAAACATTGAAAATCATGATAAATATAATTAAAAAAAAGAACCAAAAAATATAAATTATTCAAAAACCAAAGTGAGGATCATCACATATTATTTATAATTAATTTAATTAATTAATTAATTACCTTTGTTGGAATTCATTATCTGTTGATGAATCATGAAATAGATCTGCATTGCTGCATTGTTGATTTATAAGAATCAAGCGCAGATTCCCTCCAGTGGTGATCCAAATGTGTTCAAAGAATCTCCATACATTACCAAATTAATATTCAGGTGCTATCATGAAATATCCTTATGCATAAGTCATATACATTTAATTTCTTTGAGAACTACTTCCAAATCAGTATCCTTAATCCTATAGAGGATGATTACTCTCCATTCTTAGGAGCGTTCTTAGAGATGGGAGATCTCTAGGCTTGAGATAATTATCTTCTTTCATTTTGAACAACTGAAAAAATGAATTTTCTATTGAGAAAATAACATAAATGGTGTTATATATCTCTTGGGTTAAAATAAAATGATTACAAAAGTTCACTTAATTATTTTTTTTCCTAGAAAAACCCAATTTCAAATAATAAAAATAATATCATTATTTATTAACATGCTCTTAACTTAAGAATTATATTTAAATGTTATTTAATAAAATAATATTCAATATTTACTATTTATCATTGAACCTAAAATAACAATCCTCGATTACTCCATAATATTTTTCAAACCTTGAATAATTTCTATTTATTTATTAAATTAATACCACTACATTATTCAACAATAAATAAATAGATATTATATTTACTAAATAGCTAATAAATATTTATATGTGATCAAGAATACATGGAAAATTTTTAAACCATGAACAAGAATAATATATATTAAACCTATTAAATAATAAATAATAATATATTATTTAATAGAGATTCTGGATACACTTACTGTGTGACACTCTAGGCCTCTTTCTTAGCTGAATTAGGAAAACTGGCCTGATATCCAAGGTTAACATCTAAAAACAAGCTAAAGAACCACTAGAGAAAAAATTTAATGCCACAATGACATGTTATCTCATACAAATTCTTACTATGTAATATAATCTCTTTATCACAATATCTCAAATTGAGTAGGATTCATTCTAGTTCCATAAAATCTATATGCTTGATTATCTCTTTCATTGAATTTAAAAAAATTGAATATTCCTATATAACACAATGGCCGTCTATTTATTTTGGATATATAATTTCCATAAAAGGGCATGACATATTAACATCCATTAATGAATAGTGGGGATTAATCCTTTCTTCCATTATTCATTAATGCAATATTATCTGTGGTGCACCCAATGCATCCTACCTCGCCATGAATATCCATTTTCATAGTATTCATCAATAAATAAAAGTACATAACTCATATTATTTTTTAATACTAATCTTAATGGCTAAGTACCGATACAGATGTCCACATATAGAAACATTCAATGACATGCATAAATGTGGATTTTCTACTCGAAGATCCTATAATCATAATATCCTACTAGATATTACCAAAGGAATACACCATGAGAAGGCAACTCAAAGTCCTATGAGTCTCTATCCCTGATAGCCTATGTCATTTGTGTCCCTAAAAGGATATCATCCGACTCTAGAAAATATATTCAAGAATAGTGTCAAAACACTTATGGTTTCTCATTATAGCGGGGAACTGCTATGAACTTTTAGTGTGATAGCTACTCTTAGAACATTATAAGATACTATTTCATGTATAAGAACTATCATGATGAGATAAATAGATAATTAATATTAAAAACAATGAATACATGTCTATCATAAAGTACATAGAAGCTAGTTCCAGAGAACCAACTCCAACAGACCCCCACTTTCACTTGGGCAAACAGCTTATAACCTTCAGTCCACTAGCTCTCACATGAAACTCATATGTCTACTGAGACATGTCTTTAGTAAAGGGGTACACCATGTTCTCTTCCATGGGTAATCTTCTCCATGCAACTTCAACCCTATGATAGAAATGGCTCAAGAGGTGATACTTTCAGAGTATATACTCTGTCTGTTGGTGCATACTTAGCTATTTTTAAAGAACCACCACTATATTATTATCAAAATACAATATGATATGGTCTTTAATTATAGGTACCACATAAATATCATGTAGAAAGTTTCTAATCCAAACAGATTCATTAGATTCTTGAGAAGCCTTTATATACTCAGACCCCACTATAGAATCAACAACTGGATAATTTGAACTCTTCCAGCTCATAGATCCTCCATTGAGATATAAAAAATATCATTATTATGACTTAAAATCATTTTAATCTATATAAAATCAAGCATAAGTAAATCCTATGATGACCAGATCATCATCTACTATATACACCAGTAACATATCCTTAGTTCCTATTTGATACATAAGGATAGACTTAACAGTAGTCTAATCCTGTTCTCCTGGATCTGCTTTATATCATACTATTATGTTCAGTGCATAGGAAATATCATGTCTAGTATATAACATGTCATACATGATTAATCCTATCGTCAAAGAATTTGTGATCTGACTCATTCTCTCTTTCTCATGTTGTGTCACATGACACACTTTCATAGAAATATATAAACCATGGGACACTATAACTAATCCCCTCTTGTATTTTTACACACTAAACCTCTTTAGTATTTACTCAATATATTTACTTTTACATAGTCCAAGAAGCCTCTTGTATATATCTCTAATGATCTTGATCCCTAGAATGTAGTCCGCGTCACCTAAGTCCATCATGGATAAATAATTTTTTAACCAGTCCTTAACAGATTGTATGACTTGTATGTATTTTCCAATACGTAACAAGTCATCAACATATACTACTAGGATAATGAACACATTCCCACTAAACCTATTATAAACACATGGAACACATTCATTCTTAATGAAACCAAATTATTTTATTGATTCATCGAATCAAATGTTCTATGACCTGGATGTTTCCTTCAATACATAAAATGATCTTGATAATATGAAAATATTGTTGGCCTCACCTGGAGTCACAAATCCTTATAGATGTGTCATATAGATATCTTGTTAAATGTTACCATTAAGGAATTTTGTTTTTACATCCATCTTCCAAATCTCATAGTCATGGTAAGCTATTATGACAATAAATCATGGATTCTTTCCATCTTGTAACTTCTGATATCTATTCTTCCACCTTCTAGGATTGAGGTTAATCTTTTTCAACCAATAATTAATCTCTATATTTTGTGACTAAAAAACCATATCTCTATGTTTCTATTACCTCTCTTATGCTCCTACTAAGTTTTTATATTTCAAGAACTAATTCTTCAACAAGGTCCTATAGAATCTGTTCCTCTACCAAATTTTATGTATCTTAAGAATCAAATTTATCAAAGTCAATCATTCTTCCACTATAATTTTTGAGGATGTGATCCCTCTTAAGAAATATTCCTTTTATGGAAACAATCAATTTATTGTATGACAGGTTTTATAGGTAGTATCCATTTTTTCCTTTGAATAACCTATAAAAATATACCTCTTGCCCTGAGGTGCTAGTTTGTTTCTTGAGAATGTTTTAAATAATTCCTCGCAACCCCATACACGTGTATGCAAATAATTGGGGACCTTTATACTCTATAAATTGAAGGGAATTCCATTTTACTCTTTAGTTGGGATTCAGTTTAATGTGTATGTCGTAGTTTGTAATGCGTATCCCCGAAAGGATAATAGAAGATATGCATGACTCATTATCAACCTTACCATGTCCAAAAAGGTAAAATTCCTCCTTTCACTAACAGCATTACACTATGGTGTATAAGGTGGGGTCATTTGAGATAGAATCACAAAATACCATATAATGTCAATATACTTTTGGTTAATATATTATCTACCTCGATCCAATCAAAGATTCTTTATCTTCTTACCAATTTTATTCTATAATTCATTATTAAATTCCTTGAATTTCTTAAAGGACTCAGAATTATACCTCATCAAGTAGATATTGGAATATCTACACAAGTACTTAGAAAAATTTATGAAGTAAGAATATCCACCTCTGGAATTTACTAGAAATGGTCCACACACATTAGTGTGTACCAAGCTTAGAAGCTCTATGACCCTTTCACCCTATCCACCAAATGACCATTTGGTCATTTTACTTATAAACAAGCATTAAATATTTCAATAGGTTTTAGCTTAGAAGATTCCAAATAAAAAACATGAATGATTTTTGTCAAACCCTTATTATTTACATGAAAAAGATAGTGAGGCCAAAGATGGGTGTTATATGAGTAATGTGAACATGATTTGTTATTGACTTCCAACACTTTGTTTTCATAATTTAATATAGAAAGATAATTATTTAAATGTGTAATATTGTAACCTACGTTGTCCTTATAAAAGAAACAAATTTTATTTCCAAATTTGAAAATAAACCCATCTGTATGTAAATATGGAACATAAATTATGTTCATGGAAATTGTAGGTACATAATAACAATATATTAAAACCAAAATAATTTCTACTGGAAATGAAAGGTGGTAGTCACCAATGGCCAGAGCAACCAACCTCACACTATTGGAAGCTCATAGATGAACCTAACCTTTAGAAATATTCCTTAATTTACATGGTTCCTTCATTTTTATATAGATTTGAGCACCACAAGTTGTATTTAATACCCAATATGTAGAAACGAAAATATTTCAGTTGATAACAAACAAAACTTTATCTTCCCCTTGATTTTGGGTGAAATTCCTCTTCAAGTAGTCTGGCTTGCCATATGGAAAACTTACTACCTCCTTTTCCTTTACTCACATTTGGATCTTACGCTTTTTGATGGATGATTATCAGGATATTTAGACTATTTAAAATCATTAGGATGATTTTCCTTTTTCTTATTTTTCTTGTTCACTATAAAGACTATGCGTTTTCATGCCCCATGTCCTTATCCACTTGGAGAATCAAGGTTAGAAGTTCCAAAAACTCTTCTCATTATTTATCATATTATAATTCACAATAAGTTTGAATAAGGTCTTGGGATGTGATGAATACATGAGATTTATAAGTAACTCATATGGGAATTTAATACCTAAGATGTCTGTGTGTTCAATGTAGCTGATAATCTTGACTACATGAGGCCTAGCTGACACAAACTCTCCAAGCATAGTTGTGAAAAATGAATTGGAGATATCATACCTCTCTTATCACACCTTTTCTTTATAGAGATCTATAAGGTGATACATCATGATATAGGCATCTATATCCTCATGTTTCTTCAAAATATCATTGGAAATAGATGATAGTAGGAAGCATTGAATTTTTTTTCATCATTCAGATGTTTCTCATAGAGAGATTTCTCTTCATCACTTGCCTCATTTCCAGATGAAACTGGTAATGGTTCTTCTAACATATACAATATCAATTCATGGAGAAGGATGAAATGTAGGCTCATTTTCCACTATTGGAAATTTGTTCTACTAAGTAAGTTTTCTTTTAAAAGTATGGATCCCAATGATATGTTCGATATAATTTTATTAGTATTTCTATAAAATAAGATAAGTATAATTTTTGTACTTTATCTGATAAAATTTAGAAAAATAAATAAATATTATATTTATTAGTCCCCCGCTATTTTATCAAAACCCAATAGCCCTCACAATTGGCTTTATAATATCTTATTGATTTGATATACTAGTGGAAAGGATCTATATCCCCCTTCTAATTACCCCAAATTTGGTTGGTCAACAACCTTAATGGTTTTAGGTGGTCATTCCAAATGCCAACTGCATTAACTCACAATTACTTTATCTATTGAGTGGACTCCCCAATCATGAAATCATTAATTTTAGATTTCCTTAATTTTCTCCTCTCAGTTACACCAGTCCCTGCTTTTATAGTCAACCCTTTATGTGAACCAAATTATTTCAACCCAAAACCACATGTTAGAATTCCCTGATAATTAAAAGCACCCCAACTTTGTCTTATCAAGAACATTGAACTATGGTTTGATTTTAACCGAAATAATGGAAGGATATATCAACTTAGTATTTTATTGTGAGATTTTATACTTTTATGTGGAAATTTCTAATTATTATATTTATTATATTCTTGTTAATATTAAGTGGGATTAATTAATTTATTAACTATATATTTGATAATATTTATGCATAAATTGGTTTATTTATGTTCTATCTTGCATGATTGTTAATTCATTAATTATGCGATTACAACAGTATATCCATAATGAAATAACCATGCAACTAAAAATAAAAAATAAGGTGGCAGGATAATTATCTCTTACTAGTGGTTAGTTTATCTAGTGGTTGATAAAATAATAGTTGAAGTAGGGAAAAAACACCTTGAACCAATTAAGTATCATGTTGTAGATTTCCACCTGTCCACCTATGTATCTCCTTGGATTGGTTTCACCTCACCTTCAAACTTGAACTTTCTCCACCAACTTGAGAGCTCCATCCATTACATATTCCTTTTAATTAGATACAAGTTATGGGAAAAAAGGGGTTTACATAAAAGAGACCATGAGAATGAAGGCCCTAAAAACAATTGTTAAGAGAAGGTACACATGAAAAAAATTCTAATTAAATAATAAATTTAATGAAACCAATCACATAAGAAAGGTATCATAATGCTCATGATCATCCACATGCATGAAATTAATTACACATATAATAATACTAGCATTAAATTATTAATCATCTATATTTAAGATAATTTTCACTTGAATGAATTAATTATTATCTTTAATTAATCCATCCCTTTATCTTAATTCTCATATGAATTTCCTTCAGATTTTTATCCATTGTAATTTTAAACCAATTAAGTAATTTCATTTAAAATTAACTTTGTACATAAATGTACCTTAGAGGCAACACATTTAATAGCCATCCGATTCTACCCAATGGGTATTATAATAAGATACTATTTTACTCTTGTGATATATGGCATACACGACTCATCACGTACTTTCACAATGTGTACTTCATGAATGATTACACAAATTACATGATTTTATGGTCATGTGTTATGCTTAAAATGCACATAGAGAAACTACTTGTAATAAAACTCACACATGATATGTAGATCTAAAAATTACACTAACAATAATTAAATATTTAAATACTTATGTATATTAAAAAATATCACATGGAATGTACTATATTTACAACCACTCAAAAGTACATGTCTTAACATTTACATTGTAAAATAAATAAATTTTAAATCTACGTAACTTGGTATAAGTACACAAAGTTTAGATATGATTTATATGGTGAATAAACCTCTCACTGTCTATCCGAGACATATGCCTAGGGACTCAGTGTGTAATCTGTGCCATGAAAAAAAGTAGAGTACACGATGTGTCCAATGGGATATACACCGTTTGAAATCTAAGTTACACAATCACTAGTTAGGTAAGTCATGTATGGAATACACGACCCATCTTGGACTCAAAGGGACTACACACTGTGTACACAGACTACATGAAATGTATTTCAGAGGACCGTATACCATTAAATTATGTTTAACACATGGTGTATTAAGTGTGTAATTAATGAAATGATCGATTAATAATATTTAATTTATTTCTAAATCAATTTTCATGTGTTGAATGTGACTACATAATGTGGAACTTTGGTGACACGGTATATAGTTTAGTGTTTTCCAGCTAGACACCTTTTCACCTCTGAATGAGTTACATGATTTTATTTTAATGATAAAATTAATCGTCTAGATTAGATATACAAGAAACAAAGGTTTTGGAAACAAATATTTCAATTCAGATTAAAAGAACTATTAAACATTAATTGGAAAACTATATTAAAATGTGTAAATCAATAAAGATCATTAAATAATTATAAATAATCATGTGAACGCTTTGATACAACTTTTAGGATCTGGGCGTAGCAGAAGCATGTAATGGTCAGTGCCTACCACTAAATTTTTTCCATGATTGATGATTAATCTGAGATTTAACACAACATTGAATTTCATGATTAACTGAATTAAATCCAAGAATTAGACTATAGATTTTACACCAGAACCAGTGGGAGGATCATCTCATATTATTTATAATTAATTTAATTAATTAAAGAATTTATCTTTTTGGGATTATTTCTTCATTGATGAATCATAAAGAAGATCTATGTTGTTTCATAATTTCTTTGTAAGAATCAAGTGTCGATTCCCTCTTGCAGTGATCCAAACATGTTCCAAGAATCTCTAGACATCACTGAAGGAATCTCCAGGTGATAACACGACAGATCCCGACACATGTTTCATCCACCATGGATCTCTTCAAAAACCACTTCCAAATAATCCTCCTTGATATGGTGGAGGTGGACCAATCTTTGTTCTTGGGAATGTTCTTGGATAAGGTAGATCTATAGGCTTGAGAGAAATCTCCAATTTCGTTGTACACAACCTAGAAAAATGTATTGTCTATTAAGAAAATAACATAACTAGGTTTATATATCACTAGGGTTAAAATAAAATAATTGCACAAGTTCCCTTAGTTATTTATTTAATCCTAGTGAAATCCCATGTCAAATAAAAACAAAAACAATATTTCTCAACATGCACTTTACATGTTAATTATAATTAAATTTTATTTAATCAAATAATATTAAATATTTTTTATTTCTCACCAGAACCAAAATCTCAGTTCACCATTCCTTTATAATATTTATCGAACCTTGAATAATGTATATTTATTTACTAAATTAATATCACTGCATTATTCCATAATATATAAATAAATACTATATTTACCTAATAGATAATAAATATTTATATGCCATCAATCATACATGAATAATTGTTAAACCACAAATGAGAATAATATTTATTCAACTTGTTAAATAAAAAATAATAATATATTACTTAACTGAGATTTTGTCTAAACTTAATGTGTGACCCTCTAGGCCTCTATCTTAGGGACATTAGGCAAACCACCCTAAAGTACAAGGTTTTAATCTAACAACACACCAATGAACCCATATAGAAAGAAGTTAATTCCAAAATGAAATGTTACCTTATGAAAACACTTAATGTGTAAAATAATCCCTTTATCACAATAACTCAAATTAAATAGGTTGCATGACAGTTCCGTCAACCTATATGCTTAATTATCTACTTATTTGAATTTCTAGAAATAAAAAATTCCTATATAACACCATATCCATGGATTTATTTAGGATATATCATTTACACAAATGGTCTTGAGATATTAACTATCATTAATAAATATAATGGATAAATCCTTTCTGCATTACTCATTAATGTAATATTACTCGTGATGCACCCAATGTATCCTACCCCACCAAAAACATCTGTCATTATGGTTTTAATCAATAAATTAAATTATGTGACTCATAATATTCATTAATAATAACATTAAAGTCTAAGGACCAATACACATGTCCACAGATAGAAACATCCAATGATACATATAAATGTGGATTTCTTACTGGTGGGTATCATTATCATAGTATCCTACGTGATATTACTTAGGGATTACACCATGAGAAGGTTCCTAAAAATCTTATGAGTATCCAAACCTGATAGTCTGAATAATTTGTGTCCCTCAAATGATATCATTCAGTTATAGAACATATATTCAAGAATAGTGTCATAGCACTATCGGGTTCTCATCATAGAGGGGAAAAACTATGAAATTTTATTGTGATAGCTACTCTTAGGACATTATCAAATATTATGTCATCCATAAGATCAATCATGATGTGATAAGTAATTGATTAATATTCAAAAAATTAATACATGTTTATCATAAAGCACATAGATGATGGTTCTAGAGAACCAACTCCAACATGAAAAAACTCTTACATCACCATATGCCAAAGAAGGTAGAGCCAACCAGGTGTCCCATAGAAATCTAATATGAATAGTTTTTATTGCTCAAAATATTTTATTATGAATTATACATACACACTATTATGATATGTAGACTTTATGGATTATTTGTAGACATATTTTTTGGTGTCCTATAGAGTTTATCTCGCACCCTACCTGGAACGACTTTGGTACCCAAGTAGACTTCATGACTTTAGGTATGGACAATGGTAAGCACCATACTAAAAATACTTGATATGATTTACTTATAGCATAGATAATGGGAAAAGAGGATAGAGAATATACTCAAAATTATAGTAGAGTTTACCTTTAGATTGTTTTTGTATAGAATGTTGTATATGACTATCCCTTATATCCCCTATTTATTTTAGTTTATATTAGTATGAAATGACATTATCATGTATATGAATCAGCCTATGGGATTTTGTTTTCTATTGTTTTTTGGTTATTTTCTCTTCCATAGTTGATTATTGTATTTCTTTCTACTGTGTCACATATTATATTATTATTCCTCTAATGTATGATTATTTATCATATCTATCGTGCCACTATGATATGAGAGAATAATATCACCATTGTACCACCTTAGACCCTCAATAATAGTTGAAAGCCTCTATCTTATAGGGATCTGTGATTGAGTCCATGTAACCCACTATCTCAGGGCCCAATTTAAGTGGATCCTGTCTCAAGATGCTACATTTCCAAAGTAAAATAGATGTTTTACTCTAGAATTTTTTGGAAGGAATTTTTGTTTTATTTATATTCATCAACAATAAGAATGCTTATTTCACTTATTACCCATTAAGAATTTGTTGTAATGATACCATCCTTATTATTTCTCTGATTGGTTTATGATCAATTTGATTAGGGATGTATTATTTTGATACCATTCTCCATATTACTGGTTTGGGATTACATTAATTGATCAGGGGAAAGTATTATCTTTTTTATGATATTTTTTCAATATGAATGTTTATGTTTAATATGTTTCACCACTTTCATATGAAGAATTTACTGGACTTAGTAATTGATGAGAGGGGATCTATATAGCCCCTAAATGCATCAGAAGGTCTAATGATACAAACTTTCTTGGGTATTTGGATGATGCCTTACCCATTTATGTAAGATTTATTATCACGAAGTCTTTATGGTATGGTAGAATGTTTTAAATTATGCATTTACTCATTATTATATTCGTTAATGAGGATACATGTGATTATTTGATTAGATATAATACCCATGGATATGTTTCAAGCTCATGTGATTATTTATATGGAATTATTTGATCATCATTTAATCATTCCATTTAATCTTCATGTTAAATTTATTTATTAAATTAAACCTATTTCAGTAATTTACCCCAAACTTCTGATTATTTTTTATTTATTCACAATATATTTTATTGTATGCATACCATTTTTGAGTGTTAGATCTCACCCATTAATTATGTTTCCATTCCCCATGATTCTCGGAAGTGTATTATGAATGATATGTAGGGATATGAAAAAGGTAATAACAGTTTTTCCAAATAAAATTCTATGTCGTATTTTAAGTTTTCAAATGTAATGTGAAATTCAAGCATGTATCTGGTTCTCCAAGAATATAAAACTATTTAATCCTTTGGGATGAGATATATTGTATCTAGCACCAAAAAATAAAGTAACCACCAAATCTGGGCTAAAAGGTTTTGTGATATTTACATGTATAAAATAAGGTCCTTCCACTTTTGATTATTCTTTGGGGGGTTTCTTCCTAGGTATCGTGGGAGTTCTCAGAGATAGTACTATTTATCCTTAGATGAATGAGTGGAGACTGAACTTCTCATTAAATGATCTTGTAACACGATTTTGATGGACCACAAGGTTTTATAATGTGGGTAACCTTCTATCATCAAGTTTCTATAATTCAACTAGTTGTACTTGAGTCTAATCATTTTTTTAATAGTTGATTATAGATGATGACGCAAAGTGAGGGAAACTAATTTTCAATGGGTGGAACTACCTCTATCAAATACACTAGTGAGTATGATGCCATCTATGTGGTGTTTTGGGTCATGGTATGATAAACGCATACATAATAAAAGAGTATATTCATATATAACTTCTAATATTTATTTACTTTATTTTTAAGGATATTAGAAAGTGTTGTGTTGAAGGCATATATTTTTCCATTTTCCACTACATGATATGAGGATGAGTGGATAGATTAGATATTTTACTCATAATACATCCTATTAAATTAGGAATCATAGAAATTAGTCTATTTTTCTATAATTATTGTGTAAGGGACCCCAAATATGTTAATGATGTTCAAATTAATGAAATTGATAAAAGATTTCATTTAGAACCACTTGAGGGGTACTATTTTGGCCCTCTTTGAACAAAATTCATTGGAAATAAGAATGAACTTTAACTTACTAATAGTGGTTGAAGGGTATGGAACTATGATATTGATCCCCATTATGAAAAATGAATATGAGTATTTGGTAGTGTATAATAATTCTAGGGGATAATAAATGAAATTTTCATGTATCTAGAAGGAATGAAATTTCTTCATGAATTTCTTGCAATCTTTCATCATCGATGGCTAGAAGTATCCAAGTATCTTAATTTGATGGAAGATCTTGGTTCCCAAATTGTGGTAACCACATGTTCCAGCATATACGTATTACATATCAATGTGGGTCTCAAATCTTTAAATTCTTTTTAGGAGTAATCAAATAAATCTTTTCTTGTAGATGCCCTTTCTAAAATCTGAGATATCATAAAAGATAAAATTTGTCTCTCTTCTATGGACTGGTTCCTTCTTATCTTGATATGATGAGAGATTCCTATTTTTATGCTATTTTACTGTGGGATACATCCATAAAATTATTAAAATAATTGGTGAATCAAAAAACTAAATTTGCTATGAAATTCCATTGATTTATTCCATTTCATTACTAATAAATAGAGAGACCAACATATGATGTACAATATGAATGACCATATAATCCTAATATAGATCATCCATGGTTTTATCTTCATTATCGAATTTATATGATTATAAATTCTATGAATGTGGGATTTGAGATAATGTCAGATCTGATGGGAAGTCATCAATTAACCATTATACATAATCATCTAAGGGAATAAAATCTTCTTTATTAATGAAATAATAACCATTTATTTTTTGGATTACCATATCTAAATTACTATTGAAATATAATTGGGACACTAGTGTTTTTAGGGATAGTTCCAAGCCCATAATAGGGGAATAGTATTCTGCGTTGTTATTGGTATATCTCTCTAAAAATAGGAAAGAGTAAGGAAGAGATATTTTTTATAGAGATATGAAAACAACCCAAAATTTGACCCTTTTGAGCTTTGTATTTTCCATATTTCTATCCATGGAGATCCTAGTGGTACCATCAATGTACATTTTCCATGCCCGGGAGGCTTCATGGATAGAGAAAAATTCTTTGTTTGTGATTTTCATATACAATAATGAATTGTATGGGAAAATATAATTTGTGAGGATATATTTGAGTAGATTAACACAAGAGGCTAAGTGGACCTCATGGTTATCCAAATAGGGTATTAACTTCTACAATGTGAGAACAAAAGAATGTAAGTCCTTCTTGATAATATAATATCAGGTCCTAATATCCAAAATTATCTAGAAAAGATAATAGAGACTATTATTCTTTCCCATATCATTATTATAAGAAAGTATGGAACACAGATGTTACTATAGGGTTTCTAGATAAAGGATAAAGGGGTTTACTTCTATGGGAGTCATTAAAAACAAAGGGTATATAAGACACTATTTGATATCATTGAATAATTTTTAAAAATTCTAATCCCATCAATATGTAACCCTTTTCATAAACTATTTTTTGAATGGAAAGCACTATCCAACATTATTTTCAATGAGGAACCTAATGCAAGTGAAGATCCCCTAAAGACATCTCAATTCCTTAAGATTTCATGGGGGTGTCATATCTATAATTTACATATTCATTTTGGGGTCACCCTTTATGATACGATGGTTTCATTGGAATCCAAGGAATTCTATATATATTACCCCAAAATTAATTTTTATTGGATTTATATTCAATCTGTGTTAATAAAATTTTCTAAAAATTAATCCTATATTGTTATTGTGATCATTAAATTGTTTGGATTTGACTACCAAATCACTCATGTAGAATTAAACGGACTTTCTTAGAGAAGACTTAAAAATATGGTTTATGGCATGTTGAGAAGTCACATCATCATTCTTCAAGATAAATTACAATACCTGATAACATTATTCACCACGGGGTTCCTAAAAATAGTTTCATCCTCATATTTGAGATATATTCACATAGGCTTATAATTGGAATACATATCCATAAAGTAAATGGATTGAAATCCTATTATAGTATCCATAAATAGTTAGGTGTCCAAGAGTGAGAAATATTCCTTTAGGTAGTGACGATTGAAATAATTCAAGTCAATAGAAAAATTTATTTTCTCATTCTTATTCTTCATGGGGACAATGTTAGATAACCACATTAGGTATTAAACATTATATTTGGAGCTAGATCTGATTATCTTATCAACAATAGATTCTACCTTGGATGTATGGGTTGAATAAATTCTCTTAGTTACCTACTTGTATCCCCAATTGTCTTATTTTAAAATCCAAATTATGGGTACATACCTTGAGATCCAAATCATCCATTTTTATGTAATTAAATGAAAATAAATCCCAGTTTTCTTTATAAAAGATATTTTTTTCACATATTCTTTAGAACTCATGGAAAAACCGATCAACATTAGTTGCATATCTTCTTCCATACCCAAATTAACTAGTTATAATTCATCAATAGTGGTTGATACACATTTCTAAAATGCTGATGGGGAATCATTGATTTCACCCTCTTCATATTCACCATTTTTAGGAGCTAAAGTTTGTTTGGAACCTTGGAATCTAAGTGATTATACATGGAAATTATTAATTCCATTAGGATCACATAATTATATAGTATGGATGGGTTCCTTAGGTGTATCAAACCCCATGAGAATAGAGTATAATGTGTCTAAACCTTAAGTCCTTCTTTTAGGATTCATGTCTAACGAATTTAAAATCCTTTTCTATCACAACCAAATATTAGTCAGACCTAATTATGAGTAAAATTTCTCAAATGAAATATTAATCCTCATGGACATCATGATGGGATCGTTCCTTATATGTTGGAATTGATCAATGAAAACCTATTCTTAACCATCATATTAGAGGGATGTAATTAGAGGGTTTATATCATTAAGAAATATGACCTAGTAGTTTTCTATATGAGTAATTATTATCTCAATTTTATATATTGGTAATAAAAAAGATTTATCTAATTATCTACATGGAATTAAAGGGGTTATTTCTAGACCATTATAGGTAGTAATATGTGATTCAATATTTACCAAAGATCGATTCACTTCCCTTTTGAAAATGTATTGATATCCAGTGGACTAAAAAGGGAGATATTACCATACAATACCATTAATATATCAACAATAGAATATTTTTGGAATTGATGGTTTTAAGAGGAATTTTATTTGTACATATACAATGAGGGAATTTCCATAAAAATCATTTAAATTCATGTCTTGGAAGTCCACTAGGAATTCAGATTCAGAAATGAGACCACCAAATCAAGTCCTTTATCAAATATACCAATTGGTCTTTCGTCACTTGTTCATAATCAATATTTTCAGGTCTAAAATATACAAGTCATATTCACTATACCCTAGAAATTTAAGGGTATTAATCATGAATAGTATTATTGTAGAACCATTATCAACTAGGGATTGATGAAAATTGATATCATCAATCATTCCAACGATTTAGAAAGGATTTATGTGACCTTGTATATAAGTTTCCCAATATTATTCCATGAAAGAAATGATCACATGACACTCATTGGGACTAGTCTCAACATGGTATATCTCAGATACTATGTCATTAATATTAAACTCTTGAGAAATTGAACATGACTTAATAAGGGCTCCCTTGATTTCTTTTGAATGGTTAAGGGCATCCATGATTAAAATCCTTATATGAATGACTCAAAGGTACTTGAACATTTAAAACTTTTTGACCAAGGATATGTTTTTACTACACTAAATCTAATCCCCATCTTGAGGTTTGAAGGGTTGAGGCTAACCGTATTAGTGAATTTATCCCTTTATTAGAATTGGGGTTTTTTACAAAAATACACTTCCAATAACTTCCCCATGTATCAATTTTTACTATTTAACTATTTATTTTAATTAGTCTATTAGTATGGTCAAATATAAATGATCCCAAGAGGATTCAAGACCAATTTTTTTTCCTAATTATATTATTAATGACATTGCCTTTGTGTGTCAAATGCATATATATCCTCATGGGATATGATACCTAAACATTAAGGTACACCCTGAATTCATCTTCCCTAGACTCTATGACCTCATTCTTGATTATTAATGATATATTAATGTTCGTATTAATCATCCTCATTAGATAATGTATCTATCAAGTAGATTAATTTGAATAAGTCATAGAAAAACTTCTCATCATATGGATGTTCTATTTGGTAGGGTGGTTCCCATCCTTCTAGTGATGGGGGTGAGAAATCCATGAGATTTCACACTATCTTGTGTTATTATAAGTGATATTATTCAAGAGCCTTATTTCTCTTCATTCAAATAACAATAAATCATCGAAGACTATAATGATTAAAATGTTACCTTGGTTTTTAAAGTGGTAATTGAGATGAAAAATATTTGATTCAGTCAATTCCTAATGATTTCATATGTTTGTTTAATTGATTTCATGGTAACCCACTCATCAAATTTCTACACATTTGTGTTTGATACTCCATTCAAATGTTTTTATTATTCTAGAGGATATTTAAATACATAATTCACCTTAAATAGGGGTTTAAAAAACATTATATACCTATTTTCAAAATTTTCTAGAGGATAAACTTGGATAAAAAACACTTGTAGATATTGTGACCCTAAATATGATATATGTGGAAGTAATTAGGGAAATCATTCGTCCCTTATTTATTGGGTTTCTTGATCTTTGGTAATTTAATGAAGTTATTATCTAGGGAAATGATGAAAAATCTATAAAACTACTCTATTGAAAGGAAATAAATCTATTCTTCTGGTTTTCAAAGATGGGTTAATTTTTGTCCTACCTTCCATTGTGGTGATATAATTGTTGTTTCTTCCATTGTTCAAGAGGAGGTTCTAAATGATATTGAATATTATCATGGTAAGATCTAGAAATAAAACAGGTTTTATAATTATAGTTATAGTTACTAATTTACCACATTTCTTCCCCGGTCTCAGTAGCATTGGATGATATTTCAATTTGTAATGTTTAATAAAATATTACAGCATATATGCCACTATTATAAATTCTTGTAATATTCCATGATATTTCATGGGAATGAGTGGAATCTAAAAATAGTCTTATAGATTCAACATTCATATCTATAATATCTACTCTTATATAATATGAATGTTTATGGAATATGTTAATGCTTCCCACCTATTGATGATGTTTTAAACTCTCTCATTTTCACATTTTTTATAATTTTATAAGTCAAATATAATCTTATGTCTAAGTGTGGAGATGAATTAGTAAAGGAATGATCATCAAAGATATTATTAATTATAAATAGAACCAATTAGTAGATTAATATTATAGAAAAATGATACTCCTTTAAGGGTTTTCATGAAACACATGAGTTTCGTCACTTTATACTACTCTGAAATCCCCATCATAAGGCTTCATCGACACATTAAGTGTGTAAGGTACGGTATTGGATATCCCATATCTTTGAATATTTGGAATGTGGGATTATAAAGGATGGGTTATGGAGGAATCAAGTCCCCCACTCACTAATGGTTTCCACTTTGGCTGCACTGGTGTGTGTTTCCCCTCTATGACTTCCATTCAAGAAATAAGAGACACAATAATGTCAAGTAATTCTAGTGGCTCTATTTCCGAGGTCGATTCCTGAGTGAATGTGGTAGGTAAAAAATGATATTTTTTCATATCTATGTTATTGTTTATAACTATTTTGAGTAATACTTGGTAAAATTGTATGAAAAAATGGTGGTTGTTACCTTAGTGGATTAATTTCTTGATAATCCATTGCCATTTGGGATTGATAGATTAGTTTTCTATGAACCAAGCAGATCAAATGACTGGAATCCTTTCTTAATATTTGGAAAATTCCTTCTTATTTAATAGAATTATAAGGATAAGATATATTTTCCTTGACATAGGAGTTACACTCAGTAGGTATATTACCACCACGAAATTTATCATGAGGTTGCCTCAAATTATCAACCTAACATCATATTGGGTAATTTTTTCTTCAGGAGAGTAACCATACATTTTTAGGTTGTAACTGGGATTTGGATACAGAACCTTTCCCTTTATCCAAAGTTTATGATCACCAAGTAATAGGTAGATAAATTTTCAGAGGATCTCCCAAATCATGAGTTTCTCTCAGATATTGGGTGTTAATTCCCTATCTACACATCTTGATGTGCACTAAATTTTGAACAAATGTCTCATCATTATGTTATTTTTCATCAATGTAATGCTTTTAATTATCATTTGGATTAACATTAGAAAAATTCAGTGATAAGAACTATTAAGTGGGAATTATATCCTCATATACTTCAGAGTGATAAGGGGAATCATCTTTATCTAAATATACCTCGAGGGATAGGTCATAATATTTCTTCATTTCTATTTTCATGGTGGAATGTTTTGGATTATAAACCTTTATAGTTTTATTTATCTCTCCTTAATTATCACAAAAAATTAGTTTTTTTATGGTAAAATATAGAGAGAGAGTCCCCAATGGATTTTACTCAATGTACTCTTGATGAAGGATATGGATCATGAAATGTCAGAGAAGGAAATTGTTGGGAGTGTTTCCAGGGAACATACTCTAAATATTGAAAAGACTGACTTCCTTACATCAGAGGGAGGTAATAGAACTTCATGCTCTACAGGCTAGGGTTTCTCATGTACTACTGTTGGAAATACTTTGAGGTAATTATTGGACTTTCAGGATTTTATATTGGAATGATATGGGTGCAATTCATTTTATAGGTGCGTAGTGATTGTTTTAGAAGGTTTCTATACAATTATATGTTTTATTTCCTCAGATCCAAATTTTATTTTAACTTCAAAACATACTAATTAATAATACTATCAATGAATCACTCCATTTGAGTACACCATTTTTGGGATTTTGGAATGGTGCGACTTCTTAAGATGGACTAGTTGACATATGCAGATTTACGACCCAAGACTTATCTTGAAGCAATGATGTTTCAATATGGTATCCATGATGAACCTTGTTGGCCTTTGAGTATAGTGAAGTATATAGCTATGTATTCTCCCCACCCCTTGATACATGTAATGCGGGGACTTGATGATGATTTGGTGTGACACCTTCAAAATCCTGAGGTGGGTGGGTGTGTTGAAGCCACTCACACTATTTTATTGATTTTGGATTTCAGACCATAGAAAGAGAGGACAAGAAAACATAGAAGCATTGTTTATCTAGTTCCTCTAAATGGTTATCATACTTACTATAAGAAAATTATTTAGTCTTGCAGTAGTGGTGAGTCTCCTATAGGTTTTGAAGAAGATAATGTATTCATTTATCCTTTAATGACTTATGAATGTCATACTAAATTTTTTCCATGTTTCAAAAACTTATTGTTATTATATCATCAAACAATTATTTCTATATAATAATGGGGTTTCCATCATCCTCAATAATGAGTTATATAATATGATATGACCATAAATTCCATTTTACACTTTTTTTTATCAAAATGAGTGAGATCAATCTAAACCATGTAAATTACATACAAGGGTTCATAGTCTAGGGGAGGCACAAATGATGACCATTTACTTAAATTTAATATTTATATGGATGGAATTTTTTTGATGGGTGATATATTTCCTAATGTATCGAGCCTCAATTTATCCAGTACCTTTCAATAATATAGAAACATTAAAGTAACTTCAATATAGAGAAGAACTCTGTGTTGATAAGATGTTTCATTGGGAGGAGGGACTTCATAATATGTACCATAGGAATAACCTTAATGATTGATTATTTATTTTCTATTTTGAAGGAGATATCCATTATGGACAAATTATTTGTGAAAATGGGGTCCTCTACGACATATGTCATGAGGTTGACCTTTATATTTATCAACATGATTATTATAGGATGAAATTTTATAATTTATAGTTTATTTTTTTATTACAGGGAAGGACATCCATGTAGGATGTTATATTTTTCATAGATAATAATTAAACAATATAATCCATGAGGAGCACATCAAAAGTTATAAATTTGGTTTCTATAGGGAAATACTCTATAGTTACCCATTGAACATGAGTCAAAATTTATATAAACTCATTCCGATCAATATTTATTTCACAGGGAGGACTTATGAAACTGGTATCATGAGTAGGAACCTTGTGATAAATCATTACATTGCTATAAGGAAGAACTTTATGGATGAAACATTAGGAAAGAACTCTATAGATTCTTGATTTCACCTGACCATGTAGATGCCTTTTTTGATGGTGATTTTCTACTTTCTAATATGAGGAGAAAATTTTTGGTTGATATTTTTGATTCCATGGGGATGAAATATATGGTGAGGGGTATGTGGAGGTCTTCAGAGTAATTTATTATGGTGATGTAGGGAGGAACATAATAGTGGATTCTTTGAGGGGAATCTTTAGATATTTATATCATGATTACCATGGGAAGGACTGTCAAAACTATGATTGTTTAAACCTATTAATAAGGACCTAGTTAATTAAATAATTGCTGCATGTGTATTCAATATTTAATCATTATAGACATGAGTTACATGATACGGTTCTCATGCCACTGTTGGGGTATGATGAAGAGCCTGATAGATACCAGGATCCATAAGGGTAGGGAACTGCTCTAGGGGTTTTACCATGGATTTCCCTAATGATCTATCCTTATAGATACTTTTGGCCATGAGACCAAGGTCGGAACCTTGATCATGATTGGGGTCATGAAATCTGGGAACCAACCATATTAATCATGATCCCTCTTGAGTGCCTCCTTGGTTTCTTCTGGGATATTTCAATGGGTTTCCTAAGAATTGATGGGAAGAGGGGTCTATATATTCCCATGAGATTTAGTTCCTAACTACCGATGGATATACCTCTTTAAGGGATACCTAGTTTAGATAGATGGTTATGATATCTCAAAGGAAATCTCCTCAATATATTCTTGATGGGGCAGGGTTGTGGGATTCTAGAAATGATGGTGAATGGTGAGATAACTTTAGTGGAGTTCCTGAATAGTGGTAGGTATGAAAATAACATTCAATCCAGATCCCTTATATAAAAGAGATAGGATTTTTCCATCATACGGACAGATTCCCAAAGTAAATGGTTATGGAGATAGAGGCTACCTTCTTCTCAATGTCCTATCATTAGTAGAATAACCTATAAGGATTCCTCTAATAGATTCTTTCACAATACACCACCAATGTTGGGACAGAGATGTTGAAGTGATACTAAAACACCATGGAATTCACCACCTGAATATGAATATTTTATATTGGTGAAATGTCTATTGATAATTTAGGGCTACGAACTTCATTGCAATAGTGACATATGTCTGTTGCAACAACTGGAAATTTGTAGTTTCCTAAGGTGTCCATCAATTTCCACTTGCCTATGAAAAAAATATGACATGTTATGGTAAATTCATTGTTTCTATTTGGATGATATGGGAGATCCTAAAGTAGAAAACAATGAACAAGGAACCTGTTAGTGAAATATCATAAGAAAAAGTGCATAGCTGATCGATCTCTTTCACCAGTAATGGATTTCATATCATGTTTACAATTTCTCTTCCCCCATACATTGAGGATCTCATTTCATGTTTAAATAAATACCTTGTTTCCAAAGGAATGTTTTTTGGTATAATCCAATGACACTTAAATTTTTTTATCATGGTCAAGATATGGGATGTCAGCTCATCCCTTAAAGGGTCTCATTTATTTATCTTGGGATCTCTTATTGATTTAAGACATATAATTAAAATACTTCATAATGAAAATTATTGTTACCTTGGTAGTGAGAAAAATTTATTGATACCATGATTTTTTGTGAACAAACACACTCACACACACATATATATAAGGATATCCATATTTTATTTAGTGTTTTGTTACATTATGGATTAAATTCACCTTGCTAAGATCTCTTGAATTTATCACCATCCAAGGAGGTGGTAGGTTTCATGGAGTGGGGTTCAAACCCATGATAAGGGATTTTACACATCCCTATTAAGTGAATTAGAACACATATATTTCAGTGGTTCTTAACAAGACATTCCATACCTTTTTGGGTAGTATAAAATTGATCATTGTGGTGCCTAAATTTTTTACATCCGTAACCAATGATGATCTTTTTAAGGTCATGAATATGAAAACCACAAACCCATGTTTCTAGATTTAGTATAGAAAATACTATATATTTTTTAAAAAGTAACTAGAAAATATAATTTCCTTTAAAAAATGAGGATATTTTCCATTCTAGGTTTTAAAGGAAAAAGAAACACTATTATAACGTATCATAATTTAAATAATAGAAAAATAAATTCCCTTTTGACTTTACTCGTGCTGGATCCTTAACAAATTTAAACTCCATTGGAAAATCTAATGAGTATGTGAAAACCATTTTAAAACATAGGGTGAGCATAAAATTTCTCAGTAAGTGTTTTTAAAAACTAGTAAAAATCCATTTATATGTACTGTACAAAAACACTTTCAAAAACATTTTATTTTATATCAACTAAAATTTATTTGATAAATACCTTTCAAAAATATAATTATAGGGTTTTCAAAATATATAATCATAAAAAAATACTTTTCAAACACATTTAAAAATACTTATCACTTTGAAAACCTTTTTTAATTAAAAATTTAATAAATTTTGAAAATATATAGTTCTTTTAAAGCCACTTTCATTTCAAAATATAATATCTTTTGAGAAAACGTAGTTCTATGAAAAAATAATTCATTTCAAATTATAATATCAATTTAAAATGTACTTGAAAATAATTTTTATCAATAAAATAACCCATTTATTTTTCATAAAATACTTTTAAAGATCATAAAAAAACCTTGTGGCCATATAGAATATTGAAGTCCATTTAGGGCCTACTCGTCTTGGAGGGTTCAATTCTATATCCTAGATCTCTATCATGTTTACAATTTCCATGTACCAATTTTTTTATAAAACATTTTTATTTTGATCCTTTTTGATATTTTACTAGAGTTTTTAACTTTTTAAAATATGAAAATGAATACTTACATACACAAACATATATATATATAAGTTCATATATATATACATATATAGAAAATCATTCACTGGGTGGAAAAAATTGAACCCTATGGCAATATTTTTTTTAAAATAATCATGGATTTCTAGTGAAATATGTAGATAATGGATATACCTATACTTATGTGAAAGATAAATAATTTTTAAATAAATATTATCAAATCAAAATGATATATTTAAAATTTCAAAACAACTTAATTGTTTTTAAAAATAGTTATAATTTTTTGAAACATGGGTGTTTCAAAATAATAACTTCCCCTTAAATAATGCTTTTTAAAATAATACTTAAATAATAAATTTTTTCTATAATAATCACTCCATTACATAATCATAATATACATAAAATGATGATTTTTCTTGAAAATATGATTTTTGAAATAACCTTATTATATAGAACAATTTACACATATAGTTTAAAAATAGGATTTTGAAAATAATAAAATTATTTTTTTATAAAATAATTGCTTTTGAAAATCGGATTCTTTTAAAATAACTCCCTTAAATAAAAGGGATTTAAATTTAGAAGCCTCTCATATAGAAATGGGTTTTTTTGAAAATAATCACATCTTTAAAAAAATTGAATCCTTTTAAAATATATTCCTTACATAAAATATATTTTTTAAAATATAATCATATATACTTAGCTTAAAAAAATATAATCCCATCACCTGAAACTGTAAACCAAATTCTCTCAAATTATCATATTCGAAACCATCTTGATCCTCCTTCTCTGGAGACAAAAATCACCCTCACACTATCTATATAACTAGAGTAACTCATGTATATTTTATCATGGAGTCTGGTAGAATGTCGTTGGATGAAAAACATAAAATAAGAGCTTTTATTTATATTCCCCAAATGTTTTAAAAATCAATTATTTATTAAATTAGTTTTTAAAAAACTTTTTGGAAAGGCTTATAAATAGTGGATGATTTGTCCCTACATTTTTCTTGCCCATTAAGAAAAATTACATTTTGTTCTTATTAACTTTTTTCCCTTTATTTTTTTATTCCTTAAAACATGAGGACCATTATTTGTCATGTTTATATATATATATATATATAATACAATATATATGACATTTATATAAAATATATTTATGGAAAATTATATTTTAACATATCTTTTATTGTATCATGTAAATTTTAACATATATATATGTCAATGTGTAAATTCTAGATATATATAACATATATTTCTCACAATCCCTCTATTTTTTCTTCCTTCCCTTACACGTCACACACATCACATATATATTTATATATATATATATATATATTTAATTTACTTAATTACAATATGAATTTATATACACACATACAACAATATATATTCTAACATGTATATATAACACAAAAATATATATTAATGTATATATATATTTACATAAAAATAACATATATTTTAAAATATATTTTTATATATATAACATGTGTATATATTTCAATGTTTATATATATGTATAACACATAAACATATATATTTTTTGGGTTACTTCCACCACACACCAAACACCTATTTTTATTGGGTTCCTTACATCACACACTAAACACCTAACATTTTTATGGGTTCTATCCCCTATACACCACACACATAGATCCACCATTATTTTTATTTTTTGTTATTTTTTTTGAAATCCATAACTTCTTCGAGTACCATATATATATATATACTACATCCATATTTTTTATACAATATACCTCTTAAATATAATTCTCATTTTCCATATATATATATATATATAATTTTTATATAATAAACCTCTTAATCATGTATATATATATACCAAATATATTTATATATATACTGTATATACACATTAAAATTTTATAATTCTTATATATATATATAATCTTAAATTTTATTATCAATTACACATATGTGTATATATATACACATACATATATGTGTATAAATGTACATGGTTTTTATTTCAGTTCACCACATACATATATTAACATATTGTGTATATATATATATTATATTTACAAGAACATAAAAAAATACTACCCATAAATCAAACATTTTTATTAAACTGATATATATATTTTCATATAATATTATCATTTTTTATATATAAGTGAAATATAAAATTACTTAATAATTAAAATAAAAACATTATTTTTTCTAATAAATGTTACATTGTAAAGTTTAATATCAAATTAATATTATATTAATATTTAAGGTAACAAATTGCTACATATTAACCAAGCATTATCATTATTTAAATTGAAAATAATGAGTGATTAAAAAGTAATCATATTTTGAAAACTCTAAAATTTCATATATAAAAATGTTATTTTAAATAATAAACAATTTTATTTTTTAAACACTGTATCTTTTAAAAAGAATATTAATCAAATCAAAATGATGTGTACAATTTTGATATTTTTTATTTCAAAATCATATTTAATTATATTAAAACTAGATTAATTATTAATTTATATTTGTTAAAAAAATAATATTAAATACATATTTAAGAAAAACCATTATTAAAAAAAGAAAAATATGGTTATAATTTTTTGATATGTTATATTATACCCCTTTAAGATGAATTTCACCCTCATAATTCTATCATCATACCCTAGGAAAATTTTGAATTTCACTTCTCAAAATTTTAAGAAGACTAAGATCCTAGAATCCCTATATATTTAAGTAATATCTAGACTTTTAATTTCCTAGAACCTTGAAGGAAAAACTATAAATATTATATTATCATAAAATGAAAATGGTATAATAAGAAAATTTATCTAAACCATTCGTTTGACATAATGAATGATACCCTAAGACCCGCACTTCTAGATCCAGTACAAAAAATACTGTATATATATTTTAAAATTAATTGAAAAATATTCAATCATTTACAAAAATGGAGGATCCATTTTGGTCTAGATTTTGGAGGAAAATAAAAAACCAATGCAACATATCATAGTTTAAATGAAAAAATGAATAAATACTTTCACTTCACTTATAGTTACTCCATAATGAAGCTAAACTCCATTTAAACTTCTAATGAGCCTGTAAAAATATTTTAAAACGTATGGTGAACATAAAATTTCCTAGTAAGGGGTGTTAAAAACTAATTAAAATTATTTTATAAATACTATACAAAATCTCCATCAATTTTTTTATTTTTTATAAAATATAACAGATTTTATAAATACCCACTCTAATAAATAGAGGTTTTTACAATGGTTTTCTCTCTACTATACGTGGTTTAAGAAACCACTACATATTTTAGAGGAAATTAAAAAAAACCACTTATTTCACTGTTGAAAATCATTTAGAGACTGTTATAAGAGGTTGTTTTTTATGAGCCATTTTTTAGTTTATTTAGTGGTGGTTTTTATTTCATTTATTAGCGGTTTTTTTTAAAAAATAAAATAAAAATAAAATAGATAAAATGAAAATAACTACCACTACCTTCATTACTAGTTGTTATGTTTAAATAGCAATTAATTATAACAACTGCTAAAAAAATTCATTAAAAATATTTTGTAGTGGTTATCATTAACTTCCAGTAAATATAATTCTAAAAATTGTATTTTTAAAAATATTTAAAAAAAAATAAATATAAAAATCTAACATACAGTAAAATAAAACATAAATTCACAATAAACTCATAATATATACACCATCATACATCTATAGTCATATATATGTATATATATGTATAACCATATTAACCATAACCTTAGTAAACTCATAATATCAGTCAATTCATACCCTCAATCATTAATATATATATATATATATATTTAATATCGACCACCAACCACTCCCTGACAATATACTTCCATCTCACAACCTCCGTTGTATCCATCTACCTCCACATCATGTCATAAACTAGAATCGATTACATAATATCATCAACTATAATAAAAGAGAAGATATAAATTATAATTAAAAATAATAAATTATAATTAAATTAGAATTATTGATAATATTTAAACATATCACAAAAAATAATAACCCTCACGACTTCCTTCTAAATAATGACATGGATAATAATGGTCAATATCCTACCAACTACTTACATCTTCCACCTATAACAAAAACAAATATATTTATGAAATTAAATGATAAATATAATAGACATATTATATATTCATAATTTTACACATAAAATTTGAAATTTTGTATATCAAATAAATATTATTTTAGAATAAAACAAATAATATAATAGGAATCACAATTTTAAAACAAAAAAATTACATATTCAAGATATGATTAAACACTTTGAACTAAAAGGGTTAAGTATATAATAATAAAATCAATTTTTAAATCAATATTCACCGTGATTGCAATTTAATTAATAAAAAATTTAAATACTTTTATATGGAAGCATGTATTATAAACAAAAATTAACCCAGTGGTGGGTTTACCATGATTTCATTTGAATATGAGGCCGTTTTATATGGTTTTGGCCATTACAAAAACATTTTATTGTTTTAAACCACTAACAATTTATTTATGGGTATATGTTGAAAACTATAAATCATAATAACATATCTTCAGTTACTACATTTAAAAAAGAAATCTACGATCATTTTCTTGTGATTTCAAATCTAGCAGATATTGTTTTTGGAGTTTTTACCCCATGAGATGCATTTATAAAGGAATTTGTATCTTTAAAAATTGATTATTGAGTCATTTGGAGAACACAACACATAATATGATTATGTTATATATTTGTATGCATCAAAAATAATTTAATGGTGGTTTTCACATGATTTCACATCAATATGAAGTCATTTTCGATGGTTTTCACTGTTATACGCACGTTTTAGTGTTTTAAAACACTAATTTTTTTAACAATTATCCTAGGAAAAAATAACTCAAAATTACATGTGTTTAGTTCATAAATTTAAAAAATAAGTCTACAATAATTTTACTAGAATTTCACATCCATCTGACATCATTTTCATTATTCTGACCCATTGACACACATTTTTTAAGACATTATTATACTTAAAAGCAGCTTATTGAGTCATTTAGAGCACACAATAGGTCAGATGGATGTGTTTATTTCACGTAAACATAAAAAATAATTTAATGGTGCATTTACCATGATTTAATGTCAATATGAGGTCCTTTTATATGGTTTTTATTGTTAAATGCACATTTTAGTGTTTTAAAACAATGAAAACATTTTTATTATTATCCCAGAAAAATAATAACTTATAATGATGTGTTTTAGGTTTTTACATTTCAAAAATAAATATAATGTCATTTTACTATGATTCCATAGCCATCCGACATCATTTTCATAGTTTTAGCCCCCCAAAACATGTTTTTAAGGACTTTGGTATCATTGAAAACTGTTTATTGCATCATTCAGCACACACTGCACATCATATGGATTTTTTTCTATGTGTACACATCAAAAATAATTTTAATAACAGGGTTTCCATTATTTGACATCAATATATGGCATGTTTCGATGGTTTTGACACTTATACACATGTTTTAGATTTTTAAAATATTGAAAAGTTGTTTATGAGAATCCTAAGAAAAATATAACTTGGAATCAAATTTCGTGAGTTCCTAGATTTTAAAAATTAATATATGGTCATTTTTATATTATTTTTCAACCATAAAATGTCATTTTTATTATTTTTACCTACTCACACATGTTTTTAAAGACTTTATTATCATTAAAAACTTATTATTGACTCATTAAAAGAATACCACACATCATATTGACATATTTTATATGAATACACATAAATAATAATTTAATGGTATTTTCACATAAATATGAGTTTTTTTCTCCAGTTTTAACTTTTACACACACATTTTAGTGTTTTAAAAAACTGAAAATGCATTTTCAAGCATCCATGGAAAAACGTAACATTTAATGATGTCTAGTTAGTTCCAACATTTAAAAAATCAATGTACATTCATTTTCCTGTAATTTTATAGCCATCCGATACCATTTTCATAGTTTTGACCCCCTAACAAACATTTTTAAAGAATTTCATATCTTTAAAAACAACTTATTAAGTCATTCAGAAAACAACGTACAACATATGAATGTTTTTTTCTAGAGGTACATGTAAAAAATAATTCACTTGTTGTTTTCCCATGATTCAAAATCAATATATGGTCATTTCATATTTTTTTACCATTACACATAGGTTTTAGTGTTTTATAAAACAAATAATGCATTTATGAGTATCTAAGAAAAAATGTAACTCTGAATGAAGTGCTTTTAGTTCCTCTATTTCAAAAATAATTCTATGGTCATTTTTCTATGATTTCAAATCCATATAAATTCATTTATATAGTTCTGACCCCCTAACACTTGTTTTTAAAGACTTTAGCATCTGGGAAAATTACATATCAAGTAATTCAGAGAACACCACAGATCAGATTGAGGTGTTTTCTATGTATACACATACAAAATAATTCAATGGTGCTTTTACCATGATTTTACATCAATATAAGGTTTTATTCTTCATATTTGACCAACATACACACATTTTAGTATTTTTAAACACTAAAAATGTATTTACGAGATTCCTGGGAAAACTGTAACTTAGAATGATGTGTTGTTAGTTCCTATAGTTCAAAAATAAATATATGGTCATTTCCACTAATTTCACATTCATTTGACGTTTTTATAGTATTAATCACCTAACACATGATTTTAAAGGATTTGATATATTTGAAAACTATCTATTAAGTCATTCAGAGAATACCACATGTTGGATGGATCTGTTCTCTGTACGTACACATTGAAAATGATTCAATAGTGGGTTTTCCATGATTTCATGTCAATATAATGTAGTTTTATACCATTTTGACCATTATACATACATTTTAGTGGTTTTAAACACTAAAAAAGGTTTATTATAATCCTTGGAAAAATATATATCAAAATGGTGTGTCATTAGTTTTTACATTTCAAAATTCCTTATAATGTCATTTTCATTTTATTTTATAGCCATCTAAAATCATTTACATAGTTTTGACCTAATGAAACACATTTTTAAAGACCATAGTATCTTTAAATGCTGCTTATTAAGACATTTAGAGCACACTTTATGTTAGATAGAAATGTTTTCTATAGGTACTTGTCATAAAAATTCAATGGTGGTTTTCTAATGATTTCACATCAATCTGTGGTCATTGGATTTTGTTTTGATTATTGAATACATGTTTTAGTATTTTAAAAAATTAAAACATTTTTATTGAAATCACAAAAAAAGTAACATGGAATGAATTGTTTTTAGATCCTAAATTTAAAAAATTAGTCTAGAATCCTTTTCCTATGATTTTATATCCATATGTAGTTTTTTGTGTATTTTTAACCCCCTAACACAACTTTTTAATTTAAATTTCCAATCACATAGACGAAACTGAGAAACATATATTAGAATATTTTCAAAATTTTGGAAAATGATTCGTAATTCACTATTTACAGGTAAGAATTAATAGAACATCAATCCAAAACATGATGTGTTCAGTATGACTCAAAGTGATTATTTTCAATATAAAAGTGTCATTTTATTTTAAAATGTCCACCACAGTATCAGAGTTAAGAAAATAATCTTTTATTTATTTAATACTTTATATAAATTACCCATAATTAATTTGTGACGTGTAGGAATTTATGGGACATTGATTGAACACACGAAGTGGGCGGTATGACTCAAAGTGGAAGTTTCTTTAATATAAATGTCATTTTACTTTAAAAAACATATCACATAGATATAACCATGAAACAAGGCTTAGATTGTTCTGATTTTTTTTGAAAATGGTCCAAAATTCATTTTGATGTGTAGGAGTAGACCACATGTGAATCTAACACAAGATGTGGTTGGTATGGATTGGAGTGTGTGTTTTCAATATGAAGGTGTTATTTTAGTTTTATTCATGGCAGTTGTATGTGTTGTTTGAAAATGTGTGAATGATTTATAGAGTTTAGATTTACCTCAATGGGATGAGCTATAATAATGTAAATTTTCATGATAATAATTCCCTTCATCCTCTAAAATACATTCAATTAAGTGTTTTTTATTTCCAACCACCCTTGATCCTGTGTCTTCCCATAAGGTTTATATTCTTGTACTTTTTATTTCAACCTTAAAATTTACATTTATACTTCCCAATCAATTATAATACTTGAACTTCAACTGGGTTTAATAGTAAATTATAACGACTCCCTACTAAAGGAAATTGATTGTGTAGACTCAGAACCCATCCCCCATACATTCTTATGATGATTTATCCCTAAAAATATTGAAAATGCATCTTTTTGAGATACTAATGATTATTTTTATGATGATTTATCCCTAAAAAGATCGACAATGCATCTTTTTAAGATACTAATGATTATTTTTAAGTGTTTTCATCATAGGCTTCCTGAATTTTATCCTATTAATAAAACAATATTAACAATAATTTTCTAAATTATTCAATATTTATAATATCATATAATGCATAATTTTTTCATTACTACTTAATTTTATTTCATTACTATAAAAACATAATAATGAAAAATAAATTATAACAAAAAACACTCCCTAATCCCAATTAAATGTGATTGGATTGAATGATCAAATAGAACTAATAGAGCCAATTAGAACCATTTAATCTATTTAGGTATCCCCATTTAACTATGTTTATGGTGTTTTTGTCGTTATAATTTATTTTTCATTAATAATTTTTATAGTAATTAAATAAAATTAAACAGTAATGAAACTTTCTTACTCTAACATATCAGGTATGATCATTCATAAAACAATTTCCAGTTTCCCAATAAACTTTAAGCCATATCATTATCCTTCTAACTATGTGACCTAATTAATCAGAATTTATAAAAAAATATATACAAGATTGAGAAAAATTAACTTATAGAGAAATATTAAAATAACAATGAATAAAATACAACAATAATTATTCTTTTTCTTAAAAAACTCTATGACCCAGCAATATGAGAAATGACTTTTTTATAATGATTCATAGTATATTTTAGACAATTCTTAGAAAAAATATCGCATTAATAAAAATTATAATTTTATTATGCTTATGTTATTAAGATTCGGTAAAATATGAAATTACCTCATGAGAAACATCTATATTAATATCAAAAAACATATTCCAATACTCTATACCAATTCCTTTAGGAACATTCATATACATTTTTAATGTTATCAAATATGCGTCATTAAATTCACACAATAATCTCTATTTAAAATTTCTCCATTTCATGACCAAAATTTTTAGAGTCTATGGTCATAAAATGGATTCAGGGCAATCAAAATGAAAAAACATATTGGGAAAAAATAACTCTTCATAATTATATTAATAATTTTACTCATGAAATTTAAATTAATTATCAATAAATATTAAATTAACATTACCTTTACTTTGATATCAAAGAATTAATTTTTCTATGATGTGGAAATATGCATCTAATATTTATAATTAATAGGAAAACTCACTGTCTCGTAAGAAATATTCTCGTGAATATATCCATAGATTCTAGAAGGTTAACTAGTTGGCACCCCAAACTCATAAAATAGAAATATAATCATGATGTATTTCAAGTCCCATACATTTTTTGTATTCATATTTATATCTATTATATTATTATCTTTATATTTTTTAAGAATACATTAAATAATTAAAAAAATATATAGTCTTTTTACAGTGGCATACATACTAGTAATAATAACTCACTGATATCCCCCAGATGGTGGGGTGACCAACTGCTCCATCTCTAAAGGCATGCCAAATGTAGAAAACCAAAAACATAATGGGAAACTTCTAGCTCACTAGAAGTATTTGGTATAACAGAATCACTCTAATTCATTGATGCCGACTATAGTGGTAATGTTATATGAGTTGTTTATTGGCTAGAATCTTGAATTTTTTTCTCAGTATTCCTATAATTAAAATGGTTAATAATGTATTAAATATATGAAAATTATTTAAGTAAAATATTTTTATAGAAAATTAACAAATAGGAAAATGTATATATGTATGAAACACTTATAAATGAGAAATTATAATATAGTTTAATTACTAATTTATACATTCAATTATCTTTATATTCATTATATTCATTATAATCAACATTCATTGTGAAAATTAATTCATTTTCAATCTCTCTTTCAAGTTCTATTGTTTTAATATTGTCTGGAAAAACCTATTCAATGTTTTTTGGTTGATGAGGTTCACTATCACAAAGTACCATATAATCTTCATCACCCATATTATACAAGTATCTTTACTTTATGTGTATAAAACACTATAACTTTCATGTATTTAATCATTGAAATAATAGACCATATTCACTTGTGAAGACAAGATAAATGGATCATTCTCTACACACTCATCAGTATGGATCAATTGATAGAAGTTGAAAGAGGAAACATGTAATGAATATTTCATTGTACCCTTATTAATGTTGACCCACATGCATTTCATTAAAACGACTGAAAATTGACCATGCAAGTTTAATTCGATTATATTAATCAACTTTCCATAGTATCCCACCTCTCTCTGTGTAAAGAAACTACTATTTTTGAGTTTTCATGTCTTATTCATGATAAATTTTATGAAACCTGAAACCATGAATATTGTAAGTATCAAATATCTTAGCCTTACATAGATAACCTTGAGAAAAAAACATCAAATAATTTAATATTTCATCTCAATTATCAACATTAATTATCTAGAAAATAATATGTAAGGTGTTACTTTTAACATAGGAAAAATAAATAAATGTCAATAATATGAACATGAGTATACATAGAAACATGAATATTGAACCATTCTATAATCTCCTTACTAATTTTTTTAATTCCAACACATTTCGAGCTCAAAAACCTAGTAACATAATTTTTTTGAAACATAATTTCTTCAATAAATGGATCTAAAATAAGACTATTTAGTCACACATATCAATGTTCTTGTAGAAAATACAAGTTTTTTAGTGTAAAAATTGACCCCTTTAAAATTGGTTGTCCAACAGTTGGAAATTCTAATGACTCGTTTTTAGAATTAGGATTAGTGGAGATATCATCAACTTGTCCAGAATGACTGAATTTAGTCTTAATCAAATCAAAATACCTAGAACAGAAGGTCATGCACTCTATGGCTATGTAACCTTCATCAATAGATCCTTCTTGTTGAGATTTATTCCACACATGTGATTTCAAATGACCTAAGTACCTGATGAAAAAAATAACAATCACATTAAAAATATTTACCCAATGATTTTATAAAGTTAAATTAAATAATGAAAATAAGAATAATATCAACATACCCATCAATAGGATACATCCATTAATAGTGTACTAGTCTACCAATTTTAGAATTTTCAACCAATTGAACAGTAACATGAATTAAGAATATAAAGAATAAAGGGGGAATACTATCTATAAATAAAAAAGTTTCAAAATACTTTATCTTGAATATTACCAAGCTTAGTTGAAATTATATTTTTTCAAAAAATATCTCAGAAAATAAAAAAAAAATCAACTTGAACTATTGTTACTTTTTTAGGTAACATATTACATATTGTTAACAGCAACAACTACTCCCTCAGAGTATGTGAGTCAGTATTTTTCAATCTACACAACTTAAGACGTTTTAAGACAACACACCTTGAAGTGTGACTTTAATATACACACATCACATTTATATTCTTTAAATTTTTAATGAATACATATTTATCATGATTTTTCATTGTAAAAATAGTATATGAATACTTTCCATTCTTATTTTCCCAGAAACCATGATTTATATTCATGGATTCCAGATCCTTACGAGCATTACTGTGATACTTTGATTAACCCTTATCATTAAGAAATTTAAAAATTACATTATCATAGATGTTCTTCTCAATATAAATTATGTCATGATTTTTAAATATGAAATTAAACTCAAAATAAGAGATTTTAAAAAATATACTCATTTTCTTCCAATTTTTGTTTCTATTACTTCAGACACTGCACCACAAAACCTTTTCTCACCTTTTTTAAACTGATTCCATTTTGTAAATTCTATAGTGAAATTCATTAATTTTACCAAGATTTATGAACTAGATAATTACTTCAGGGGATTTCTCAATTCAATATTTATATTGAATTGTGTCTTGTTAACCCTGAATTTATGATAAACATCATGAAATTTATGATGATACAAAATACACCATTTTCTACTATGAGGTAATTTTTGAGATTAAAAATACAAGTTAAATATTTGACAAGGCAGACCAACATGAGTGTTCCATCCATATTAGTATTAGACTCTAGGAAATTAACTAATTTTACACATTACACAATTATGAATTTTTAATAGTTTTCTTATTGAAACATCATATTTCTTCACAACGTCATCCTATAATTCTCATAATTCTTTGATTAGAGTTCAGAGGTATACATCAATGTCATTTAAAAGAATTTTATTTCTATGAATAATCATCAAAATAATGAAATAAGTATTCTTAATACACATCCATGGAGGTAGATTATAGGGGATCAGAAAAACTAGAAAAAGTCAATAATTAGTACTTAAAGTACCAAAATGGTTAAAACCATCAGAAGTCAGTCCCAAACATATATTCTAATGATCAGATGAAAAATGTTGACATAATGAATCAAGCACATTCTATTATGTTGAATCTTTTAGATGTCTCATAAAGCCATCATTTTTACACACTGAGCATACCACTTCATGTCATATGTTGTACTAGATGACATGGATAATCTTTACTATCATGGTTTCAGAGGAATGTAATGAAAAAACATTGTAGCGTTTTTTTTCTTCTTCTATTTATCCACGGGATTTAATTTATTTTTATGATCATTTTTATTCATTGAATTCCATATGATTATATGAAATATTATTCATTATTCTTCATTATATTATTCTTCCCCAATAAATCATGAAATCATCAGGGCATGCATATATATTTATATAATAAAGTCAAAGTTTATTGATAGTTTTATTCATCTCATATAATGATGAAAGGATCTTACATTTCCTAAATGATTCAATACTAAAATATAAAATCACGAACATTTATTTTGTAGTAATTCCCTAGAGAAAAATGATATGATACAATATAAGTAGAAAATAAAACTTTAAATACATGATATATCCTTCATACATTTTTTTTCATATTAAACTAATTCATAACACTCAATTATAGTCACTAATGTTCTAAGAAAGATTCACCTAATCAATTCAACTAACCATCATGTTCATTCACAAAAATCATAGACATTGTATCCTATGAATACAAATTCACCATTTATAAAATTTCGAACTGAATTTCTATTTGGCAGGTAGCTTTGTGGTTTTTTTGATAGGATTTTCATTATTTTTAATTTCCATAATATATGATTCACCATGGAAAATGAAACATAAATATTGAGAAATAAACTATTTTAATATCAATTTATCATATACTTAATTTTTATTCAACTATCAATTGAATTTATAATCAGGACATGGAAATTTTATTCTTCCGTCCCTTGATTGGTTTAAAATTTCATAATCTAAAAAATCTTCTAAACCTATGTCATGTTGAGGATTTTTTCAAGGTAAATTAATATTATTTTTCTCCATAGGTTTTGGACTATCATTATTTTTCATTTATATTCAGATATAAAGATATAAATGTTAAATCAAACATGTACAATAAAAATTAAACATCACGTAACTTCATCACTGACCAAGATAGGGTCCTGATTTGAATGAACAATAATTCAGAATAGAAATTAATCAATAGAACAAGAAAAAAATAAAAAAAATAAATGAATAAATATTACCCCTCAGAATAGAATTGTCAAGAGTTGTGGAATAAGTTCATTGATCTAATAAGAGAGGTTTCTAGGATGTTGAGCATATTATTATCGGTAAAAAATAATACATGAACACAATTATTCTATTAAAATTTCTCTAACATATATGATTTTTATATTTTCAATATTTATTTCATATTATAAAAACATGATTGTATCTATAGTTTTCTCTTTCATTGAAAACTATGAAAATGAAGATTTTATCTATCTCAAAGAAAGAACTTTCCACTATGATTTTGGTTGAATGTGTTTCCAAATGCATCATATAATTTCATGAAATTATATTTTTGCAACATTTTCATAATCAATTTTATAAATAATATTCAACTTGATGTGGGCATCACATATATAATTATTCATTTTATCTAAAGTAACATAGCTGGTAGTAAGCATTATGCATTGTACTCATAATTAATAGTATTTGTTTTTTTTAGTATATTAACTTGATGATATAATTTTTAAAAATATAATATAGAGGTAATATTTATGTAAATTTATATTCACTAAATTTTTATGGTTAAAATGGGTTTTAGGAATCATTCACATAACGAATAATAAAGGGAGATAATGGACTGTCTGATGGAGTTTTATTTAAAAATAATAGAAGGGAGAAATAAAAAATATACGAGACATATTCACTGCTTCATCCATAGGATATAGAAAGGATATTAATTTGTGACCACAATTACTGTTTCTATGTTTATAATTATTTTTATTCAATAAGTTATTCTTTTTGAAGATGTGATCGAGTTGCTATACATCTAAAATTCCATTATTCTTAATCTTGGTTCTTATATTCATTGTTGTATTCTTTTAATTCTAATATTTTTTGTTAAAGTTTCAGACTATAATTTTCCCCAAAAAATAATATCAGAGTTCTGTTATACCTATAATTCAAAGGAAAATATATTTTTAGTTTTGATTCTACTTTAAAAATTCAGAACATTAATTTTTTGGCTTATTCATTTTCTTATATAATGGTAGTCTTTTTTATTTAGGGTTGTTACTCAATTCATAATCTTGGTATTATTTAGTGGTTATAGATTCTATCAAGGATTATAATAGAATAAAGAGTTAAAATAGGTCCATATTTAATCATTGTAGGATAAAAATTACATGTTCGTTGGTTTTATTTTCCATTGAAATGTCTTTTTATTGATACATTGGGTTTTAATAAATTATTATCATCGCATTATTTTAACTATATATTATGTTAATTATTATAATTTGTATTTTTTGAAAAGTTTTACAAGTCTTTTAACTTGCACCTCTATAATTTTTAATTTTATATTAATGGGGAAATATAAGGAAACACTCAGAAGGTAATATACAATATACCCCTCATGCTCAAATGTATAAAGATTATCCAAAAATCACTTACTTCACAACCAATAGGAACTACTAAATAACTTATAAATTCTGTTCTAAAACTGCATGCTAAATGATACAGTTTTTCAAATCAAAACCCTATATAAAACATCTAAAACCACTATTCTCCCCAAGGAAACCCACAATGGCCCTTAAGGTAGACCTTACTAGAAAAATTATCAATAAAAAAACATTTAAATGATTATTAATTGGGGAAGTGACATAAAACAGAAATATTGGACTACCTATTAATGAAAATGTAAAATATTCAAGTCTTACACCACATATCGACAATACCCTGGGCACCTATATCATGCCACATTAAATAAATAATTAATTATAAAAATTTATAATGAAATATCAAAAATTAAAAAATAGGAATAATCACCTAAAAGAACATTGAGGTGCATTCACTCTCCAAAACTATATCGAACTACTGATGGAAGGTCTTCAATGTAACCCGGACATAATCACATTAAAAAAAACCCCAAAAAAGTTTCAATTACAGAAAATATTTATATAATTTAATTAAAATACAAAAAAAACCCAACATGTGTTATACAATCAACGAAACAACATGGATGTTAGGGAGATGAGTCCAGCGGAGTCTGACTCACTTACAGATAGGAGTGGGAATAATCAAGTTGAGATAGGGGGAGGAGGAGGATAATACCATGGGTATAAGGTGGTCAGGGCTACTTTCTTCATCGGCGGTTGCAGTCTCTAGGAAAAGGGGAGGAGGGGTTGCCAATGGTTGTCACCATTGAGGAGTAGGGGGGGATGCTGTGTCGTCGTCGGGGAGCATGGGGGGCAGGGTCATGGGGATTGGGGGGGGATAGTCATCATCAAGGATACAGGAGGGGTCTAGGTCATGGGGATCCGGGGGGGGGGGTGGTCTGGTTTATGGGGATCATAGGGAGTGGGGGGAGGGGCTAAGGTATGATGGGATTAAGTGTTGGTGGTCGAATTAAGGGTTTTTAAAATATTTATCAGTGGTTTAAACAAAACACTTCTAACAATAAAAATAAAAAATATAGCGGTAGTTGTATTAAACCACTATTATATTATAAATTATATTTAATATGACTTGTTTAATGGAAGTTGTTAGAACCTCTATTAATAAACCACTGCTAACATCAATTTTTTTATGGTGACCTATAAAAAATTAAATTATAGGGATGTCAAAATATATAATCATAAAAAAAGTTCTTTTAAAAAACCTTTAAAAATACATATAACATTAAAAACCCATTTTATTTAAAAATTCAATAACTATTAAAAATATATATTTCTTGAAAACCACTATCATTTCAAAATTTAATATATTTTTAAAATACAAATTTCATTGAAAACTTCTTTCATTTAAAAATAAAATATTTTTTGACAACGTACATTCAAATAATTTTTCTCAATAAAACTTCTAGTGGTTTTATTTTGAAAAATTATTTACAAGATAAAAAAACTAAACTTTGTGGGTACATGAAACATTTAAGGATGTCTAGGGCCTAGTTGTCTTAGAGGGTTTGGTTCACTCCCTAGATCAATTACATGTTTACAAATTCAAAGTACCAAATTTTTTTATAAAACATTTTGATTTGGTCCTTTTTTATTTTTCACTCAAGTTTTTAAATTTTAAAAATATGATAATGAATATATATATATATATATTTATGTTCCTATATATACATCCATAGGAAATCATTCATTAAGAATGATGAAATTGAACCACATGGTAATAAAAAATTTTGAAAAATAAGCATAGATTGTTAGTGCCACACATAATGCATAGCCATACCTATACATATGTACAATACCAATAATTTTTAAATGAAATTATACACATAAAATTATAGCTTTAATATTTTAAAATACCTTTTAAATTATTAAAAATACTTATAATATTTTGAAACATTAGAGTGTGAAAATAATAACATTCGTTTACATAATGGTTTTTGAAATAATATATAAATAATAAATTATTTTTCTACAAAAATAATTACATTACATAATCTTTATATACATAAAATGTTAATTTTTCTTTAAAATAGTATTTTTGAAAAAACCTTATTACATAAAAAAATTTATAAATATAGTTTGAAAATAGGAATTTGAAAAACATAAAATTAGTTTTTATAAAATAATAGCTTATGAAAAACAGAATTCTTTTAAAATGACACCCTTATATTAAATGGTTATGAATTGATATACCCCTCATATAAAAAGGTATTTTGGAAAATAATTATAGATTTTAAAAAATATAATCCTTTAAAAATATATTCTTTATATAAAATATAAATTTCTAAAAAATATAATCATATATAATTTTAATTTTAAAAAATATAACCCCATTACTTAAAAAATGTTAACCAAATTCTCTATAATTTTCTTAATCTAAAGCATGTCGAATCACCTTCCCCAAATAATAAACTCACCGTTACACTATCTATACAATTAGAGCAACTCAAGTATTTTTTTTATCAAGGAGTCTAGGAGAGTGTTATTTGATGTAGAACCTAAGGGAAGAGATTCAATTTTTAAGCCTCAAAGGTTTTACAAATAAATTATTTATTTATTTAATTTTTTGAACACTATTTGGAAAGACATAAAAATAGTGGTTGATTTGTCCTGAAGTTTTGATTTCCCATTAATATAAACTTTATTTTCTTCTAATTCAGTTTTTTCCTTTAGTTTTTTATTCCTTAACCCTTAAGGAGTATTATTTATCATGTGTGTATATATATAACAAATAGAATATATATAAAATATATTTATGACAATTATATTTTAACATAACTTTTATAACTTATATAATTTATAACATATAATTATTATCACACACACACACACACACATATATATATATATGTCAACATGTAAAAGGTAAATGCATATAACATATATTTCTCTCTCTATTTTTTTCTTCCTTCCCGTACATGTCAAACACATCACATATATATCTATTTATTATTTTCTCCAATTTACTTAATTCTAAAGTGAATATATATGTACACATACACAGACAAATATACATATTTATCAGTATACACCCATATATATATAATGAATATATATATAATTTAACATATATCTATATATATTAATATATAAATAAAATATTTTTCAACATATTATATATATAACATGTATATATGTTTCAATGTTTATATTTGTGCAAAACAAACACACACACAGAGAAATATATATATATAGGGTTCCTTCCTCTATAAACCACACACCTCACTTTTTTTGGGTTCCTACCACCATATATCACACACCAAACACCTCACATTTTTATGGCTTCCTTCCAACACACACCTCACACCTCTCAGAACCTTTATTTTATTTATTTTTATTTTTCTTATTGAGATCCTTTACTTATTCTAGATCCATTTATATTAACATATATTCATATTATTATTTTTTAATATAATCAACATCTTAAATTTAATTCTCATGTGCCATATATATATATATATATATATTATTTTTATACAAAAATCCTATAAATATGTGTATATATATACCAAATATAGGTATATATATACATATAAATACAGTGCATATATATATATATATGTATATATATATTAGCTATTTATAACTGTTATATGTATATATATATAAACAGAATCTTATATTTTTTTATCAATTAAAAAAATTTGTATATATATACACATACATATATGTATATACACACACGACTATTATTTTAGTTTACCACATATATATTAATATATATTGTTTCTCTCCCTCTCTATATATTTTTGTTTTTTTAAAAGCATCTAAATAATAATAATAAAAAATTAAAAAAAAATTGAAAATGAAATATAGATATATTTTATGTACTATAATCATTTTTCTATAAAAATAAAATATATAACTCCTAAATAACTAAAATGAAAACTTAATTTTTTTTAATATATGTTACATTGTCAAATTTAATATCAAATTAATATTTTACTATTATTTACGGTAAAAAATTGCTACAAATCAATCACGAATTATAATTATTTAAATAAAAAATAACGAGCGATTCCAAGGTAATCATAATTTGAAAAATATAAAATTCCATATTAAAACAAATTAGATTATAAATAATAAATAGTTTTATTTTTTATACAAAGTATGTTTAAAAAATAATATTAATTACATCTAACCACAAATGTGTACTTTTCAAATTTTTTATTTTAGAATAATATTTTCCTATATTACAACTAGATTACATATTAATTTACATTTGTTAGAAAAATTTTATTAAATAATTATTTATAAAAAATAATTATTAGTAAAATATAATTATGATTAATATTTTCTTTGTTGTTACAATGAAACAAGAACAAATGATGGGCCTTTTACAGCCACACATCTTAAAAAATGATGCGCCTTTTATGTTCTTGAAATAAATACCAATTTAGATTGTAGTTTAATGTAATATGACTATAACTAGTTCTTAAAAATCTAATGTCTTGTGGAATAGACTACTAGAAAAAAGGAAACTAGAAATGGTTTGGTACATGACTTATACATGAGCATAATTTTTAGGTTCGTCATGTCTGTTAGTAACTAAATAAGATAGGGTTTAGTTTGGGATTTCAAAAACTAGGATACCCATGGTATTTATGGATAATTGATAGGTCACATCGATGATATTATCATTGAAAAAAGTATCGGGGCATATTTTTATTAAGAGGCATGTGGTATTTTTGTCTAATTGATAGGTGATGAGGATGAGAAACTCAGTGAGAAAATGATTAAGTCTTTCACCTAGAAGGAGGCTCATAATATTTATTATTTATTGATAGGTAAAAATAATGAGATAATCAATAATAACATGGTATATGATTGTAACTAGAAATAGTAAAATGGTTATGGATTACACCTTTTAGGAGGAATATGTTATTTATGGCTTAATAATAGGTTTCGTCACTCTATGAAATGTCAAAAATGTATTTTGGGTAATTACTTCTTCTAAATTTGGAGAGTCATTTGAATGAGGCATCTATATTATCCCTATGTTTTTGGGGGATAAACACTAACAAAAAAGGACAACCTAGAAAAATGGTGACCTAATACACCTCATCTTGATGGACTTGGTTAAATTTCCATATTATGGTTCCTTATGTTTGGTTGGGTGAGGGGATCCCCGGTAGTTGATCTAGGTGACCTAGGTTAAGTGGTTTCTTAATATGGCTCTCCGGTTTAGCCTAGGTGGGTGGTTCACTAGTATGTATCTCTGGGATATCATCAGTTAGTGGATCCCTAATACATATTTACAAGGTTGTTTTAGAATGTGGATCCCTAGTAGGGAACTTTTGGATATCCTTATATTGTGGCACCCTAGTATGGGTTCTTTGAGGTAGTCTATGTTAGTGGATCCCTAGTATGGGTTCTCCAAATGAGGGGGCCATTCTATCTTATCATGATGAATCACATGGATGTGATCTATCACAAAGGTTTCGTTTCAAAACAACTGGATGAAATAATTTTAATAAATTTACATTATTTTATATAGTTTGAGACTTAGGGAGTCACCTAAAGGAGAAATGGGAGACTTGGGCATGTGCATGCGTAAGTCATGGTATCAACTTTTGGAACTATGGGTATAGATCCTTTGGATAAATTTTTTTCTTGATGAGAGGAATGAAGACTTTATATAGTTAAAACGAGGTGTAACATAGAGAAAAGAGGGGTAAACACTAATAATAGCTCTGTGTGCCCTTGTATTATTATTAGAAACCATTAGAGTGGGGAACAAGGCCAAGCGACCCAACATGTGGTAGATTGAGAATGGGAATTCCAGGATAGAAGAGGCCTCATGTAAGGAGACATGAACATAAGAAGGCTATGTGAGAGAAGGCCCCATATTGGGAAATATGGGTGCGAGAGGCCAAGTGAGAAAGGCCTTTCATAAGGACACTTGGGAATAGGAATACTAGGTGTGAGAAGACCTCATATAAGGACTCATAGGTGTGGGAGATAAATAAGAGAATTCCTAGGCACAAAAAAACTATTCCCATGAAAATACTCATAATCTAACTAATCCTCTAACCTTAGAAAAATTAATCATGAAAAATTATACATGGATGTTTATAAAAATAAATTATAACATGCCACCATGGTTATCTATGATGTGAAAATAAATTATTTTGTCCTTTCAGGACTAAAATTTCATGATAATGATATTGAAATTTATTTTGAACAACTCATTAAATATTAAATTTTTTAGGGATACATTTGTTATGGAATATAATAGTCATAGTAAAGAATATTTCATATTAAAAACCATGTTTTTTGGTAGGATTAATGAATTTTATAATTATATAAAATCATCATTGTACACCATTTAAGGATGGTTAGGATATCTTATATATGAAGAAGGTTAACTCTTAGTTAGGTTTCAATATTATATGAATACTATGTTTCTTTGAAATATTTGTTTTTTACCTTAACAAAATTGATACTGATCATTGATAAAAATATTTAATGTAAATTCAGAAGAAGTATTATAACATTTTCTACCAATAAGAGATGAACTAATAGACATGGTTAAAGATATTGTCACTTTTTGATAAAAATTTATCAAAAAACATTTCAATTGTTAGTTGTAAAAAGAAATTTGTTTTTCAAACTACCATCTTGGAAGAGTACTTATACCATTTATTTTCAAGATTTATAAATAGAAGATATTTATTCATTATCTTTTATTGTTATTTAATTTATTTTATTTTCTCAAACTTATTAATCAAATAGGTTTTGTACTTAAATATTTTGTACATTTTATTCTATAAATATTTTATAATTCAACAAGAACTGTGAATATTATTTAATTTTAATTTTAGAGACTAAAATAAATTTATAACTAATCTTCAAAATATGAATTATTTATTATGAAAATTTTTATAATATTTAATGTTTCACATGATACATAAGAGTAACCAGAAGTAACATATGATTAAAACGGAAATCATTGAACTGTAGAGGGGATAACTCATTTTTACTAATAAACACATCATGTGTCAAGATAACAATGGTTTTAATGTAGTATTTATGGGAAAAATATAATTTATAACCATTCATGTGATCAATATTAAGTAATCATTAGTAATAAATGATTTTGAGCATTTTTTTTCGAGATTTCATTAGACCATTGGAAAAACATGCATTGACTTTGTGAAAAAACATCAATTCCAATGTTGTGTAGAGATATTAATTAATATTTCACGGACATAAATTCCCTATAAATACAGAAAAAGGAATGCTAACATAATTCAAATAACATTGTTCCATGAGATTTATCAAGATAGAAAACTCAGACCAATGATGTGTAGAGATTTCACACAAAACAATGTTAGAGGGATAATATAATATGAATTTTTATGCTTTGTTCTATATGAACATGGATTTAAAATATCTAATTCAGAAAATTCAAATCAAAACTATATAATGCTAATTATTAACACAGATTCACAAAAAATTCTTTCTACATTCAATTACTAGTAAATCATCACATCCAACACTATCTTATAAGAAAATGGGCACTGTGAAACTCATGAAAAATATTAAGAATTATGAAATTATATATAGGGAAAAAATGAAAAAAAATTCAATAAAACATCACACATAAATTCTATCTAAATCTATAACACATCTACCATCATATCACAAGAATTGTTTTAACAACCAACATAAATAATGTTATCAACATTACACTCTCAGAACCAAAACCCAGGAGGAAAAAACAAATCTAATAGATCCCTTAATCTTTTAATAATCACACGTTATTTATGTTCTTTTGTTATAGGGAAAAATAATCTATTTATATATTATCTAAAAAAATTTGGTAAATGAGAAATTAACCTGATATATGGAATATTATCCTAAAAAAATGAAATTGAGATACTAAAAGTGTAATTTTTTTAGAGATACCCAATGAAGGATCATAAAATATAAATATAAGGAATCCATGGTAAATCAATGAAACTTGGAGGCATCAATGGTTGGAAAAGAGGATATTTAAGGATTTTTACATCTTAATTTGTATAATATTTTTGATTCATTTTTTTTAATTTTATTAGAATTACATTATGATGAGATAGATTCCCCAATGTGTGTGATCTTTTACACAGAGGCGTAACCTATGTATTTGGGGATTGATTAATTGGGGGATATAATTTCTTACGATGGGATTTTAACGCAAAATTTAAATTCTTATCATGTTTGTTGATCTTATTTTATAATGATTGAGATACAATGTTTAGAAAAATTGATTTTAGTTAGTATTTCATCAATATATTAACTTTTTTGGTTATTAATTTATTCCACCACTCTAGTAAATTATTGATTTTATGATGGAATTAGATTTACTGAGTGGTGAAGTGATTGGTGATTGATGGAATGTGTGTGGAAGGTAGGTTCCCATTATAAAGTTTTTTGGATCACTCTATACCATTTGGAAGTTGTCTAAAAAATTGATGTTTAGTCCTCTATTAGAGAATTGGGTGATTTCTCACTACACCACTTTACATACAGGCTATATTTTTGACTTATAGGGAAAATTTTAAAATTTAAACTCATAAAAACTAGAAAATATAAGTGATATGTGGATGATTACATACCTATTTATTGGTCAATAGTTAATAATATAGTCTGCCATTTTAAAAACTATGTTATATAAAAATTAGAACTTCTACCCTTGGATTAATCCCTAATAAGTTTCCTAATATTTCATCTTGGTTTCCAACTCATCAGTTCTCACAATTTTACAAAAATCATCATAGACCCTAATGTCCACTTAAAAACCATTATATAGAGATAATACATCCATCCACATGTTTTTTTTGAATTTTCAAATAAAATATTTTTTTGGTAACCGGGAACCTTAAATGTTATGAGATATACAATTTAAAAACATTTCTATAAAAAAAAAAAATTCAAAACCAAATACACACATAAATGAGTCAAACAAAACTGACCAATGAATTAAAAATTAAAAAAAAAACTCCTTTCACTACAATGGGTTGCATAACAAGAGATACTTAACCCACTTACCCTAACATGAATCACCTAAATCATTTTTACTTTGAAATTACACATTGTTTTCGGTGAGAACACTACCTATTTGGAAGTCCTAAGATATCAACCCACACAAAAAAACCCATAAACACCATCAGTTCTACATAAAATCGAATGAATGAATAAAAATAGAAATAGACCACTATAACCAAAACAAAGTGTTATATATAGATAATAAATAGACATAATGAAAATCAATAATATGATATTCTCATTGAAAATAATTTGAGTTCCTACTATTCATTATTTTACATTAGATTAAAAACTATTTATGGACACCCCACGAAAATCATGTACAAAAAATTGGCATCAATTCAGGGGAGGTGGTTTAATATTCATTACATAACCAACGATCAAAGATTATATAGACATATATTCCAATGAAAACCTGTTAAATTTTTATCCTTGAATTGAGAGATCATATTTCTATAGAGTAATATATTTGAGAAATATTGTGAATCTACAATCTGAATTTGAGAATATGACCATAATAGATTCAATTGAAACTCATAGTTTTCTATCTGAATATTTATTGGAAATCATGGGAAAAATATTGATCAAAATATGACTGAAATTTGTGTACCTTATTTCAAAAGTAATAATAATAAAATTTTATATAATATGTTTCATGTTAAATTATAACTTAAAACTAAACTTGTAGTGACCCCGAACCTAGTATCTGGGATCCATTTCATTAATTTAATACATTTACATGATTACAAGGAATCAAAACCTGATATAATGGACATTTTAGAAGTTTTATAAATATATTTTACATACATGAAACCCATAAGAAATTTTAAATATAAAATAAATCATAACATAAGTAAAATCTCAACATCCATGAAATTGATTCTAATAATTTATCTTCATAAACTAGGGAATGTGAACATAATAATGGTGAGATCAAATGATTGATAAGGGTCAAGTAAAACCAAATCTAAATTGAATTAATAATAAATAATAAATATAGCAGAAATAAAATATTATTAATTAATTCCGTATAAATAATCACATGAGATTAAAAAAACCATTTATATTATAATTAATCAAATAATAACATGGAATAATAATAATGGTGGAATGAATAATTTCGGACTTATGAACTATCAAGATATATAATCTAGATAGAAACTCTCATGTTCTATCCTCAAGATATTTTTTTCTGTGGGTGGAAACTCATATGATTTGTTTTAAGATCTCTCTTCCCAAAAAATTAAAACTTCTTGGAAACAAATATGAATGGTTTAACAGAAACTGATTTCATCTCTAGAGACTACTGATGCATCGAGGGGCTTCCATTAATCTATCCCTAACCCATGTCATAAATGTCTAAATATTTTATCATATAAATGAATAATTCAACTGAATCAATATGTATTAAAAAAGTCAATAACTATTCATATGGTATATCAATACATCCCCAGTAAAACTAACCAAAAAATATTTACTAATGTATGGGAGATGGTATCATAAGAGATAAACCTCAATGAAGTAAAAGATTCATTAAATGATATTGAAATAGATGAAAAATATTCAAATAAGATCACTAAACAATTATTATGGAAAAACTCTTATTAAACCCATATGAAAAACAATTTTATATAAAAACACACTTTTCATTTAAGAACCCATATTAAATACGAAAACACAATTTTCATTGAAAAACAATTATTAATATGAAAATAATAAAAAATATAAAGACATGTTTTCATTTAAGGAAACATTAACTGATGAAAAGGAAGAAAAAAATAGAATAATGGTCATGGTAGCAGAAAAGTTATTGTTTCCATATAATTTATGAATAAAACATTCTTTTTTTTGTTTGTTAGAAATTTTATGAATAATAAATGAAAAAGATTAAATTTTTAAAACATTTGAATGAAATTAAAATTATAAATTGAATATACTTTATTAAAATTTCATATAAATATATAAAATTATATCAAGAATACTAACATTGAGAAAAGGATATGATAATTAAATATTTAAACATTCACAGTTTCCCATCCCACTTTGAATACTTAAATCATTATCCTCATAGAGGAATAAAATTTATAAAAAAATTATATAACTTTATAATAAATTAATTAATGACATTTTTAGTCAAAGGATATATATATAAAAATCATTAAATAATTTTGGTTTTTAACATCAAACTATTTCTCAATGAAAGGATATTGAGACAAAGTCCCTTGCCTTGTGTTTCCTTTTGGGTGAATGTCCTTTCACATCATGTATAATTGTTTAATAATGTAAATAAATTATTAATGAAACATATTAATATTTACTATATCGTATATTATTTTATTATATTATTTTATCACCCATTTTTTAATAAACTTTTATCATTTTTAATATTTTAGGTTTTAATTTCCAAGTTTATCGAACATGTTTTGACTTGTTATTTGTTATTCCAATTACATAAAACAATATTTCATCATATAAATAATGTAAAAAATAATTTAAATATTATATATACTTATTATATATATATATATATATATTTATAGTAATCTCTAATATTTGGAGATAGTAAATGTAATGCACTGTTTATGGAGACGGTAGGGCGTACGTACACATGAACGCTACATTTTTTTCATTATCATATTAAAAAATGAAATGTAAATGATATATATGTATATTATAAATATATTATCATATATATAACATATTTTTTTTAAAACAACCATATATATGTTCCATGTATAGTGAGAAAGAATCACATCACTTCAAGGAGGCAATTTTCTACACTTCTACTAACTATGTTATCGTATTTACAAAAAATGGAAAGAATGAAGGTATGTGTTATATAAAAATTAATTAAATATTAAGAAAAAAATAATATCATATATATCATATAAAAATAATTTTTCCCTCATAATGACCAACCATGAGATGTGGTAATGGAAAAACGAACGACCTCGTTCCGCGAGGCGGTAGTTTACCGTTCACGAATTGTAAATTTGTTACCAATTTGATGGTAGTGTGTGTAGGTGTAGATCAAAAACATAATATAATAAAATATATGTATATTTATGATAATTATTTTATTATATAATAATTAAATAATAATAAATTAAGGAGTTGCAAAATAAATAAAACTATAGTGATCATTGATGAATGTTTCCTTTTATTTGGGTAACTATTTTTTGGTTTATAACAAAATCCCTTCCTTGGGTTTCTTTCTGCCAAAATTGATACATCTAATTTTAATAGATGGAATTTTGGAGCTCATTTGGGAATGTTTTGGTAGAGTTAAAATTCTCAATGCGGTCTGAGGATGTGAGGGAGGAGGTGGCCTTTTATAATTTAGGTGAGGGGCACTTTTGTAAACTTTCAAACTATTAAATTAATATAAATAAATTTTCTCTTTCAAATGGACCAAAAGTGAAATATTTAGAATATAAGTTGATTATGTGTTGAAATAATCTCAAAAAATAATTTTTTACAAGTTTAGGTCACATTATTACCCTTATAATTTGACTTTAACAATTAGTTAAGCCATTTGACTCTTACCCTTAAAACATGGATTTTTACACTTTAAGGGTTAATATAATTACCAAAAGATCCAAAACATATCATAAATGATTCATGGATGAAACATTAAACATTATACCATTAATTTACATGAATATATATTTTTATGAATTTCCTATCTTTTAGTAAAATATTATTTATTTTAAATATCATTAATGTCAATTTTTACACTATTCATTATTTAACTTTTTTTAAAAATATCATAACAACATGATATATTTGAAAAAAAACTTTAATAAATACCAAATATGTTTATTTCTTCTAAAAAATTCGTGTATTTCATTAATTTTCTTAATTATATTTATTTTAGTCTTTTTAATATCATTTTTTGGATATTTCCATTAATTAACCAATTACTACATCATCATTGTGTCACCATTTAAGGAAAATATTTTATCACTAAAAATTATAAATAAATTACCATGATGTATAAAAAAATTTATTTTTAAAATTAGTATTTATAGATGAAAATATACATTTAATAACCATATATAAAATATGTATACTTATTAGAAACATGAGTAAGACATATTTGACTTTCCTCAGAATAAAATAATTTTAAACCCTTAAATCCATCGAAGTGGCACCAAGAGGCCATAAAATCGTCCAAAAGATGATTTTGGTAAAAAAATACTCATCCAATGATTTTATGAAAAGTCGTAGGATAACTTTATAATACTTATAATATTATTTTTTCCTTAATTACCTGGTTTAACCTTAACAGTGGTAAGTAAAAATAATTAGTAAAATTACAATTCATAATGTATAAAAATTATGATGATCATATTAGACTATAAAAATCATAATAATTACAAATTCTTATTTTTATTTTTCAAAATTCAATCCACATAAGTGGGAAAATTAAGTTTAATGCTAGTCCCATAGACAAGACAACTTAATGGGGTTTTAAAGTAAAAATGTCCAAAAGTTTACTACGATTTAATATATAAATTTGAAGTGAAATTGTTTAAAATAAACTAAATTATTTTAAATGATATAAAATTGGTATATATATACATTGAAACTAAATTAAAAAAAATTAACTATATAAATAAATTAGAAGAAAATACAGTTTTGATAAAAAATGCAGTATTTTTCACTATTCATCAAAAAATGAAACTTTGTAGAAAAATATAAAACATTAAACCAAAGTAAATTTTTATATTCATATTAATATAATGATTTTATTTTGTAAAATATAATATATAAAAGTGTCAAAAATTGGTTTTAAAATAGGTTCATCATTAAAAGGCGGTGAAACTGCATTTATAAATAAATATGTTTTTATGTGTAATATTGGATTTGTTCTTATATTATGCCTATAAAATATATAATATGAATGGAAAGAAATATTTTATTTAATAAATAAAATATATATTTTATTAATATCATTAACCACTGGAAATTAATTTAATTTATTTTGATAAAATTCTATTTTGAGAAAAAATTATATTTATAAAAAAATTCTCATTATATTCAATTGGTTTTTATATTCATTAATAATTAATTGGTTACCAATATATTAAAAAATATATTTTCATAAGTTATTTAATACTACTCATAATCAACAACTTAATTACTAGGTTATATCTTATTTTATTATATAATAATACTTTAATAATATATTGTTGTTCAGTTCAACTTGGCCTTTCATGTAACATCATCCAACTAATTATTGTGTGTAGTGTAATATTTTCATGGTTCTTACTATTAATAAATCTATAATAAAAAATATATTTATTCAAAAATGAAAATATTGTAATGTCTTTAGGTGTTACAATTTTCTTTCCTTCAATAAATTACATCCTCATAATTTGGAATTGAACTTAAAAAATCAATGGTAAATACTTGAAAATTATTCTGTTGGAAACCGACATTGTAAATAGGGTTAATAAATCATGATATTAATAATATGGAAATTTGAAGGAAAAGGTCACCGCAAAATTAGGATTTCTAATAGGATACCATTACTGTGAAGTGAAAATCTATACATGAAAGAGAAATTAAACTATCATGTTTTGATGGAGAGTGATAGAGAATATGGTTATAAAAATTTCTACTATCACAAAATCATAAATATGTATGGAGTTAAAGAGGCCACTTATTTATCAGTAATAAAAGTAAACATATCACATTTTTTTTGCAAAATTATTTTCCCTTGAGATGAGGGATTTCTTGCATATTTAGATAACTACTTGCGAAAATAAACTAACTTGATTATGTTCCATGTCATTACCATAATATTATCCTTTGGTTATGCTTTGTTATATTTTAAATTCATCCATTACACCTATAAATAATGGTTTAGGATGAAATTTTCATTCCTCAATCACTTTAATAAACCATAAGATCCATCAATCATTCCTTCAACCATTAAATATTTACTAAAACCAAAATGGTTAGAACATAGTATCAAATAAATCATAATTTAACTTGAAACAATGACATAAAATGATAAACTTAATTAATTCCAAACTTAAGACTCATCCAAAATACTTATGTCAAAATTCATAGTCTAAAAATGTCTCTAAATTTCCGAAATAAATATTAACATCAGATTCCCAAAACAATGTAATGTATAAATCATTGTCACGTTCTAAATATCTGATCACCTGAAAAACTATAATGAAAATTTTCATGCTTTAAAATAAAAAGATAAAAATTAATAAAGTTCAATCCTTCAGTATCTCTTGTTTCTTATAACCAGAGCACCATTGATGAGATAATTCTTGAATAAAAAAAACATAATACCTTTAATCATTACAATTCATCCTTAAACTATTAGTTACACTTCATCATCTTATCCCTTAATAACTATTTCCTTTCATTTTATTTTATAGTCTCTTTATCATAAATAGTATAACTATTACTCATATAAACTTGTTGATTCTAACCATTGACAGAATCCTAAATCATAATTTGGGAAACAGTAGTCATAGTGATATAGTCATGAAAAATCATTATAGTATATCTAAATCATGACATCTTTTTCTCAATATATATGAGTCTATAGGATCAAAATATATTATCCATGGTATTAAAAAATCCATAATAAGATATTGTATACTTATACTTATCATCAATGTTAGTAATATGGTTTTGTTTTCTAATCCATGATTTCCTATATCTAGTTTCCAAGGTTGCTGCTATACTTCATCTAATACCAACTGTAATGACCCCAACCCCAATATCTAGGAGCTGGTGCATTAATTTATTAAACTAGAATGATTACAATGAATCAAATCTTTAAGGACCAAATAGTTTATCATTTTTAAAAAACCATATTATATATATGATACCCATAATACATTGGAAAAAGGAAATAATGAAAAAAATAAGTAAAAGCTCAACATCCTTGAAATTGATTTCAAGAATTTTTATTCACAACTTAGGGAATGAAAAAATAGTAAGGATGATCTCTAATAATCAGTAAGGGTAAATTAAAGTGAAATATAAAATGAATTAATAATAAATCATAGATAATTTGAGAATAAAATATGATTTAATAATGCAATATAAATAATCACATGAGTTTACAAGTTGACCATAGAAATTTTAAATAATCATATAATAACACGGAATGCTAATAATAATGGAATTCATAATTTTAGATGTCATAAATATCAAGATATATTCTCTATATAGTTACTATCAAGATATATCCTCAAAGTGTTTTAATTTTGTGAGTAGAAACCCATCTAATTTTTGTCAAGATATATCCTTCTAACAAATTTAATCTGCATTGAAACAAACACAAAGGGTTTTCACCAAATTATTTCATCTCAGGAGAATATTGATTCATCAAGGGGTCTACTTTAACTTGTCTCAAACTCATGTGTTAAATGTCAATATAATTACTCATATAAATAAATAATATAATTGAATCAGTATGTCTTAAAAAATAAATAACCAGTCATATGGTATATTAATACTTCCCTAGTAAAACTGACCATAAAACATTTAATAATCTATGGAAGATGGTATCATAAGATATAAACATAAATGAAGTACAAGATTCCAAAAAGGATGTTTAAATAGATGAAAATGTTTTAAAAGAGATAACTAACTAATTATTATGAAAAAACTCTTATTATACCCATATGAAAAATAATTTCTTATAAAATACCCTTTTCTTTTAAGAACCCATTTTCAATACCAAAAAACATTTATCATTGAAAAAACATTTTCAATACCAAAATAAAAAAATAGATAAATATTTTTTTCATTTAAAGAAATATGAAATCTTGAAAATGAAGGTGAGAAGAGAATAATGGTCATGGCGGTGGAAAATTTAGTATTGCTGTATAAGTTAATAATAGAGCATTCCCTATTTCATTGGTTAAAAAAATTATGTATAAAAATCATAACAATAATCTTTTTTGAAAAACACTGAATGGAATTAAAAATAGAAATAAAATTTTATTAATACCAATTTTATATAAATATATAAAATAATAACAATAATACTAAAATTTGAAAAAGACATGATAATTAAATACTTAAAAATTCAAGGTGTCGAATACCACTTTTAATATTCAAATCAGAATCCCCATTAAGGAATAAATAAATATTAAATAACTTGATAATATTTAAATTAATGTCATGTTGAGTCAAAGGGGTTGTATATATACCTCATTAAAGAAGGCAGGTGTGTCACATCAAAATATTCCTTAATGAAAGGAGTTGTAGACCAAGTCCCACTAATTGTGTTTCCATTTGGATGAACATCATTTTACCTCCTATATAGAGGTTTTAATAATTTTAATAACATATTAAAGAACCATATTAATATTTATTATATCATATATTATCTTTTTATATTATTTTATCACCTATTTGTTAATAATCTGTCCACATTTTTACTATTTTGGGTGTAAATTGCCTAGTTTATTTAGTATGTTTTCACTTGTTATTAGTTTTTAAAATTAAATAGATCATTATTTCAAATACTCCATAATTTAAAACCAGATTTAAATATCATATATATTAAATATATATATATATATATATTTATAATAATACCTAAAATTTGGAGAGAGTAAATGAAATGCACCGTTTATGTAGAGGGTAGGTCGTACATATGCATGAACACTATTTACTTTCATTATCATATTAAAATAATTAAAATTAAATCATATATATATATATATATATCATAATTCCAATATCATATATATTTCATATATATCACATATTTTTATTAAAATCATTCTATATACATTCCATGTATAGTGTGAACAAATCATATCACTTTGAAGAGGTGGTAATCCACACTTCTTGAAATGATATTATCGTATTTAATAAAATAGGAAGCATGAAGGTATATGTTATATGAAAAATAAATAATTATTTATAAAAAATAAATATCAGAAATATCATATAAAAATAGTATTTCCATCATAATGACCAACCATGAGAGGTGGTAGAGGAAAAATGAATAACATCATTTCGTGAGGTGGTCGTTCACTGTACAAAAACGGTAAAAACCTTATCAAAATGAAATATAAGTATATTTAGTACACTGAAGTTATTATATAAGAATTAAATAATAATAAATTAATATTTGGGGAAATAAATAAAACTGAAGTGATCATTGAATAACATTACCTTATATTTGGGTAACTCCTTTTGGTTTATAACACCATCCATTATTGGTTTTCTTTCTTCCCAAAGTGAGGCTTCTAGGGTTAGTGGAGGGATTTTTGGGGCTTATTTCATAAGGTTTTTTTTCAATCTAAAAGGCTCAATGTGGTGTGAGGGAGTGAAGGAGGTGGCACCATTTTATAATTGATGTGAGGGTTAGTTTTGGAAACTCTCAAACTATTAAATTAATATAAATTCATTTTCAATTCCAAATGGCCCCAAAATGAGTTATTTTAAAGATAAGATAAGGATGGTTCTAAATCCTCTAAAAAATAATTTTTATAAATGTTTAGGTCACATTATTACCCTTATCATTTGTCTTTAACGCTTAGTTAAACCATTTAACTATTTCCGTGAAAACGTGGCTTTTTACTCCTTAAGTCTTAATATATTTATTATAAGATTCCAAACATAATAAAAATGAGTCATGAATGAAAATTTAAACATTATACCAATAATTTGAGAAATTTTTTAATTTTTATGATTTTTATATCATTTAATAATAATATTTTTAAATAACATTAATATTTATTTTGACACTATTAATTATTTGAATTTTTAAAAATATCATAAAACATGATATCTTAAAAAAAATTCCTAATATGTCTAGTACATCTATAAAATTATTGGATGTCATTATTTTTTTCAAATTATATTTATTTTAGTATTTTAATATCATTTTTTTGGATATATCCATTAATTAACCATTTACAACATCATCATTGTGTCACAATTCAAGGTAATTATTTTATCACTAATTTTTTTTAAAAAATTCCATGTTGTAGAATATTTTTATATTTATAATTAATATTTATAGTTGAAAATATATTCTTAACAAGAATATATAAAAAATGAAATACTTATTAGAAAAAATAGTAAGACATATTTGACTTCCCATAGAATAAAAAACTATAAAATCCATAAAGTCATCCATGTAACTCCAAGAGGCCATAAAATCATGCCAAGTAATTTTTTTGGTCAAAAAACTCATCCCATTAGATTAGGATAATTTTTATGATAAATTTATAATGCTTATAATATTATTTTCCCCTTTATTACCCGATTTACACTTCACCATGGTAAATAAAGAATTTACTAAAGTTACAATTAATAATGTCTAAAAATTAATATGATCCTATTAGACTATAAATATAATATCAATTACAACTATTTATGTACATGTTTTGAAATTCAATTCAAATATGTGAATTTTGTTTAATGCCAATCCGGCAGACAAGACAACATAACAGGTTTGTAAAGTATAAATTTCTAAAAGTTTTCTAGGTTTTTATATCTAAATTAAATGTGAAATTAAATACAATAGACTAAATTGGTTTAACTGATATAATATTTATCTAATTATAATTTACATATAAATCCAAACACAGTTTAACTATATTAATAAATTAGATGAAAATGCAGTTTTGATATAAAACATATTATTTTTAACTATCCATCAAAAAATGAAATTTATTAGAAAGATACCAAAAATTAATCCAAAGTAAAATTTTCTATTTATATTTAATATATTAATTCTATTTGGTAAAATATAATATATAAAATTTTATAAATTGTATTTAAAATAGGTTCTCCATTAAAAGGCCGCAAAAATGCCTTTATAAAAATATATGGTTTTATTTGTAATGTTGGGGTTGTTGATATATTTATCCTATAAAATATATTAAATTAATTTAAAAAATATTTTATTACATATATAAAATATATATTACATTACTATAATTAACCAATAGTAACTAATTTAATTTATTATGATAGAATGCCATTGTGATCCTAAAAATAGTTTATATAAAAAGATTTTCATTATATTGACCTGGCTCATATATTCATTTCTAATTTATTAGTAACTAATGAATTAAAAAATTTATTCTCATAAGTTAGTTAATACTATTCATTATCTCCAAATTAACAGATAAATTAAATCTTATTATATTAAATAATAATATTTTAATAATATATTATTATTTAGTTTATGTTGGCCTTGCATGTAATGTGAGCCAAATCATTGATGTGTGTAGCGTAATCTTATCCTACTGTTGATTATAAACAAAACTAGAAATAAAATTAAATTTATTCAAAAATAAAAAAAATTGCAATGCTTTGGGGTGTTACAAAACAAATCCAATAGTTTCTGATGTTCATCATCAAGATAGAGAATATCCAAAAAAATATATCACATATTTCACTGTGGTATGTGAAAAACTGAATCTAAAATTAGCGACTTAGGAACAAGTCACATATAGAGCACATCCATTTCCTTTAGAAGGTGTAATAAAGGAGTAGATATACACTTTCACCCTGGAGAAGTCACTATTGAGGATGAACTCTAAATAAATGTTTTCAATGATTATTCCAAAAATCAAGTAGAAATTCCTTAGGAAAATATATCTATAGAACAAAGAAAGCCTAAGGTGAAATATTATATGTGTACTGGGAGAGAATCAAGAATCTTTTCTCAAGCTACCCACAGTGGGAAATTGAAGAACACCATTTTATAGTATTCTTCTACCAAGGTCCTCTAGAAAGTGATAAGAATCTAATTAATGAATTATTTGGTGGATCTTTGATTAATAAATAACTAATAGAAGTTAAAAAACACATTAATAATATATTAAAAAAACCTGGAATAATTTAAAACCAGTGGTACTTCAAAAAAAGGAGCACATGAGATAAAATCTACTAAATCTCCTCTAATTTATTAAGTACATGAGGAACTAACCACTTTTTAGGCCAATGAATCTTAAGAAATTAATATATCATTCAACCCATAGGAAGGTATGTGTTTTTGATTCTTCATAAAATGTTTTCAATGACCAATGTATTTTAATTAAAAATAATGAGAGATATGTTATCACTTGCCAAAATCAAACATTTCAAAAACCCAAAAATAACCATGTACGGGGGGAAAATTATCATGTCAGATATGGGTTTAGGTATTAATATAATCAATATAGAACTCTATTTCAGTAACAAAGCTATCTACCCCCACCCTTTTAACAATGTTTCAAGGAAGGCTAAAACCATACTTTCGAACCACCATAATTTCAAAGGAAATCACATGATCATACTTTAAGCATTTTTAACCACATATTAACACTCAACTTCATCTAAAAATTAAATTGTGTAAAATTAAATGAAAGACCTGAAAAACTAAAAATATAATATTATTCCATATTTAGAGATGATGAATAATTACCATATACAAATACCAGTTTAAACAGTTCCAATTCCCAAAAGTAAATACAGAATCATAATACCAATGAGTGGAAAAGAAATTTATCCTACATTGAAATCTGAAATTGAATGTTCCAAGTTAACCAAGGAAAAATGAAGGGATTTTTTTAAAAATAATGAGAGAGAATATAAAACTCAACTTAAAAAATAATCAAAGAAAAAGAATTATATACCTCTTCCATTTCCTTCGAGAATGTTATAGAAAAATAAAATTCATAAACAGGAAGTCCAAAAAGAAACATTTTATGAATTTGAAAATGTTGAAATCAACATACCTCTTCTAAAATAAATCAAAAAGATACCAAAATATACAAAATTACATAAGGAATTATTCACAAAGAAGACATCACTACAAGGGAATGAGAGATCAAGACTACATAGGAATGTTTTAGCTTCTATAACACCCTAATATCCCACAAAATTCCACAATTTTGTGACGTTTTTAATTCCTCGTATGTTAGGTTAAATTAATTTCCCAAATTAATTTTGGGTTGATATTTTAATAAATGTTATGCTTGAATCTATGTTTTTTTTACCTTTATAGACTAGATAATTAAATCCAACAATAGTGGTTTCTCAATGGGAAAATTGATTCACTTAAATTATAGTTGTAATGTAGGAATATGACTTAGTAATAGTTTAGAATATGATTTTCCTAGCTAACATTTATGTTCTTAACATGGAGAAAGAAAATACACAATCGTAATAACCCATAATTATCGGCAGACCATTTCAAAATACAACCAAGTCAATCATTAATGTACAGGAAGGTACTTTAATAATAGAATTTAGGAAAAAAACTGTGCCCTTACCCATTTTTTGATTTAATGAATTATCCCAAATAAGAACACTCAATTATCATTACATCACTCAAAGGAACCTAATAATTATATAAAAGTATTTTCTAAAGGATATTCTGGTTTTAGGAAATAACATAAGAATAAAAAAATTATTGGAAAAATATTCAAAGAAGATAACTTATTTTCATATATAGTTTTTTACTACTACAAGGTGAAGAGTAAAAACATGACTTATTTACTGGATAAATTTTTTTCCCATTTTTAAAGGAAAATTTCATTTTTCCACTTATGTAGGAATATCAAGTGGCTAAGGTAATTGAACATAATCTATTACCTTCTTTGATATAACCACTTGTGTTGGAATTGAAACAACTTAAACTAGGTCTTAAATATATTTTTTTTATGGATGATGATAATATATCATTGATCATTTATAGAATCCTATAAAATGATCAATAAATGAAACTCATAACTCTGTTTAAGGAAAATGTAAAATCTATTGGTTAAAATCTAGATCACATATGAAGACATAGTTTTTAAATATATATATGTATAGTATTTTTATTGAAAATGATGCTAAAACTATTATGAAACCAAAAAATATACTCAACCAAATAATTATAGATGTAGTTAAAAAATTAATAGAAAAACTATAAGAATCCAGAATAATCTACCCACTATTATTCTCAAAATGATTATATATAATTATAATAGTAACAAAATATTTATGTCTCACAAATATTGAAAATAAATAAAATGAATTAATCCCTACATTGTGGGGAAGTGTTGTGATGGATTTCACTGCAACTAACAGGAATGATTCTCCACTCCAGGCAGAGGCCAAAGTATTGCTTATAGGGATATCTCTTTGAAAACAAAGGAACATCGCGATCACTCCATCTGAGAATGATTCTCTAATTCATTACAAATCTTTGAATGGAAAGGGTCACATAACCTATTCAATTTCCTACACAGATAAGAACTACCTTACCCTCCTCCACAATATTAGGGTAACCCACACATGGTGTGAGGGGAACAAAGTTATAGATCATCTTACGTCTATTGCGAAATCATGCCCCAACATCACTTTCCTTACTTAAATTAATCTCTTGAAACCTGTGGGAGTTAACTTTATTAGAGGACATGCCCTTGGTTTACATTACATCTAGCCCCATAGTCCTGAGTTCGTTGTGTATGTTGCTTGTGGATTGTTGCTTGTCTTTTTTTCGTTTCTCATCTCCTTTTTTGTACCTATGTTTTTATTCTCGAATAAAAATTTAATGTTCTATGGATGGACTGACCAAATGTTAGAAAGATTATTAGAGAAAACACATTATTGTTTTCTTGATATGTTTTAAGGTACATAGAAGTTCCTATTTCCCTTTAGGACAAAGATAAAAAAAATAAACTTGTACATAGAGCCAAATTTCTTATAATATGGTGCAATTTGGATTATTCAATGCTTCAAAAACATTCTAAACTTGTATGGTAAGCATTTTATCTAATTTTGTCAAAGACTATGTTGAAGTATTTTCATATAATTTCACCGTTGTTGGTAATTATATTGATAATTTAATTAAAAACACGGGTAAAGTGTTAAAAATATTCATTGAAAATGTTACTGTTCTTATTTAAAAAAAATATTTAAAAAATAATATTTTTGCAACCATAGAACCAAGTAAACCCTAATATTGGGTGAATTAGTGTGTTATATTTTTAATTTTATTGACTATATCTTGTTCTCCTATTAGAAATAACCCTTAATACCTTTTAATCTCATGTAGATAAACTAGGAAAATAAATAAAAATAAACCAAGAAACATGATGATTTCACTTGGTTTATCACTATAGGATGATATAAAGAGCATTAACAGACATTGTTTCAATTTATAATGGTATATCACTAGTCACTATACATTATTACAAGGTTTAATAAAGATGTATTATTGATCTAAGGGTTAGTCCCTCTATCTCCATATCCATTAATTTATTTAAAGGAAAATTAAATGGATTTTGTGATTTTTTAATTTATTACAAGAATTATTCTCATGGAATAAAAAACATACCGATGTTGTATCATCCTGATATTTAATGATACAATTATCTTTAAATAAATTTTATTCTTTCAATAATTTGTTATACATGTAACCCAAGTATAAATTAACTATTATGAAGTATAAAATTATTGAATAACTATTGGATTAGTGGGTATGAATAGGACTAACTAAATTATGAGAAATGTATAGTTTATACATGTATATAATTAATTAATTAAATATCAATTAATTATAAATGAAAAAAATCTTTGGAAAATAAAGAAGTTGTTTTTCCTTAAAAACAGTTTTTATCCGTGCATCGGGTTTTTATAATTGCGAATTAAATTAATAACAACGGGTGAATTATTTTAATAAAATGTGTATATTATATATTCTATAATTTTTTTATATTTGTTTTCTATGAATGGGATAGTAATAATTCAATTTTATGCTTAAAATTTATTTTTATTAAAAAAAGGTTTTCTTCACATTTGGAAAACTTATTTTAAAATAAATTTATTCCATTTAGAGAAATTGATTTGTTAAAAATGGATTCAATATTTTTAACCATGAGTTACAAATTTGGTAATTAGATCTCTTATTTTTATGTAATATGAATAGTAACCGTGGTAAAATTTATCACCTTAGAAAAGGGTAAATAGGGCTGACCTAGGTTAAAACTAAGTGTCATGGTCACCATTTTAAATATTAATTATTATTATATGAATGGAAGTAGAACCTTATAACATTTTTATTTAAATTTAATTTTATAAGGGGCTCATTTTTAGGAAAATGACTTGTATAAAATTTAAAGGAAATGAAAATTCAAAATGTAACTTTCTTACTTTTAAATATCTATTACATGTTCACATGATTAAATAATAATGTTTTGAATGAATATTAATTTTATTTTTGAGAATAATGGAATTATTTTTATGGGGGTAATTTATTTATAATTTTTAGTTATTATATAATAACCTTAAAATACTTACACAACGTTGACACACTATTTCTTCAATTAAAACAAAAAAAATAATAAATTGATTTACAAATATTAAAAATAATACAATTAGAGATATTTATAGTGTTACATGGATTTTATAGATGAATATAACATATTATTGATGTCGTAAATTATTATATTAAAATTACATCTTTATATTTATGTATTTAATGTCTAATTAAATGAATAGTGTCAAAAATGATATTAATATTATTGTATGAAAATAATATTTTACTTTTTTTTTTAGAAACCATAAAATATTAAAATAGGACAATGGGATGTTATATGGTCTAAATTATCAACAATTATCTATTTATCAACAATTTTTTAAATTATGGGTAAAATTATAACTCTTTAAGAGTGAAAAACATGTCATCGTGGTTATCGTTAAAATTGGTTAACTACGGGGTTAAACCAAAATATAAGGTTGAAACCAATACATAAACCCATGAAAATTATATTCAATGATGGTATTTCAACAAAATAGGAAATTATATTCAAATATCAAGAAATTTGGAATCATTTTTCTATATAATTACTCTATTATATTTTAATCTTCTAAGAAATTCCCATAGTGCCCCTCCCCTCACTTATAAAAGGGCATCTCTCTTTTATCTTCATTACATCACTTTGGGTCTTATATATTGATAAAACCCTACCAAATTCTCTTATAAACATTTTCATTAAATAATTATAGGTTATTTTATTCTTAAAATATCATTACAAGGTTATTTAAGAATGAATCTAAAGGAGGCTTGATGAAGAAGAGGTAATCACCTTTCTCGACCTCTTTTAATTCATTCTTCTTCTACTTCTTATAAATAAGTTATATTATTAATAAAATAATAAAATTATTATCCTAGATATACTAAAATGTTATTATTATTATTAAATATCATTTATTCACAATCTTTTCTATCAAATAGGTAGTGAAGTTATCACGCGTTCATACGTATGACTTACCATCTCCATGTAGTGATAAAATTCATTTTCCATCACCATATTTGTTTTGATTATTATTAAGATGTGTTTAACTATTATATATTATATTTATGACATAATTATTATTATTTTAATTATAATATCATGTCTACATTCTTACCTTACAATCATTTGGAAAATAATAACGTCACTCATGTGTACGTATGGACTAAAACCTCTATGAAGGGATGTGATTTGTTTTTCATTTCTGATTTTCATGGATGGAAATAATATTGAATATGAACATTGATGATTTATATGGTATATTATTTTTTTTTATAAAGGGAAATTATTATTTACCTTTCTTTTTTTCTATCCATCAAAAAGTGAAAATAACGTCCAGGTATATGTACAGCCTACCATCTCAATGAATGGTGTAATTAATTTTTATATCTCTACGTTTTATAGACAGATCTCTCTCTCTATATCTATACATATATATATATATATATATGAAAAATTAATATATAATATATTTATATCATGATTAAAATTTTAGGTATTATGGATCCTTGATCAATGTACAAAGACCAAGAATGGTGAACTGTAACCTGAATGAAAAACAATACAGTTATAAATAAAAATAGTGATTTTAAGAAAAAATTACTAATAAATGGGTGATAAGATGTCATAAGTAAATCATAAATGGTATTATATATATATATGAGTATTCCCGAATGGACCAAAGGACTTTATTTTTCTTGATTTTTGATAACCCCCTTTCGAGGGATGAGGGGGAACCCTTACAAGCCCCACAGGCTCAGAGATTACATGGCCAGTAGGTTTAGGAGATTACATGACCCGAAGGTCTTAAGGAATTCAACCAGAATATCTACAAGGAACTTCCCCTCTATAGAATCTTCATCATGATAGTAGCTCTCCACCTTCACATGGACGTCTATCTAGGCCTCCCGTGCATGAACAAGATGGTCCCGATATCATAGCCATACCCTCTCATTCTGAAAAATCTATTTGGCTCTGCTCTGGTCAGTGCACCTGCTCTGAATCCTCTTCTAGGGATGCTCCTTTTTTTAGTTTTTCTAGGGAAACTGCATGTGGCCTGAAGTCCTTGAGGTGGCCCGAAGGCCTTAATGGTGTCCCAAAATCCCTACTAACTCGAAGGCCTAGGTGGCCCAAAATCCTTAAGGACTCCAAGCCCAAACTGGTGGCCCAAGGTGAATAGTTCCAGCTACTACAATACCGAATGAAACCTACTATAGTAACTGCTATAGTGCCTGCTATAGTACCCACATAGTGTATAGTTCTGCTATAGTACCAACATAGTGTACAGTGCTGCTATAGTACCCCCTAGAATTATGCCTCATCCTGGTTTTGAACCTGGGACTTGTGGATGCACTTTAGGATACCTCACCATCTAGGTTTAGATTGAAAACATATTATGAAAGGGGATACTTGAGGAAAAATATTTATACTTCAATTCTATTTTAATAGAGACTATTTATGCTTCATTTAACATTGAGGAAATTAAATATACTTATCTAAAAAATCCCATGAATTTATATAATACTTGGTTACTTTAAAAAAACTTATGTTTTATTTTTATTTTCTTAACATTATATATTCAATAGATTGAACTAATGTTTTTAAAGAAAACATAATTTATTTATCTCTTCGATCAAAAATCATTTTTCTTCCATATCCTTGTTTTATAAAATTTATTTCATGAATATTTTAGTATTATACTATGATTATTTAATTTATTTTTTATATAATTTTTAATTTTTTTTAAAAAATACAACAGAACATTCTTCTCATTTTCCAAATGAGTTACTTTTGACTTTTTTCCTTAAATGTGAAAGAAATCTTTATTTTAACATAAGTGGCATTGTTGGAATTTCCCACTATAATGACCGATAAATTATATGAAGATTCCTTTACAAGTTTCCAAGTTTCTTTTCAAATAATGTGATTTACTTAATATTTGGGAAATTTTAATATTTAAAATCATTACTTTCAAAATAATAAGGCCATTTTACTCAGAAAAATACTCATGATTAATTTAAAATAATTTACATATATGATACTATATTTTGATGTTAATTATATTTCACTAGGGATATTATCCAATGATACCATCTTTATTATTTCTTTGGATGATTTATCATTATGATTATAATATTTTTATGAAACAAATTTATTTTCCATGGGTTATACTATGATAATGTTATGAAATGTTTATAAAACCCATTTTATTTTCATGGGTAATGATATAATGATTTGATGATTATTTTATGGTCTTGTGGAAAAAATATGTGTGGTTTTTATTATGTGATCGGTTGGACCATAATTATATATGGCTCCAATTAAATGGGTAATGTTTTATATCTAATGAGATAACTAAGGAAAACAATTCAATATTCTTGATCCACCATCGGAAACAAGTCAATGCACTTGATCCACTATGGGAAAGAAGTCTATATGTTTAATCCACTATGGGAAACATGTAATTAATCCTGATCCATTATGATTTTGGAAACAAGTGTTAATTCCTCATCCAAAAGGGTTTGATGGGTTCAGTATTTAACCTTAACATATGAAATGGTTTCTATACCAATCATGGTGAAAAACGTTTATGGAATGAAATTATAGTTCATGATTGATTGAAAATGTTTTCACACTCCTATGATACATTCCATTTGAAATGAAAAAGTTTTATACCATGGGTTATTTTTCTGATCCATTATATATTGGGTATGAAAGTTTTTAGTTATGTTCATGATATCATACCCTTATGCACATTTTATGATTTCATATGATCATTGATTTTTTACCTCCCATATTTACTCTTAATTAGTATTTAATCTCTCTATTTCTTATGTTTCCTATCCCCATAATTTTAAGAAAGGTTTAAGTAGGGTATGTATATAAAGGCTACCATGTGAGAAGATATTTATGGGAGATATTGAATATATTTTATGAAATAATAAGATTGTGTATTTGGTATCCAAATACAATTAAACATTATAATCATTAGGAATGTATTTGCGAAATGTTTCAAATATCCATCTAATTTTTTTAATATTTATGTATAAAAATTATGGGTTACTATATTCTGTATTAGAAGATAGGTTTAGTCAATATTTGGACATTAAGATTAAAAACAATTCATGAAAACTTTGGATATTATTCTAAGTATAGGAAAACATCTTAAATTTTTGGTAATGACCATGGATAACCTCTGTTAAACCTAAGGTCCCATATAATGAGAAGATTATTTAATGTTTTAGACATATTATAAATGGCATTTCATGATTATATTATAGTACACTAATAATTATATATAGATTCTAACACTTTTCTTTTTGGTTTTAGTCTATATTTGGAACTAAAAGACCTCATGTTAATAGTGAATGTATTGGAAAATGTAGTGATTGTCCACCTGAGAGTCCAAATTCTATAAGATCTTAGATAAAAAATATTATTTTATGCTCACACAACTTTCTCAATAGATGGATCTTGATGCGCTTCCAAAAGATCAATGGAGAGAGCATAATTCTATTGATTATTTGATGAGGAAATATCCACCTTATTTTTGGGATATCTTGATCTATTAGTGTCTTAGAAATGTATTAGAAAAATTGAAAAAATATTTAATATTCTCTAGTGTTTAAATTAAAAAAAAAGTTGTCTTAGCCATTTATAATTTTGAAGGTGAAGCAGATAAATGGTGGAACCTTATTAAGAATATGAGGAAAGATAAATAAGGTTACTACATGGGATGGTTTGAGTTTAAGGGGTTATTTTTCTATAAGTACATCCCTTATATTCTATGTACAATGTTGGATAATTCATTCCTTGAGGTTACTAAAAAATTAGATAAATCCATTGGTATATATGAGAAAAATTTTACAAGACTTGAAAGTCATGCATTAGATTTAATATTTTGACCTAAGAGATAAATTAATCCATTCTTTGGCGGCTTGAAACTAAGTCTCCAAAAGGAATTAGCTATAAGATAATTTTTTAACCACAAATAAATTATTCAACATGCACTCTAGGTATAAATGAAAATTTTAGATGCCCACCATTTCTATGGTTTTGATATGAAATAAGAGATCTAATCTCATGAAAAATAAAATAAATAACATGGTGGAATAAAATTCCATCCATATAAATGGTAACAATGTGGGATAAAACATCAAGAGAATTGGTTGAATGGAAATGTGAGGAGATTTAAATGAGGAAAGGAAGGCCATAAATCTTATGAATGTAAAAATTTGATGAATTTGATTGTTAATGAAATGGCAGAATAAAAGATTCCAACTAATGCACCACCAACACTACAATGCTTCAAATGAAAGTAATATTGGAATTATGTTCCTACCAGTGTGTGCAAATGATGTTTTTGGATGTTTATTAGTATATAAAACCTCTTATGTTAAATGATTAAGGGAAGTCTCATGTGATCATGAATTTTTAACTGGGTTATGAGAATGATGTGGTGAAAGGTACAATTTTCATCCACTATAAAATAGTTAATGTCATATTTTATTATATCATTACCCAGACTATTATATCTCATGAATTTTTAAAGGTAACTAAATTACTATCTCAATGATTAGATATTGAGTTATCTATGAAAACTCTAAATGGTGTGATGGTTGCATATCAATTCTATAGTTCATTTCTTATTTTATTTTATAGGAAATTGATTCTTGAAAATTATTTGATTCTATATTTAGTTAAATTTTAGGTTATTCTCAGAATGGATTATATTTATTTATATGGAGTCTATATTAGTTACTATGGAAGGGAATTCACATTTCATATTCCAAAAAAACCTATGATCTTTATCAGTGTGATATGAATACTAAATTTCATAAGAATTTACTTCTATCTTGTGGGTATTAATTCTTATCCATGAAGGCTATTTATCTTTGATTTTGGGGGAGAAACTCAACATTTGATATTATCAAATTGTTGGAAAGGTTATTGAGGTATTTCTAGAATATTTTTCTAGTATTCCTCTAAATTATAAAGTTGAGTTTTTAATAGAACTCATACCTGGTGATACAACTATTACAAAGAGTCTGTATAGAATTTCCCTAACTATGTTTTATGAATTAAATAATAAAATCTTGTATAATATTTATAACATATATATTTGGTGATGTGTGTGACCTTTGGGTGCACCATATATTTTTATTAATAATAATGATGGATTAATACAACTATGCATTGATTATTGACAACATAACAAGATCAATATCAAGAAAAAGTATCCTCTACCCTATAAAAATGTTTTTTCTAATCAGTTACTAGGACATAAATATATTACCAAAATGGAAATTCATTATGGATATCATCAATTGAGGGTTAATAAAGAGGATATACAGAAGAGATACTTCCATATGAGGTATGTTCATTATGAATTTATAATGATTATATTTGGAATTATTAATACCCCCGATATCTTCATGGATTTAATGAATAGAATATTTAGAGATTAGATTGAAAATTTTGTGTTATAATTTATATATGATATTTTTATGTATTCAAAGATCAAGTAAGATCATGATGTTTATTTGAGAATTATGCTGAAGAACTTGATGAAGTATAATTCGTATGAAAATATTTCCAAGTGTGTGTTTTGGATTCATATTTTTTCCATATAAGGTTATAAAATCTAAATAGAGGGTATATTGGTAGATACATGAAAGATATAAGTTATTGAGAAATGAACTAAAACAACCCTAGTAACCAAAATTAATATTTTTCTTAGAATGAAAAGATTTTATCGATGATTTGTTATAGATTTCTCATCACTGTTTGATCAACTCACCAAGTTGACTCAGATGGGGGTTATGTTCTTGTGGATAGTTGAATGTGATTTTTTCCATGGACTATAGATATGTTTGTTTAGTGAACTTGTGCTCACAATAACTTATAGTAGGGAAGGTTTTGTGATCTATAGTGATGCATCAATGAAGGGACTAGGATGTTTCCTAAAATAGAATGATATGATGATAATTTATGCCTATTTCCAATTGAAAATACAAAAAAAAAACCCAACTCACAATTTTAGGTTAGCTTTGATAATTTTTACATTGAATATATGAAGGAATTTTATTTATATTTAAAGGTTTGACATATATATTGATTATGAAATTTTAAAGTATATATTTACATAGAAAGAGATAAATATTCACTATAGGATATGGTTTGATTTGAATAATGATCACGAATGATAAATACATTACCACCCTGGGAATCAAAAAATGTGTCTGATGCATTTATTTTGGAAGAAAGTTATTGGTTTTCCATAATGAGAATTTAAATATATCCAATACTTATTATTGTTCAAAATATTGAACTTGAAATCCTATGGAAAGGGGACAAATCCAATTATTCTCAAATGAAATTTAAATCATCTGTAAGTGTGAGGATTTAAGGGGTGTAAAAGGAAGATGTAGAGATATAAAATATGATGATAATTGATCGTCAGTTCAACCTTGATCTGATGGAATGATAAGTTTTAGGAACTCTGTAACTATTCCATTAACACGAGACTTGAATAAAGAGTTCTTAAATAAATCATATAGTTTATCATTCTCTATTCATCATGGAAGTATGAAAATGTATAGATATTAAAAATTGTATTTATGATGGGAAAAACTAAAAATAAATATTTTAGAATATATATCTTGATGCTTGGTGTGTTATAAAGTTAGTACTAATAGAAATAATTATAAGGGGATGTTACAACTGTTACCCATATCTGAATGGAAATGGGAAAGCATAAACACAGATTTCATAATTAGACTCCACAAAAATTATGAAGTGAATAATGTTTTTTGGTTGTGAATGACTTCCTTATGATGTTAGAACACTTAATTTACATAATAGAATATTTTTATCTTGGTTAAATTTCCATGATATACATTAAAAAGTGCTGATATTGCTTGGAGTACCAAATTCTATTATATCTGATCATGATTTGAGGTTTTTATTAATTTTTTGGAAAATTCTTTATCAAGATATGGATACATAGTTATGTTTTATCATTTTTCATCATCCTCAGATAGATGGATATTTTGATAGAACCATTTAAAACATGAAGGATATTTTGTGGTATTATTCTCTAGAATTAAAAGTTTTTTGGGATTAACACTTTATATAGTCGAGTTTACTTAAAACAATACCTTTTACTCAAGATTTAAAATAGATCTATATTAGGCCCTATATATTAGGAAGATAAAAATTCCATCATGCTAGGATGAATTTGGAGATAGAATGACATTGTGACATTAGATAACTGAAGAAATGGTAGAGAAAGTTAGAATCATTCAGTAGAACACAAGAGCATATGAGTGTTGATAGAAAATATATGTTAGCAATCGTCAGTGAGATATGAAGATTGAAGATGGTGAAAATATATTTCTAAAAAGTTTAAATGGAAGAAGGTTATGAGAATCAGAAAGAATGGAATGTTAAGCCCTTGGTATATTGGGAACATCAAGATTCTTTATTGAGTAGGGATGATATTTAATCACTTGGTGCTTCCACTAATCCTCTATCAAGTTCATGATGTGTTCCATATATCTCTATTTAAGAAGTTCACACATGATCTATCGAATATACCAAATTAAGAGGTCATACTACTAGAGAATGATCTTTCTTATGTAAAAAAAATAGTAGAAATCTTGGATCATAGAGATACAGTGCTATTGAATAATACTAATCACTTGGTTAATGTTTTCTCGAGGAATCAAAATTTGAAAAAGTTACATGAGAACCCAAGGATGTAATAAAACAGACACATCCTCATTTTATTGTATAATATAATGGAATTTAAAGAGTGGAATTCATTTTATGTGGGGTAAATTGTAACACTATGTTATTTTTTGATATATTTCTATTTAAATAAAATAAATCTATTCGATGGCTTACGATATACACAACCCTTAGTATAAATAAATCATAATGAATTATATAGTTATCTCATAGACATTGGATTAATGGGTATGAATAGGAACAAATAAATTAAGAAAAATTTATGGTTTACATATGTATAAAATGAATTAATTTTTTATCAATTAATATTAATTAAAATAAAAATTATTTGAAAATAAAGATATGTTTTTATGAAAAAACTCTTTTTATGAATGTAATGAATTTTAATAATAATAAATTAAATGAATCACTATTATTAAATGATTTTAATGAAATTTATATATTATATATTTAATTATTAATTTTAACATTCATTTAATTTTTTTCAACACAAGGATAGGAATAAATATATTTTTATCGTTAAAATGTATTTTTCTAAAAAACTATTTTCATCAATTTTTGTACACTTATTTTAAAATTAATTTATACCAATTATAGAAATTTAATTTTGAAAATTTATTCCATATTAGGAATTAGGAGGTCCAAATTTGGTAAATATGCCCCTTTTATTTTTAGGCATTATGAATAGTGACTGTGGTATATTTTATCACCTTAGTATAGGGTAAATCTCGTTAACCTAGTTTAAAAAAAAGTGTTAAGGTCACCATTTTCATCTTAGTTCTTATTAGATGAAGTGAATTCTCCCTTTACCACCTAATTCTCAAAATTTAATTTTTTAACAAACACTTTTTCTATGAAAATGATCTATATAATATTTAAAGAAAATAAAATTATCAAATGTCACTCTCTTACTTTATTATATATATTATCTACTCACATAGGGTAAAATTAAAGTTGAGAACCAATATTTATGGTTTTTTAGAGAATAATTAAATTATTTTCATTATGTTAATTTATTTATAATTTTAATTGATTATAGAGTTACCTTAAATTATTATGCAATATCAATACAATATTTCTTTAATAATTAGAAGAAAATAAATGATTTTAAAAAAATTAAAATAATATAATTTGATTATGTTATAGTTATCCTAGTATAACATATTAATAATTTTTAAGGATTACATTTGAATTTCATTTTTTAGTGATATACTGAACAACAAATTAGTTGAATACATTCAAAAATAAAATTAATGATATTTTATAAAGATAACATTTTTTAAAATTATATAAAAATCCTAAAAATGATTACACAGAATAATGGGGATAATATATGGTCTAAATTATCATCCGTTATCCATTTATGAACGAATTTTTACCTTATAATTATAATTATAACCCTCAAATAGTGAAAAATATTTTACTGTGGTTAAGGTTAAAATTGGTTTACTAAGTTGTTAAAACAAACTATAAGGTTTAAAATACCCCATAAAACTATAAATTTTTTATTTATAGATGGTTTTTTAACCAAATAATAACCTATCTTTTAATCTATGTCCATTTGAAATCATTTTCCTAGATAATGGCTTTAATAAATTTTAATCTTTTAAGAAATTACAAGAGTTCCCCTCCCCTCACTTATAAAAGGGAACATCTCTTTTCTGTATTTTACTCCACATTAAGACTTATATCTTGGCCAAAACCTACCCATTTATCTAATAAAATTTCTTATAAATAAAATATAGTTTTTTTGTATTATTAGTAAACCATTATAGGGGTTATTAAGAAGAATCTAATGTAGGTATTCCGAAGAATAAGTAATCATCTTACCCATCCTCTTGTAATTTTTTTATTCTAATTCCTATTCATATGTTATATTATTCATTAAATAATTACATAATTATAAAAATTATACTGAAATTTTATTATGATTATGAAACCACCTTTATTCACCCTTTTTTCCATCCAATGGAAAGTTAAAGTATCACTCGTGCATATGTATGACTTATCATCTCCACACAATGATACAATTTATTTTCCATCACCATATTTCATGGATTATTATTATGACATGTTTCATATTTGTATATGATATTTAAGACATAATTATATTTCTATAATTATAATATCATATCTACCTTCTTACCTTCCAATACATTAGAAAACAATAACATCGTTCATGCATACATGTGGATTACTATCTCCATGAAGTGATGTTATTTTTTTCATTTCAACATTAAATAGATGATAATGATGATTTATTTTATAAATATTTATAAATTATGTGACATAATAATGTCTTTCTAATGGTGAATCATTTTTCCCTTTCCTTCATTCTATCTGTCGAAAACTAAAAACATCATTTATTCATACATACAACCCACCATCTCCATTAAGGATGTAATTTATTTTTAAATCTAAAAATTTTATGGATGACTATAAATATATATATAATGAATATATATTATATATATATATATCATGATTAAAATTCTAGATATTATGTAACCATGATCAAAGTACAAGGATCAAGACTACTGAACTGAAATATTCCCAAAAAACGAACCAGTTATCACCCATAACAGTGATTTTAAAAACAAATTGTTAATAAATGGGTGATAAGATGCCCTAAGAAAATCATAAATGGTATGAAAATTATGATTATGGTTTTATAGTACACTATTAATAAATCTATATTTATTATAAAGGATGATCGAGTGTATTTGAAGAGAGATGGACATGAGGTACAAGATTTGTGTTTAAATCCTATTTCAATTGGGATTTTTTCTGCCCAAATTTTAGTTGGTGAAATTACATGATACATATATAAAAAATAAATTCCATTTTTTATTCTCTGTTTATTTATTATTAATTCATATTTTTGTTTAATTTCCTTTTCTTTATGTTCTTAAGATATCTATATAATTCTTTAAAGAAAAACCTACTTTATTTCTTTCATCGGTCAAAAATCATTTGTCTTCTATATACATTTTTTTCTAATAATTCTCCAAGAATGTTATAATATTCTCTTATGATTATTTAAATTAATTTTTAATTTTTCTGATTTTTTTAAAAAAATTCAATAGAAACTTTTATTTTTCTGAACAAGGAACTTTTAGATTTTTACCAATAACGTGAAATGAATATTTGTTTTATCTTACTTAGTATAAAATTAATTTACTACCAACATAATTGATTAATTATCTGAAACTCAATTTAATATTTTCCAAGGTTCTTTTAAAAGAAAATTGTTTCTTTAATATTTTGAAAACATTCATATTTTAAATATTTTATATGAAAATGAATTGGTTAATTTTCTCAGAAAATATTTCCATGATAAATTTAATAAAAGTTTCATCTATGATAACATCCACTTTTGTAAATTATGTTAAATTGGGGATATGATACAACGATATTGAATAAATGTTTTTGATTTTTTTATTTTTTTTTGTATTTTTTGAATAATAATCTTTTGTAAATGATTTTTTTTAGAAAAGGGGTGAAATTTTCTAAACGGTATATCCCAAACGAAAAGGTGGAAAAAGTTTTTTTTTGAGAAAGTTATTTTGTGGATGTAGAGGATTAGACCGAGCATTACCAAGCATAGAGTATTAAACTATGACACACCAATTATAGATGTTTTCAAAAAGTATAATGTTTTTGATATGATTCTCCATCATTCTTAGATCCATCGACATGATGTTGAAGATTTATTGGACACCATGGTTGTTAGAAAGTCAGAATGTTGTTGAAGATTTTGAACGAAGATAGTGATGTGAGGTGTTATATATTTATTAAACTTTATAACCTAAAGACATACAAAAATTCTCTGGTTTGTAATTATAAAATATCATTAGTTCTATATAATACTTGTGACAAAATACTAATGAAGAAAATGGAGATATTAGGTGAAACCAATCATATTGTGATTTGGTTGGAAGAAAAGAAGGTGATGAATGTAAGGGAAGTAATAACAATTTCCTATGCTAAGAGGTAGTGCATTTCTAATCTTGAAGTTCTCATAAATTATAAAAACATTAATGACAAAAGTTTTTAAAGAAATATAGTACTCACAATGATTTTATCAATTCCAGAAATGATGAAAAATTTGAAATTAGATTCAGAATTACTGGACACAAAAGATTTTAGAAGTGTGAATGAGTTATAACATGTGATGTTTGATTAATCTCAATGTTATATAGTGGAGTCTCCATTGTAATGAGAATCCAACCATTATGATGATTACATAAAACTAAATATGAGGAAGTTCCATCAGATTGACTATGAGAAGGAAAGTCAACAAAACTAACTTTGATAAGGAATGTAATTTAGAATATCTCTGATGAAGAAATTTAATTTTTAATGAGCTGAGGAATTTTCAACCTAATGAGATGAGGAAGGTCCATTGTAATGAGATGAGGAAGTTCCATCATAATTATCTAAGGAAGTTCCATCATACCAAAGAAAAGATATGAAGTCTAAGAAGACTAATTAAAGGTAAGTCTCAAGAATATTCAAGAATATTTTTGAAGAGTTGAAGTGATCAATGTTGAAATTAAAATATGAGTAAATATCAGAGTTTCTGAATTTGAGTAAGTGAAAAATGTTTTTTTGTTTCCCCCCTTTTCTATTGTGATATTTATATAATTAGAATCCTAATAAATTCATAATTTTAAACTTTTTCTTATGTGTGTAAAAGGTGGAGTGCTTTATAATTCATGTCACTACTATCTTTTCGAACTGAGACCTAATTAGAATGTTGGAAATTTGAATGTTTTGTTTAACAGAGTGAGGAAGATCAGAATGAGTGTAACACCCTAAGATTTAATGAGATATATTATTTTCAACTTCTTTTATGTCTTGTGTAGTATGATACACAGTGATTATCTTGTGCTATATGTAACATCATATTAGTTGGCAGTATACACAACACTATTCTTGTCATGTATTACAAACAATTAAAGTTCTTTTGATAGAATTAATTTCAACTCAATAGAGAGTATAGAGTTTTTTAAATATATAAAATAACTGTGGTTTGATTATGCAACACAAAACACCAGATAAATCTTGAACTACATGCAACACTAACATGGATTGCGTTATACACAAGAGTGACATTCCTCGATAACTTTCATTGAACGCAATATCGAGTTTCACTAAACAACGATATATTATTAAAATAATATTATTTAATGGGATATAATATATATGTTATGAATATTAAAAACCACATTTTTAATCTTATGTAACATTATCATTCATATTACGTATTTTCTAGAATATTATATAAGAACAAGTTCAATTATTTTTTTGAGATAAAAGAAGTATTTTTCAAAAAATACCGTTTTACCACCTTTTGATGATGCACACATTTTAAATATAATTTTTGTCAATTTTATAAGTTCAATTTGACTAAATAAACTTCTTATTTCGAATTGGGAAATAAAATATTACTTTGGATTAATTTTTGATATTTTCTGATAACTTTCATATTTTGTTTAATAGTAAAATCTGCTAAAATTTAATTGAAAAAAACAATTTTCATCAAAATAATTTATATGGATAAATTATATTATTGATTTTTTTAAATTATATAAAGAATATAATTTTATAGTTTAACAAAATTTAATTCATTGTCATTAATTTTACATTTAATTCAAATTTAAAAACATTTTAATCTTTCTAATGTTTTAACTTTAAAATAAAAACCTGTTTTTTTATTCCGAAAACCTGATTAATTTTCAATTAATTAATGAAAAATATGTGTTTTTAATTTTGAAAAATGGATTCTATATTTTTAATTAGTGGGTCTAAATTCTGTTAACAGGTTACTTTTGTTTTTTTATATTAAAACTATGATAATTTGTATTTAATGCTATTAAAGGTCAATAGGGTAAATTAGTGTGACAAATAATATTACAAGGACAATACAATTATCCAAAATCCAAAAAAATACTATATGATGAATATAATTCTAAACATTAAATCCTAGGTTCAAAACATATTAATGCAATATCCACTGGAAAATGAAATTGACATTTATATTAATAAAACCAATGAAAGTGACAAAATGTCAAACTCATGTTTCTTATAAGTATAATAATTGTAATATACAGATAAACAAGAGATATATTCGAAATTAAATATTAAATGTAAATAGAAAAAAATTATATACATCATGAAAATTTACTTTAGATTTTTAAGAAATTAATAATTACCTTAATGTCTTATTTTTTGATGATGTAACAATTAATTAATTGATAAAAAATCAATGAAATGATTTTCATTAAAATCCTAATAACTATAAAAAGGTCCAAAACATGACCAAATATTATTGGTCGAGTATATATCAACCATAATAATCTGAATATCCAGCTAGTAACCATTTTTAGCATTATATAATAGATTATTACCTTAATATTATTTTATTTAATGTAATGTTAAAGTTGTCACATTCATACATTAATAAGTATAACATTTTTAATGTCTGATTTTATATAAGATAAATTTGAATAAATATATTCTCATGAAATATATTAAATTAATATTCATTGTAATATTTTATTTTTAATTTTTACTCAATAAATATGTATATTAAATAACTACCCAAAATCATTGTAGTAATTATTTTATTAATAGGCATATCAACTAAATATTATGAAAAATATTAAAATAAATATATTTTAGTGTAATTAATATTTCCAATGGGTCTTTTAGAAACCCTTTACCTAAGATTAATATAATAAAATAGTTTTTTCGAAGTTTAGTGGTTATATTTATATTTTTAAAAATTAATAAATTGAATATTGTCAAAATTGAGACGATTTATTGTTTATCAAAATATTGTTTTATTAAAATTATTTAAAAATAAATAAAGAATTTTAAAAATTTATAATAATTATGATATTTCATAAAATGTTCTAAATTTTCATTTATGGTATAATTGAAACAAAATAAGTAAATATTTCACCCTTCTAATAATGAAACATTTGTTATCTTAATTAAAATTAATTAGAATAATTAACGGTCAATAAAAATGATAGTGTTTAAATTGACATAAAAAATTATCCTAATTTTATTTTTTGATTAAATTGAAATATTATAATATCTTATCTTCTAATATATCTCATTTTGGAGGTATTTATATTTATTTTCAAAATTATTATTAATTAATATTTTTGAGGTTTCTAAAAGAGCCCCTCTCCCCAATTATAAAAGGGCGCCTTCTCCTTCATTTTTTCACTACTAATTAAGAATACAAGTTCGTCCATCCCATGAACATTTCTCTTCTAAACTAAACTAGTTAAAATATAGAGGTTCTTGTCTTCTCAAAAGGAAAACTCTAGTTCTATTAAGAGGATATCTAAAGAGAGTACGTCAAAGAAGAGGTAATCTCCTCTACCGATTGATTCATATTTCCTTCTACCTATACCTCTAATTCATTATTTTTTTCATTATATAATAATAAATAAAATATCACTTATATAAATATATATTATTATAATTATTAAATAGCCATATTTAACTTCCCATCCATCCTAAGAAAGGTGAAATCACCACGCATGCGTACGTACTACTTACTGTCTCCACACCGTGGTGTAATCTGTTTTTCACCACCAACTTACTTGGATGGGTATAAAAATGGATGTAATAATTATATATGATTATTATAAAATTATATTGATTCTGAAATATATTACACCATTAAAATGAATACCATTCAAAAATTATGGGAATGATATCGTCGCTCGTGCGTACGTACGACCTATCGTCTCCACAATGTGATGCGATTCGTTCTACATGATAACAACTCAAACAGGATTATATAAATGTAATGAATTAATAAATTTGGTATTTATTATGTTAATATAATTTTATAATGATTTAAATATGACCTAAGAAGGAGAACCCAAACTTCTTCGACAAAACAAGCATACGATCGTAAAGTAGTTAAAACCCGAATAACAAGTAACAATGAATTGTTACAAACAAACAAAAGGGAATATGACCATATATGATGAAAATGATTATGAAATAAGTTAATGACATTATCTAAATCATTATAAATGATGTTTGGAAACATAATAATCATATCATACCTATGGTAAGAGAAAAAGTTTGCATCTCATTTTTTGTATCCGAGATTGTTTATACGTAAGTATTTATTGGGGATATATTTATCATCCATGTCCATATTTTAAAAAAATGTTTTTAGATAATTTTAAATATTATTATATGAATTTTTAAAGACATTTTTATCCATTTTAAATTTTACTCAATGGAATGGAAGGAATCTTTGTTTTATTTACCCTACGAGGTACTTTTTGACTTTTCCAGCAAGAGTACGAGGAGAATTTTTTTTAACATATACGGCATGAATGGATTTTTATGGTTTCATGATGCCTTATTTTAATGAATATTTATATACAATATTTAATGTTAATTTTCAACTATTTTTTTTATTTTTAAATTGCATGACATTTTAAGAAAAAAAAAACGTTTTGTAATAAGAAAGGATATTTTCCTTAAGAATTAAGTGAAAGTGTTTTACCAAAATTATTTTACATCTAAGATGATGCTCTTTAAATAAGGTTATGTTTATATCCCTATTATTTCTATTATTTTAGTGTGTTAATTATGGAATGATATTTTATATGGATTATTTTATGATGGAATGATGTTTAAGAAACCAATTTTATATCATGGGTTATGCTATGATGAATGATTTATGTATTTGTGGAACATGTAAGAATGATTTTATTATGAGATGGGTGAGACATATATCTTCCTTCAATGTATTAGGTAAATATTTATCACTCATGCGATAGAAATTACGGGAATGAATATAAAATCTGGTTTAGTAATTCAGGGCTCGAATGACAAGTAAATATGGTTCAGTATTACATGGACGAAAAACCATGTAAATCTGGTTCAGTAATACATGGGTGGATAACAATTAAACCCAGTTCAGTAATCGGAATTGTCAACAATGATGTTCATGGAAGAAATTATTTTTCTAATATAGAAATTATATTATGTGATTATTTATTTTCCACAAATCCATGTTTTATTCTAATGCTATTTTATCATGGTTAATGTTCCTTTATGATCCATGCCTTACACACTTACAAGATTTATTTCACGAATCCCTATTTTTATATTCAAAATTTATCTTAATGTTTTTGTATTATTATGTTTATGTTTTGTTATATGTTCTTCATGTTCACCCTTATTGAGCATTTGAGCTCACCCCTTTTATATGTTTCTTTTCCCCAAGATATAAATAAGGGGTTTAGGTAGGAAAACAAAACGGGATTATCTTTATGGGAGATGTTGAAGATATTTCACCAAGATAAAAGATTATGTTCCATGTTTACAAAGACACTAAACTTATATGGTCTTTGAGCATATATTTTTGTAATGTATTAATTATTACATAAAAGAAAGGTTATGTACGTGTACGTCAAACTTGGGTTGTTAGAGTTGGTATCATAGTGAAGGATTAGTTATCCTTTGGAAACTAGGATACAAAAACTTTAGTGAGATCCCTAGAGTTATTTATATGTTATCTATATGGATATCTCTAAGGGTATGTATAAATATAGGTCACATGCCTAGAATTATGGTAATGATCCAAGATAACCTAGGATTAAACCAATGATTTTAGGGATTGAAAGTACTCTACCTTGATTATGTTGTTTTCCTAGTATGATTTTTTCCTCTCATGCTATTCTTTTTGGGTTTTATAAAATGGTTGGAAATAGGAGGATTCATGTTAATGGAGAATATGATGGAAAATGGAATGATATTCTTCATGAGGAAGCAAATAAAATGGTATTTTTATGGAAAACATCATTATTATGCCTAATCAAAAATCTCATATTATGATCAATAATCTCAACTTTAGCGAGTTTCATGACCCATCTAATAAAAGAAAGATGAAATTTCATGGTGATCATAGTGGAAATAAAATTCAATTTTCCTCAAGTATTTAATGTGGGAAGAGGCATCAAGGATAATATTTCAATGGAACTAGAAGATGATTTGGGTGTGGAAAAGAAAGATACCAAACCAATAATTGAAAAGGAAAAGGGGCCTGTTAACACAATGGAAAGAGATAATGGTATTGCAAAGACATCAAAATTGGTTAAATTTTTTAAATGTGGAATGTATGAGATTATGAAAATTGAATCCCTAAGGGATAATCTCATGAAGATAATAAACATGGTCATATGGGTAGTAATTATATTGATGACGATGAAGAGACTACAAATGATATTAGAGATGAAAGAAGTGTTGAGGAATAAAACGATGAAGCTTTGTCAATGGTTTATAAAGATAGTGGAATGATTGCATGTTTATCCAGAATAATTTCATATAAGTAATTTTATAGTACAATGGAATATATAAACATCTAATGATCATTACACTATTGTTTTTCCTTAAGTATTTAAAAGTATATGTTGAATGGTACTACTATCCATGACAATTTATTCAGATATTTTTGGAAAAAACATGATATGTGGATAATTATAGGATAAGAAGATAATGAGTTGTTTGATAGTATTAATGACCTCAAGAATGCTATAAGGACAAAGTTATATCATGGTTAGAGTATATAGAATTTTTGGCATTTTTTGTGTGTATAAAGAGTTAATTTTGATAGAATGCATGTTTTCACTAAGGTTCTATGGTAATTCATATTATTAAAATGTTTTAAGAGAATAAATGATTAGGATATTCATATGTTTTGAAAGTGAAAACCAATAACTACCTTGTGAGATATAAGAGATAAATGTGTAGTCAATTTAGTTCACCACTTTCTAAAGTTTTCAATTATTGGAATGATTGTAAGGTTATCCATTTGTGGATAGTATAATTTATACTCTCGTAGATGTTTTTTAGATAAATATATTATCCCACTATAGGTGGACTTATGCATATTTTATTACCTGTGCGAACCTTTTTTTTGAGAAAGATGGAATGACCTATCATTCTATTTCATGATATGATAACATTTCAGTAATGAAAAATTCAACAAAATTTCATTAAATAAGAGATGAAGTGGAAATTATTCAAGGAACGACCTATGGTGAGATTATACTGAAATCAAGTAAGTATATTTTTCTCATGTTCTTCAACTTTATAGAATGTATATTGAAAACCAAAAATTTTATCCTAGAACCTTCTTATCTGATGAATCAGATGGTCCCTTAACACATCATAGATTTATGTCTTTCTTGTAGTTAATTTTATCCAAAACTTATTCTCTATAACTATCCATCAGAACTCGATGGTTAGATTTCTCCCCCATACCATGTTTTCACTTCCCACCTATGATATCCTATGTGGAAACCTAGTGATGAGTTACTTTCGGTAACCATTACATTTCTAACTTTCCTTTTCAAAATAAGGTTTTATTATCACTTTTTACGATGTGGGTTTCCATGTAAAAAACTTTCAAGTAGTAAACAATTTATATCCCCGATGAATTTCGATGGAGAAATTCATTTTAAGGAGGTAGAATGTAACACCCCAAGATTTTATGAAATTGGGAAGGCATTGGCTTTATAAACAAAAACACACAAAACATTGTACACAACTAGAAGTAAAAAACTAAGTAAAAATATATAAAAAAGAGAGTGCTGAAAGTAAAGGGGCCGAAAATACAAGGACAATAGTAAAGTAAAATACAACTGAAATGCTAGTACAACTAAAGAAAAGAAGTAAAGCAGCTATGGGTTCGTCCTCCGGGATCACTACCTGACAGGGTAGGTAATGATGGACTCCTCAGCACTCCACATCCATCCGTCCACTCCATGTACATCTCACCGAGTGGTCCACCTCCGGGTACCGACCAGTTGTGCTACTCTTTTCCCTGATCAGAACTGTCCGTCGTCTACAACCAACACAATGAGGTGCGGGCACTGCCCGTGCAGGGGTGAGTATAATGATACTTAGTAGGGACCCTGAGAACCTCAAGGTCTCACAAAATCCAACAAGGATAATCCACAAAGTAGTTAATCAATTCATAACCATTACTTAGGTATATGACCATACATATACCTAAGTTATCTAGTAACCCATCTCAATCATGAAAAAAAACAAAAGTCATTGACTCAGCTCAAAACCAGGATTTTATTCTAGGGTGGTAACAAATAACAATCCGTGTCAAAATTTCGAAATCTCGGCTACTGGTGTACTTCTCTTTTATAGAGTACTGTGGGCCTACCGCGTCACACGGAGGCGCTTCCCATTATCTTGGACTGCTGTGGTACTCCTCCTGTCTAGTACCGTGGGTCTGCCGCGTCACACAGAGGCGCTCCCCCTCATATCCTGCTAAGGAACTCCTTCTGTCGAGTACCGTGGGTCTGTCGTGTCACACATAAGCGCTCCCCATTGCGGGTCAGCTGCGTCACACAGAGGTGCTTCCCACAGGGCTAGTTGAGAACACTTCGAGTTGAAAGGTATGCAGTCGTCAGGCCTCAGCCAACTACTAGGTCTTCGTACTCTGCGCCCTCATGTCTTGGAGGATCCTCTCCACGATCTACTAATAGATACTCCAAATGTCAATAAGTCCCAAGTATAAGTATCTCAAAGATTCTCCTCGTAATAGGGATCTCAACGCAATAGACAACACGTCAATCGGACGCCCGGTCTGTGAGTTATTGGCGTTTCCGTCCGAGGGGCCCGATTGGTTTTTATGTTCAAACCAACCTAACCATACTCCAACTGTATCCAAACCTCATGTGGGATATTCCAGAAGAACCATATCACACTAAGATTTCCGTCACCATAAACAGTTCGTTGATCGGACACACGAAGCCCTAGATATGGGCAAAAAGGTGTAAACTAGTAATAGTGGGTCCGGGTCCGGTCTAACCCAGTCGGAGCGACCCGACCCGAGTGGGCAGCCCGGCCCGAAGGCGGAAAGGCTTGATGTGGTGTCTCGGCCGAAGGGGGCGGCCCAAACTGACCTGAATGGGTGACCTTGACTGAGGGCGGCCCAACCCAGCGGCCTGACGGCTTGCGAGGTCCGCCTAAGCCACGACCAGGGGGGAAGCCGTGCACCCCCTAGCCCCCGAACGACTCTGCCATTCAGGTGGAGCTCCAACCAGTGCCAAGTTGCATCGGTCCAGCACTCGCGGGACACGATGGGGTCCCGATCCTCTCGGCTGGCCAAGAGGCCAGCCACTCTGCTCTATCGGTGCGGCGCGATGGCGCCATGCCCCTCCACTGCGGCCCGCCCTGGTCATGGCCCTCTGCTGGAATCCGTGCAGCGCGACGGAACCACGCACCTCCATCGCGGCCCATCATCGCCGCATCTCTCCTTCTACACGGCACGATGGTGCCACACCCTCTTGGCGACCAGGCGTCCTTAGGTCGCCGGTTCCTTCACGGCCGTCCCATCATTGGTCGTCGTTGCTTTTTCCACAGTCCGTTCCTCCGGTGGTAGTGTTACAATGCCACCACCGTCAAAAAACGAGAACAACAAAGAGGGAGGGTCGGGTTGTGTTTGGGCGTTCCGATCCCTCCTCGTTACGGTTATATAAATCGGCAATTCACATTCCATAATTTGAACGACGAAGAACGAGTACGAAATCAATTAAAATCCCCTACCTCACTTGTTGATTGTTGACAGTGGAAGGAGTGGAATGGCGGATGTCGAATCATTGACGTCAGGAAGTGTTCGGGGTAGGAGACCAATGAAGAAGCGTCATCAGTGTTCTTCACGGTCGGCTCCTTATCTTTTGGCACGGTTGAAGATTGATGGAGGATTTTATCGTTTTTCAGTGGATGGATGATGTTCTCCATGTTCTTCCAATCACTCTCTCAAGCTCCCCCAAATGAATTGCCAACGAAAAATAGCATACAGACTATTATTTTAATGGTTTGAAATAATACAAATGGATTCAAAAAGGAGTTTAATTAAATTGAGTGAATAAATTAAATTAATTAATTGAGAGGCTTGGCGTAATTAATTGGTGGGGGAAGTCCAAGGGTTCCTCCACTTAATTGGGGGTTCCAAGGGGTTACAACCCCCAGGTGGTCCCCCCAAGATATCCTCCCAATGGAGGTTATGTGCGGGTTATCCCCACCACCATAACCTCTCATGGGAGGTTATGGTGTGGTGGCTCCCACCTCTATCCTCCTCTTGGAGGTTTTAACCACCACGAAATAAAAATAACTTATGTCTTTATTTCTGTTAAATTTAATTAAAATCTCCAAAATCTAAATTCCATTCTCGTTAGAACGCAACTATAATGAAGGTCTCACTAAGTATTCACCGACGCTGTGAGTTCAACGGTGCCCTCAGATTTAAATTCTGAGCACCTGTTCAAAATTTATAAAATCTCACTCGCATGTTTACTGAACATACCCAAAAAAACTTCCGAAATTGATTCTGGGCACACCAGGCCTTGAAATCAAGTGCTGTAAATTTCTACGGACTCGTAAAAATCCCATGAATTTATGAAAAAAATTTACATGGAATTTACAGGTCTTTACATTCTCCCCACCTCAGGGATTTACTTCCCTATAAGCTACAACTCGAACTATGGAAACAAATGGGGGTACTTAGCACGCATCTGAGCCTCCCGCCACTATCACAAAACAGGCCAAGGCCATCACCACCATTTATCAACACTAACGAAAAAACACTGATAAAGGGGGGTACTTTTATCAAGGCTAAAAAAAAGCACTGATAAAGGGTACCTTTATCAGCGCTAAAAAAAGCGCTGATAAAAGTAGCCCTTTATCAACGTTTTTTTATCGCCGATAAAGGTTCCCCCTTTAACATCACTTTTTTAGTAGTGATGATAAAGGGGGGGACTTTATCAGCGTTTTTTTAAAAGCACTGATAAGCGGTATACTTCCAAATAAAAATCATTAAAAAAATCTATTAATATTTAAATATATAGGTATAGTTAAATTGATATAAATATAGTATATATTTTTTAGATATAATTTTAAATATATTTTAGATAAGTATAAATATACATTTATAGTTAATATATAATATATTTAGTGAACATGGCTTTTAAAAAAATTAAAAAAATATTTTTAATTAATAATTTGCTAATTATTATGGAGTAATAGTCTTTTAATAACAATTTTATGACTAAAGAAATAAGAAAAAATTAAAAAAAGATCCAAAATATGTTGAAAACACACCTCAAACTTCAAACAGCCATAACTTTTGATTTGGGTGTTAGTTTGAGCTCTACTATATATCAAATCGAAGCCTGTGATGAGCTCTACACCCCATTTACTAGGGGTTCCCCAATCAAGGTTTTTTCAAGGCCACAAAAGGCCTATAAGGCCTCCAAAACAGAGTTTTTAGTTTGGATACCCTGAGTTTTTAACATTTTGTGGATTTCAGCCTCATTTAAGGGGGTATTAATGGATTTTATTGGTGGGAACTAAATTTATTCCAAGGTATTACATTCATATTGATATTATGTCTTTAAAAATTTATCATTTTTTATAATTCACTACTATTTATAATCAAATATATTACAATATATACATATTTTTTATATATTCACACATAAAAATTTAATTATAAAAATAAATAATAATATACATTTACAAATAAAATATATTAGAATTATTTAAACAATAAATATTATTTATTTTATTTATTATAACAATATTTAAATATTTATATACCTATATATTAATCTAACTATATATATATATTAATATAACTACATATATATATTGATATAACTATAAATATATATATTAATATCACTATAAATATATATATTAATATAACTATATATATATTAATATAACTATATATATATTAATATAACTATATATTTATATATGTATAAATATAACTAAATATATATATAAATAAAAAGATATGTCATTAACTGGAGAAAAAATCAATATGGAAGAGTGGCAAAGGCCTTAGGCTCGCAAGGGGGAGGTCTTGAGATCAAATCTTGGTGGAGGCAAGGGATCATGCTTGGGGGTGGATTTGGGGGGCTAGAGATGATAAAGGGGGTGGGAGTAGCGTTGATATAGGGTGGAGGGGGTGGGTGTGGGCCCTGGATGGTATGGAATGTACTATAAAAGCCCCACGATTGGCAGGATTTTTTAATTTTTTTTAATTTTTTTAATTGTTTTTACTTTTATCAGTTCTAGAAAAAAGAGTTGATAAAAGGGTTATTTATCAGGTCTTTTTGGAGCGATGATAAAGGGGACCCACCTTTTATCTTTTCCGGCTTTAACAGTTATTTCCTAGCACTGTTAAAGGCCATTTTTAGCACGGATAAAAGGGGTATTTGTAGTAGTGCGCTCCCATGTGCTCTCCTAGAGGTTCCCATGTTGCCAGCGAATGCACACTAGAGGTATCAACCATCCAATTAAGACCCGATCCTATTGATCCTCAATATCTACTGGTACCTCCGTGAATGTCGCCCCATCATCGATGTAAACCTCTCCAGGGTCGATGATGTGGGAAGGATTGTGCATATATCTCATCATTTGAGATATGTGGAAGAAGTCATGTACCCGGTGCATCTGTGGTGGAAGACCTAAGTGGTAAGCAACCTTGCCTACACTGCCGAGGACCTGGAAAGGTCTAATGAATTGTGGAGATAACTTGACACCTCGGCCAAATCATTGTAGACCTTGTTGAGGTGAGACCCATAGAAAGACATGGTCGCCATCCTCGAACTCTAGAGGTCTCCGTCTCCTGTCAGCATACAACTTATGCCTGCTTTGTGCAGTCTTCATCTGCTCCTGGATGATCTGCACCTTCTCCGTGGTAGACCGTACCATCTCTGGTTCCACTTGTGTTGACTCCCCTGGGTCTGTCCAGCATAGTGGTGATCTGCATGGTTGACCATCCAAGGCCTCAAAAGGTTCCATACCGATAGTGTAGTGATAACTGTTGTTGTAGGCAAACTCTACCAATGGTAAGTGATCCTCCCAGCTATGTCCAAAGTCGAGGACATATGAAAAGAGCATGTAATCAAGGGTCTGGATGGTCCGCTCAGTCTGACCATCTGTATGAGGATGGACGACGGTGTACAAGCGAAGCTGTGTCCCGAAAGCCTCCGACAACCCATTCCATAGTTTGGAAGTAAACCGTGCATCACAGTTGGAGACAATAAAATAATGTACTCCATGAAAACGCAAAATATCCTACACAAAGACGTCCCAAGATCTCTACTGAGACCTTCTCTCAGATCAGTTGGAAGTGGCCCGACTTGGTGAGTCTGTAAGCGATCACCCATATCGAATCATGACTCCTAGATATACATGGAAGACCCATCATGAAGTCCATGGATATCCCTTCCCAATTCCACTCTAGGACCTCTAAGGGATGATCCAAGCCTGTTGGTACCTGGTGCTCTGCCTTCACTTGCTAACAAGTGAGGCATCGTGAGACAAACTCTACTACTGCCTTCTTCATACCTGGCCACCAGTGCTGTCGTCTATGGTCCTGATACATCTTCACCACTCCTGGATGTACCACTAAAGGGAAAGTGTGGAACTTCCTCAACACATCCTTATGAAGTTATACTGGTACAATATTATGTCCTCTGAAGTGGATGATGTGCTACCTACCTTTAGAAAATCCATCAGGTGCCTGACCTTTGGATATTTGAGCATGCCCTGTCTCACAATCAGTCTCTCCACGCTATGCCTCCCTTACTCACTGAAGAAGTAGAGGTGTGACTGTATGAGACTGTAGATAGGCTTCTCCACCCATGTCTACAAAGGATATCTGGAAGACAGCCAACTGTTCTGTCACCTCTCCTAGCAGCTGTATACCAGACCTCCTGTTGAGTGCATCTGCAACAACATTCCCCTTCCCAGGAGTATAGACTATCTCAAAGTCATAGTCTGTGAGGAACTCAAGACAATGCCGCTGTCTCAGGTTCAGTTCCTTCTAAGAGAAGATATAACCAAGACTCTTGTGGTCAGAGTAGACTGTGAAATGATCACCAATCAGATAGTGCCTCCATATCTTCAAGGTGAAGACCACTGCTTCTAACTCCTGGTCATGGGTAGCATAGTTCTGATCGTGCTATCTTAGAAGACGAGAATCGTATGCGATCACTTCTCGATCATGCATCAGGAAACACCCATGTCCTGTCCCTGATGCATCGTAGTAAACTAAATACCCTAATCCCTTCTCTAGAAACCTCAAGATGGGGGCACTAGTCAGCCTCTATCTCCACTCTTGAAAGCTCTGTTGGCACCTCTCTGACCACAAAAGGGTTGCCCCTTATTTATCAAGGCTGATAGTGGTGATAAAACTCTATAGAAGTCTGAAACGAACCTCCAGTAGTATCCATACAAGCCTAAGAAACTTTGTACCTCCATCACGCTCCTGGGTGGCTTCCAAGAAAGTAATGCCTCAATCTTTACTAGATCTACAGCAACTCCAGCCTCAGAGATGACATATCCCAATAAGTGAACTCGTTGAATCCAAAACTAGCACTTTGAGAGCTTTCCACAAAGATAGTGCTCTCAGAGTGTGTCCAGTACCACCTGCAAATGGTATGCATGCTCCTCCTCAATAGTCGTGTAGATCTGAATGTCGTCGATGAAGACAACAATAAAGCGATCAAGGAATGGCTGGAAGATCCTGTTCATGAGACACATGAACACTTCTGGATTGTTGGTTACGCTGAAGGGCATAACCAAGAACTCACAATGGCTGTACCAAAATATGAAGGCCATCTTCTTCACATCCTCGTCTCGAACTCTAAGCTGGTGATAGACTGATCTAAGGTCTATCTTAGATAACCACAGTGCTACCTTGAGCTGATCAAAGAGGTCATCAATACTTGGATGTGGGTACTTGTTCTTCATGGTCACAAGGTTTAGGTGACGTTAGTCAACATAAAGCTACAAGCTCCCATCTGCCTTCTTGGTGAACAAAATTGGGGCTGCCCATGGTGAAACAGTAGGATGGATGAATCCCTTCCCCTATAAGTCCTTCAGCTGTACCCGCAGCTCACGAAGCTCAGCGAGATACTTCCAATATGCTAGAGTAGATATCGGTGCCATCCTAGGGTACAAGTCAATGTATAAGTCCACCTCTCTCCGTGGATGTAGTCCTGGAACATCATTAGGGAAAACATCCACATACTATTCCACCACTATAGGATAAGTCAGACTGTCCACATCTACTGTTCTGAGTTTAAGGCAGGCCAACTGATTAGTGGTCAGTTGTACCCTCCTCCGAGTAAGTTTGTCATGTGCTGCAAAGGTTCCCCTCTTGCCGGTGAAGGTGAACCTAGTCCCATCCGTGCATACACACCGTACTTTGTGCAAAATACTCTCAATCTGAGCATGTATTGTAGATAAACAGTCCATACCCAAGATGAAATCGCATGGCCTTGATGCTCTTATGAGGAGATCCCAGATAAATCTCTCACCTCCTAGAGTAAGGTCACACTGCCGGCACCAGTTTGTAATCACAGAGTATACTCCTGTAGGAGTCTATAGTCGTAAGGATGAAGCCAACGACTCTGTCAGAATCTCCGAGCTCCGAACGAGGGCAGTGGCTATGAAAGAATGACTGGAACCTTTGTCTATAAGAACTGCATCTAAGGTGGAGTAGATAAAGATCATACCTCGAATCATCTCCGGAGCGCCATGGTCGTAGGCCTCAGCTACCTAAAGCTGAGATCTCCCCTTTCCACCCGCTCCCTACAGTCGGGGTGGACCTCCTGGTAGTGGTGGCGGTAGCACCTCAAAATGTCATCCACCGCCAGCTACTCGAACATCTCCTCTGCCAGATCCTCCTTCTCCCTATGGACCACCTAAATAAAACCTCTACCTCTACCTTGGAGGTCTCTCAACTGTCTGCTGATCATCTAAAAGGCGGGTCAGAAAATCACGAGCCATGTGACCCTGCCTGCCACATGAGTAAAAATTCTTTATCCTAGAAGGTATGTCACTGCCTTGGGTTCCCCGAACAACTGATCCTGAGTCATGCGGTCGTCCACCCGTGGGTATGGTCCTCTTGGACCTCTACGTCATCTGTCTACTACCAACTGCAGAAGACTCCACTGCAAGTCGACTAGTGGTGGGTCTTGCTACTAGTGACTGCTCAGCAAGGAAACTCTCTACAAGGAGGGCTCTCTTTAACACCCCCTCCTGCGTCAGGATGCTTAGGGAGATCATCGAGGATCTGATCTCTCACCTGATCCCCTGATTGACGGTTCCGGTCTTAAAGAATGGGTCCCGTACCATATCCGCAGAGTAGCACGAGAGGTCGGTGAACCTCGTTAAGTACTGTGCAACTGTCATGCTACCCTACTGTAGATGTAGTATCTCTTGTATTCACACCACTTGTAGAGTCACTGGAACAAACTCCACCTAGAAAAGGCTCTCTAAGTCTTCCCATAGAAGTGTTTCCTCGTCGTTCACCTGGAGCATCAGGCTCCACCATCTGCCTGCTACTACTTGTAGGAGACTGGCAGCAAGGATCACTATGAGGTCTGCTGATGTCCCTACTAGCCTAAAGAATATCATCACAGCATCCAACCAATCCTTATCTTCCTGTGGGTCTGTGTCTCCCTAGAACCTGGGTGGCCTCTAGAAATGGAACTCATAAAACATTCTCAAGTGGTATGCATAGTCAGATGCTGGGGCTGGTGGCATCGGTGGCCCAATGGGAAGTGGTACCACTGGTGCCGCCACTGGTAAAGGGCCCTTCATCGAGGTCTCGTCACTCGATGGGCTACCAGAGCATACAAATATTGGGGCTCTGCGGGGAGGCATCCTGAATGAAACAGTTGCAACACTGACAATATATTATACCTGGTGAGCTGACCTGGTTGAGGTGACTTAAGAAAACTTTTGAAAACACACATGCAATCAGTGTTTTCATGCACTATGTCGGAAATCAGTAGTCAGGGTCCTGGTGTATGGATATGTCAGCCACCTACACCAACACTGGACTCTCAGAACTGAAAACCACACTTAGTGCCCTTAACACTATTGCTTCACTAAAAATAATGATCAGAGTCCTACGTTTTGAAGTAGAACCGACTCCTCTGATACCAATTTGTCACGAACCATCCTCAGGGCCCATGCCGTGACTACCGGACACCGGAATTCCATAGTCCAAGGGCTGGAGACAAGCACCAAAGGCATAAATCCCTAAACTAGGAAGGCATTGCATTTATAAACAGAAACACACAAAACAAAGTACGCAATTAGAAGTAAAACACTAAGTAAAACTGTATACAAAAGATAGTGCTGAAAGTAATGGGGCTGGAAATAAATGACCAACATTAAAGTACAATACAACTAAATTGCTAGTACAACTGAAGAAAAGAAGTAAAATAGCTACTAGGTTGTCCTCTAGGATCCCTACCTGAAGGGGTAGGTAAATATGGACTCCTCAACACTCCACGTTCGTCCGTCCGCTCTGTGTACATCTCACCGAGTGGTCCACCTCTCAGTACCGACCAGTCCTACTACTCTCTTCCCCGATCAGCATTGTCCGTCATCTGCAACCAAAACAACAAGGTGTGGGCATATCCCGTGCAAGGGTAAGTATAATGATACTCAGTAGGGACCCTGAGACCCTCAAGGCCTCACAAAATACAACAAGTATAATCCACAAAGTAAAAAATCAATGGATAACTATTACGTAGGTATATGCCAATACATATACCTAAGATATCTAGTAACCCATATCAATCATGAGAAAAAAATAAATGTCATTGACTCAGATCAAAACAAGGATTTTATTCTAGGGTTGTAACACATAACACTCCTAGTCAAACTGTCAAAACCTCAGCTGCTGGTGTACTCCTCCTCTATAGAGTACTATGGGCCTGCCGTGTCATATAGAGGCACTTCCCACTATCCTAGATTACTGTTGTACTTCTCCTGTCGAATACCATGGGTCTTCCGCGTCACACATAGGTGCTCCCCACCATGGTTATGCCACATCAAACAGAGGTGCTCCCCCTCATAGCCTACTGAGGTAGTCCATCTGTCAAGTACCGTGGGTCTGCCGCGTCACATAGAGGCACTCCCCACTGTGGGTCTGCCTGGTCACATAGAGGCGCTTCCCACTGGGCTAGTCGAAACACTCCGAGTTTAAAGGTCAGTAGTTGTCAGGTCTCAGCCAGCTACTAGGTCTCTGTATATCACCCGCTCGTCTCCGGGAGGATCCACTCCACGAGCTACTGGTCAATACTACAACTATCATGAAGTACCAAGAATAATTATCTCAAATATCCACCTCATCATATGGATCTCAATGCAATAGACGGTGCGTCAATCAGATGCCCGATCTGTGAGTTATTGGCATTTCCATATTAGGGGCCCTGTTGGTTTTTAGGTTCAAACAAACCTAACCATACTCCAACTGTATCCAAACCTCATGTGTGATATTCCAAAAGAACTTTCTCGTTCTAATATTTCTATCACCACATACGGTTTATCGATCAGACACTCGTGGCCCAAGATATGGGCCAAAAGGTGTAAATTCGCCATAGCGGGTTAGGTTCCGGTAGGACCCAGTCGGATCAACCTGGCCCGACGCAGTCTAAATCAGGGTCTGACCTGGTCTCTGGGTCCGACATGGTTCGAGGGGGTAGCATAACCCGAGTGGGCGGCCCAGACCAATGACAGACCGACTTGAATGCGCAGCCCGAACTGAGGGTGGCCCGGTGGCCAAGCGGCCTAACGGCTTGCGGGGTCTACCTAAACCGCGACTAGGGGGGAAGCCACATGCCCTCCTGGCACCTGAACTACTCTGCCGTTCGGGTGGAGCTCTAATCGGCACAAGGTGGCACCGGTCCAGCACACGCGGAACCGGACGGTGTCCCGCTCCTCCCAGCTGGCCAAGCGGCCAGCCGCTCCGCTCCACCGGGGCGGCGCGACGGCGCCACACCCCTCCGCTGCGGCTCTCCCTAGCCGCAGCCAACTACTGGACTCCACATGACGCGATGGTGCCACACACCTCCGTCATGGCCCGTCGTGGCCGTAACTCTCTTTCCGAGTGTCATAGTGTTGCCACACCCTCTTGGTGACCCGGTGGCTTTGTGCCACCGATTCCTTCGCGGCCAGCCCGTCGTCGGCTGCCGTTGCTTTTGCCGCAGTCCATTCCACCAGTGGTAGTGTTGCACTACTTTAATCATCAAAAAACAAGAACAACAAAGGGGGAGGGTCGGGCCGTGTTCATTAGGTCCGAGTCATCCTTGTTATGGTGATATAAATCAGCGATTCACATTCCATAATTTTAACGAAGATGAATGGGTAAAAAACAATTCAAATCCCCTACCACACTTGTTGATCATTGATGGTGGAAGGAGTGGAATGGAAGACATCGATTCGTTGACTTTAGGAAGCGTCTGGGGTAGGAGACTGAGGAAGAAGCATCGTTTGCATTCTTTGCAGTTAGCTCCTTCTATTTTGGCACATTTTAAGATTGATGAAGGAGTTCGTCGTTCTTTGGTGGATGGATGAAGTTCTCTACGTTCTTCCAATCCCTCTCTCAAGCACCACCAAATGAATTTCCAACCAAAAATTATAGACTAACTATTATTTTAATGGTTGGAAAGAATTCAAATGGATTCAAAAAGGAGTTTAATTAAATTGAGTGAATAAATTAAATTAATTAATTTAGAGTGTTGGAGTAATTAATTGGCGGGGGAAGTCCAAGGGTTTCTACACTTAATTGGGGGCTCCAAGGGGTTACAACCCCCATGTGGTCCCCGCATAGATATCCTCCCAAGGGAGGTTATGTGCAGTTGGGCCCCACCACCATAACCTCTCATGGGAGGTTATGGTGTGGTGGCTCCCTCCTATAACCTCCTCTTAGAGGTTTTAACCATAATGAAATAAAAATAAGTTATCTTCTTATTTTTATTTAATTTAATTTAAAACCCCAAAATCTAACTTCCATTCTCGTTAGAATGCAACTGCGGTGAAGGTCTCACTAAGCATTCCCCGACGATGCGAGTTCAATAATGCCCTCAGATTTCAATTCCATGCACCAGTTAAAAATTTATAAAATCCCGCTCGTGCATTTACCTAATGTACCCAAGAAATGCTTAAAAAATTGATTCCGGGAACACCTGGCCTCAAAATCAAGAGCCGTAAATTTTCATGGACTTTTAAAAATACAATGAATTTTTGAAGAAAAATTTCCATGGAATTTCAAAGTCTTTAAATTATAGGCTATACGAAGATTAGTTTGTGCTATACGCAACACCATACTAGTTTTTAGTATAAACGACACTATTCTTAGCTTATGTTACACACAATTTCATGTTCTTTTGATGGAATTAATTTCATACAACACTGAGTATAGATTTTTTTCAATGTATAAAAAAACTATGATTGGATTATATTATATGAAAAAGCAAAGGAATCTTTCACTACATGAAACACTGACTTGTATTCTGTTACACACAAGAGCAACCTTCCTTGATAGCTTACGTTGTACGCAATACAAAGTTTCACTAAAAAATGAAATATTATTATTTAAAAGGATATAAACTAGTAGTTATGAATATTATTAACCAAATTTTTAATTTTTTATACAACATTAGCATTAATATTATGTATTTTCTAGAAAACGATATAAGAAAATACTAAATTTGTTCAGATAAAAGAAATATTTTAAAAAAATGCTATTTTACCACCTTTTGATGGAGAACCCATTTCAAATCTAGTTTTTAACACATTAATATGTTCAGTATGACAAAAGAACTTCTTATTTGAAGGTGTGAAATAAAATTTTACTTTGGATGAATTTTTGATATTTTTCTGATAACTTTCATATTTTGATGAATAGTAAAAATACGCTAAATTTTAATTGAAAACAACTTTTTTCATTAAAATAATTTATATGGTTAAATTATATTAGTGAATAGTTTTGAATTTTAAATAGATTATATTTTAAAAATTTCATACGATGCAATTCATTTTAATTTATTTCACATAGAATTCATATGTCAAAACATTTCAATCTTTTGCAATGTTTTAACTTTTAAACAAAAATCCATATTGTTTATTCTGACAATGGGATTAATTTTAAATTAATTACTGAAACATATTTGTTTTTAATTTTTAAAAATGTATTTGATATTTGGAATTATTAGGTCTAAATTAGGCTAATAGGTTACTTTTTTTTGAAATTATAACTACAATAATATTTATTTAATGCGGTTAACGGTAAATCAAGTAAATTAGTGTAACATATAATATTATAAAGACAATAAAATTATCAAAAAAACAACCAAAATCATATTTTATGAATTTAATTCTACCCTTAACATCCAATTTTTGAAACATAGTTAAATAATGTCCACTTGGAAATGAAAATGACAAAGATATTTATAAAACCAATAAAAGTGACAAAATGTCAAACTCATATTTCTAATAAGTATAATAATTATAATATAGGGATAAAAAGGTAATAGATTCAATATTAAATAGTACATGGAATGTTAAAATAATTATTTACCTCATTATTTTTTTTAATTTTTAAGAAATAAATAATTACCTTAAATTATTATTCTTTGATGATGTAAAAATTAAATAATTGATGAGAAATCAATGAAACAATTTTATTAAAATCCTAATAACTATAAATGGTTAAAACACATGACCAAAAATTATTGGTCAAGTATATATCAGTCATAATAATCTGAACATTAATCTAGTGACCATTCCAAGCCTTAGAGATTATATAATGACCTTTATATTATTTTATTTAAAGTAATGTTAAAGTTTTCACAGTCATAATTTATTAAGTATAACATTTTTAATGTTTAATTTTATACTAGATAAATTTGACTAAAAATATTCTCATGAACTATAATAAATTTATCTTCATTATAGTATTTTATTTTTAATTTTTACTTAGTAAATAATTATATTAAATAATTTCAAAAAATCATTGTAGTAATTATTATATTAATAGAGATATCAAATAAATGTTATGAAACAAATATTAAAATAAATATATTTTGGGATAATTAATATGTCCAATAAATTTTATAGATACCCTAGACGTCATATGAATATAATAAAATAGTTGGTTAAAAGTTAACTTGTTATATTTATATTTTTAAAAATTAATTAATTGAATAGTTTCAAAGTTGACACTATTGATTATTTATTAAAATAGTGTATTATTAAAATTATTTAAAAATTAAAAAAAAAATTTAAAAAAAATTTCTTATTATATGGTCCAAAATTTTCTAAATTATTCATTTATGGTATAATTGAAATCAAATAAGTAAATATTTCAGCATTTTAATATTGAATCATTTGTTATCTTAATTAAAATTAAATAGAATAACTAATTGTCAATTAAAACAATAATGTTCAAATTGAAATCAAAACGTGTTTAAATATTATTTTTTGATGAGATTTAAATCTTATCATATCTGAGGTTCTAATATATCTCATTTTGGAGGTATTCTTATTGATTTTAAAATTATTATAAATTAATATTTTGGCGGTTTTCAAAAGTTCCCCTCACCTCATTTATAAAAGGGAACCTCCTCCCTCATTTCTCCAAAACTAATTAATACTCCAAGATCATAAATACCCTACCCATTTCACATTTAATCTTACCTAGTTAAATTATATATGTGATGGCCTTCTCAAAATACCAACTCTAGTTTTGTTAAGAGGAGATCTAAAGAGAGCAAGTCAAAGAAGTGGTAATCCCCTCTACCAATTCTTTCATATTTATTACAACTTCTATTTATAATTCATGAGTTGTTTCTTTATATAATAACAACTTAAATATAAATTATATACTGAGATGTAATGATAATTATTAAAAAACCATATTCAACTTTCTATCCATCCTAAGAAAGATGAAATCACCACACATGCGTACGTACGACTTACCATCTCCACACCATGGTGTAATCTTTTTTTCATGACCACTTTACTTGAATTGGTATACAATGGATTTAATAACTACATATTATGATTATAAAATTATATTGATTCTATAATATATTACTCCATTAAAATCCATACCATTCAACAACTATTGTAATGATATCGTCACTCGTGCGTACTTATAGCCTACCGTCTCCACAATGCGACGTGATTTGTTATAAAAGATAAAAACACAAGCATGATTACATAAAGGTAAATAATGAATAAATATGATATTAATTATGTTAATATATTTTTATAATGATATAAACATGACCTAATGTGGACAATCAAGACTTATTCGACAAAACATGCTTATGATCATAAAGCAGTTAAAACCAGAATAACAAGTAACAATGATTGTTAAAACAAACGAAGGAGAATATGACCATATATGATGACCATTATTTCTGAATAAGTTATTAAAATTATCTAAATCATTATACAGGATGTTTTGGAACATATAAATCATATCATACCGAAGGTAAGAGACAATTTTTCAATCTCATTTTTTATCCGATATTGTCTATACGTAAGTATTTACTGCGGATATATTTATTATCCATGTCCATGTTTTCTAAAAATGTTTTCATAAAATGTTTTCAGTCATTATATGAATTTTTAAAGTAATTTTTCCCCATTTTGATTTTTTACTATATGGTATGGAAGGAGTATTTCTTTTATTTACCATACGAGGTACATTTTGACTTTTCCTGCAAAAGTACAAGGATAATTTTTTTAACTTATACGACATGATTGAATTTTTACGATTTCATGATACCTTTTTTTCATTAAGATTACTCTACACATTTTCAAATTAATTTTTTACCAAATTATTTTTCTTTTGAAATTTTATGAACTTTTGAAAAAAAGAAATATTTTTGAAGAAGAAAGGATATTTTCCTCAAGAATTAAGTTCATGTTTTTATTAAAATTATATTCCATCTAATATGATGCTATTTAAAAATGGTTATGTTTATATCCCTGTTATTACTATGATTTGAGTGTTTTAATGATAGAATGATATTTTATATTGATTATTTAATTATGGAATGATGTTTAAGAAACCCATTTTTTTCATGGGTTATGCTATGATTAATGATTTTTGTTTTTGTGGAACATGTACGAATGATCTCATTATGAGATTGGTGGGACCTATATATTTGTCCAATGAATTGGGTAAATATTTATATCCCATGATATAGATATGATTGGAATGTAATGTAAATCAGGTTCAGTAATATGAGGCCATAATGAAAATTAAATCTGATTCATTAATACATGGGTGAAAAACATGTAAATCTGGTTTAACAATACATGGTTGGAAAGAAAATTAAACTAGATTTAGTAATGAAATTTGTTCACTATGATGGTCATGGAAGCAATGCTTTGTCTAATATTTAAATAATATTATGTGATTATTTATTTTCCATAATCCCATGTTTTATTCCAATGCTATTTTATCATGGTGAATATTCCTTAATGATATACGCCTTACGCACTGCCAATATTTTATTTCATAACTCACTATTTTGATGTTCAAAATTAATGTTCATGTTTTATAATTCTTATGTTTATGTTTTTAGATGTTATTCATGTTTACCCTTATTGAAAATTTGATCTCACCCCTTTTATATGTTTCTTTTACCTATGATATAAATAAGTGTTTAAGGTAAGAAAAATGGGATGATCTTTATGGGAGATGTTGAAGATCATTTACCATGATAGAAGATTATTTTCCATGATTCCAAAGAGAATAAAGTAATATGGTATTTGGGAATATATTTTTGTAATGTTTGAAGTATTCCTAAAAATAAATGTAATTTTAATGTAAGCCAAGCTTGGGTTGCTAGAGTTTGTATCAGAATGAAGGTTTAGTTAACATTTGGAAACTAGGATATGAAACCATTAGTAAGATCCCTAGAGATATTTATATGGTATCTCTGGGGATGTCCCTAAGGGAATATATAACTATAGGTTATAGTCCTAGAATTATGGTAATGACCATGAATAACATAGGATTAAACCTATGATGTTAGAGATTAAAAGTACCCCCCCTTTGAATTTGTTGTTTTCTAAGTATGATTTTTTCTTCTCACTCTATTCCTTTTGGGTTTTAGAAAATGGATATAAATAGGAGGATTCATGTTAATGGAGAATATGATGGAAAATGGAATGATATTAATCATGATAAACCAAATGAAATGGGATTTGGAAGGAATAAAATAATTATTATTCCTAATCAGGAATATCATAATATGATCAATAATATTAACATTAGTGAGTTTAATGAGATATCTAATATGAGAAAGATAGAGTTTCATGGTGATCATAATGGGAATAAAGTTCAATTTTCCTCATGTAAATTATTTTGGAGTAGGTATCAAGGAGAGTGTTTCAAAGGAACTGGAAGATGATTTGGGTGTGGAAAATAAGGACACAAAGACAATAATTGCAAAATGAAAGGTTTAGTTAACACAATGGACAAGGATAATGGTATTTCTAAGACATCAATAATGGTTAAATGTTTTAAATGTGTAATTTAAGAGCATTATTAAAATTCATGCCCTAAGGTATAATCTCATAAAGGGAATCAACCTGGTAGTGTGGGTAGTATTTATGATGATGATGATGAAGAGGAAAAAAATGATATATGAGATAAAAGAAGTGTTGAGAAATAAAATGATGAATCTTAGTCAATGGTTTAAGAAGATAGTGGAATAATTGCATGTTTATCAAAAATAATATTTTATAAGTAATTTTATTGAACAATGGAATAAAGAAACATCTAATGATTATTACACTATTGTTTTTCCTTAAGTATTTGAATGTATATGTTGAATGATACTGGTAACCATGAAATGTTATTCAGATATTTTTTAAAAAAAACATGATATGTGAATAATGACGGGAAAAGTAGATAATGTATTTTTGATAGTATTAATGACCTCAGGAATTATATAAGGACAAAGTGATATCATGATTTTAGTATGTAGAATTTTTGGAATTTTTTGTGTGTGGAAAGAGTTAATTTTAACATAAGGAATTTTTTCACTAACATTCTATGGTATTTCATATTATTAAAATGTTTCAAGAGAAAAAATGATTAATGTATTAAAATATTTGAAATTTTACAACATAGAACTACCTTATAAGATATGTGAGATAAATGTAAAGTCAATTTAGTTCACTTTTTTCTAATTTTTTTTTAGTTTTTGGAAGGATTTGTGTTATCCATGTATGGATAGTAAGATTTATACTTTGGTTGATGTTTTTTGATCAACATATTATCTCACTATAGGTGTAATTATTCAAATTTGTCTACCTATGATAACCATTCTACTGAGACATATAGAATGACCTATTATTCTCTCACATGATCTGCTAACACTTCAAGAATGACAAATTCAACTTAATTTCATTAAATAAGAGATGAAGTGAGAATTTTTTAAGGAACAAACAATGGTGAGATTGTATAGAAATCAAGTAAGTATTTATTCTCATGTTATTCAAATATTGGGAATGGATATTTAAATCCAAAAATTTTATACTAGTACCTTCTTATCTGATTAATCAGATGGTCCCATAAATCATCACAGATTTATGGATTTCTGGTAGTTAACTTTCTGCAAAACATATTCTCTATCACATTCCATCATAACTTAATGGTTGGATTTCTCTTCCATATCCATGTTTTTAATTCCCACCTATGTTATCCTATATGGAAACCCAATGATAAGTTACTTTAGGTATCCATTTCGTTTCTAAATTTCCTTTTCAAAATTATGTTCCAGTATCCCTTTTTACGATGTGGGTTTCTATGAAAAAAACTTTTCAGTTGTAAACCATTTATAACCCCAACAAATTTTGAGGGAAAAAATATTTTTAAAGGAGGTAAACTATAACACCGCAAGATTTTATGAGTTAGATTATTTTTAATTTTTTGGATGTCTTGTGTTGTATGATACACCAAGATTATCATTCACTATACCCAACATTATATTAGCTTGGAGTATACACAACACTATTTCGGGTTTGTGTTACAAAAAATTTCAAGTTCTATTGATAGAATTAATTTCACACAACACTCAGTATAGATGTTGTTCAATGTATAAAAGAAATATTATTGTATTATGTTATATGAAACACCAAAGGAAGCATGAAGTATACGCAACACTAAATTGGATTGTGTTACATGCAAGAGCGACCTTCCTCGATAGCTTGCGTTGTACTCTATACTGAGTTTCATTAAACAAAGATATATTATTAAAATATTAATATTCAATGGGATATAAACTATTAGTTATAAATATTATTAACAAAAATTTTAATTTTTATAAAACTTTATCATTCATGTTACTTATTTTTTAGAAAATGATATAAGAACAAAAAAAGAAGTATTTCAAAAAATACATTTTCCCCACCTATTGATGGAGCACCTATTTTAAATATAGTGTTTGAAACTTTTATAAGTTAAATTTGACAAAATAAATATTTTCTTTGTAATTGAGAAATAAAATTTTACTTTGGATGAATTTTTTATATTTTTTCGATAACTTTCACATTTTGATGAATAGTAAAAATACGCTAAATTTTAATTGAAAACAACATTTTTTTAAAAACAATTACAGGGATAATTTATACTATTGAATGGTTTTAAAGTATAAATAAAACATATTTTTATAATTTAATATAATTTAATTCATTATCATTAATTTTACATTGAATCCACAAGTCAAAACATTTCAATCTTTGGCAATGTTTTAACTTTTAAACAAAAATCCGTTTTTTATTCCAACAATGAGTTTAATATTAAATTAATTACTATAAATTATATGTTTTGAATTTATAAAAATGGATTCAATATTTTTAATCATTGGTTCCAAATATGTTAACAGGTTAATTTTATTTATTTTGATATTATAACTAAAATAATTTTTATTTAACATGGTTAAAGGTAAATCGGTTAAATTCGTGTAACAAATAATATTATTAGGACAATATAATTGTCCAAAAACCTAAAAAAATCCTATTTGATGAATTTAAATCTAACCTTAACACCCTAATTTCTAAACATAGTCATTTAATTTCCACTTGACAATGAAAATGACATAGATATTTATAAAACCAATGAAAGTGAAAAAATGTCAAACTCACATTTCATATATGTGTAATAATTGTAATAAAGGGATAACTAAGTGATATATTCGAAATTAAATATTCCATGAAAATATGATAGAATTATCTACATCATGCTATTTTTTTTTAATTTTTAGGAAATAAATAATTACCCTAAATTCTTATTCTTTAATGATGTAAATATTAATTAATTAATGAGAAATCAATGAATTTTTTAATAAAATCATAATAACCATATAAATAGGTTCCAAAACTTGACCAAATCTTATTTCATGAGTATATATCGACCATAAGCATCCAAATATCAAGCTAGGGACCATTTTTATCCTTATAGAATAGATTATGACCTTTATATTATTTTGCATAAAGTAATGATAAATTTGTCACATTCATAATTTAATAAGTACAACATTATTAATTCTTGATTTTATTGTAGATAAATGTGAATTCATATATTATCATGAAATATATTAAATTTTTCTTTATTATAGTATTTTATTTTTAATTTTTACTCAAACAATAAGTATATTAAAAAATTACCCAAAATCATTTTAGTAATTATTTTATTAATAGAGATATCAAGTAAATGTTATTGAAAATATTAAAATAAATATATTTTAGGATAATTAATATGTCAAATTAATTTTATAGATACCCTTGACCTCATATTAATATAAATTTTTTTTCCATGTTAACTTGTTAATCTTATATTTTTTAAAGTTAATATATTGAATAATGTCAAAATTGAGGCTATCGAATGTTTATCAAAATAGTGTTTTATTAAATTTTTTTAAAAATCATAAAACAATTTTAAAAATATCCAATTAATATTATATTTTCTAAAATTTTCTAAATTATTAATATATGGTATAATTGAAATAAAATGAGTATATATTGAACCCTATTAATATTGAATAATTTGTTATCTTAGTTAAAAGTAATTAGAATAACTATTTGTCAATTCAAAATGATAATGTTTAAATTGAAATCAAAACTTGTATAAATTTTATTGGATTATGATTTTTAAGTCTTATCACATATTATCTTATTATATATATCATTTTTAGGTATTTATATTTATTTTAAAATTATTTTAAATTAATATTTGTGAGGTTTCCAAAAGTTCCCCTCACCTCATTTATAAAAGGGCATCTCCTCCATCATTTCATCACAAATAATTAAGCCTCCAAGTTCTTCAATTCCCTACCCATTTATCTTTTAAACTTACCTAGTTACATTATAGAGGTTATGGTCTTCTCAAAATACAAAATCTAGTTCCATTAAGGGAATATATAAAAGAGAACATCAATGAAGGGGTAATCTCCTCCACCGATTCATTCATTTTTCTTTTTACTTTTTTTTCTACTTCATGATTTGATTCATTATATAATAGTAAATCTAATATAACTTATATAATGATATGTTATTGTAATTATTAAACAACCATATTTAACTTCATATCCGTCCTAAGAAAGATGAAATCACCACGCATGCATACATAAGACTTATCATCTCCACACCGTGGTGTAATCTATTTTCACCACAACCTACTTGGATGGGTATGAAAATGGGAGTAATAAATATATATTATTATTTTTAAATTATATTTATTCTTAAATAAATTACACCATGAAAATCAGTAACATTAAATAATTTTGGGAATGATATTGTCGCTTGTGCGTACGTACGACCTACCGTCTCCACGACGCGATGTGATTCGTTCTACATGATAACCATGAAAGAGTGATTATATAAATGCAAAGAATTAATATATATGATATTTATTATGTTAATATCATTTTATAATGATAAAAATATGACCTAATAAGGATAAACATGACTTATTTGACCAAACATGCATATGATCATAAAGCAGTTAAAACTGGGATAACGAGTAACAATGAATTGTTACAAACAAAAGAGAATATGCCCATATAAGATGACCATGATTATGTAATAAGTTAATAACATTATATAAATCATTATATAATAGTTTTGGACTCATATTAAGCATATCATACTTAAGGTAAGGGATAATTTTTCAATCTCATGTTTTTATATGAGATTTTTTATACGTAAGTATTTACTAGGGATATATTTATCATTAATGTCCATGTTTTATAAAAATGTTTTCATAATATATCTAATAATATTATATAAGTTTATAAAGTCATTGTTTCCCATTTTTGACTTTTACTATATGGTATGGAAGGAATTATTATTTTATTTACTATACGAGTTACTTTTTGACTTTTCTGAAAAAAGTATGAGGATAATGTTTTTTAACTTATACGACAGGAATAGATTTTTATGGTTTCATGGTTCCTTATTTACCTGAAGATTCATATACAATATTTCAATTTTATTTTCAAATAAATAATTTTTATTTTTAAATTTCATGAAGTTTTGAAAAAAAAAATTTTTTTGAAGAAGAAAGGAAATTTTCTTCAAGAATTATGTGCAAGAGTTTTATTAAAATTATTTTCCATCTAATATGATGCTCTTTAAATAGGGTTATGTTTATATCCATATTATTAATATTATTTTAGTGTGTTAATGATGAAATGATATTTTATATGGATTATGATATGATGAAATGATGTTTATGAAACCCATTTTATTTTATGGGTAATGCTACGATGAATGATTTATGTTTTTGTGGAACATGTAAAAATGATTTCATTATGAGATGGGAGGGAACTATATATTACTCAAATTCATTGGGTAAAGATTTATATCTCATGAGATTGAAATTAATGGAATAGAAAGTATATACGATTCAGTAATAAAAGGATGAAATAACAAGTAAATTTAGTTTAGTAATACATGGCTAGAATAACATGTAAATCGAATTCAATAATACATGGATGAAACGACAACTAAACCCGGTTCAGTAATGGAATTTATCCACAATGATGGTAATGGAAGGAATTTATCTTCTAATATGGAAATAATATTATGTGATTATTTATTTTCCATAACCCCATGTTTTATTCCATTTCTATTTTATCATTTTTAATGTTCCTTTATGATCTATTACTTAAAAACTGCCAAGATTTATTTCAAGACTCACTATTTTGATGTTCAAAATTTAGGTTCATTTTTTTTCGTTCTTTTGTTTATTTATTGTTATAAATTCATTATTTTGACTCTTACTAATTATTAAAGATTACCCCTTCCCTATGTTTATTTTCCATAGGATAGAAATAAGGGTTATAGGTTGGAAAACTGACGGGGATAATCTTTTTTGGAGATTTTGAAGATCTTTCAACAAGATAGAAGAATATGTTCCATGCTTCCAAATAAACTAAACTTATATGGTATTTGGGAATATATTTTTGAAACATATTTATTATTATTCAAAATAAATGTAATGTCAATGAATGTCAAGCTTGGGTTGTTAGAGTTGGTATCAGAGAAAATTCTTAGTTAACCTTTTGAAACTAGGATAAAAAAATTAATAAGATCCCTAGTGATATTTATATGGTATCTCTAGGGATGTCACTAAGGGTATATATAACTATAGGATACAATCCTAGAATTATGGAAATGATCATGAATAACCTAGTATTAATCCTATGATGTTAGAATGAGCCCGTAAAGGGATTAACCTGCTTGGTTTTCCCCCTATCGCCGTCTGTCTCCCTTCCAGGGATGGCAATGTATCCTTCATCAATGGCATTGCAGGCATGTTCGAGGCATCTGGACTTTGCTCATGGAGGAGTCTCCTTGGGGGGATTGGGCCTCGTTGAATCCCATTTCTTGCCTTCTCTCACCCTAGTTGTCAGACTAGCTAGGGTTTCTCCTGGCGGTGGAGCAGTGTCCAGGTCACGTTTCTCGTTTCTGCGGACCGAGGGGTGATGACTCATTTCAGGGATATCTACAGGTGCGGTGTGGGATTTTTTGGTGTCTCCATGTGTATATTTGAAGGTGGTGATAGGATTTCATCTTGTAGTGAGGTTTCTTTGGTTATGATCTGGTGATTCAGAGTTCTTCACGATGCAGGTTTTTTTTCTTCTGAAGATTCATTTCTAGAAGTTTGGATGATGTTTTATGTGGTGCCATCTTCTTTGGTGTTACTCAAATCCTATTTGAAGGTTTCTTCCTCCTCCCACAGTTGGCACGATTGGACTTCATTTTTGCTATTTCTGGGTCAGAGTAGCTCAGTTCTCTTCTTCGACGACGCATCTTCCACAATTGTGTGGTTGGAGGAGAACCTGTGGATTATGGAGGGATTCTACTGAAGTATTTCACTTGGGTTTCTGTCACATTACAATTACTCATGTAGGGTTATTGGTGATTTTGTTATCATTTATGTTGGCTCTCATTATGTGTGTTTTGATGCAGGTAGTGGGACTTTGTTTGCTGGTCATGGCGACATTTACGGCTTATTGTCGATGCATTTTCTCTGCTCTGACACTAGGACCCCAATGCTCTTCTCCCAGCCAGATTTGAGTGATGGTTTCCAGGGTGTTTTGGGATGTGTAGTTTTTGTGGTTGATGGAATTCTATGAGGATTTGTTCGTGATGTTTTCATCGCTGATTTTGGTGCTGGTTTGTTGGTGTTGATGGATTCTGGTGATAGTTCTAAGGGTTTGATTGTTTGGTGTATGACGGTCGATGCTTAAGGTTTGTCTGATGGTTTTCTATTTGGTTTGAATTTTGGTTCCAGACACAACCACATGGTTCAAGCCCCAGAGGAGCATTTGGAGTTGGTGGTTTATCTTTGCAATGATTTTTGGATTTTGATGTTTGAGAGGTTATGACATCATCCATCGGATTAGGCCTGTGCTTTTACACATAAGAATTTCTTGCCGATCAGCCTTGCAATGGTGAAAATCTTTATCACGATCAATTGCAGGGGAAGGGAGACTCCATGTTTTTATTCAGTTTTTTTCACTCTAGACCCTGGGTTGTGACTTTTCTTAGACATGATGTTTGTTTGGGTTTTCACCTTCTTCCCGTAAAAGGGTTTTTTTATTATAATAAAACTTTGATGGCCTTTGGGCCATTGAAGTGAGCCTATGATGTTAGAGATTGAATGTACTCCCACATGATTATGTTTTTTTTCGAGTATGAATTTATATCTCACAATATTATTTTTGGGTTTTAGAAACTGGCTAGAAATAGGAGGATTCATGTTAATAGAGAATATGAGAAACAATGGAATGATATTCCTCATGAGAAACCAAATAAAATGGGATTTGGAAGGCAAACCATCATTATTATGCCTAATCAACAATCTCATAATATGATCAATAATCTCAACTTTAGTGAGCTTCCTAACCCATATAATAAAAGAAATATGGAGTTTTATGGGAATCATAGAGTAAAGAAAGTTCAATATTCCTCATGTAAATCATGTTGGAAGAGGCATCAAGGATAATTTTTCAATGGAACATAAATATGATATGGGTTTGGAAAAGAAGGACTCAAAGAAAATAATTACAATAGAAAAGGTTCAGTTAACACAATGGAAAAAGGATAATGGTATTTCTAAGACATCAAAAATGGTTAAATGTTTCAAATGTGTAATGTACGGGAATTATAATAACTGATGGCCTAAGGGACAATATTATGATGATAATCATCATGGTCGTATGGGAAGTATGTATGTTGATGATGATGAAGAGACTACAAATGGTAGATGAGATAAAATAAGTGTTGATGAATAAAATTATGAAGCTCGGTCAATGGTTTAAAAAGATAGCGAAATGATTGCATGTTTATCAATAATATTTTTGTATAATAAATTTTTTGGTACAATTGAATAAAGAAGAATCTAATGACTGTTACACTATTTTTTTCCTTATGTATTTGAATGTATATGTTGAATAGTACTAGTATACATTAAAATTTATTCAAATAACATTGGAAAAACATGATATGTGAATAATGATGGGATAAAGAGATAATGAGTTTTTTATAGTATTAATGAACTCCGGAATGATATAGGGACAGAGTGATATCATGGTGTGAGTATATAGATTATTTGGCATTTTTGGTGAGAGTGAAAACAGTTAATTTTCAAAGAATGAATGTTTGCACTAAGGTTCTATGTTAATTCATATTATTAAAACTTTTCAAGAGAATACATGATTAATGTATTCACATGTTTGGAATGTGAAAACCATGAAATACATTATGAGATATGGGAGATAAATATAAAGTCAATTTAGTTCACCTATTTTTAAAGTTTTCAGTTTTTTCAAAGGAATTAAAGGTTTTCCATTTATGGATAGTATGAGTAATACTCTGGTTAAAGTTTGTTAGATCAATATATTATCTCACTATATGCGGACTTATGCATATTTGATTACCTGTGATAATATTTTTATTGAGACAGATGGAATGAACCATCATTCTATTGCATGATCTACTAACACTTTAGGAATGAAAAATCCAACTTCATTTCAATAAATAAGAGATGAAGTGGAAAAGTTTTCAAGGAACTTCCAATGTAAGATTGTACTGAAATCACATATGTATTTATTATCATATTCTTCAACTTTAGGGAAACAATCTTGAAAACCAAAAATTTTATCCTAGTACCTTCTTATACAATGAATCAGATGGTCCCTTAAATCATCACAAATTTATGGATTTCTGGTAGTTAACTTTCTCTAAAACATATTCTATATCACCATCCATGAAGTCTCAATGGTTATATTTCCCTTCCATAAACATATTTTCACTTCCCACCTATGTTCTTCGATGTGGAAAGACGATGATGAGTTAATTTGGGTAATTGTTAGGTTTTTAACTTTCCTTTTCAAAATGAAGTTTTAGTATCTGTTATTACAATGTGGATTTCCATGAAAGGAACTTTCAAGTAGTAAACCATTTATAACCTTGAAAACTTTTGGGGGAGAAATTCATTTTAAGAGGGGTTGAATGTAACAACTCGAGATTTAATGAGATAAATTATTTTTAAGGTATTTGATGTCTTGTGTTTTATGCTACACCAAGAATATCTTGCACTATATGAAACACTGTATTATCTTGAAATATATTCAACACTATTCTTGGCCTATGTAACGCACAATTTGATGTTCTTTTGATAAAATTCATTTCACGGAACACTAAGTATAGATTTTGTTCAAAGTATTAAAAAACTATGATTGGATTATGTTATATGAAACACAAAGGTAATATTTCACTACACGCAACACTGACTTGTCTTGTGTTACACGCAATATTGGCCTTCCTTGATAGCTTGCATTGTACATAATACCAATTTTGACTAAACAACGATATATTATAAAAACATTATTCTTTAATGGGATATAAACTAGTATTTATTAATAGTATTAACCAAATTTTTAATTTTTATATAACATTAGCATTCATCTTATGTATTTTCTAGAAAATTATATAAGAACAAATTTGATTATTTTTTTAGATAAAAGAATTATTTTTCAAAAAATGTAGTTTTACCACATTTTGGTGGAACCCCCATTTTAAATTTATTTTTTGACACTTCTATAAGTTCAAATTGACAAAATAAAATTCCTATTTAGAAATGGGAAATAAAATTTTAGTTTGGACGAATTTTTGATATTTTTTGATTACTTTCAAATTTTGAAGAATATTAAAGATACACTAAATTTTAATTGAAAACAACCTTTTTCATCAAACTAATATATATAGATAAATTATATTATTGTATGGTTTTAATGTTTAAATATAATATTTTTTTATAATTTAATACTATTTAGGTCATTTTCATTAATTTTACACTGAATCCACATTTTAAATCATTTCAATTTTTTCAATGTTTCAAATGTTAAACAAAAAATATGTTTTTTATTCTGACAATGAGATTAAATTTAAATAAATTAATGAAACTTGTATGTTTTGAATTTTCAAAAAGGATTCAATATTTTTAATCATTGGGTCCAAATTATGTTAATAGGTTACTTTTATTTGTTATGATACTATAACTACAATAATTTATATTTAACACGGTTAGAGGTAAATCATGTAAATTAGTGTAATAAATAATATTATAAAAAAATAAAATTATCAAAAAACCATAAAAAACAATATTTATTGTATATAATTATACCCTTAACATCATGGTTTCTAAACATAGTCATTTAATTTCCACTTGACAATGAAGATGGCATAGATATTAATAAAACCAATGAAAGTGACAAAATGTCAATCTCACATTTCTTATAAGTATAATAATTTTAATATAGGGATAACCAGGTGATATATTAAAAATTAAATATTCCATTGAAATATGAAATAATTATCTAAATCATGGTAATTTATTTTCAATTTTTAGGAAATAAATAATTACATTAAAGACTTATTCTTTGATGATGTAAAAATTAATTAATTGACGAGAAATCAAGGAAACAATTTTTATTAAAATCCTAATAAACATAAAAAGGTTAAATCACATTATCAAATATTATTTTTAGAGTATATATCGAACATAATTATAGAAATGTCATACTATTGACCATTTAGATCATTTGATAATAGATTATGACCTTTATATTATTTTACTAAAAGTAATGTTAAAGTTATCACATTCATACTTTAGTAAGTATAACATTTTTAATGGTTAATTTTGTAGTAGATAAATTTGAATACATATATTATAATTAAATACATTTAATTTATATTAAATATAGTATTTTTTTAATGTTTACTCAATATATATGTATATTAAATAATTATCCAAAATTATTGTAGTAATTATTTTATTAATAAGGATAACAAATAAATGTTTTAAATAATAAAATAAATATATTTTGGGAAAATTAATATGTATAATGAATTTTCTATATACCCTTGACCTCATATGAATATAATAAAATAGTTAGATTGAAGTTAACTTGTTATATTTATATTTTTAAAAGTTAATAAATTGAATAGAGTCAAAATTGACACTTTTGATTGTTTATCAAAATAGTGTTTTATTAGAATTATTTAAAATTCATAAAACAATTTAAAAAATATCGAATAATTATTATATGAAAAAAAATGTTCTAAATTATTAATTAATGATATATTTGAAATAAAATAAGTAAATATTTCACCCTTTTAATATTGAATCATTTGTTATCTTAGTTAAAATAAAATAGAATAACTAATTGTCAATTAAATTAATAATGTATAAATTGACATGAAAACATGTCTAAATCTTATTGTTTGATGATATATAAATCTTATAATATCTTATATTAGAATATATCTATTTTTTAGGTATTGTGATTTATTTTTAAATTGTTATAAATTAATATTTTTAAGGTTTCCAAAAGTTTTCCTCACGTCATTTATAAAAGGGCACCTCCTACATCATTTCTCAAAAACTATTTAAGCCTCAAATTTCGTCAATACCCTACCCATTTATATTTTATACATAACTAGTTACATTATAGAGGTTATGGCCTTCTCAAAAGACTAACTCTGGTTCCATGAAGAGTAGATCCAACGAGAGCATGTCAAGGAAGAGGTAATCTCCTCTATCGATTCTTTCATATTTCATTCTAATTATACTTCTACTTCATGATTTGTTTAATAATATAATAATAACAAAAATGAAAATTTTATAATTATACATTTTTATAAATATTAAATATCTATTTTAAACTTCCTATCCATCCTAATAAAGACGATATCACCACGCGTGCATGCGTACGACTTACCATCTCCTCACCGTGGTGTAATATGTTTTTCACCACCACCTTACTTGGATGGGTATAAAAATGGGTTTAATAACTATATAGGATTATTATAAAATTATATTGATTCTAAAATAGAGTAAACCATGAAAATAAATACCATTCAATAATTATGAGAATGATATTTTCACACATGCATATGCACGACCTACCGTCTCCACAACGCGATGTGATTTGTTCTGACATGATAACCACTCAAGAATGATTATATAAATGTACATAATGAAAAATATTTTATTTAATATGTTAATATAATTTAATAATGATATAAATATTAACTTATAAGGATAAATAGAACTTATTTTACCAAACATTCATACGATCATAATGTAGTTAAAACTGGGATAACGAGTAATAATGAATTGTTACAAAAAATGAAGGAGAATATGACCATATATGAGGACCATGATTCTGGAATAAGTAACCACATTATATAAATCATTATATAGGAGTTTCATACACATAATAGGCATATCAGACATAAAGTAAGGGATAATTTTTCAATTCCTTTTTTCTATCTGAGATTGTTTTTACGTAAGTATTTAATAGGGATATATTTATCATCAATGTCCTTGTTTCTTCTAAAAATGTTTTCAAAAAATGTTTACTTTTATTAAATGAAATTTTAAGGTAATTTTCACCCATTTTTAATTTTAATAAATGGTATTTAAGGAAAATTAATTTTATTTACTATATGAGTTACTTTTTGAATTTTCCAGCAAAAGTACGAGGATAATTTTTTTAACTTATACGGCATGAATGGATTTTTTGGTTTACTAATGAATTATTTCCATGAAGATTCATATAACATATTTCAATTTTATTTTTTACTCAATTATTTAATTTGTAAATTTCCTGAAATTTTGAGAAGCGAAATTGTTTTTGATGCATAAAACATATTTTCCTTATGAATTATGATCAAGTGTTTTATCAAAATTATTTTACATATAAGATAATAATATTTAAATAGGGTTATGTTTATATCCCTATTATTTATAGGACATGATTTTTTAATTATAGAATGATATTTTATACAGATTACATAATGATAGAACGATGTTTAAGAAATACATTTTATTCCATGGGTTATGCTATGATGAATGATTTATGTTTTTGTTGCACATGTAAGAATGATTTCATTATGAGATCAGTGAGACCTATATCTCCCTCCAATTAATTGGGTAATGAATTATATATCATGAGATATAAACTAATAAAATAAAAATTAAATTTATTTCTGAAATACAAGGTTGAAACTATAGGTAAATCGGGTTCAGTAATACATGGAAGGAACAACAAGTAAATCCAGTTCAGTAATACATGGATGGAATAACCAATAAACCCAGTTCAGTAATAAAATTTATCCTCTATGATGGTCATTAAAGAAATGCCTTGGCTACTATGGAAATCATATTATGTGTTTATTTTTTTTCCAAAATCATATGTTTTATGCCAATGCTATTTTATCATTGTTGATGTTCCTTTAAGATCTATGCCTTATACACTGCAAATACTTATTTCATGGATCAAAATTATGATATTAAAAATTTATGTTCATGTTTTTATATTCTTATGTTTATTTATTGTTAGTTGTTCTTCATTTTTACCCTTACTTAGCACTTGATCTCATCCCTTTTATATTTTCATTTTTACTAGGATATAAAGAAAGGTTTTAGGTAGGAAAACAAAATGGGAAGATATTTATGAGAGGTTTTGATGATATTTCACCAAGATAAAAGATTATTTGCCATGTTTCCAAAGACACTAAACTAATATGGTATTTGGGCATATATTTGTGTAATGTATTACGTACTCTTCCAAATAAATGTAATGTACATGTACATAAATCTTGGGTTAGACAGAGAATTTCAGAAGAGTTTGAGAAATACAGATTTACAATGGGTTCATCATATGAGTAAATTATACTGAATTCATCATATAGACTCTATCAAACCCAGACCCATTAGATTAAGAGAATCTGACCCAGCTAAATCAGACAAAGGATCCGAGAAGAGAATTTTAATTGAAGTTTGAAAAAGTATTTATTATTTTGTTTTGGATCAATTGTTTATAATTAATCTTCAAAAACTGATGGTAGTCAACATAATCATTTGTATTGGGAGACTGAAGGTGTCTACTGAGAGTTTTTAGTAGTCGTATTCACTTTTTTATTGTAGTGAATTGATATTGACCCATGGGAGTGGATTGGTAAATTATGTAGGTTTTCACACTGAGGTTGAAACTTGTAAATCTCACGTGCTTTAATTTCTTCCATAATTTTTCATGGAAGAGTATTTACTAAAATATGGTAAGTTAGTGAAATTTGAAAGGTTACAGGGGTTAAGTTTCTAAAAGTTTTGAAACATATAAAAAGTATACAAATAATTCAACCCTCCAATAATAAGCTATTATTTATCCTTTGGAAATCTAATTTCTATCATATGGAAGGATATATTTTTTAATTATTATCATAGATAATATCAATTATTTTAATAGTATAGAACTTCCTACATTTGATGGAAAAAATATTATAGATGAAAAAAATATGATGATACTTTATCTCATATTTCTTGGCCTAGAAGTTATTAATCCTACTACGATTAGTTTTCCACCCATTGAGAAAGATTTTCTATTAAAATTTTCTAATAATAGAAATATTGAATTTGATAGAAAGGATATAAATTTTATCCTTATTTCCATATGAGAAAATTATTATATGAAGCTGATGGGTCTCAAAACTTCAAAGAGAATGAGGGACAAGTTGGAAAGTATTTTATAAGGGAATACTAAAGTGAAAGAACCAATGTTAAAACTATTGAATAGTAATAATGAAGACAAAAGAATGATAGATAAATAAAATAATGGTGAATAATTCACCATATTAAATAAATGGCGAGCAAAATCAGAGGATTATTGGATGTCCTAAAAGATTATAAAATTATAAAAAAACATATGAGAATCTATCCAGATAGGTTTGATTCTAAAATTTATTCCTTAAAATAAAAATATGTTTTATCACCTCATTTGTTTTATAAAATCTTTGTTTCTTATGAAATGATAAAATCTCAAATGTTCAAAAAGAAAACAAAATATGAAACTTATTTTGATGCTTTGAGAAAAATAAAAAATTATGATGTTGAAGATTTTGATCCCTATGACTCTAAAGATACTGAGGATTATAATTTTAATGAAAAAATCATGTCTCTTATATATAATAACTATCTAATAGGAAGATAATAGTATGTAGGTAAAACTCCTCTCAAATATTCTGAGTGTGGTGGAATCAGAATCATTACTATGAATTTCCATAAAAATAAAATTAGAGAATATCAAGATGATTTAGTTAAAAAACCTCAACTGAATATGTGGAATAAAAGTTCTAAGGAATAAAATTCATCCATAAAATTTAATAAGAAGTTAAATAGAGAAAAAATGAGTATTTTGAGTGATAAAGTTGAGTCATATTCAATTGAAAAAAATTCCTCAGAGGATAAATGTTTAAAAAACATCAGAAAATTCATTGAAATGTTGTCAAAGTTGAAGACTCCTAAAATATTAAAGAGAAAGGAGGTGAAGAGTGTTATAGAGAGTGTAAACTCAGAATAGAACTTGTTTCATGTATTGATCAAAAGAGATCTATCAATAAATAGATTATAATGACAAATAATTAAAGTGGAAAAGTTTTTGAAGGCGAAAAATATGTTGTCAAGCAAGAAAAGGGATTTATTTGGGAGATATTAAGTTAAAAAATTAGAATTTATAAATAGGGAAAGGTGGTTGAAGATCTTAGTAAGAAGCTAATGGATAAAGAAGAAAAATTCAACATTTTTCAAAAAAACATCTTGAGTCTGAAATTAATTTGAATTAGAGGAATTAAAACTTCAAAAATGTTTTAGAAATAAAATATTAGACATCTAAAGGTGTTGATAATGTTCAAATAAAGAATTAGGTGAAATCCTTACACACTAGAATTGTGGTTTTATCCTATTTTTCTAGAATTTTTGTTGTGAAGAAATGTGTTGCAAAATCATGGGTTGATAAGGGATGTTAGAAACCTATCACATGTAAAAAATTTAGAAAATACTTTTGTAGGAAACATGGTCCACGCCAAGAGTACATTAGAGTAGAACGAATTTATCATCCTCAACAAATTTTATACAGAGAAAGATCTTACTTCAATGTAAAATTAATATTTTATTATTATTGTTGGTGTTATGGAATCTATAGAAATAGAGATTAAAATTTCTAGCATAACATATTTCTTACTGAAAGAAGGTTTTAATAGAGTGGAAGAAATAGTGAAATTAGAATGAGTAACTTTCATAACATACGAAAAGTTGAAAAAGTGAAATATAAAGATGTTAGAAATGTTCCACTGAAAAATGGGATTGATTGTCTAAAATAAGTTTTTGGATGATGTGATCAATCAGGTCATTTTTCTAAATAATTTATGAATACTCATCAAAAAAAAGTTTTGTATGGATGAAAATAAAAGGAATCAGGAAAGAATAAAGTTGAAGAAAGATCCATTTTGTTGATAATTCCATGAAAGAAAGTATGATGAAAAAACCATGGATACTTTATATTAGTTGTTCTTAAAAAATTATAGGTCATTTAAAAATATTGAAACTTGTTAAAAATAATTATGGTGGTTATGTTACCTTTGGGAATGATGGTTCTTTAAAAATTAGAGGAATCAGAATGACTGATATTGAAGTTAAAAAGTTGAAATATAAAAAAGTATTGGTTTTTGAAAGACTAAAACATAACTTAATTAGTGTAAGTAAACATTGTCCTGATGTAAAAGATGTTATATTCACAAAGGATTCTTGTGTTATAAAAAGTGTGAAATATTGAAAAGTTATTAAAAAATGAGAAAGAACCAGTGGGAAGCTCTTCTAAACATGAGAATTTAATAACTCATGTTACTAAAGTGATGAAGATAAAAATAATTTAGGGAACTAAAGACTTGGACACCTTGGGAAGCAAACATGAAAACAATTTTTATGTTTTTTTTGTTGTTCGATAATTTATATAATTGAAAATAAGAAAATATTATATTTTTTTACTCATGAAAAAGTTAAGATTACTAATAAAAGTCATAAGAGAGTTGAGATTTAGTCTACCAGACCTCCTGAACATAGTCATTAAAACTTATGGGGACCGATGATACATCAATAAAAATGGATTTTCTTAATTTATCACTTTTATTGATGATTTCAATTGGATTAAAAACATCATTATTATGAAACACAAGTTAGAGGATGTAGAAATGTTCAGAGTCTCCCGAAATGAATTTGAGAAATAAATAGTGGTTTATAAAAAGAAGTTGAGAATAGATAATGGAAAAAGGTTTTCAAGAAATTATTTTTAAACTTATCTTCGAAATAATTTTATTAAAAATAATTATAGATCTCTATATACCAAAAAAAATGAAGTATCAAAAAGGAAGAATATAAGTTTGGTGGAAATAGGAAGAATCATGTTACAAAAATAAAAACATTCAATGATCTATGGGAGATAAGCAATTAGTACCACTATACATGATCATAACATATATATGATAAGTATCAAATCCAATATAAATTCTTATAAAATGTGGTCTAAAAAAACCATCATTCAAATCTTCAACATTTTTTCAATTCTATGTTTACTTAAAATCAATAATCTAGATCTGGGAAAGATTGATGAGAAAACTGAGGAAAGAACATTTATGGGTTATTCACCCAATGTAAGAAGATAATTTTTTTAGACAAACATTTAAAAATTTGGTGGACTTATATGATGTGAATGTTAATGAGAATCCAACTTCATTATCAAAAGTTGTTGGGAATGTTGAGGAATAAAAATTGAAAGTTTCCAATGAAAATAAAACTAATTATTGTAATGTGGATGAATATTCATATGAATCATGTGATAATGAAATTTAACTAGGAAGATGATCTCTGAAATTCCTTACTTAGAAAAAACATATTGATACAAAAAAATTCTTAAGAATCAGAAGCCTCTATTTCAGACTATAAGAAAATTAATATTAGAAAATAAAACTTCACTCGTCTCAAAAGTTTAACCCGAATAAGTTTGATAATATATTAAACTCAAATAACGGGTGAATTATATGAATGAATAGTAGGATCAAATTGAGAAAAATAAAATATGGAAACTTTTTCTACGGCTAAAAGCTATAAATGTTATCAAAACAAAATCGGTTTATAGAAACAAGTTGAATGAACATGGAGAATATTCAAGATATAATGAAAGAATTGTTTGTAAAAGATATTCATAGGTATAAGGTTTGGATTTTTATAAAACCTTTCCCCCCATTTCAATGATAGAAACTATTATAATTTTTGTAGTAGTGGGTGTCATCGTAATTAAAATTTATATCAAATAGAAGTAATGTTAGAATTTCTCAATGGAAAAATTGAATAAGAAGTTTTCATTGAAAAAAATCTTGTGTTTTTACTTGATAAAGATTATAAAAGGGTTTTCGTTTGAAGAAATATTTTTATAAGCTAAAACAATCTCCAGAAGCTTTGTATTCTAAACTTATTTTTTTTAGAATGTTGACTTTTTTAACAGAAAAATTGATAGCCACTTATATGTGAATGATGCTAACTCTAGAAATCTAATTGTAATTATTTATATGTATGATAAAAGTTTTTATGGGGATATAGAATATATTTGTAAAAAAAATTATTAATAAATGACAAGGAACATTGCGATTTCAATATTGGAAGAATTTTCATTCTACTTTGGTTAACAAGTTCAACAAAAAAAAGCATGTTTTCTTATATCAAGATAAATATATTGAGGAATTATTATAAAAATTTGGCATGGAAGAATCCAAATAAGTATCTAATATTATCTTAGTGGGGATGAATTTGAGTAAATATGTGTATGGTAAAAGTGTGAATCTTAAAGTCACTCGAAAGCTGATTGGAATTCTACTTTACCTTACATCCACAAGGAATGATATTGTTTATTATGTGAAATTGTGTGCCAGGTGTCAATGTAATCCAAATGAATCACATATATTGGAAGAAAATATAATTTCAAAACATGTAAATGGAATAACATCACATGGCTTTTTACATAAAATATATTAAAATATTATGTATCATGGTTATGATAATGCCGATTGTGATGGATATTGTAATGATAGAAAATCAACATTAGGAGGAAAATTTTTATTGGGTGAATGTAATGTAATTTCTCAGAGTATGAAACAATGTTCACTAAAATTGAACATATAATAATCATAATATGTTTCAAAAACATAAGCTTGTACTCAGATATTGTGGATGAAAGTTCAGTAGGGATATTTGAAAGTAAAAGTTACAAAACCATTAAACATACTTTGTGACAATTAGAGTGCAATTGATATTTCTATGAATCCTAAACAACATTCAAGATCAAAATAAATTGATATAAAGATTCACATTATAAATGATAAATTTAATGCTGGAGAGGTTCTTCTAGAATATATCTCAATGAAGTTTTAAATTGCTGATATCTTCACAAAGGCAATGCCAGAATAAAGGTTTGTTGAGTTGAAGATATTCATTCATGTTCATCCTCCTCCAATTAATTCCTAAATATAATAAGGAAGTATCCAATCCATAATTTGGATTATATTGGAAAAGGGGGATATAAATTAATAAATTTGTACTTTTTAAGAAGTTTTTACTTATCTTTATTTTATAAATTCGAAGCAGCGGTTATCTGATGATGTGGGGGATTACAAACTGGGGGGAGAGAAAAATGAAAGGGATAAAAGATAAAAGTGGTGGTGGTGGGGGGGGGGATATATCATAAGATGGATGAAATTTTTTCTTTTCAGTAAGGGATTAAATTACTTAAAAAAGTATTTTATCTAGTAGTGTGGTTTCAATACACTCTCTTTTGATAAATGATGTGTTTTGGAAAAAGTAAAAAAAAAACGATTTTTTTAAAAAGGTGAGTTGTTGAAGATGATAATGAATGATTTAAAACAAATCCGAAGGAGGATATTGAAGAACATTTGTGATTTTTTATAAGAAAGAAGTTTTATTTTTTTATTAACATCTAATATTTTATAAAATATTTTTTCTGAGAAATAGGTGAAATTAGCTGAATGTTCGAACTGAAATACAAAGGGGGAGAAAAGTTTTGTTTTTGAGAAATTTTTATTCTAGATGTAGTGAGTCTGACTAAAAACAATTGGATGAAAAGTATCATACTAGGTAGTACCAGTCATAGAAGTTATCATAAATGTAATGATTTTGATTAGATACTCTGTCACGAACCAGCCCGGGTTCCCTGGTAACCCGATAACTGAGTCGGACCTAAAATAGCCCGAAGGGCATTCCCGATCCCCACGGGTCGACGAATAGTACTTGTAATCATTCAATATACAAGTGGGAGTGATTTTTTTTCTATAAGAATGCGGAAGCAAAAGAAACAAGACAGTATTCATATAAAAAAACTCCACCGGGAGTAATTTACAAGAATACAAAGAGGCATAAAAAGCCCAAAGTACTACAACCCAAGTACTAAGAATGGGAAAATATCCCCAAGGTCCCTAAGGAAAAAACTCACAAAGACTAAATTTCAATAGCTGTATCCACCTCCAAGAGTACCCTTCCCTTTGCTTGATCCTGGAAGAAGAAAGTCTACAAACACCTGAAGACAAAAGTAGGGTGTGAGCCTAAGCCCTGTAGGATACCACCAAAGATTCCGTAACAAAATCCAAATATAGATTATCCAAATAAACACTTTCAATTTTCAAATAAACAGGTTTGGCAATTCAAAGAATATTTTAATAAAACATGCAATACATTTTAAAATGATTGGAAAATCATTTTAAGAAAAGGCTTTACAAATGATAAAATATTTCTAAAATAATGTCTTAAGTAAAGCATTTATATAAAACAGTTTATACAAATTCAGCAGGCATGTAAGGAAGTTCAGAAGCATTATCATACATTTATATCTCACATATAGATAAACAAGCGAGCAATATGGTAATCTTCCAAAAGTTATGATAGTATTAACCAGTTATAGGATTCCCCACTCTCTATGTGAACTCAGCAAAATGTGTATACACACAACCCTATGACACTGGCCAAAGGATATTTTTCACCAACCCGTTGGGGATGTGACCCGCCACAAGTAAGTTTTAGAACATTTTCATAGCGTAGAGTGCATCCAAATGACTCACTAACTACCTAAGGCTTGCAAAAACTCTTATGTGATGGGAGAAATATTTTAAGAATGCTTAAAATATGATAAATCCCATTCGTCCATTTCAAAAATTCCAATTTCATTCCATTTAAAACCAAAACAGGTTTTATTCAAAACATGCATTTTTCACAAGATAAAACCAATGGGTTTCTATCAAATCATTTTAATCCATTTTCACTTGTTAAAATCCATTAAAACACAATTCCATCATTTCAAAATTTATTCCCACAATTAAATTCAACATTTTAATTGAAAAAATTTCCATCATATCCACAATTTAAATTCAACAATTTAATTCATCCAATTTCCATAAACACACCCAATTCAATGGAATTGGGGTTTTTCCAAAATTTCATGCCAAAACCATTTCAAATGTCTCAACTCACTGGAATCGAGTTTTTATCAATTTAATTGAAAATAACATGAGCAATTTACTTTAAATCAACAGTTTAAATAAGTCAAGAAAAAACAATGATAATTAATTTGGCAAGTTGGGATGGAACCACCTACCTCGAAGGTTTTGACCAAAACCACAATGGATGAGAATGCTCAAGAAAACCAGGTTTCTTCTTTAGGAACCCACCTTAGATCTCTTATCCTAGAATGATCCAGAACAAATCTCATCAAATTTGGCATCAAAAACTTAGATCGACCCATAACAGGAATAAATCTATGAAATTGAGAGAAGAGGAGAAGCAGATTTGAGTAGATCTAAGAAACCAAACATGAAAGATCACATACATCAAGAATTTGACTTCGATTCGCCAAGAGAGTCCTTAGGATCACCTTTGGAATGATGGGATAACTTTCTATGATATAAGAGAAGACAAATCCCGAGTTATGGCCACATAGGAGGAAAAACGATGCACTTAGAGGCAAACCCGAGTGAGATCTACAATTTAAGGATCTCATTTAAGTGGCCACATGGTTCATTTGCACTTTTTGAAAAACCGTGCACTAGATGTGCATTAGCTTCTTCCTTGTCCACCCTGATTGCATGGTTTGGCCACATGGTTAGACAAACCATGTGCTGCCCGTGCAGAAGCTACTGTCTCCAAGACCAACTGCGCACGGTTTGGCCGCACGATTTAGAAAACCCGTGCATCACCCGTGCGGCTTCCCCTTTGCCCCAAAAGAACACTTGAAGTTCTCCTGAATCTCCCATTCGTCACTACTCAAAAACAAATGTACTTAGAAACATCAAAAGTACCTGTAAACTAAACCTGATGTTACAACCTCCCCACCATTATATTTTTCTTCCCCCAGAAACCCTATGAAGAAACCTCCATGTCAAAAAGATAAGGCCACTTCTCTCTCATTAGTGCCTCCCTTTCCCATGTATCATGAGAATCAGAACCATGCTTCCAAAGTAAACGGGCCAGACGTTTCGTTCTACCATGAAGTACCTTGGTCTCAGAATCAACAACCCTGACTGGTCATTCAATAACAGATAAATTTGGTTCAATATCAAGATCACTCCAGCTCACAACATGAGATGGATCAGAGAGATAATTTTGTAGCTGTTATACATAGAACACGTTATGTATCGATGTCAGCTGTGGTGGTAGGGCTAGACGGTAACCAACTTTCCCTACAAGACCAACAACCTCAAAAGGTCTCACAAAATGAGGATAAAGCTTCCCTTGCCTCCCAAGTCGTCGATGACCTAATCGGGGTGAAACATTAAAGAACACCTGGTCACCAACTAAGAACTCTAATGGTTTACGGAGAAGATCAATATAAGACTTGTACCGACTCTGTACTGTCAACATTCTCTGATGAATCAATTGGATCTTAGCTCTCTTAGACCAAACTTGGTCACACCAAATAACTTTCACCAATCTCTGAACAACATAAAGTATATTTACAAGGATGGACATACAAAGCCTCAAAAGGAGCCATTTTGATCGCAGAATGATAACCGTTGTTATTAGAAAACTCAACTAGCCCCAAATGATCATCCCAAGATGCAATAACATCGAGAACACATGTGCAGAGCATATACTCAAGGATCTGAATAGCTCTCTCTATCTGGCCATCTGATTGTGGATGGTAGGCCATGCTCAAACAGACCTGAGATCCCAGTGACTCATGAAGGCCTCTCCAAAAGCGATAAGTAAACCGAGGATCTCTATTAGAGACTATAGCCGAAGGAACTTCGTGAAAATGAAAAACATCTTTCACATAGATATTTCCCAAATCCTCAACTTTGTTTGTATCTCGAATAGGTATAAAGTGATCTGACCTCATCAGTCTGTCGATCACAACCCATATCACGTTATTCTTTCTCTGGGTTTGAGGTAACCCAACCACAAAGTCCATAGAGATTTATCACAGTTCCATGTAGGGAATGGAAGTGGTTGAAGCAAACCTGAAGGTTTCTAGTGCTCGGCTTTCACCTGTTGGCATGTATAGCAACGAGACACAAACTCAGTAATATCTCATCTCATACCTGGCCACCTAATCTATCACCACATGTCATAGAACATCTTCGTGGTTCCTAGGTGTATGTCCCACTGAGAGTTATGGCAACCCCCATCACATCCTTCCTTGACACTAACGAAAAAACATAACGGTTTCGATAACACAGAACACCCTCTTTGGAGAAAGACCACTGTGTGTCGGTCTCCCCAGCATAAAAAGAGTCCCTAATGCTATAAAATTTATCATCCAGTTGTTGTTCCTGAATAATTAACTCTAGGAGAGAAGAATTTAACTGAACACTGGCTAAAGAAACATCACTCCCCTTCCACAGAACTCCAATATGAAACTAAGAAAAAAAGCCATCAAATTCCATTCTTCTAAAGATTATTTCATAGCCTGTGATGGAAGTTTCCTGCTTAACACATCTGCAACTACATTCCCTTTCCAAGGGGTATAGGCAATGTCAAAGTCTAAATATTTCAGGTACTCTACCCAAAGCCTTTGGTGGAGATTCAAATCTTTGTGGGAGAATATATAACTCAAGATCTTGTGGTCTGAATACATAGTAAACCTTTCTCCATAAAGGTAATGTCTCCAACACATAAGTGCGTGCATTACAGATGCAAGTTCAAGGTCATGGGTACGATAGTTCTTCTCATGAGGCTTATGTTGATGACACCAATAGGCAACAACATGATTACCCTGTATAAGGGAACATCCCAAACCTGAACCTGATGCATCATAGAAGACCACGTAACCTATCCCAGCCTCAGGAGGAGTTAACACAGGCGCAATAGTCAAAAGAAGATTTAGCTTAATAAATGTACTCTGATATTTATCACTCCAGTAAAACTTCACTCCCATTCAAGTCAGAGCAGTCATTGGAGAAGCTAACATTGAGAAGTCTTTAACAAATCAGCGATAGTATCATACTAATCCTAAGAAGCTCTGAATCTTGAAAACATTCTGTGGTTGTTCTGAAGTCATAACAACCTTAACATTCTCAGGATCAACTGATATTCCTTGTTCTGAAATAACAAGTCCCAAGAATTTCACTTACTGAATCCCGAAATCACACATTGAAATCTTGGCATAAAGTTGGTGATTCCTTAAAAGACTTAGAACTGTTCTCAGATGATTCACATGAACTTCCTCAGACTTCGAGTAGACAAGAATGTCATCCACAAAGAATACCACAAATGTATCGAGATACTCATGGAAAACCTTGTTCACCAACGCCATGAAAACTAGCATTTGTTAGGCCGAGGGGCATAACAAGGTACTCATAATGGCCATACTTACTCCGAAAAGCAGTCTTATGAAAGTCAAATTATTTTATCCTCAACTATTGGTAACCTAATCGAAGGTCAATTTTTGAAAACCACTTTTCCCCTTTCAATTGATCAAAAAAATCATCAATTCATGGTAATAGATATTTTTTCTTTATCATAAATCGATTGAGCTTTCGATAATAAACACATAAGCAAATAGAACCATCATCCTTCTTGGCGAAGAGAACAGGTGCTGCCCAAGGTGACACACTCAGGCGTCTACAAAAATTCTCAAGAAGATCATCTAACTACGACTTCAGTTCTTTGAGTTCCACTAGAGCCATTCTGTAAGAGGGAATAAAAACTGGTTGAGTACCATACATTAAGTCAATAGAGAAATAAACCACCCTTATTGGTGGAAAACCAGAGATGTTAGAAAGAAACACATCAGGAAACTCAACGACAACTGAAGGAAGATCACCACAAATTGAATATCTCTCAAGAACAAAATAAAACACAGATATAACTTTCCCCAACTCTTGATAAGAGGGTCCACCTCTGCTTGACCTTGGGTCCCATTCTTCTTGAAAAACAAGAGGCACACCATTGTGTGTTGTAAGGTAGATCCGTCGAAGATAACAATCGATCCGGGCTTTATTGAAAATGAGCTATTCCATCCCAAAAATGATGTCAAAATATTTCATTTCGAGAACAAAGAAACTCCAAGAATGATAAAAATATAATAGAGAGAAGGAACAAGCAGGACTACGAAGACCCTTTTCTCTCATTGTACCACGGGGTGTAGTAATATCCATCACACAAGATAAAAGTTCCATAGGTAGATTAAGCAGATTAACAAGCTGGGTTCAAATAAAAGAGTGAGATGCCCCAGTATCAAAAAGTGTTGTCACTAAAGATGAAGCTAAAGTAATGGTACCTATCACAGTTGCAGGACCTATATCAGCTACCTCTAGAAACTCATCCACTACGTGAAGATGCTTCATTCCGGATGCCTGTGGATGAAACCCTTTTTTACGTAAGCATTTTATTGCCCCGTAGTTCCTGGAGGTGCTGATGATCATGTTTGACTACATGGAGTATAGAAGTGATGGAAGAATCTCTGTAAGTGCCCTAAATAACAACATGATCTACAGATCTTGGGTGCCTCGATGAAAACCCTCTTATAATGACCTTGCTTACCACCCTGATAGCAAGTCAAAGAAGCCACTCCTTTTTCCATTATAGGTCTGGAATGACTCTCCTGTCGAGCACTACCATGAGAAAAGTCACGCTTCCATTTTCCTTCAAAGGAACCCACACTGCCAATAGGAGGAAAAAGAACCTCATTCAACCCTGACTTTCCAGCCAAGTCCATCTCAACCATCATCGCCCTATCTAGCACATCAGCATAAGTGGGTAGATTTAGTAGGAAAACCTGAGAATGGATATCTGATCAAAGTCCCAACTCGAATTGTCGAGGCTTCATCCTCTCATTAGATACAATATCAGTAGAAAACTATACCATGTCAGAAAAGTGATATGAGTACTCAGTCACGGTTTTGTTGGCCTGCTCAAGCCTGAAAAACTCCACAGCCGTGGCCAACACCATTGATTCTGGATAGAACTGGTTAGGGAAAAGAACCCTAAAGTCTTTCCTCTCCAAACCCTCATATTTTCCAGCCATCACCATTGTGTCCCACCATCTTTTACATGGTCCCTTCAGTACGAAGGTGGAACACTTCACCTTGATAACATCAAGTATCTCCAAGAACTCAAACAGACGTTCAATCTTACTCAACTATTCGTCAACATGTTGAGGGTCAGTGTAGCCTTTGAAAACTGCTGGCTTATGACATAGGAATTATTGAGAATGACTTCAGAGAATATCACTATGAGGATATACTACTAGAGCCTGAACAAGAACTAGAGGGGGCACCTGTCCTAGAGCTTGGACAGTGAGAAGAATCACCTCAACTAGACTCAGATCCACAATAGGAATCGCTTGGTGAGATTCAGCAGAAGCCTCTTTTTGGATCTGATTTCCACGTCTTCTCGGAGGCATGATGCTACACAGCATAAAAAGACACATATTAACACCCAAACTGAGTAACAAGGAAAAATATTCCTAAAAGAAGGGATAACAAGATTTGGATTCCAATATATCCAAATAAAAATAGAGAAAATACTAGAACTAATCCATAAGTCGTATTTCCCTAACCAACCCTGGTGACTTAAGGATCATTGTGGTGAGAGATGGCTAGAAAATCAATCATAAATTCCTCATATGTCCTGACAAGAATACTCAAATTCATACTGTCATCAAGGAAAGATGCTTAACCTCCCTTTGATACCAATTAGTCACGAACCAACCCAGGTACCCTGGTAACCGAATAACGGAGCTGACCCTGACATAGACCGAAGGGCATTCCCGATCCATACGGGTCGACGACTAGCACCTGGAATCATAAAACATACAAGTGGGAATGATTTTTTGTTACAAGAATACAGAAGAAAATGAAACGAGACAATATGTATATCAAAAAGAAACTCCACCAAGAGTAATGTACTAGAATACAAAGAGGCATGAAAATCCCAAAGTACTATAACCCAAGTACTAAGATGAAAAAACAACCCCAAGGTCCCTAAGGACACAACTCACCAAGACCAAAGTTCAATAGCTGGATCCACCTCCAAGAGGACCCTTACCTTTGATTGATCCTGGAAGTAGAAAGTCTACAAACACCTGAAGGGAAAAGTATGGTGTGATCCTAATCCCTATAGAATACCACCAAAGATTCCATAACAAAATCCAAATATAGATTATCCAGAGAAAAACATTCAATTTTCAAATAAATAGGTTTGGAAATTCAAGGAATATTTTAATAAAACATGATATACATTTTTAAATGATGGAAAAACCAATTTAAGCGAAGGATTTACAATTTATGGAATATTTCTAAAACAATGGCTTAAGTAAAGAATTTATATAAAATATTTTATTCAAATTCAGAAGGCATGTAAGGTAGTTCAAAAGCATTGGCATACATATATATCTCTCATATAAATAAACAATCGAGCAACATGGTCATCTACCAAAAGCTTTGATAGTATTAAGCAGTTATAGGATTCCACACTCTCTATGTGAACTCATAAAAATGTGTATACACACGTCCCTATGACAGTGGCCAAAGGAGACTCATCACCAACCCGTCAGGGATGTGACCTGCCGCAAGTATGTTTTAGAACGTTGTCGTAGAGTAGAGTGTATCCAAATAACTCACTAACTACCTAAGACTCACATGCACTCTTACATGATGGGAGGAATATTTTAAGAATGCTTAAAATATGATCAATCCCATTCTTCCATTTAAAAAGTTCCATTTTCATTCCATTTAAAATCAAAATAGGGTTTATTCAAAACATGCTTTTTTCATAATATAAAACCAATGGGTTTCTATCAAATCATTTTAAGCCATTTTCACTAGTTGAAATCCATTCGAAACCAATTCCATAATTACACAATTTATTCCCACAATTAAATTCAACAATTTAATTCAATCCATTTCCATGAAATACACAATTTATATTCAAAAATTTAAATCATCCAATTTCCATAAACACACCCAATTCAATGGAATTGGTTTTTTTCCAAAATTCCCTTCCAAAACCTTTTCAAATGTCTCAACTCACTAGAATCGAGTTTTTATCAATTTAATTGAAAAAAACTTGTGAGATTGAATTTAAATCAACAGTTTAAATAAATCAAGAAAAAACAATGATAATTAATTTTGAATGTCAGGACAGAACCACCTACCTCGAAGGTTTTGACCAAAAAGACAATGGTTGAGAATGATCAAGAAAACCGGGATTCTTATTCAAGAACCCGCCATAGATATATTATCCTAGAAATATCAAGACCAAATATCAAAAAATTCATCATCAAAACCCTTAGATCTACCCATAATGGGCGTATTTCTATGAAACCAAGAGAAGAGGAGAAGAAGATGTGAGTAGATCTATGAAATCGAACAGGAACGATCACATACCTCAATAATCCGGCTTCGATTTTCCAAGAGAGTCCTTCGGATCGCCTCCGAAACGATGGGAGAACCTTCTCTAACCTTAGGAGAACACGAATCTTGAGTTTTGGATGCTTGGGAGGATAATCGAGGAAATTAGAAGAAAATCCTAATGAGATACACAATTTAAGGATCTCATTTAAGTGGCTGCATGGTTATTTTGCACGGTTTAACAAACCGTGTGATAGCCACGTGTTAGCTTCTACCTCGACCACCCTTCTCGAACGGTTTTGATGCATGATTAGACAAACTTTGTGTTGCCCGTGTGAAACCTACTGCCTCCAAGAACAACTTTGCACGGTTTGGCCGCACGGTTTTGACAACCCGTGCGCTGTCTGTGTGACTTCCCCTTTGCCCCAAAACAACATTTAAAGTTCTCTGAACTCTCCCATTCATCACTACTCCAAAAAAAGGTACTTAGAAACATAAAAAGTACCTGTAAACATAACGTGATGTTACATACTCCATTATTCATGGGTCCATTGGCATGAAGTTCAATATTCATCGTCCAACTTGGTTTTTAGAAAGATAGAATGTTTCTAAAGAAGTTTAATGAAGACAGTGATATCAAGAGTTATAAAGTTATTAAAATTTATAACTTAAGGTTAGATGATTCTTTTTTTGATTGTAATTCTGAAATATGATAATTTTTCTATATCACTTGTGATGAAAGCCTTTTGAATGAAATGGGAGGAATAGGTTTAACCAATTGTATTGATTTTTGGTTGGAATGAAAGAAGGTTATGAATGTAAGGGAAGTCATAATAATTTATTATATAAAGTATATAGTTGTTTTCCAATATTGAAGTTCTCATAAATCATTAAAACTATCATAATAAAATATTTTTAATAAATGGAGGAATCAAAAATATTGTATCAGTTCTGGGAATCCAGGAAATGTTTTCATCAGATCCAGAAGCTGAGCACCGAAGTCTTCTGAAGTCTAAATAAGGTATAAATGATGAGGTCATAAGAATTTCTAAGTTGGAAAATTAGAGTTTCCATCATAATGAGAATTCCATCATAAATAGAATTATATCATTATAATAATTCCATCAAACTAAAGCTGGGGAAGCTCCATTAGATTGACTTTTATAAGGAAAGTAAATTATACTGACTCTGAGAATGAAAGTAAATAAAATTTAATATGATGAGGATAGTCAATTTGGAATGAGTTGAAGAAGTTTTAATCACAATGAGAAAAGGAAGTTACATCATAATGAGATGATGAAGTTCCACTTTAATGAAGAAAATTTAGGAATCCTGTGAATAATGATTCTGGAGAAGACTCAAGAATATTCAATAATATTTTTGAAGAGTTGAAGTTATCAAGTATTAAATTCAAAAATTTATAGATCTTAGAGTTTTTAGATTTTATTAAGAAAGAATTTCTTCCAATTTACTACATTATCCATTATAATATTCCTATAAATAAAATCACAATACATTTATACTTTGTAAATATTTTAATGGATTGGAAAAGGAGGATCAATATAGAATTTGTGTCAAAGTTATCTTCTAATACTGAGACCTCATTAGAAGGTCTAACTTATGATAATTTTTTTTTATCAGTCTGAAAAACATCTTACTGAGCATTTGACTAGAGTTTGAGAGACACTGATTGAATATGGGTTCATCGTACTGGGTCTATCAGAACTGGCCCCATCATATTGAGGGAATAAGACCTATCCAAATCAGACTAAGGACCTGGATAGAAAATTTTTAGATCATTTTGAATAATGAATTTATTTTTTATTTGGATCAATTATTTGTAATCAAACATTATAAGCTGATGAGTGTTAGTAAAATCATTCATATCCAAGATAGATGGTGTCTAAATAAAGTTTTCATAATTTTTATTCACTACTTTATTACAATGAATTTTCATAGACCCATAGGAGTGTCTACGTATATGATGTTTGTTCCCATATTGAGGCATAATCTTGTAAATCACATGTTTTTTACATTATTTCATAACTTTTCATGCATGAGTATTCAGTAAAATTTGATATAGTAATGGGAATTAAAAACTTTTTTGGGGTTATGTTTCTAGATGTGTAGAAACTTGTAAAAATTTAACAACTGATCCATAATTTTCCTTATTAGATTTTATTCGAACATTTAGAACATCAAATACCAAAGTCATTCTTTATTTGAATGATTTATGATTATGATTATGAGATGTTTACAAAACCCTTATATTTTCCAATTATTATGCTATGATGAATTTATGAAATGTTTATCAAACCCTTTTTCATTACATAGATTATTAAATAATGATATGATGAATGTTTTATAATGTTTTGGAATACATAATATGGTTTTCATTATGTAATGGGTTAGCCTAGGTTTTTATATCCCTCTAATGCACTGGGTAACGTTTTATATTTGATGAGATAACTATGATAAAAAGTTTAAGAACTTGATTAACTATGGGAAATAAGTGGATTTTATTGACAAACTATGGGAAACAAGTCAATGTTCTTGATCTACTATGGGTGACAATTCAATGTTCTTGACCCACTATGGAAAAAATGTATTGATTTATAGTCCGTTATGATATGGGAAAAACATGTTGTGTCCTAATTCACTATAATTTTATGGTCTCTATAGTTAACATTGACATCTCAAATAGATTCTATACTTAGGATGGTTCCAAACTTTTATTACATGAAGATGTAGTTTGTGATTGATTTGTAATAATTTATATGTATTATGAAACATGTATTTTGAAACAATAAGGTTTTATTCCCTAGATCATGTTTATGATACATAATAGATTGGGTATGAAAATTATAATTTATGCTCATTATATCATACCCTTATTCCTATTTTATGATTTCATATGATCATTAATTATTATCTCCCATTTTTACCCTTACTAATTATCTTATCTCACCCATTCTTCTGTTACATTCCCCAGGTTATGAATAAATTTTTATATAGGGTATGCATTAGAAAAGTTTTATAGGGACCCCAGCTTAACATACATGAATATTGCATCTTCTTAGATGAATATTCATTATAATACAAAAACACATTCATGAGGACCTTTATAGTTTAGTGCCTTTTGAAATTTCAAACAGAATATTATAACTTGGTGAAACATATTCAAAGTTTCCTACAAAGATCTTCCCATTTAGTATTCCTACATAAAAACATTCTTCATAACATGGGGAAATGAAACACAATGAATAGTGATCTCAGATACTCATTATATTTAAATAAACAAGATACATAATAAAAATATGAACAAAAGGGTATGAGAACAATATAATAACATTTGAATATCAAACCATTCATATTAAAAATCATACACATGAGTCATGGAATAAATATTGGCATATCATAAGACATGAATCATAATTGAATCAAGATCATAATCAATGATATCATAACATATAAATAAGACCTAGAATTATGGATGACACATAAACATATGAAATTATTTCAATAGTAGTAAAGGATTACTACCAAGGATATATTAGGGGAATAAGTTGACTCATAAATACATATTAATAGTTAATTAACACTCCCAAGAACATGTTAGTGGTAAATCTTCACTCCTAAGACCATCTTAGTAATCGTGGTTCACACCCAAGACCATCTGGCAGACCATGTCCCTTAATAAACCGAGTTTACTCCCCATTACATCCATGTCTATATAATGAGATATAAATATTTACCCAGTGAATTATTGGGAAATATAGGTCCCAACCTTCATATAATGAAATCATATATACATGATCTATAAGATAATAAAACATTCATTATATCATAACCTACAAAAATAGATGGGTTTCATAAATTTCACATAATAACCCATGAAATGAAATGTGTATCACAAATATTTAATCATATAACAACATATAGAAAATAGATATGTTAAATAAACATTTTATCATAGAATAACCCATGAATGGGAGTAGTTTTCATAATCATTTTATCATGGTATAACCCATGGATGAGAAAAAGATTTCTTAAAAAAATTTTCATCTTAAACATAAACCATTTAATGAAAGAATAAGAATAGTTCCATTAGATCATATTTCGAGTAAAGAATAGAATAGATCAGTAGATATTATCCTAGATAGAGAATTATTGTGAACTATAACATGGGTCATTTATTAAAGATTATATCCTCACTTTGAAATTAATTTTTTAAATACATAATACATTTTCAAAATCCTTTTATTTGATGGAATGTTGAGACAAAAGTCTATTACTATTGTGGTAAATTTGAATCCATAACCTCCTGAAAGAGATATCCTCAAAATTGATGTGTAAAAAAATATATATGTACAATAACAATAATGTAAATTGTTGGAATGTTTATACACAAAACATATATGAAATATGTTGTGAATATAACATGTTTCCCATAAAAGTAAAAAGTGAGACATAAATCCCTTACCTTAAGTCTTGACATACCTCATATACATTCAAACTGATTTTATAATAAATATAAGTTTATTATAAATTTATTAAAAAATCATAATTATTGTATAATTTAATATTTTATTATGACATTTTATTATCCTTTTATTAACAAGTCTATGTTAAAGTTGTGTTTTGGGTAATAAATGATTTGTTTTTCATATATGTTTTGTTTTAATATTTTTCTGGTCCTATAAATTTTATCATGGTTAAATAATTAATATAATTTTAAATATAGTATGAATATCATATATATTTAGAATACATGTATTTGTATTAGCTTGTGAAATTTATTGATAGGAAATAAAATACATTGTTCATGGAGACGGTATTCCGTACGTATGCATAAATGATAATTATTCATTTTGTTGTTGGGTTTAAGAAATAAAAGTAAATTACATATATTATAATTCAATAAACACATTTATCTAATATATTTTACAAATTTTTATTAAACTATCCCTTAATAAATTTCATTTATAGAGTGAATTTATCACATCGCTTCATGAGGCGATAGTCCACCGTACACATGAACAAAGTTATTGTATTCCCAAAAAATGAAAATTGTTGGTCTGGGTGGAAAATCAAGAGGGGGGGGGGTGAATTGAGTTCCTACTTAAAATTTCTGTTAAAAAAATTATGATAAAAATCCCCCAATTTGAAATAGCCCAGTTAATTAAGATAGTAGAGATATATGTGTTCAATTGGTCAAAAAGTTTCTCTAAGGTTGATTAGTCTTTAGTTGAATCAGTGTAAAACGCATATCCAATGTTTGAAATAGGTTTACTGAATTAAACACATATACAAACTAACCAAAACTAACTATCAGAGATAATGTAAAATAGTTTTATGTTTTTGAAATTATAAGCAGCGTAAAATAGTAAAACAAAGTTTTACAAAATATAGTACACATAAGAATTAAACAAGAGGTTCACTCTCAAGCTCATTCTTAGTCCTCTCCACTTGGTGATCACTTTCCACCAAGCAGTTTATATTAAAAATAATATTGATACACATCATGTATCAGGCTTTACAATAGTTTTCACAAACTATCCAGGGCTCACAACCTCTACCATAGTTATTTGTGAAAAAAACAAACAACCATGCTACACATGACCTCTTCCACAGTTATATGTTGGAAAAAATGTGTAAGTAATGTTTAATGTGAGGATTTTTAGTATCCTACAGTTTAAGCACAAGAGATAGTGTGTGTGTGTCTAACGTACAACACCCATTTCACATAAATGAAGGAGAAAGAAAACAATAGATCTAATGTTATAATGATTGAGTTTATAAGGCTCTATGTGACTACAGTTCACCTCTTGACTCTTTGTAGTGAAGAAATTGTTGTACGAGTCCTTCTCTAGAAGTTGTCTCCAAAAAATAGCGTCGCAACTCCAGATTCTGGATTCCAATTATTGAATTGTTCTTCTTATTGGTTTGAAAGATATTTGATGAATCATAGAAAGGAAACCTTGAATTTGTTCTCCCATAAGATCTGCATGAAGCTCTTGGGATCACAAACTAAGTGCTGGTGTTATCCTTGTTCTACATATCTATCATGTAATGCCTCTCACGCAACATGCTTCTTTTTATCTCGATCATCTATTTTATTTTATACACTTGAGGTCCGACATTAGGAATTAAAAAACCATGTGTGGACTTCCTCGTACATCATACTTTCTCCAGATATGGTCTCTGGATATGTTTATAATCTACACTAATTAATGTCAGGATCATTAAATTTATAAAATATGACTGTTAGAATAATCTCAAGAAAATTAAAAAAGTATAGAGTAGAAGGGTATAGGTATTGGAAGACTAGTAGTGGTATCCATATAAATAGTAGAATTCATTGGAAGGCTTCATCTATAAGCTTCATCCGTAAGATTAATCAGTATGCTTCATCAGGAGGCTTTATCGGGAGGCTTCATCGGTAGGATTCGTCGGTAGGCTTCATCGGTAGGCTTCATCGGTAGGCTTCCCATATGTAACCTTATAGTAGTTACCTCTTAGTATAGAATCTGTACCAGTAACCTCTAGTGGTAACCTCAATCGATAAACTCTAGCGGTAACCTCCAAGTGGTAACTTCTAGTGGAAACCACTAGTGGTAACCTTTAAGTGGTAACGTCTTGTGGTAACCTTCCAGTGGTAACATTTCAATGGTAACCTCTTGCCGCAACCTCTATCGGTAACCTCTATATGTAACTTTTATCAGTAACCTCTATCAGTAAACTCCTTATTGGAAACCTTCCCAAAAGTAGCCTCAACCAGTGACTTAAATATAAGGCTCTTAACCGAGACCTTCATATTAGTGACCTTTTACTTAGAAAATTTTACACTGTAAAAATGATCAAAAAAATTAGTGAGATTTAAAATACATAATTGTTACATGATAAAAACTATAAAAACTAATGAAACATGATTATCATATAAATAAAATAGGATATGGGATTATCAAAATAGGTGAGTCCAATAATTTCCCCCTTTTTGATAATAAAAAATTATGTCACTGAAATTTAGATTTAAGTATTAGTGTATCAGGTTTAAGCAAATTTTCTTAATCTCTTCTATGGTGTCAATATTTTTTAATCTCTTCAATTGTGTCAATATACATATATAATCTATTAGAATATATAGTTATAGGAATTTCATATATTCAAGGGCTCTCATATTAAAAATTACCCCCCTTTGTGATTAGGAAAAGGAAAATAAGACAAAAAGAGAAATAAGTAGAGTTTTGTATTAATGATACAAGAGTACAATAAACAAAAAGATTACAATGATCCCTATCAAATAAGAAATACAACATTCAATAAAAATTAGAGATATATAAATGAGATTTTTCTTTTGAAGATGAGGAGGCAGGTTCAGAATATGGAGGGATAGACCGAGGTATAACACTAAGCAATGTAGGAGGAGCTGCTACTGATGCATTAGCAGATAGATAATGTGCAGATATTTGAGGAATCATAGGAGTCAAGACTCCGATGTCCTGTCCAGGAGTCATCAAAGGGGCTTTATTGGTAGATCCTGATGCAGTTTAGGAAGAAGTTAAGGATAGAGGGACAATAATGGGAGTACAATCCACATGGAGTAATAGAAAAAGAAGATTCTTGAAATCCATAATGATGACCCCTTCTCTTTCCCTAGATGAGATAAAAGCATCCTTATTTTACATGAACTTTTCCAAAGCAGGAGTCAACTCTCTAAGACTACTATCTTGATCCTTAAAATCCTGAGAGAACGGTGGGATCAATATGTTCTCCAACAACAGTTTGAAGTGACCATCCATCTGATACTTAGTATAAATCATTTTATAATAGAAATCAACCTACTATTTGATGGCCTTCTAATCTTGGGATGCCTCTCTCAGGTAATCTACTACAAGATTAGGAATGTCTCTAGTAATGGAACTGACCAGAGTCATGGACTGAGGGTCTGAGGCACTTACACCATAGAGCTTCTATATTTCTTCTCTAACAACTGATCTAAATGATTCTAAATCAATAAAAGAAGAGGATTTTGAGGAAGAAGATGAAAAAAGAGGATCCATGGTAAAAGATATAGTTTACTTAAAAAAGACATGGTCAATACACTGATCAACCTCTTCACACCATCATCCTGACCACTCACATGTGTCTTTATAGACTTCTTAAAGTCTTCAAACACAGTGACCATCTGCTCAACAACACTCTTAACATACTTGAGGTCTTTTTCCACTTGATATATTGAATCCATATATGAGTCTAAACTAACAATCGACTATTTCACAGACTCCACAGATTATTATAAGGTCCATATTTGATTCTGTAATTCCTTAAATTCATATAGAAAGTTGGAGTGAAGGGAAGAGAATTTTATTTCCATAAAAGATTCAATAAGATCATGATTGAGAGCCATTGTTCTCTCTATCCCAATGGATCTTACATCAATGTGTCTCTTCAAATATGATTTTATGGAATCTAATTCATCATTCTTCACATAATACTAAGGTATAAGAACCACCGGTTACACTATAGTGGTCTCTAAAACAAAATGAACTGGAGGGCTTCTGTTGGGTTTGTCATCTTCATAATCCTCATAGTCTAAGCCTAAAATAACGAATCTAGGTTTTTATAAACAATTTTTTTATATCAAGAGAAACATAAACTGAACCTATGACAACAGGTTCCTCCCCCTCACATGGATCATCCTCCTAGAAAACTTCATTATCCTCTTCCAGTCTTCCTTGATCAAATAAACTAGTAGAAGAGTCATCTGGTACTTCTTCTACAAAATCTTCAATCACTGCCATATCAATTCTAGATCCAACCGATTAAACATACCCTTCCTCTTCACTCTAGGCCATTACTCTTTTTCCTATCAAAGGACTAAGACATAGGAATTCTTCTTCACTTTCATCAACAGTTGTCTCAATCTACTCATGATCAGATTCAACTTCATCATCCTCTTTTGAGGTCTCTCCTAAAATAATGTCTCTTAAGACATTATTTTATCATTCTTCTTCAATGGTTTTCTCATCATCATTGTCCCTTAGGATAGTTTCTCTTTTGGGAAATCTCTTTGGTGGACTAGGCTCTCCAAATGAGACAGTACCAACATGGGGTCTTGATGGAAGGTCTGGATAACTCCTATCATCTACAGGAGAATCCTCTCTTTCTTGTACAATAGAAACCTCATATTCTTCATTTGAGTACATTGGCTCCACTTCATCATGTTTGAAACCAGGATCTATTTTTTCCATTGGCCTAGTAAAATTGTAAATAGTATTGAATTACTCATATATCTTAGACTCATCATTCACACATTCCATTTTACAAGGGTTCTATTTTATCTTCATAAACTTGCTGATCATTTTGGTAATGCAGAATTTGGCCCTTACAACTACAGTTTCTTCATTATTTGTAGCAAAACATTTTCCTTTCAACATAAAAGATATCAACTTGGAATAAAATAAAGCATTTCACTTGGAACTAGACCTAGTCATATCCCTTAACTGAACCATCAATAACCTAAAAAGTGTTATCCTTTTTCCATACTTCAATAGATACAAAAAAATAGTTCTTGAAAATTCCAACTAGCAAAGTTCCTTCTCCTGGGAATCAATACATGTTGAAAAAAGTTTAAGAGTAATATGTTTTCACCATCCATAACCACAGAAATTACCTTCCTAGGGATTCCATTATCTGTCAGTTCGTCTATAGTTTCTTCATAGAAGAAAAACTCACTAGTGGGAGGCATAACCCCAGAGTAGTAGACAAAAATTCATTCATAGGGGACTCTTAATCATTATTACCATTCAATAGAAGAGAAGCTCACACTTACTCCAGTTACCTTAGAAATCATTCGTTTCTATTACTCATAGTGTTCTAACTTCAGAAAATCATAAAATTTATTTTCTATCTTTGGGTCATAGGGTCTATTTCTATTTGAAAAAAATTCTACCAAATCATGAACTTCGAGTTACTTCAGCACCAGAGACCTGCTCGACATCATCCATTCCGAATAGAATTCCTTTTCGAACATGATTTACCTCTTCAAAAAATGTACATTGATTGAATTTTCCACAACCTTGCTTCCACCACAAGACTCATATCAAGGTATCTTAGGTTTCAAAACCTCTCCTTTATCACCAACCATCGGTCTCTTAAGTCATTCCATTGAGATATGATATGATTCATGGTTTTTGGCATAAGGTTATCTTTGAGGTTTCCATAACATGTGATTAAGGACAATATTGAAGTAGATCAAGATGTGTCTTGCACTTTTTTTATCATTTAGTGTTTGGAAAAAAAATGAGTAAACAAAATAAATAAAATTAAAATGTTTCAGATTCCAGAAGAAAAAACCCAAGTCCATGACCTATCAGTAAGGTCGGTTAACGGTAAGGTGCCAATGGAGAGGTCTATCGGTGAGGTAAACGGTGAGGTCCAATGGTGAGGTCCAATGGTGAGGACTAATGGTGAGGTCCAATGGTGAGGTGTCCTAACAGTGCGGTCCACCACTGAGGTCCAATGGTGAGGTGTCCTAAACTAAAAAATTTATCATACCTAACTCAAATTTGATGGAATTTACCCTCTTATAATTCAAAGGATTTGTGAATATTTCAGCCAATTGATGTTTAGTGCGAATGAATTCATGAGTGATATCACCTATTTGTTAATGATATCTCAAAAAGAAAGGTATTGTATCAATGTGCTTTGTCATATCATGAGATACTATATTTTATATATGTTAATAGCACTTGTGTTATCACAATTTATAGAGACATGTTTGAATTAGTATCCATATTCTAGTAAAGCGTGTTTAATTCATATAATTTGATCACGAAAAGTACCAACAGTTATATATTAATCTTTGGTATTGGATAATGCAACAGAATTCAACTTCACACTACACCATGAAACTAGTGACTTGCCCAAAATGAGACATGTTCCAGAGGATCTTTTTCTATCTAACTTGAAACTAGAAAAGTAACCATTTGAATAACATATTAAATCAAATGATTGTAATTTTGGATAGAATATTCCTAAGATGGTAGTATAATTGAGATATTTAAAAATCTTTTTAATAGCATTTAAATGTGATTCTTTGGGATTGTATTGAAAACAAGCACACATAAATACAATGAATATAATATCTGGTCGGTAAGTAGTAAGGTAGAGAAAAATTCCAATAATACCATTGTAATTTGTTTGATCCACTAGTTTACCAGTTTCGTCAACATCCAACTTACCAGTGGTAGTAATAGGTGTATCAAAACCTTTATTTCTATCAAAAAAAACATTTCAAACTATCATTACTATATTTACTTTGATTTAAAAAAATATCATTTTTATTTTAAAAAAATTTGAAATCCAAGGAAAATTTTAAGTTCCCCCATTAAACTAATTTCAAATTCATAATGCATCATATTTGAAAAATTAGTACAAAAAGAATTTTTAGAATATCCAAAAATAATGTCATCTACATAAATTTTTACTATTAAAACATTGTGGGAAATCATTTTAATAAAAATTGCAAGATCATATAATCCTTTAGAAAACCTTCTGAAATAATTAAATAACTAAGTCTATCATACCAAGATCTAGGAGCTTGTTTTAGCCTATATAAAACATTAGATAGTTTAAAAACATGATTTGAAAAATAGGGATTTGTAATGCCAGGGATTTCTCCACAAACACATCCTCAACTATATACCAATTTATAAATTCACTTTTAACATCCATTTTATAAAGTTTAAAATTCAAATGAGATGCATAAGAAAGTAGTATCATAATAGAATCCATTCGAGCTACAGGTCCAAATGTTTTCTAATAGTCTATTCCTTCTTTTTGACTAAATCCTTGTGCAACTAATCCAGCCTTGTTTATAACTATATTTATTGACTCATCAAATTTGTTTCTAAACACCAATTTAATGTTTATGGTCAAATTGTCCTTAGGTCCTTACACTAATTCCAAAAAATTGATTCATACAAATTTATTTAGTTCTTCTTTCATATATGTCACCCAAAATTCATCATTGATAGAATCATTAATATTTTTGGGGTCAAGCAGTGATAGAAAAGAAGAATTTTCAATTTGGTTTCTCAGAAAATATCTTGTTTGTGTCCCTCTATTAAGATAATCTACTAAAACATATTAAGGATAATTATTGAGAGTTATAATACCTCTAGAAAGGTTTAGACTAGACTCCTCATGGGTGTCTACATGTTCAGATTCAATAGGCCCAGATTCTGGAAAATTTCTAGAACTTGTTGTTTTCCCTGGGGGTTCATTGTTTTTTATCATTAAGGTCTAGAATTGACATATCTTCATCCAGATATTCAAGAGAGGTTTTATGATAATGTGTAAAAATCTCATCAAATTTTACATGAACTCATTCCTCCACACATTTGGTTCTCTTATAGAATACTCTATAGGCATTACTAGAGATTGAGTAACCTAGGAAAATTCCTTCATCACTTTTTGAAGAAAATTTGTCATGATTATCCCTAGTATTAAGAATAATGAATTTGAAACCGAAAACACTAAAGTAATTAACCATATGTATTATATTGTTCCACAGATCATAAGGGGTATTCTTATGAAATGGTCTAATTAAAACTCTATTGATGATGTAACAAGCTGTATTAACAGCTTCAGACCAAATATTTTTTTGAGAAATCTTTGGACCAAATATAAATAGGTATTTTATACTCATTAGGCATACTCCAAGAAATCTACTGAGGTGTCATATTTATTATTTCTACATCTTTATTTTTTTGAGGTGTTCTAGGAGTAGAGAAATTCTTATTATAGCCATTATGTGAGAAAAAAGACTCAAACTTCTGATTTTATAACTCACGACCATGATCACTTCTCAAACTCTTAATTCTAAATTCACTAATATATTCTATAGACATGGAATATTTAATGAAGTAATAACAGGATTCACCTTTTCGAGATAGAAAGTATACAGAACTGTTTTTAGAAAAATCATCTACAAGAACATAGACATAGTTCTTCCCATTTATACTTGAAACACTTGATGGTCCAAACAAATCCATGTGATCCTAGTCAAGTGGTTGAAAAGTTGAAACTTTTTTCTTTGTTTTGAAAGAAACTTTTTGATTTTTTCCATTTTGAAAAGGATTATAAACTTTGTTAAGTGGGAATTACAATTTAGGTAAGTCTCTAACTAACCCTTTCCTAGTCAGTTTTCTAAGTGAATGCACATTATAGTTTCCAAATCTTCGATTTCATAACCAGGATTACTTATGAAAATCATTTAATCAAGAAATATTATGCTTGGATAAATAATTTAAATCAACATCATATAAATTTTCATTTCTAAGAGTAGTTAATATTAAATCATTTTTAGAATTAAAAACATTTCACGCATCATTTTCAAACATAACAATAAAACAATCATCACACAACTGAGAGATACAAAGTAGATGTTACTTTAACCCATCAACAGAAAGTAACTTTTAAATGAATATAGTATTAGTATTACCAAATTTGCCTAAATCGATGATCTTTCCCTTATCATTATCACCAAATGTAACATGTCCACTATCAACATTGATTAGGCTCTAGAAGCATGAATATTATCCTATCATAAGTCTTGGACATCCATTGTACATGTACCATAGGGTTTTATAATAATTATTTAGACAATTTTCATGAAAAACATATTAAAAATAGGGTAACTTTGGTACCTAGATTTTCTTAGGCCCAGAGAGGTTAGAAAGTAATGATGTGGGAATGAATATTAGTCTTATAGGTTTTCTATAATCAATAGACATGTTTTGAGAGATAAACACTTTGTTGGGTCATTTAGAATTTTTTTTCAAGAGATGATCCAGAACTTTAACTCGCATTGAAATATCTAGATTTTAGAAAAAATATATTTTTAATCATCTTTCTCTATCCTGGTTGATATCACAGACCATTTTTATATTTGGGAGAAATGTGTTTCCAAGAAACCGAGTCAAGGTATCTCTACCGACAATAAACTTCTTAGGATATATTTTTAATCGCTCATTTGATAATTTATGTTTAGTATTTTCTTTTAACAGTTGATAAAATTTTTATTTTTCACTATCCAAATCATACTTATAATTGGAATTGAAAGCATTTTTCCTTTTCAATAATTTATATTTATCATTGGGTTAATTTAAGGTATCCTCAAGCATTCAACAGTATTCAAAAAATTTATCCTTAGTCATATTTTCATAATTATTTGATTCAATTTCATTCCTATAATAGTGATCATTATGTTTAGGAGAATTAAGTGTTACCATAGATGTTTATTTCATAAAAAATAGTTTTTCCTGATTGTTATTTTTAGTATCAGAAATGTCAGATCCACTAGAGCTATCTTTTGAAGCACTCCTAATAACATTGATAGTCTTTCTATATCCATTTCTCTTATCGTCATATTTATTCTTAAATTCCATCTTGGGGAAATTAGACATCACATGAACTTTTCATTTACACACATAGAAGACTATCTAATTTGTGTTGTCATCATTTTTCTGTCCTTTTTCCACTACCCTTTACTATCATACATTCCTTTATAGTTTTACATTCTAATGAACTACTTCTTTCAGTAGAACATTTTGAATCCTCTAGAAATATGATCCATCTTATCATCACTATCAGAATCTAATTCTTCATTGGTGGAACTATCTACCAGAACCTGAACCTTTTCCTTGTATTTTCTCTTTCAGGTAGATGTATTGAATGCTATATATTTATTTATTGATTTTAATCTAATTCTTTCTTCACCTTAATATATTCTTTTTATATCATAATTTTTACAATTAGTTCCTTCAATGGTAGCTTTATTACGTCACGAGATTCTCAAATAGAAACAGAAGTTCCTATCTATCTGTCATGTAGGAATTGAAGTAATCTAATAATTTGATCCTTGTTTTCCATTAGTTATCCAAGAAAACTCATGGTATTTACTATTTCATTGATCCTGAGATACATTTCAATGAAAGGTTCATATAGATTTATTTTAAAATTATCACATTTCATAGTATAAGTATTTAATCTCATTTCCTAAAATTTTTTTGTTCCATCATGAAAAACAACCAAAGTATCCTAAATTTCAAATAATGTTCTACAAGAAGATATTCTATTGAATTCATCATCACTTAGAGAATAGTAAAATGCATTCATTTCTTTACAATTATTATTATATATAGCTTTATTCAACTGAGACCATATGTCCCTTGTAGTAGAAGGTAATTAATGTTGTTCTTAAATTGTGTCCGATAATCAAGGACCCATGATCCCTAGATACATTTTCATTTTCAATTTCCTATGAGCATAATTATTACCATTAACAAAAGGATGCATGTTAGTAGCCTCACCTTCAACTGGGTTATCCATAGATATTTAAAATTTATAGATCTGAATATTTTTTTTGATATAAATTTTATGATCTTTATGATAGAACTAAAATCACAGTTGAAAAGAACTTGATAAATCTTGAAATACATTTATGATGGTAGTAATAAAAACACATTTGATACCAAATGTTGGTCGGGGTAGAAACTCAAGAAGGGGGTGAATTGAGTTCCTAATTAAAATGTCTATTAAAAACTTTATGATAAAAAACCCCAAATTTGAAACAACACAGTTAACTATGGAAGTAGAGATATAAGTGTTGAATATGTAAAAATGTTTCTCAAAGGTGGATTAGTCCACAGTTTAATCAGTGTAAAAAAATTATCCAACTTTTGAAACTATTTTATTAAATTAAAAACATATACACACTAACCAAAAATAACTATCAGAGTTGATGTGATACTATTTTTTTTTGAAATTATATGCAGCGGAAAATAGAAAAAAAGAGTTTTACAAAATATAGTACATAGTAGAATTAAACAAGAGGTTTCGTCTCAAGCGAAGTCTTAATCCTCTCCAATTGGTGATCACATTCCCCTAAGTAGTTTATATTAACAATAAACTTGATACATAGTCTCTATCTAGATTTACAATAGTTTTAAAAAACTATTTAGGGATCACACCCTCTACCACAGTTCTTCATGGAAAAAACAAGAAACCATGCCACACGTGTCCACTTCCACAGTATACGTGGGAAAAAAGTGTAAGTAATGTTTGGTGTTAGGATTTTTAGTATTCTCTAGTTTAAGCACACGAGATAGTGTGTGTGTAACAGAAGAACAAACACTTATGAAAAATGTAATATAATAAACACAATAGAGATAATATTATAATGATTGTGTTTTGAAGGCTCTATGTTTTTGAAATTCATATCCTGACTCCTTAGAGTAAAGAAATTGCAGTTCAAGTCCGTATATTGATGTTATCTCGAAAACAGAGTATTTCAACTCTAGATTATGGATTCCAGGTACTGAAATATTATTCTTCTTGGTTTTAAAGAGATTCGAGGAAGCACATCAAGGCATCCTCTAATTTGTTCTCCCAGATGATCTCCCTGAAGCTATTAGGTTCACAGATTAAGTGATGGTGTTATCCTTATTCTACATATATTTCATGTAATTTATCCAACCCAACATGATTCTTTTTATCACAATCTTATATTTTATTTTATATTCATGAGGTGGGATAATAAGAATAATAAAACCACGTGCAGTCTTCCTCGTACCTCAAACTATCTCCAGATATGTTCTATAGATATGTCTACAATCAGCATTAATTAATGTCGGAAGCATTAAATATACCAAATATAACTATTAGAATAATCTTAAGAAAATTGAATGAGTATATAGTATATGGGTATAGGTATCGGTAGAATGGCAGTAGTAGCCTTATAAATGGATGGATTCATCGGTACTCTTCATCGATAAGCTTCATCTGTAAGCTTCATCAGTTGGCTTCATCAGTAGGTTTCATTATTAGGCTTCATCAGTAGGATTCATTGGTAGGCTTAATCAGCAGGCTTCCCATATTTAACCTTATAGCAGTTACCTGTTAACGGTGGCTTTGTACTAGTAACCTCTAGTAGTAACATTTATTGGTAACCTCTAGAGGTAAAATTCCAGTCGTAAATTTGTGTGGTAACCTCTAGCAGTAACCTTCTAGCGATAACCTCAAGCAGTAACCATACTGTGGTAACCTCTAGTGGTAACCTTATAGAAGTAACCTCTAATAGTAACCTCTATCGGTAGCCTATATCGGTAACCTCCATCAGTAACATCTATCGGTAACCTCTTAATCTGTAACCTTCCCAAAAGTAGCCTCAACCTATGAATTAAACATAAGGTAGTTAACCAAGACCTTCATATCAGTGAACTTTTACTTAGAAAATTTTACACTATAAAATTGATCATAAAAATTAGTTAGATTGATAATACATAATTGTTACATTATAAAAAATATAAAAACTAATGAAACATGATTATAATATAAATGAAACATGATTCAGGATAATCAAAACAGGCGAGTCGAACAGATATAATTAAGGTATGTTTGATATAAAATTAAAATAATCATAATTAATTCATAAATTTCATATATATCACATATAAATAATATATCCCTTATTATTCAAAACCATTAAATGAGGTAAGGAAAAAAAAATGACAACAATATGTTGGGCTGTAGTCCACCATACACACGAATGATGATTTTGTAACCCATTTGGTGGAAGTGTGTGTTAGTTTTGGTTATAAAAATAAACAAATCTAAGTATATTTAATATTCTAATGTTTTTATATAATAATTATATAAACAATTTTAATGGGTTTGAGGAATAAATAAGGAAGAAGCGTTCTTTAATGAATGTTACCTATTATGGAGGTATGTTCTTTTGGTTTTCACCAATTACATTCCTTGGTTGGATTTATGACCAAATTAATGATTATAACATGATATGGGGAATTAGAGATGTTATTTGGTTTGGTATTTTCTATTCCAAATGGATTGAGTGGTTTGAAGAAGCGAGGTGGATTATTTGAGTAGGAGTGTCATTATTTTAAATACTCAAAACTATTTACTATTGGGAGGTCAATCTTACCTCAGGTTGATATAAAACAGATAATTAAAGGTTTTAAGGGATTATATGGTCGATTAAAACCAAAACCACCAATTTTTACAAAAGTTTTAAACATTTTGTTCCCAAACTCTTAAGATACTATATTTTACCATTTTTGTTTTTCATTATGTTAACTAGCTTTATAACCCAATTAATTTATTTTTTTTAAAAAAAAATTATAATGATCCTTATTATAAAATTTGGATTCATTGATTTCAAATATGATATCTAATTTATAACATATAAACCCTATACATGTTGTTAATTAATCTTGACATAATCGTATGTAAATAGAAAAACAATGTTTTAACCGTAACCGTGCTAACCATGTTTTTTCTAATTAATAGTTAATGAAATCATTATAATATAAAAAATTGGTCCATGATTGGACCATATTATATATTTATTTGTATCTAAAAATAACTGTACATAATATAGGTTTTTTAGTAATTTTAAATCAATTAATAAAATAGAATTTATTATAAAATGACATTAATGTCTATTTAGACATTATTCATTTAATTTAAATAAAAAAAATAAAAAAATGGAAATTGAATCCATTATGTTCACACACAGTTAAGATGGCTTGTTCATATAGGAAAATAATTTAACACAATAACGAATTAAATTTACTTCACTTTTATTGTTTTTTGTATCATTTGATTTATTTAATTATTAACTAAATAATTAATGTGCTGGAATTTTATAAGAATTTAATGTAATTGTATCATATATAAAAAATTAAAATAAATTATAATTATAAAAAACTCATTTATCTTCAAAAATAATATTTATAACCTAATTTTTGTAGTTTCTCCTATTCCAATTCTTTATAGAAATTAAAATTAAGAAATATAAATTTTTTATATTTTTCTTTACTTAACTTATTATATGGGTTTATTTCAGGGAAAAAATTTCCTCAAACTTAAAAAATTAATCCCTAAGGTCAAAGTGTATATATATTTTCCATACAATGGGTTATTGAATTTTTTTGGGTCATTATTATACATTATCTTCTATGTTTAACCACCAAATAATCATGTTTTTATCTTAATCACTAGAATTAATTATTATTTATTTCACAAATCAATTTGGTCAAAAATTGAGTTGGATTTATTATAAATTATAATTTTAATTATTCTAAATATGTATTTTTTTCCTAAATTTAACTCACATTAATACCAGATTTTACTTTAAAATTAATCTCATGGACTTGATGAGTAAGTGAGTTTTTAAACAGAAAATGTTCAAAAGTTTATAATGTTTTTATGTACAATTTAAATATTATATTTTTCTTAATCTTTGAAATTTTATTAATTCATAAAAAATTGAATGAATTATAATTTTGAAAAATATTAAATATAATCTTACCATATAAATAATTTGAACGAAAACAAAGTTTTCAATTGAAACTCGGGTTTTTACTATTCTTCACAAATGAAAATTCTTATAAAAAACACCATCACTTCATCCTAAGATAATTTTGAGATTAAATTTTCAATAATAATGTTTATTTTGTACAATAAAATTTATTAAAGATTCAAAATTTTGTTTTAAAACAAGTGCACCATTAAAAGGTTGTAAAATTTCCTTTTTAAAAAATACATATTTTTATGCATAAAATTGGATTTATTCTTATCTCTTACCCAAGAAATCACATAATATGAATGTAAAATAGTTGATTAAATATAAAATATATAAATTTCATTAAAATAGTTCATCAAAAGTGGGTTTTCGACTTATTGAGATAAAACATGTTTGTGCATAGAAAAATATTTTTTTAGAAAAGGAATTTATTTATTTTTAAATAGTTATTACTTTCATTTATAATTAACTAGTTGAAAAAGAATTAATTTTTTAAAAATTCATAAACAAAATTTTCATAATTTATTTAATTTTTTTCATACCATAAATTCCAATAGTTATGTTATAAATATATTAATTTTTTAATACAATTATAAAAAAGTATATTCTAGTACTTAAAACTCAGTCTTATGTGTAACACAATATATCAATGGAACTCCAAATTTCATATAGGAAAATCTAAAATCAGTGTTGTTTTCACCAAAATATTTACATGGTGTATTTTAAAACCTAATACATTAAATAAATTTAATTTATTCAAAAAAAAAATTCATAAAAAAGGGTTTTTACAGTTGCTATTTGTGAAGATATTTTTGAGAGATATTGAAAATCATTCATGAAATAAAAAGATTGTGTGTCTAGTCAGAAAGGAAAATAAACCTTTTTAGTAACTGGACTAGTATTTCTGAAATTTATTTCATATTCATCTAAAAATATGTAATATATATATATATATATGCAAATTATGTGTTACTATAGATGTGGAGGTTTCCACTGTGCCACTATTTTTCTCATAAAATCAATATCTTTGATGAAATTCTTCACAAAAGAAACCGCTCTCAAATATTTATATATCAATAATTTTATCTCTATCTCCCTAATTTTTTATCTAGAAAATTTTAATAATTGAATTTTCTAAATGTATGTAGAATTTGTTTTCCACATGTCACCCCTTAATTGGATAATCAAACCACCTAGTAAACATTAATTAACATTTATAAATTAAATACAAATTTCTTAAAATTGGATATGGATTTTGAATTTTGAAAATATACTAGATTTTCCATCTTTATAGTGTGACCACCATTATTATAACTTATCACTCATTAAGATTCATACGTTGTGGCATGATGTACTTCAGCAAGAAATAAACTATGACCATCATTTAAAACCATCATATTAGTGTGGATTCTATTATTTAAAACTTTTGAAACATATTACTTTGATATTTTCAAATTTCATCAAAATAGGGACACATTATTTAATAATATATAGATTTTAGTGAGATACTTATTGTCTTCATCCCTTCTAAAACATTACACACAAAATATGGTGTAATCTGAAGATCCCTCAAAATATATAATTACACTGATTTTCATGGATAGATACTATGTCATGGATCATTCACAAAAATCATTCTCAATTATTATATATAATTTATTTTGTCATGATGATGTTACTTATGGTGTGAATCCTTCATAAATCATAAATAAAAGCATGAAACAATTTTATAGAATCTTCCCTATGTTGTGACCCACATTAATATGATATAGATGTGAACCTTGTGGTGTGGATTCCAAAACTTTTAACAATATAAATCCAATTTAATAAAATTCTCAATGTAAAAAAATAAATTTTTATTGTGAATGAATCACTTTAGTGAAAACCAACTCTGAACTAGCTCTCAGATATTCTAAATATTGTTCAAACATCACCAAGTCTTATGTTATGAAAAATATTTTTAACACAATATGATTCCGACCCTGATTGGAAATAAGCACAATATAATCACCAAATATGAACTTCAATCACCTTGGTTCCATACCTCTCCATTTATCTAACATACACAACTATTGCTAACCCTGGTTCCAACATTCTCCCCTTCTATGTTTGATGGAAACCCAAAATGTCTCAAGAAAAATTACAATTTAGGAAGACTAGTAGAACAATAGAATAACCAATCTATCACTATAATTATATGTGATGTATTATCAATTTATAAAACAAAGATAATTCTACTCGTACCATTGAAGTTCATCTCATTCAAATTTTATACAACTTGGTAATTAATTTTGAAATATAACCCCATATTTCAAACTATTTATGTTATTAAATAATCTCACATGAATAGAGTGTATCTCATCCTATCATCATAACATGTAATCCCCCACAAAGGTAAGATCCCCCTTCATATGAGAATATAAAATTTTAATTTCATTTTCATACCATTTATCCCTGTTGGACAATAAACCCAAAGGGAAATGTCTTGGAAAATAGAAGTATCCAAGTTATACATTAGATACATATATGGAGATAATATTTTCCAATCATTTTTGATGTTTATGGATGTGTTCAAACACCAGTGCTTCTCAAATACAAGTGTGTCCAATTGTTTTGTTAATATTACTAAAACATTTTGATTTTCAATAATATGATCATGCTTTACGATTCCATACTCAGGATTTTCATTAATAAAATGATATCAGATATAAATAATCTTCATGAAAAAATATTATACAAGATTATTCATCTTCCTAATCACACTCTTCTTATCACCATGAACTACCATGGGAACATTCACATTTTCTATGATATCATCTAGTAATTATTCAATTAATGAAAATTGTACACTTTTTAAATAAGATGTATTCCATTTCATACATTCATAGTGAAGTAATTTATTTATTATTTATATGCCTACTAATACACATTCACTTGATAAATAATTCCATCTAATTTTCTATTTTTGTACCCATATCATATCCATCCCAATCCACATCCAAATCTACATACCAGCTTTCATCGTTTCCTACAAAATACAAAAACCATGATCAAATATACATTGAATTCACCTCAGGATTCATTTTATAGCTATTCCATATTCTTCCTTTGAAAAAAAATTTAATAACAAGACCAATATATTTTATCATTGAAAATATTTGGATTCAACATTTTATGATACAAAATACATCCAATAATCTTCTAGTAAGGAGTTAAATCAAAATATTTTCTATCTTCATGCTTCCCAATCTTGGGACCTCTCAATCATCCTCATCCATGTTAATTAAAACTGTCTTTCAAAACATTATTACTATTTTAGACTATGGTTTAATTTCATTTATACATTTGTTTGAATTTTTATAAGATGTTTATAAAGGAATCTTTTCATCGTTTTCCAAACAAGGTCCTTTTTAACCTTTTCGACAAAATTAAGGTAAGAATGTATTTTTTTTAACTTATACGGTAGGTGAGGCTATTTTCCACCATTATAAAATCGTCGAAGCTTCCCTGACAAGATTATAAGAATATTTTAAAAGTAAAATTTTCCTTTTATAATTATGCTAATTTTAAACGATTTTAAAAAAAGAGATAATTCTCTCAAATAGTTTTGTTTTCATCTATGTCAACATCTTTTGATGGATTTTAAGCTTATTTGAACTTGATTTATTATGATACAAAACTTCCATATTGTATTGAAGGTTTTGTGATATGTTTTACAATGGATGTGTTATTTTTATACCATTCATGGTTAATGGAGAAAGTATTGACATTTCATATGCTAGTTTTAATACAAATGTTTATGTAATAACCTGTTCATATGAGGAATGCATTGGACTTAATAAGTGACGGGTGGAGCCCGCTATAGCTCCTCGATGCATCAATAGGTCTCATAAGACAAACTAGTTTCTTGTCATAAGGACTTGACAATATCTTATTTATAGTCTTGGCACAAGGCCTTGACTATATGGTTATGATAGTCTGGCATTATGCATTCCATCGTTATAAAAGTGGTTATTGATATTTCTTGTGATTATTCTATTAGTAGAATTTCCATGTGAATAAGTAAATGGAATTATTTCATTTTATTTCTGCCATATTATGCTGAAGTTCATGTTTAACAGTCTTTTGTTTTAGTTATACATTGCATTAATTGTTTATGCTTATTTATGAAAGTTTCTGCTATATTGTTATCCTTACTGATCATCTGAGCTCACCCATTTCTATGTTTTATTTTTCCCAGGATGTGAAGAAGAATTTTATGAATGACCTGTAGGGATACTATGAGGGGATATGAGTGTGATCTATGGAGACAAGATGTTGTTGTAGTTTTTCATTTTATGATGTAATGTAAACTTTATGAATGTATCTAGTGATTCCAAGGCTATTAAACAAATCGGTCTTCTGAGACATTATCTTTTGTGATCATGCCAATTTTATGTAATAATGCACTGACTCTGGGTAACTGGGGTCGAGGCGTTACATTAACAAAGATTTTTTTTTTCAATAGGCCATCACTTATGCTATTAACTTCCAATAGTAGTGATATGTGACACTTTTAATTACCAAGGTTTTTTCTATGTTGTTCCCAAACTAATTTCTACTTTGAATGAAACCATTTTGTTGAGGTTTTATAAATAAAACACCATATATCTAATTATATGTTTTCCTAGATAAAATTATACTTTATAGGAGGTTTAATATATGGTACTTTTTGGTATAAAGATCTTGGTAGTTCTCTCAGTTTTATCTTCATCTCAACTCAACAAATTGTTTATAAAATTAATTTCTTTCATTTTCTTTAACATGACCCTGATATAACCAATTATACTATAATCATTAACAAGTGAGATAATTTATTTCTCACCATGTGTTCCTGTAACCTTAATGGGGCCACACAAATTAGTTTAAATTATGTCTGAAAGAATTTGACACCCTCTTATCCTTTGTACGGTAATTATTTATCACAATTTTATATCATACACACGCATAAAAATAATTATCCCAATCACATATCAAACATTGAGTACATATTTGAGAAATTCTCTATGATTTTTTGGTGAATATTTTGAAGACTCTGATTCTACAGATTGTTTTTTCTTTCCCTTAAGTGGATACAATTGTTATAAATTCAATCAAATTGGTATAAGTTCTTATTAATTCTACATAATATCATTAATTAGTTTACAACATTTATTTTTATTAATAATAACTTTTGGTTGAATTTTAATTCAATTCATAAGTCATAAATTCAGTTAAGACTCAAAATGTTATGTTTTAGACCAATCAAATAAATTACATTGTTATTTATAAATTTATCTCTAAATAGCCTTTTTATTTTTACTTTAATTGATTTTTAATGCTCTTTAATTTCCAAAATTAACCCTTTTATCAACACATAACTTCAAATTATTTACATGGTTTATGTTCTTGATCTTTTTGGATAAACATCCACTATTAAGAATCAATGTGTTTCTGTTATTTGTTTCTTTGAGATAAATTTTAGCCAATATTTCCTTCTCATTATTATTATTTTCCTTATAATATTTTATGGGGTGATTTGAAACATGGTTTGTTCTCTCATCATTTCAATTATCATAAGTAGTTTGGGCGTAATATAATTCATTTAGTGGGTAAAAATATTCTCTAAAGTAATCATGTTCATTTTCATTACATATATTCCACATTTTTTTCTATAAGGTCAATTTAGACTCCTTTGTTTACTATAATATTTATCCTTAAGAAAAAAGTTATAAAAAAGGTAAAAATGTCCCTAAAAATTATTCCTTAGATAAGGTACATGATATGTTCTTATCTTCTTTCATTAACTCCCATGTGATTCTCACTTCTTTTAGTTTTCCAACTCCTTTAAAAAATTATTTGTATGAGAAATATTTGAATAAGATAGATTCTTCATCAAAGAAAAGTTCTTCCCAATATATCTGTAAATATTTATAGTCTTTGAGGGAATTATTGTTTTGAAAATTCTGAGATTTTGTGAAATATATTTTTTAATTAATTTAAACTTTTTTATATTTTTCATTTCATGCCACAATGAACATAGATTGTGTTATATGAAACCACCAAGTTATTCATTATTTTTATGAAGCACAAAGTCAATATTGTGCTACAAGAGACACTTATATTAGCTTTTAGTACATAAATCACTATTTTTGGATTGTTTTATACACAATTTCAAGTTCTTTTAATAACTTTCGTGACATACAAGACCTATTTTAACAAAACAACAATGAACTATTAATAATATTATTAAAATATTATAATATTTTTCACATAGCTAATAGAATAATGATTATGAATATTATTAATTAAATTATTAAAATATTGATTACACATATACAAAAGAATAATTATTTGGTGACTAATTAACCATAAATTAAAAAAATACCATTCTGAAAATATTTGAAATATTTTGTTGGAAAACAATATTTATGTAGTCAAACATATTTTCCATCAAGAAATTAATTTAAAAACATTTGATACATTATTTAAATTATATATATATATTATTAAACTAATTAACGTTCATCTTATGCGTTTTTTAATGTAGAGATAATAATACATCTAATTTTACACATAAAGATATATGTTTTTCTAAAAGGAAATTTTAGAACCTTTTAGTGGATCACCTCTATTAAATAGATATTTTGACTCTTTTATACATTTTATTTATAAAAATGAAGTTTATTTTATAATGTGAAATGATAAAATTATCTTAGGATAAATTTTTGGTGTTTTTTGGAGAAGTTTTATTTATGGATGAACAGTGAAAATACTGAATTTTAATTCATAACTGCATTTTCATCAAATTTATTTACATAATTAAAATATATTTTAAATTTATATTTATTTATATTTTGATAAATAATAAATCTATTATTAAAATATAGGTTATTTTAATCAATTTCACTATGAAATTAGATATAAAAACATTCCAAACTTTTTAACATTTTCACATTAACAACATATTGTCTCGTTCCATTTAAAATATTATTTTTAAATTAATTTATTCTAATTATATGTTTAGATTTAGTAAAAAATGAATTTAATATACCTAATCTTAATAATTTATAATTTCGGGTAAGTTTAACTTTGTTTTTAGATAAAATTATTAGTGAATGTAATTAAAATTAATTATAACTATTAAGGTTAAAATTAGTTTGCTTAGTTTTTAAACATTAAATTAAGTGTAAGAATAACCTATAAATGTGTAAAAAATCCATTCCATGTTCTAATTTATACCATTATATCCCTTTTATAAAACTTTGACCACTATTGGAGGCATATGATGTAAGAGAGTCCTCTAAATAGTGTTTTTCCTTTTTCAATTACAAGAATTCCCCTCTTCCACTATAAAGTGACACTCACCCCATCACCAATTCTAACATTTAATGCCATTTGTATAATATAAAAATACATAAATAATCTCCCATGTTCCCTCATCTTATCCTAGAATCCTCATTTTGGGTATAAATCAATACAAGTATGTTCTTTGGTGAAAATCAAAAGGAATTACCCAAAGAAGAGGTAACATCTCTCAATGAGAACTTTTGTTTTATTTCATTCTACAACCACTAAATTATTATTATTTCATGATTATATAATAAACTTATTATATTAAATATAATGATATTTTTCTATATTAATGTTTCATCCTAAAACTATATACACTTCCATCAAATGGTATACACAATCATCCTTCATGTGTACAAGGCACTACCGCCTCGCGAACCGATGTCATCTGTTCTTCCATTACCACCTTTGAAGGTTGGTAATAGTGATGGAATTACTTTATTTATATGATATATAATATATTTATCGTTTATTTATTCATATTAAATTATTATATTATACATAACTTAATTATTTCCATTTTTTAGAATATAATAACATCGTTTGTTGATGTGTGGACTACCGCCTCTTTAAGCGATGTGATTCGTTTAAAATTTACATAGAATGTATTAAGAATGGGTTTAGTAAATTTATATGATATATATAAAATAATAATTAAACTCTAAATAATATATATATATATATATACATATAATTCATTTACTTTATTTCTATCAACATGACACGAAAATGGAAACAACATTCATGCATATGTACAACATGCCATTTCCAGGAACTATGTAATCCATTTCATATTTTTAAATTTTATATGTTACTATAAATACTTATTTGTTGAATATATAAGATATTTATATCATGTAATAAATTCTGGTACTAATTATATCATGATCTATGTAATATGATCAAGAATGGAAAGTCAAAACATATACAAAAAACAAAGTGGTTATTACCCAAAACATAACTTTAACATGAAATTGTTCATAGAACAGTAATATAAAGTCCTAATAATATAATATATGGTACTATATATAATAATACCGTTCTTGGGTAGATTTATAAAAAACATATATTTATTAGACATGAGTTTTGAACATATACGAAGAATGTCAAGACATAATGTATGGGTTTTCTCATCTCACTTTTATTTATGTGAGATATATTCTATATTCCCCACATATTCTTGTTGAGTAGTGTATATATTTACCTATGAAATTTTATATCATGATTTTAATTTTTTTCATGATATTAAAAGTTTCAATTTATATTATTCTTTCACGGATCTCATGATTTGATGGTTACTTAGGTAGTAAGAGGATTTCTAGGCTCTCTTTTATTTATGTAGGGATTATGAAATATTATCCAATTATTTCCATTATATTATGTATATAATTACCATTAATGTATCATAATAATATTATCATTAAAGTTATTATTATTTATGAATCCATTTTTGATATTTTGTTCATGGGGTTTACGGTTCCAATGCTACAAAATCGGTAAAGTATTTTTTGTCTCAATTTTCCTTCTTTAAGAAACTTGTGATCTCATGAACCTATATTCTATTACAAGTAGTAAATAATGAAAATTTGACATTTTATATCATGTGTATACTTATTTTCAAGATATTATATTCTTCTTGTAATGTTAATATTTTATGTGGTTTATGATTCCATGTTACCAATGTTGTAAGAGTTTATTACTACTTTTTCATCATTTATAGGGATTGTTTATTATTATGCTTCCAATAATGGAATATTATGATTAATATTTTAAGAATTATTGTGAGTTTTATTATACTATGTTTATTAATGATATATTCTTGTAATATTTACAATTTACAATGCTTTTTTACTTAATATAATTAATAAAATGTTTTTAGGAAAATCAGACTTCATTTCTATTTTTGGTCTGAAATCTATTTTCCCCCAAAACCATGTATTCTAAAAATGTTTCAAAAAATGTTTTACTAATTATTTTTTAAAAAAAATTTTACCCATGTTTTAACTTATTTTTTTTAAAGGAATATTCTTGATATTTTTTTATTAGTTAACTTTTCTAATCTTTTTATGGTGAAAAAGGAATGTTCGACATGTATGGATTTACCCACCATTGTGACCATAATTTCCTTGAATCTTCCTTTGAAATTTAACAAGGTTAGATTTAAATAATGTTTTTCCAAATATTATGGAAATTTGTTTATTTTCAAATATTCAACTATCAGTTTTCAAGGTTATTTTCAAAGAGGAAGGTTTTTAAAAGATGTTTTATGATTTAAAAATAATTTTTTAAAGAGGAAAGGGAATTTTATCAATAAAATTTTCAAATAATTTTTAAAATCTCCCTTTATATATTTTTCGAAGTTGTTTTTAAAGAAAATCATTTTGAAAATGTTTCATGTTTTAAAAAGTGGTTTTCAAAGAATGGCTATTTTTCTTTAGAAATGTTTCATGAGATCTTTCAAAATCTTTATACATATAAGCTGAAATAATTTGATAGATTTTATCCATTAAAGGGTATAAAATCAAGGGACACCATTATTATTATTTCTTTTAATGGATTATGTTTATAATGACAAGTTGTTTCTGAAACCCTTTTCACTTCCACGAGTTATACAATGATGAACCCATTTCCTTTCATTGGATATGATATAATGAATTGGTTATAAAACCTATCTATTTTCATCAGGTTATGATATTATGAAAAATTTATAATACCCAATTCATTTGATGGGTTATAATATGATGTTTATGAAACCCATCTCTTTTTTACGGTCCATGACATGATGTGTGTTTTATTATCTTATGGAACATGTATTTATGATTTCATTTTGTGATGGGTGGGACCTCTATCACTATCTAATGCATTGGGTAATGGTAAATATTTTATAAGATCAAAGGTTACATATGAGGGCATCCCAAACCTGTAAAAAGTTTATATAAGAGAGTTAATCCCAAGCCCCTTACAATAGGGTATACCAGATGCCATCCCAATCCCATACCAAGAGGGTTTACGGGGGGTAACCCCAGCCCATAACAAGAGGTTAAATGGGAATGAATCACAAGAATTTAATAAAAGGATACATAATAAGAAATCCCAATATTGAAATATGAAGGTATGTGGGAGGGAATCCCAATCCCTTAACAATAGATTAGATGGGAGGAAATACTATTCCCAACACATGATAATACATGGGAGGTCATCCCAATCCCGAAGATGGTATGTAGGTGATTATTCAAATCATGACATGTTATGAGGGTCTTGTTAGGTATCCTTGACATAGTATTTTCAATGCTTATGTGAATACAGAAATTTCCTGCCTTATTCCTATGTTATTCTCTTATGAATTATTCCATTTATTCCCTTGCGATTCATGTATTATGAACAACCAATATTTATGTTGTGACACTAGATTATGACCTTTTATATACAAGGTATAATCCTCTTATGTTTTGATCATGTTCTTATACCCTTATTCTCATTTTATTCTTATATATCTCCCATGTTTACCCTTACTTATCATCTGATCTCACCCCTATCGTATGACTCATTTCCTTATGTTTTGATGAATTATTTTATGTTTGAGTAATAACGTAGAAGATCCCGAAGAGAGATATTGAATATATTTTTCCCAGTTAGAATATTATGTTTCTAATTTCCAAAATACAATAAAATATTATAGTTTTCATGGTTGAACTTCTGTATATGCTAAAAATTCTTCTAAAATGAGGCAATATCCATATATGTTAATCTGGGTTATCTATTGTTGGTATCAAATAAAATTTTTAGTTTACCTTTGAAAACAACGATGATAAAACTTTAGTGATATCCCTAGGGTTATTTATAATTATATTTCTAGGGATTTATCTACGGATAAGACTAAGGCATCGTAGATTTAAAATTAGGTTCCATGATTTAGGAATAATCTATATAAATTTTAATTATAATGTGGTTTTATGATATGATAAGTGTTTCTCACACTATTCTTTCAGTGCTTAGTCAATAGAGGGAAGTATAAGTAATTGGGTTAACATTAAATGTATCAGAAGTGGAATGTATGAGAATTATACAAATCAATATCCTAAGGGGAATTGCCATGAATAAAATCAGGAGGGTGGTATGAGTATTGGTTATATTACTGAAGATAATGAGACCGCAAATGAAATGTGAAAGGTATGAGATGTTCTAAAAGTAGTGTTTACATTAAACATAAGAAGATTGATTAAATTGAGGTTGATAAAACTTAATAAATGATTCATATTTCATATTATAGGAAAGGGAAATTAAGTAATAAGATGATAAATCCTAAGTAATGGTTTATGAATAAAGTCAGATGATTGAGGTGTATATGTATAGGAATTCAATAATTATATTATATGAATCATGAAGTATGTGTTTTCCATTAAGTATTTGAAAAAATATATAATTGTACTGGTGAACTTGAAAAGGGATTTAATGAGATGGTGATATTTTTTTAAGGTATGGTAACCCAAAATGTGGCCCTAATGCTGAGAAAATTGTTTTTAGCTTGTATGAAAAGATGATTTATATGGATAAGGTAAATTGGATAGTACTGATTACCCTGGAATATATTATTTATTTGTTGAAAAAGTTCTATATGTTCTCATGGATAATGTTTAAAACTTTTTTGTTATATTTTTGGAATACATATAATAATATTTTTAATAAGAAATCATGCTTGTTTCCAATAATGATTTATGGTAATTAAGGTTATTACTATATTTAAAGAGAATATATGATAAAGGTATTCACATGTTTGGATTGTGAAAATCGAGAGCTAATTTATGATATACTTGGTTAATGTTAAGCTTATCTTGATAAATATAGTGACCTTATTTATAATGTTTTTATTTTCATCATTTTGGAGGGTTATAAGGTTTACCATTTATGTAATGGTTTAAGTTAAACATCATTTTAGGTTTTAGAAATTAAAGTATTATCTCACCATATGAGGATTTATGCATATTGGATAACCTATGATAGCCATTTTGATGTGATTTTAAGTAAATATCGATGGAATTACTTATTATTTTATTTATGGATCTCATGATCTATTTATTCTTTAGGAATAAAAAATTCATCTTCATTACCTGGAGTGTGATTTGATGAAGAAATTGATCAAGATATTAACAATGGGTGATATTGTGAATATGAAATGGAATCAAAACAAGTAAATATATATTCTTGTGAAAAATTATTCTACTCTAGGAATAGGATATTGAAAAACATTTATCCTGACTCACATATTTTCATTAAACCGATGTCCTTTGAGGCCCTTAACATTCCATTAATTTTTCAATTTCTTGTGATAATGATCTTTATCACTCCATATAATTATTTATGATTTTCTTACATATACAATATTTACTTTCCACCTATGTTCTCTTACGTGGATACCTAGTTATGAGTTACTTTGGGTAACCATTATGGGTCCAACATTCTTTTTTTAAAGGAAGTATTAGTATTCATTTATACGATATGGGTTTATATGAAAAAACTTCCACGTATTAAACATTTGATAACACAAATGAATTTAGTGGGTGAATTTATTTTAAGGGGGTATAATGTAACAACTTGATATTTAGTGTTTTTTGAATTAATTTAATTTGTTTTGATATTTTTCATTTCATGCCACACTAAACATATCTAGTGTTATATGAAAGAAAAAAGTTATTCTTTATTTGTATGAAAAACCAATTCGAGCATGTTCTACATGAACCACTAACATTATATTAAAATACATAAAATAATATCTTTGTCTTGGGATTTATACAATGTCTATTTCCTTCGAAACATTGTGTGACACGTAAGACCTAGTTTTATCAAACTACAATGTAATATTAATAATATTATGAAAATATAATTATATTAATCACCTAGATGTTGGAGAGAATGTTATGAATAAGATTAATTAAATTATTAAAATATTGTATTCACATCTATATAAGAAGAAATACTCAGTTATTAATTAAATATAAATAAAAATAAAAACCTTTTGAAAAAATAGGAAATCTTTTGCTAGAAAACTATATTTATGCAATCAAACACGTTTTACATCAATAAATTAATTAAAAAACTTATAATAAATTATTTTAGATATATATAGATATTATATTCATTAAAATAATTCATTTTTATCTTATGTGTTTTCTAGACAATATAAAATAATAGAACCAATTTTATGCATAAACGAACATATATTTCTAAAAAGTAATTTTACTATTTTTAATGGCATGAATATATTAAATATAATTTTTTACACTTTTTTAAATAATATTTGATAAAATAATATAAATTTTTTAATAATTAAGTTCAAAATCAATTGAGAGTGATTTTTTTAGTATTTTTGTTAGAAAGGTTTTTTATGAATAGTGACAAATACTGATTTATTATTCAAAACTGCATTTTCATCAAATTTATTTATATAGTTAAATTATATTTTAAAGTTTAATTAAAGTATATTAATATAAATTAAAAATATATTAATACAATTTAGGTAATTTTAATTAATTTCACATTGAAATAATATATAAAACATTTTCAAACTTTTGAGTATTTTCACTTTAAAACCCCTTTGTCTCATCCCTTCTATGGGATTAATTTTAAATGAATTTATGAAACATTTGGGGTTAGAATTTGGAAAAATGGATTCAATATTTTTAATAAGAATAATTTTTAATTTATTTTTAGTTAAACATAGTTTTTTAACAAAAATATCATTGGAGGTACTTATAATTAATTACAACGATTAAAGTAAAAATGAGTTTACTTAGTGGTTAAAATTTAACTTAAGGGTAAAAATAACCTAGAAATATGTCCAAAATAAATTGTATGGATATATTTATACCATATAATAACTTTTAATAACATTTAACGTTATTTTATTCACATTATGTAAGAGATACCTTTTAATAGTGTTTGTCTTTTTGTAATTATAAGATTGCAGCTCCTCCTCCACTATAAACGAGAACTCTCCCCCTCACTTATTAATGCCCATAAAGACCTTTTATACTATAAAAAACTAAAAAATAAGTTCCTAACTTATGTAATATCATCCTATAAGTCCCAATTTATAGATAAATAAAAAAACCATAGTTCTTTTGCGCAAACAAAAAGGAATTACCCAAAGAAGAGGTAACATCCTTCGACAATCAAGTTTGTTTTATTTGTTTCTCCAAACAATAAGTTATTATTATTACATGATTTTATAATAACATAAATATCATAAATATAATATTTTTTTTAATATTAAGGGTTCTACCTACACCTATACGCACTTCCATCTATTGGGATTCATAATCAATGTTCGTGTGTGTGGAAGAGTATCTCCTTGAGAATCGATGTCGTTCATTCTTACATAAACACCTTCAAAGGATGATATTAATGATATAATGAATGTTTTTATATGATATATATATATATATATTATATTTATGAATTATTTATGATTATATAATTATTATATAACACATACCTTAATGATTTATATTTTATGGGAATAAGATAACTTCATTTGTGGACGCGTGGACTACCACCTCCACAAAGCGATGTGATTCGTTCACACATTACATTGAATGTATTAAGTAAACGTTTAGTGAATATATATGATATATATGACATAATAATTCTACTATAATGTTAATATATATATAATCAATCTAATTACTATCATTCAATAGGGAAATAAAATGGAAACAACGTTTAAGGGTGGCTTACCGTCTCCATGAACGGTGTATTCCAGTTCATATTTATATATTTTATAGATTATTAAATATAAATTTATACTGAATATTTATGTTATTTATATAATGTTTTAAATTCTTAAAATAATAAAATCATGATCTATGAAAGAGTATCATGAACAACAAGTCAAAACATATATGAAAACAAAGCCTTTATTACCCGAAATGTATCTTTAAAATGTAATTGGTAATAAATGGGTAATAAGAAGTAATAATAAAATAATATATGGTACTATATATTACGATATTGTTATTTTTTATATATATAATAAACTTATATTTATTTTTTTGTAGTTTTTAATGTGTATGAAGAAAATTAAGACTTAAGGTGTGACTTTTCTCATCTCACTTTCATTTTTGTGAGATATATTTTATATTCACCACTTATTCTTATTATGTGGTGTATATAATACCCTATTACATGATATATCATGAATTTACTTTATTTAATGATATTAAAGGTTTCAATTGATGTTATTATTTCATGGATCTCACGATTCAAAAGATACTCATGTAGTTAGGGGATTTCTAGTCTTACTTACATCTCTTGGAAGCCTATGTCATATTCACCACTCATTTCTTACTAATGGTGTATATAATGACCATGAATGTATTTTATTATCATTTTACTTAAATTTATAGGAATTAACATATAAATTTTAGGATCTTTGTTTCATGGGGGTTTTGACTACAAATTTACCAAATCAGTAAAGTATTTTTATCTTAATTAATTTCATTGAGACACATGTTACATCATGAAACTATATTATTTTAGATGTTGTATATATTTACCCTATTAAAGGTTATAAAATGAGTCTTATTATTTACCTGATATTAAATTTTTCATTCAATTTTATTCTTTCATTGTAATTATGATTGAATGTTACCAAGGTGGTAAGATTTTATTGCTACAATGTCATTATTTACCAGGATTATTTATGGTTATGCTTCCATTGAAGTAATATTTTACAATCCATCTCCCAATACTTCTCATGAATCTTATAATGCTCTAGATATTAATGATATATTCATATAATAGTGCCATTTTCCCACTATTTGGTATTTATGATAATTAATAGAATGTTTTTAAAAAAATATGACATTATATCGCTTTTTGGTGAGAAATCTATTTCCCCCCAACACCATATCTTCTAATTTTTTTAAAAAAATTGAATTAATAATAATTTTAAAATAAATTTTTACCCATTTTTTTCATTTTTAATAAAAAATTATTTTAAAATGATTATTCTTTTCATTTTATGACCAAGACACTTTTTTAATGTTTTTACGGTATAAAAAGAATGTTGGACATATATGGATTTACCCGCCATCATGAATATCATTTACTTGAATATTACTTTTAATTTCTACAAGGATATTTTAAAATAATTTTTTTGACTAATATTCCATAAATTCATTTTTTAAATTTGTTTTCAAAGAAAACGTTTCAAAAAAAATTTGACATTTAAAAAGTTTTTAAAAAGATTTTCAAACATTCCTTTATCATTTTTCATGGTTATTTTTCGAGAGAAAGGTTCTCAAAATGATTTATTATTTTTTTTCAAAGATTAATGTATAATATCTCATGAAATGTTTTAAATTATTTTCAAGACATCCCTTCATAATTTTTTAAAAGTGTTTTCTGAAGAAATGAATATTCAAAATGTTTTTTGTTTTATGGAGTGATTTTCAAAAGATTATTATTTTTCTTAAGAAATTTTCAACACGACCTTTTAAATTTTTTTTGCTTCTACACTGACATTCTTTGATATAGTTTATTATTTAATGAGGATAAATCCTATGGAAAACATGATCTTATTATTTTTTAATGGTTTATTTTTTGATGATTATTTGACAATGAAACTCATTTCTCTTCCACGAGTAATATGTTGAGACCTAATTTTTTTCTGTGTTATTCTATAATGAATTGATAATGAATCCTGTATCTTTTCCCTAGGTTATGATTTTATGAAATATTTAGAATTTATATTTCTTTTCATGGGTTATGATATGATGTTTATCAAACCCATCATTTTTGTGGGTCTTGATATGATGAGTGTTTTATTTCCATTTGGAACACATATGAATTATTTTATAATTTGATGGGTGTGACATTTATATCCTACCAATGAATTAGGTAATGGTAAATGTTGTATGAGATAAAAGGATAAACATATGGTAATCCAAATCCGATAACAAGAGGATATTTGAGAGGGAATCCCAAGCATGTAAAAAGATAGTATAGGGAAGGGAATCCCAAACCTGGAAGAAGAGGGTGTATGAGAGGTCATCCCGAGCCTGTAATAGAGGGTGTATGGGAGGGAATCCCAATCATATAATAATAAGGCAAATGGAAGTGAATATGAATCCCATAATAAGACGGTAAACTGAAGGGCATCCCAAGAACGAAATAAGAGGGTACAAAGGTTGTAATCCCAGGACTGTAATAAGAGGGTACACGGGTGGGATTACCACGCCTGAAACAAAATAGTACCAAGGAGGTCATCCCAAGATTGATGAAGGTACATGTGTGATTATCATAATCCTAACATATTTTTAGGGTCCTGTTACATATCCATGGCATTTGATATTCTATGTTTATGTAAATACCACAATTCCATGTATTATTCCTATGTTATTCTCTAATGATTTATGCTCTTAATTACCTTATTATTCATGTCTTATTAACTAACACTATATATTCTATGGAACATTATTATAACATTTGATATGTACGGTATGATATTATAATGTTATTATTATGTTATCCTACCATTATTATCAGGTTATTATTACATATCACCATTTTGACCCTTACCTAGCATCTATGATCACCCCTTTATTATGTTTCATTTTCCTAGTTTAAGAAGAAAGGTTTTGAGTTTGAGTACTAGAGGGGAATATCTTTAAGGTAGATGTTGAATATATTTTAAAAAGTTAGATGATTATGTATCTAAATTTTCAAATACACTAACCTATTATGGTCCTCAGTTATATAATTTTGTAATGTGATGGATTTTCATTTAAAATGATGTAATATCCATATATGTTAAGCCTGGGTTGTTATATTGGTTCTTGAAATGTTCTTAAAATTTGACAGTAATTTTCATCATTCTATTTACATATGTGTTTCATAAAAATTCTTTTATGTTTGGATGTCTCTCTATCCTAAACATCGCACCTTTTCCCATATTCATGAAAGGTTGTTCACTTATAATCATATAATCATGCCTTATACCTCATTTTTCTGTTTCTATCAATTCCTTATCAAATAATTTTCCAAATTGATAGTTTTTTCCAACCATCATCTTTTGATTAAACTTTATATTTTTTCATAATATCGCAACCTATTATTCCTGGGATTAATCCATTTTTATTCTCTCTTTGTTTTGAGCATTTTAGTAATCAATCACCTTTTCTTGTTCCTTGATTTGTACCCTAAAATGAAATACTTATGTAGATATAGTTTATAAAAATCAATTATATTCCAATATAGTCTATTTATAAGTAATTTTTCTTTGATTTTTTCAACATACTCTGGTGATTCCTTTAGTATCACACTAATTTTTATTTTCATCCACTTTATATTAAGCTCCACAAGAGAACCTCCAGGTTATACTTTTTAATCAACAACACCTTCTAGTTATTATACTTTCTTAGTTCCAATTTTTTTCTTCTCAACCATTTTCATTATTACATCCTTCGTAGGATAGATAAATTCATCCTCTTCATATTCAATGAACTTATTTTATTATTCTTATTTACATAATAAGTTTTCAATTTATTTTTTTAGTTGAATTACTTTATTTGAAGATTTAAAAATAGGGAAACATTTTCTTCTATTTTTTATGATTTATCTTTAAACTTCTCTATCATTTTTCCCTATAAACCTTATAGTGATATGAACAAATTTCCTATAATTAAATCACAATAAGGGTGTTTTCCCTTTAAACATTCACCTCACATAAATCTTCTCTCCATAAAGGATAGGAACTCATCGGTCACATCTTCTTACACTTATCCAAAATAATTTAGGTAAATAATATCCAAATCCTTGAATTATATCACCATTTATGAATTGATTGGAGGTCCTTTTGGGATAACCTGAATTTCATAAGCAACCATATTTCTATGAAGATCATCAAGAGAGAATTTGGAAATATCATTTTTCAAGTGCCAATACTATTGGATTATATAATTGTGGAAATATTATGATAATATTCTTCATAATATTAGAATAATTTATTTAATCATTGACTCCATGAATAAATCTAACAACATCAATGATACTAATGAAGAAATTATCAATGGTTTTACTTGATCTAATCTTCAAATCATAGAATATAATGTCTAGAAATTGTTTCTTCATATCATTTTATTTACTCTCTCATTTATAAATGTTGGGATTATTTCATTATTATACTCTTTTGATGTATAAATCATCATCTTCTTGTAAAAATAATTTTATAATGCTCTAAATAAAAAATTTTGTTCATTTTTACCAACACTGAGTAATTTTCTATCATCTTTAGTCATCAAAAACATTGTAACACCACTTATTTTTATTTTATGAATTATAGTACAATAAATTCATTTTAAAAGATATATTAAGTGTGATATCAACTGATTCTTATATATATTTAATTAAAACTATCAAAAAATAGACCAATTTATCATTATTATATTCTTTAAGATTGAAAAAGGTTTTATAAGATTCATTAAATTAAACCTTGTCTCTATGAAACCACTTTTCTCAACCACAATCCCAATTACATCCTAAGAGGGTGGGGGCCATTTAGGGTGTTATGTTTTTCTCACCATCTACTAGTTCTTATTCTCAAATTGTAAAGGACCATTATGACCTAACAAGATAATTCACACACAATTCTTAGATATAGAAAAAATTACAATGAAATGCAGATTTTATTTGGTTAAACACTATGGTCTTATATAAGGAGAATACATTGATATTTTGTTGATGTAATAAGGAATATCACTACCTACTATTGACTATTACAAGTTTTCATAAGGATTCACTATCGATCGAAGGGTCACTACCTATTTATCCCAATGCACTCACTATATCAAAGGAGAGTTATAAAGATTTATAAATTTATTAATATACTATAATAATTATTCACAAATAATAAAAAAAACCAATATGGGTGTTTTAATTTTTCTTATTGTCTTCTCATAAACTCTATATCTTCAATTTAATTCATTAAAAAAACTATCTCCCTTAATTATATAGCTATTGATAATGTTATCTATATATTCATTCTTTATTAAACCACTTATTTATAATAATTAAATAATCTAAAATAATTTACCAGTAATTTTCCACATGTCACCCCTTAATTGGTTCTTTGAATCACCCAATATTTTATTTTTTCCATAGTCAATCCTGATACCAAAAAATATGAGATGGGTTTGAATTTTATAAGCTTACATGATTTTCTTACATCATGGAGTGATAATCATTATTATGGTGTGATGCTCATTAAAATTCATAGGTTATGTCATGATGTACTCAACTACTGTGTAATCTCTAATAAAAAGTTATATCCACGAAATCCATGTGGAATCTATTATTTAATACATCTAAAAAATTTGTGATGATTTTATAAAATTACCTCATAATTTATACCTATTATGAAAATATAAATAGGTTTTGGTGTTTGAATTATTGTCTTTAACATTATTGTGGAGTGACACACATGCTATGAAATTAACTACAATTCCCTCACAAAATAATGTTTCACCAATTTTTCATTGATGTACATTAAACTGTGTCTTATTATGAGAACCTTTTATATATTCATTCATATCATTAATTATGATTTGATATGGTGAGTTGTAGCATGAATTATTATTCCACAACAACATCAATGCACCAAAATTCAATGGGGTCTTCCTTGTGGAAGGTATCACTTCCCAATGGAATTTAAATGATCCTTGTGGCATGGATTTCTAATACCTGAACTAGATAAATCTAGTAAAATCTATTTCATAGTGTGAAAAATACATTTCTATCATGAATGTGTAACATTAAAAAATAAAAACTCTAAACTACCTTTATAATGTCCCAAATAATATCCAATAATCATCAAGACTTATTTAATGCTAAATATCATCAATATCACTTGGTTTCCACCTTGATTGAAAACTAAAAAAATATAACCACTAAATGGGAAATCCAAACACCTTTGTTCCTTACATCTCCCATTTTGTTATCAAACAGAAACATTTATAGCCTTAATTCCAATAAGGATTTTTCTTGGTCATGTAATCACATATAATGAAATTAATATTGATAAATAAAAGATGGAAATAATTACTTCATTGCCTAACACCATATGTGTGAAACACATAAGATTTTTTTTGAAATGCATGATTCTAAATGATATTAATCAATTATTTTCATAATATTTTATGAAAACCTTTTAAATTACTTCCAAATGGTACTAAATTATTTTTTATGACTGATACATGATGTCATTTGATGAGATAAAACTAATGTTTACCACATGTCCTATGATTTATGAATTTAACTAAAACTACCCATTTGAACTATTATGTGATGCTTCCAATAGTAACGTGGGGGGAGTACCGTAAAAAATAATTCATGGGAACAAATATGTCATTTAATATTCTTGATAAACCTTTTATTAAGTTCAGATAAATGACACTACTAATAATAATGAGTTTCTTTAACAATTTTTTATACATCAGAAAATTTTAGATCCTATTATCTTGGAATTAAAATCTATATTTTCTCTAATCATGCAACAATTAGTTATCACATAAAGAAATAAGAGGAAAAATAATTATTTTTGTGATATTTTTTTTCTACTGTAAGAGTTTTATGTGGAGATAAATGATAAGAAAGGCACCAATAATAAATTATAATACCACATGAGTAGGTATCTGTACAACTTCAAGGAAATAATTTTAGACAAGGATTTATTGAATGAATCAATAATAGATGAGAAAAATTAATTAATTAAAGGACAAGTAGATTGTTAATGAAACCTAGAAAATTATCTATTAACTTCTCAAATACCATAACATATTAAAAGAAATCATGTTCTATGAGTTAAAGATGAATCAAAATATTATGTTTGGAATGACGAAAATATATGGAAAACCAACAGTGATCAGATAATTATGGGATGCTTGTATAAAATTAAAATATATTTAGTTTAAAAATTTTCCACACACTAGATTTTGCAGGACAATTTAGACCTCATCAAAAAATTTAAACAGTTTTGGAATCTGTATTTTATTCTCTAACCCTATTCAAAAATACACATGAGTTTTGTAAGAGGTGAGAACAATGTCAATTAACTAGAATCATCTAAAAAGGAAAATAAACTACTTATAGACCAATGAAATTTTGTGAAATATTTGATATATGGGGAATGGATTTTATTGGTCCCTTATATATGTCTTTAGATACTCATATATTTTAGTACATGTCTATTATGTTTTAAAATGGGTAGAGGCCAAAGATAGAAAAATAGAAGACTCATATGTTGGTTGTGCATTTTTCATAAATAACATCTTCTATATATTTGAAATATTAAGGGAAACCATCAATGATTATGTAAATAATTCTTATAATAGAATAATAAAGTCATTTATAAGGATGTATGGAGTAAACCATAAAACATCAACATCATACAACCCATAGACCAATGGGTAAGCATAATTCTCTAATTGAGAGACATAAGGTATTTTAAGGAAACTTGTAACTCCTATTAATAATGATTAATCCAAAGGTTAGAATAAAACTTTTTATCTTATATAATGTTATATAATAATTATATTGTTATGAGACCATATAAGCATATATATGGGAAGCATTGTCATATTCTGATGAAATAAGAACATTGAACCTATTGGGTAGATGAGAAGATGAATATAAACTTGGAAGAAGATGAAAACTATAGGAAGCCAATGATAAAATAACATAAGAATAATATAATGTAATAATTTCACAATTATATAATTTTCTTGGAATGAACAAGATTATCCCATTATAAACTAATTCTACACAGATACGTTCACCACATAGAATTATTATTTCTCTATAATTCTAGGATAAAATTTTTGCCATGTAAGATTAATTATAGATGATAAAGGACATTCATATTTACTAATATTATACCCTTTTGTAAAGTGAAGATAAATCTAAGTGTATAGAATAATCTATTAACGGTGAATTTCATGAGGGTGAAGAATTTCACTGGGAACATTCTAGATGAACAATCTTTGCTAATGAAACTCCTCCGACCATTCTAAAAATGATTCACCAAGTCCGATCACTCTATTACTTATTTAATTTATTTATTAAATTGTATTAGTAAATTATATGTCTATATCTATTAAAAATTCATTGAGCGAACTCCATGATTCATGTTTGGGGGAAAATACCATTTTAGTATTTAGTATAATATTGTTTTTTTTAATTTTTTTGTGTGTTTTTGTTTTTTTATATGTTTTTAAAGATTTTTATCTCAATTGAATACCCTATAAGTTTGATACCTGTTAAATTTATAATGAAAAAATTTAATTATATAAAAGAGACATTAATGAATGCTTAAATGAACTAAATTGATGATTCAATGTTTGATTCAATCATAAAATACCCACTAATTTGTGAATCACAAGTCGTGAAATGCCTTCTAATGATATATTACATACTAGAGTGGATTTTGTAAAATTTTAACACCTTATTTACAATAAAATGGTTTTTTGAGAGTAGATATGAAAATGTTATGGGTCTAGACTTGGATCTGTATTGGTTCTATAAATATTCAAGCAAGTTTGATGAGATATCTGTACCCATCAACTATGACCCAGAACCTGAACCCTTTGGGCACTCTCAATCGATTCCATTTCTAGATTTACATATTAAGTACCCATTAATCCTTGAATTTTTTAAAAGTTAAAAAATTAATCATATTATATTGTATTGGCATTTAAAATATTTTTATATATTCAAATACGGGGCTATTAAGACTCACTGGATCTTGAATTTTAAATTATAGGTGTGTAATTTGGGCCACCACATTAATTTACATTATTTATTTATTTATTAATTGAAAATGTTATATAAATTTATATATTTAATATGATTATATATATATTTGTAACATAATATAGGTTTACTATTACAAAGTTCCAGTTTTGGTTGATCTGGTTATGGAGTAGGTAGTTCAAGAATTAGTGGATCTGGGTCTAAGTCTGGTAACCATAATAAATTATTTGTTCTAGGTATTGAATAAGTAATTCAATTTATAACACTTATTAAGAGAAGAAATCTGTTTTTTTCTAATATTAATCTTCTATGAACTCTTAGTCAATGTTTTTGAGAGAGAGAGACTTATATTAAAAATGATTGGGGAAACATTTTTGAAAATACCCTTCTATAATAAATATATTTTTAAGACCCCAATAACATATATACTTTTATTTATCCCCTATAATACTTGAAGAACCTTGTTAGTATCCATATTATAGGATTAAAAATTCCTAAATTACGTACTATAGAAGAAAAACTCATGATCATAGTCAAAGATAAGTGTGTGTGTGTGTGGGGGGGGGGGGGTGTTTTTAGAGTAGTCTAAGATGGGAATATATTATTGGGGAAGAAAAGAGAGAATATATACATCAACTAAAAAATGATAGATAACTACAATTTAGAATTAAAATATTTCACTTATTCTCAAAAAAAATAGTGAAAAATTGATGATGCAATGTTGATGAAAATATATTATTAGATGAGAAAAGAGACATTTATTTCAGCTAAAAATGTAAAAAGTGTGAATTTTTTTAAAAGGCGGTGTTCTGGTCAATGACCAAAATACAAAATGTATTAAATAACCGAATTACATAAGTATGAAAGATGGGATTTTTTAGTCCCAATAATAAAGATAAAGTAAATCAAAAGGGAGTTCATTCAGACAGATAATATAATGTTTGACTCCAATACTAGTGAGGTTATATGCTACCTAATTCAGTTCATGATAGGTATGAGTGAAAATATTGTTGTTATCCTTGAGAGAATGAAGACAATCCATCTAATGTGAAGTAAGTGTCAAGGAATGGTGAACCAACCTATTCCAAATGGCTAGCACAATGGTCATTGAATCACTTTAGATCCATAGATTTCTCTATCCAATATTCTTTTCAAAAGAGATGGCACTAATTACACTCATCATTTCAGCTTCTAGGGATGAGGTGACTCCACAATTTCCATAGAATTGGGCCTGAATCTTCACATAGAGGATTTTGTAGATATCACCACATCTCGAGGGTCCTGGGTTGTCTTTATAAGTACCATTAAGATTAACATTAATCTATTTAGGTGGTGATGCTTTCCAGAAAAATTAAAAAATGCATCTAGGCTATAGATAAATTCCCTTCACCCAAGCCACCAGTGAATCCTAAGGTCTCTAACAATGTTGTTGAAAATATCATTTTAAATCATGGTTGCTTCTCGAATGGAAATTAGTATTCTTATTTTACCTTCATTAAAACTAAATGAGTAATATTTTTGAATATAAGAATTTCTATTATACCAAATTACATAGAAAAGCTTAGATACAGTTTTTATGAAGAGATTCTTCATTTTATGAGTGGATTTAATATCCACAAAATGCTAAAGTTGAGAGTTGATAGAATCATAAAGAAACCATCATCACTCAAAAACATGAAATTAATAATTCCAATGGGTACTAGCCATAGCATAAGAAACAAACATGTGATTCATTTCTTCATAATGTTGATAACAAAAATGAAATTTTGAGCATTGTTTAATCCCAAATTATTGAAGGTGAGTGTCCGTTGGGACCTTTTTTTGAAAAATATTCCCAATAAGAGTGAATCATGAGGGTTTAATCGTAAATTTGTTATACTTTTTTATCCAACTCAAATTATTGTCATATTTATTAAAAATAAGTTCATAATAATTTTTTGAGTCAAGCATCCCATTATGACCAGGTTACCAAATTAAAAAATCATTAGTGGTGGAAAAGTTATAGTTTTCAATGACCTACTTAATAATGTTAGGTATGCTAGAGTTTTGAGAGTTTAACATATCTTTAATTGTATTATTATAGTGTTCATGAAACTAAGTTGGGGATACCATAGAGATAACAAAAAAACCAGTATTGATGGGAAACCATAAGATCATGGTGGAGTCTTTGTTCCCCATCAATCTAGAATTAGACATGATGTGAAAAAAATCCTTCCTAATGGAAAGCTAGATGGAGGATATCATAAAATTTGTATTTACTTTCATTAATGTTTCTTGAAACCAGTTTTAAGGAAGTCGAGGGAGTAAGATTTATTATGAAAAAGATTCCAAGTGATTCTGGCTTGTAAAGAATCATTGAAGAATTTTATCTTTTTGATGTCGAGACCACCATTATCCAAAGTCTTGAAATAGGTAGACTTGGGAACAATTACCATCTTCCTTTCGAGAGTTCTTAAACTCCACCCAATTTTTTTGAAAGAGTAATTTATTTTCTTTAAGGGAACATCCTGGAATTTATAAACCATCCAGGAATAGACCATTTTCGGAGATAATCATGGACTTTAACAGACAGATCCTTCCATCCATGGAGATATATTTACCATACCATGAGGATTGTTGGTGGAGAATTTGGTCAACAATGGTAAAAAAGTAACTAGATTTGGGTCTTCCCCAGAAAATGGGAACACCAAGATAGGTGAAAGGGAGGGTACCTTCTCTAATTCCTAAAATATTGATAATATTTATGTTCTTATTGGGAAGAAATATATTTGCAAAATAGATATAGTAGTTTCTATAATTGATGGTTTTTCTAGAAAAATATTCATAGTGCGAGAGAGAACTTTTGAGGTTATTGATATTACACTTGTCAACTTGTAAAAAAGGATGATCTCATATTCATAAAAGAGATGCATGTGGGAATTAAAAATTATGGAGGCATTAATCAGTTTAATCTTGTTTTGTTCCACCAGTTGAGTGAGTATTCTACTTATGTAGTCCTTAACAATCGATAAAAGAATGGTAGAGAGGGGGCCACCATGTCTGAACCCTTTGGAGCATTTAAAGGTACCCTTAAGAGCACCATTAAAAAGGATTGAGATGGATTCCTAATTGAAGATGGTTTTAATTATATTGATGAAGGATTCATTAAATCTGAATTTCCATTAAACCTGGAAAATAAAACTCTAATAAATGGTATCAAAGTCCTTAAAATATCATGTTTGATGGATACATTCCAACTTCTACTAATTTTATTCCTAAGGTTGCTGAATTATGCAGTAAGAAAAATAAAATATTTGATAGACCTTCCTTTAACAAAACTAAATTGGTTAAAAGAAACAATTTTATTGATAATAGAAGAGATTCTATTGGAAGGAATCTTGGTAACAATCTTGTCAATAGAGTTGATAGGGAAATGGGTCTAAAAGGTTTTATCTTAGCAACATTATCTACATTAGGATTTAGGGTGAAGAGTTGGGAGTTCAACCCATGAGGGAGCATGGAATTTGAAAAGAATTTCCTTATCAATATGCCAACATAATCTTGTATCACATCCCAATATTGCCGATAAAATCCATTATTGAATCCATCAGGTCATGGAGCACTATCAGGATTTAAGATAAAGACTATGCCTCTAATTTCATGATTAAGTGGGATACTATTGAGAAACATGTTATCCTCTTAATTCACCACAATAGTAATGATATCAGGTAATAGTTCATTACTAACATCTGCCCCATTGAAATATTGTCCAAATAAGTGCCAAAATGATTAGGAATACCTTCATCAGTATCAATGAGCATGTCCCTATATCATAGGAAGGATAAAGGCCTGCACACACTCCTAGATCATAGAAGAAAATTGCTTAAATTAGTATTTATATCACCATCATTGAGCCATTTTGTTTTTAAAATTTGATTTTTACTGTTATCCTTAAATAAGAGAAAAGAAACATGTCTTGTAAAAATATTGATTTTATGTTGTGATTCAGAACCAAAATTAGAACTACTAGTGATATTACTTATTTATGAAATATCCTCATACCAAAGGAGGATTTCATTATCCATTTTTTAGATTTTGATCTAAAGAAATCCTTAAAAACATACTTTTATATATTTTTTAATTTAAATACACATGAAAAAGAATCATTGTAGTTGTTTTCGTTTCTAGTATACCTTAAATTTTTTATAATGTTAGCACCATCATGGTCTAAAGACCAAGAAATGTTAAATGTAAAAGGTAAAACATTCTTGATGATATTGGAATAGAAGTTTACTAGGAATGAATGGTGGTCAGAAGTATGTTTTGGATGGGTGATGCTAGATATGTTGTCCCATTTATCATAAGCTAAAACATTAGTTAAAGATCTATATAATTTTCTAGCAACCAACCCATTGTTATGTTGTCATTAACATGTAAATTTGGCACAAGTGAGATTAATTTCAATAATATTGTTATCCTTAATAGAGGTATTAAATTCCCTTGAAGAGATTTTGGGGTGTTATGGACCCATTTTCTCACCTAGTGGTAAGTATGGCATTGACGTCTCTTATAAAAAACCAAGGCTCGTGAATGTTTTTTCTAAGGTGGGATAATTAATGCCAAATGGGTCTCCAATCTTGTTATCTATTTTTAGAATATATGAAAGTATAGTAAATATGCGAGTGTTCAAAGATAAAGTCACAAGTAAAGGATTGTTCAAAAATACTAAAAATATTAACATTCTGTAAAGAAGTGTGAGAAAATATCAAGAGAGTTTCAACAGAAGTGCAGTTTTTACATGCTCTTAAGAAATAAAAACCAAATTTGCAAAGATGAGAAAAATGAGAAGCGAAACTGATTTTTGGTTCATTTATTGCAAAAATATTAGGATGGTGAGTATTTATAACCTTTTTCAGATAATAATCATTCTAGGTTTTTCTATACCCTGACAACTCCAAAAAAACGTATTCATTAAAACTTTTTTGGGGGGATGGATCTCCCTTTCTTTGTTCGCCAAGCCCTTCTTTATGTATAATATTCTTGGAGTTTTGGCCATGGTATGGAGGGGTTTCTTCCCCTACTTACTCATAGGAGAAATAAGAAGGACTTAAGTAATACTGTCAATATCTTCCATAGAATTTGAATCACATATTTTTGTGATTTAGGTTGAATCTAGTTGAATATTCCAATTAGCAATTGGATTCTCCTTGAAGGAATACAATTAATCATTTAATATAGCATCATTAGAAACTATATTACAGTATGTGAACTTTATGTCATCCAAAGATAACACATTCTATTTTCCAGTATCAATACAAGTAATCAGGTTGTTGGAAGTTTATAATTCATCAAAAGTGAAAATGTTGTCATTTTCAGACTGACTATTGCTAATAGGTTCTTGAAAAATAGAATTTTTATCAGTATTCTCAATTCTTTAAGTTTCAGGGGTTGGTTATTGCATTACTCATGGATAGTAGATTCCAATAATGTGTTATACTACTCAATCATTGGGAACCTTTTAATACTGTGAGATATAGGGGGGTGGGTTGTTTCATTCCTCATGGACAGTAGTGTCAACTAATGTGTTCTGCTCCTCACTCGGTGTGACCATTTGGGTGTTAGATTTCAGATCACTAGAGTCTTCAGTGGGGTGCATAGGAGAATGAGGTTTAAACTTTTTTTCATTAGGAGGAAGAATTGAAGGATTAATATCATTCTCTGAGGTGATAGGGGATCCCATGTTTGACTCCAAAGTCATAGATTCAGGATCTTTTTTTAGGTTATTGAAGACTTCCAAAATAATATATTTATTTTATTCAATTATACAATGATCTTCAGCTACATTTTCATGTTCTTCCACGAAATCATCCCAATATTTTCCTACTTCATCCCCTATGGAATTCATGTTCTGGGATCTTATAACCCATTTTTTATTCTTCTTCCTAGAGGGTTCAACATTATCTAAGACAAGAACTTTATCCTTCTTCTGTTTCTTGGACTTGTTCCATTCAGTGTTATTAGGTTGGGTGGCCTACTTTTACACTTCCCTTAAGTTTAGTATTCAATGTCCTACAATTTTGAAATACTAAAAAAAGGATGCTTTATCTCATATTGAATCCTTACATGGGGATTATAATCATTATCATTAAAATAAATCCTTTGTGGTAATTTAGATTCCAGGTTTACTACAACCATCACTCAAGAAAATAATCCTAATTCCCCATTTAAATTTCTTTGATCAATACTCATTGGAGTTCCAATACAAGAAGATATATCATTTAACACCCCCACCTTTATCAGTGCTACATAATTGGCCAACCCTTACACAACCTCAATTCCTTTAATATTTAAACCTATGAACTCATTATTATAAGATGAATTTTCTTACCACTACTGCAATTTTTTTCCTAATATTTTATGATATATCCAATTATTTATATATATTTACATTTATTTATTTAAATAATTGTATAATTATTTTAAATTAATTTCATAAAACATGTTTATATATATATATATGTATTTATGTATTATATATATTTATGTATTTATGTATTATATATATTTATGTATAATTATATATTTATATATAAATTGTTTACAATATATATAAAAAATGCAAATTTATTATAATATCAGTTATGTGTGTGTGTGTGACTCTCTCTCATTATATATATTTTTATAGTTGTGTGTGTCTATATATATGAATGTTTATATATATATATATATTATTGTAATATATATTACTTATAATGTATAAAGATGCATACATATATAAAGACCCACAAAAATTACACAATACCACTAGCGTAGAATATTTATTTATCATATATTGATATATTTAATACATACGATCTTATTTTAATATATGTATATATATTAATATTTGCTTACTTATATTATTAGAAAATATACACAATTATATATCTTTTTATTAATAGAGACACTCCTATATTTATATATAAACATTATATATATATATTAGTTATATAAAGATATCCATGCATTTTATAATTCAATCAATGACTTCATATTTTTTAAAATAAAATGGATTTCAATTATTATAATAAGGAATATATTTTTAATAATATATTTTACTTGTAAATATATCCAAAATATTTATTTATACAAAAAATAATGAATATATAAATATATAAAAATATGTACATATTTAATCCTAATTAACACTGCAATATGAAAAATTATAGAATTTAAAAAATATAATATATATGAAAATTTATTCCTAGAGAATAAATTCATTAAATACTAAAAAAATATAAGAAGACTCTTTTAAATGAAGCTGAAATCGCATCAAATGTTCACAAATTAGGACATCTCAACTAAAAATTGAGTTTTAGAGGAATCGTACGTCTTTCAAAACCCTATAAAAATAACCATTGAAGATAACTCAAACAACAAAGCATATATTTTTTCAAGAAATTCAGTTTTACATCTCATTGATCTAAAATGGACAGCCATATCAAAATTTATAGTGTGTTGAAGTTAAAGTATTGTTTTCAACTTATCTCCAGATATTAATTACCTTATTGATTTTTTATCACTAGAATGTTATTATAAGTTTATTACTATATATTAATTATCCAATTTTAAATTATATAAATTTATACTTATTTTATAAATCATTTTTCACTAAATCTATAACATAGTAAGTGTAAAAATATATTTAATATTATATAAATCTTATTTTAGAAAATATATTATATTTAAATATATATAAATATATTTAAATATTAATTTTTTTATAATATATAATTTTTTATGATGGAAAAAAATCCATCATTAAAAACAAGTTGTTTAGAAATGATAATGGGATTCTTTTATCAGTGATAAGAAAAGTGTTGATAAATGGGAACATTTATCATTGCTAAAAAAACTATCAGTTCCAAAAAAACTATAAAAAATGGTTCCATTTTAATAATTTTTTAAGAGAAAATAATGGTTACCTTAATCAAAACATTTATCTTGAATTCATAAATATATACCCTTTATCAATGTTTTTTTCAGAATAGAAAAAGGATAGTGATGATTATTGCATATTTTTTATTAGTGTTACCTATTATCCTTAAACGAAATAAAATCTTTGAAACAACTCAGGATTAATAAAAATTCTTTACTCAATTTATGAAGAATTTTAAGGAATATGAAATTTATGATGACTATTTAATGAGATCATATTGATGAATGTTTTTCATTAAATTCATAATTTTCATGATGATGGTAGAATATTTCTGAAAAATGATAGTATAAATAGGAATAAGTGTATGATAGAAGTACAACTGAATTTAAGTTATTATAGAGAGAAAATATAATGGGTAACATAAAGGAGGCATGATAAGACTTAGGAAAAATGGATATGGAAAGGTTTACTCACTAAGGACAATGTTTTTAATTTTATATGGGTACTATTTTAATGTTACCTTTTGTAATAGTACATGGAAATAAGTGAAAGGTAATATATCAAGGCAATTTATTCAATATATTTTGTTGATATTTAATTAATTGAATTCTATTGGACTTACTAATCAATTTTATTTTATGATGTTCTAGAAATAATTATTTAATTAATTGTATTTGATAAATATTTCTCAATTAATCCACAGTTGTAAATATTATTGATTATTAGTATTTGGAAATAAAATGGATGACCAATTATTTATCTTCTATTGAATTGTTAGTTTTGAAATAGAGGTAATATTGAAAGTTTAACATGTTGTGTAAGAATAACCAAAATTTGTGACTGATTTAACATGAAATTTTAGAGCTTTGGAATGGAGACACAAATTTTACCAAGTAATACATTATGAATCATGACCAAAATCCTACCTGTGTAAGTCTTTTGGGGAAAATATTGGATTCCCAACACTACATGAATTTGATTTGAAGAAATAATTAGTTACTAATGATACATAACATTATTTCTAATGAGAACATAATAATATAGTCATTTCATGTTTTAAATTTATTATAGAGCATCAGTTCTAATTATTGAAGCACTCTTACCTATGAATACATAGAAACCAATTCCTTATTTATTTGAAAAAAAGTGGCCAATGAAAAATACATTGAACTTAATACTATTTCATGTTGCATATCATGATAGTGAACTCACTTAAACATTGAGTAGAACAAAGGCTCATAAAAAATTTAAGGGAAAACAAAATTGGGGTTGGGATTGTCTGTTATAAAAGAATAAGAATTGATATTCCTAATCAAGAGATCTCAGCCAAACAATTTCCAATATTATTTGTCAAAATGGAACCATCTCAAACATAGTCTTCATCCTCTTATGTAGAAAATATCACACCCAACTCTATCTATGGATTTGTGAAATATTGTGAATCCCATGTAATGAATTAAATGATGAGATATTTCATTTGGGTAATAGAATTGGAGCACTATGAATCTAGATCTTTGATCCAGTATTTTTTTAAGATACAATACAAACTCCATGAGAACATCAATATTGTGTTAACACCCAACACAAAAAAACATTCTTAATATTATGTTTTATTAATAAAAACCTATAATAATGCAAATATCAATCATAGATATACCTCCATATTCTAAAAATCAAACATGGATTACATTCATGAGATATGGAGGTCAAAATAATTTTCATACATATTGTCTTACCAAATAGGAAAAAGGATAAATGAACATGAAAAATGAAACACAATCAGGGAAAGGGAAATTTGGATGAGATCATGGAATTTTAGCAATTATATATAATCTCCTAGAAGTATGAAATAGTCCAAAAAATAGGAATATGGCATGGATGAATGAAACATTAAATAATTTACAGAAATGTAAGATACTATTTAAGGAGCTGGGCATCCTTATTTGGGGAAACATTTTGATAACCTTTTTGGTAATTTTTCTATAATTGTTTCTATAATGATTGATTCACCCCTAGTTGTGATCTTCCACATTGAATGGAAAACACCCTATTGGGTGATTGATTTAGAATGAGAGAGTCTTTGTAGGATTGTATGTTTTATATAATATCTAAACTCATATTTTATTTACTTATCTTAGTTTATAGTGATTTATGTATGTGGTTGATCATGAATTATTTTAGGATGTATTTCATCGATATATTTTTTTATTTGGTTTTAATCCATTCCCTACCTCCATTTAATCATCCTTTTATATGATTGAACAGAAATGAATGAGTAGTGAAGTGGTTGTCAGTTTTTGACACATGTGTGGAAGATGGGTTCTTACCCTCAATTGCAATGGATCAGTCTCTCTTGATTGAGAGTTTCCTAAGAAATTAAATTTGAGAAATATATTTTAAAATTATTTTATTTCTCATTACCCCCCATACACACATAAAAGTGGATAGTCACACAATGATATTTTCAATTCCAAAAATCATCGAAATTTGTAACATAAAGTGAGAGGTATGTGATTATGGATTTTCTTATTAACTAATAGATAAAAGAGAATTATGTAAATTTAAAAAATTTGATAATATAAAAACTAGCAACCATACCCTTAGATGAATCAATGACCAGTCTTATAATAGTTTATCTAGTTTTCTTTCCCATCAGTTCTCACAATTTAACACAAATAAAGAAACCTCCCATACACACAAATTAACCCTCATATATAGATAATGTATAAATCCAGTGACACTCAAGAATAGTCTAATGATTTTATAGAAAATATAATGTTATACTATAATATAATTTTACCTTTCAGTAATAACTATTTTTAAGACCCCACAATGGGCCACTTTAAGTTATGAATATCATGAAAAATATACATCAGATTGTAATTGGAGCATTACTAAACACACAAGGTAAGACAAAATATGTAATCAAGGAAATATTTGATGTTAGTGACACGGTAATTAAGGGATATTTGGTGCAATTTAAGGGGGAAATATGAAAATTCCATCCTATACCAACTCAAACTCTTTGAAAGAAAGAGTAATTTGAGTTTGGCAACATTAAAAACAGTGTAACGAACCTAAAGGGGTATTAATCAAATAAGAAAGAGTTATTTTTAAGTAGGAATTCATACTAGAAGACCATAAGTTGAATTTTATCTTGAGATTTATTGGGAAGGTGCCTAAATTATTTTCAATACCTATAATACAAAAATAATAAATATATACTCACATTACTATTATGAAAATTTATTTTTTCATCATGATATACTAGTTAAAATTTGAATTTTGTGGGATCAATTTATTTTAATTTTGATAAATCAAATTAATTAGTTGAAATATTTTATGGATATAATTCTTGGATATCCAAAAAATAAACCACACTCGGTATCATTTTTTATTAGTAATACACTATATTTATGACATTTTTTATATAATCATTTAATTATATGTTTTATAATATGTATTAACTGTAATGATTTCTATTGCAGTGTGGTGACATTGTATCAAAATTTCATGGTATAAATATAATATACACAAATTTGAAAATGATGGATAAATATATATTGAAAATTTCAGATGTATATAGTAACATTTCACTATTGGAGCATATATCATTAAAAAATCCTTATAATTGTTAATGTTTTAACAGTTTATAAAAAATTTCTTTGACTATGACTACTATTTTTAAAAATTTATAAATGAAATTATAAATAAATAATAAACAAATATGTACTTAATAGAATTATATGCATCTGTTTTGAATATATAAACATTTACATAAAATATTTACTAATAATTTCATTATTTATATATTTTAAATTTTATATGGATAATAATGATAAATAGTTTTTATAATGTTGAAATAGGTCTATTTAGGGACTAATGGGAAGGTAACATTATGTAATGATGTTTAAAGACATCTTGATGTGGTATTTTTCTATAATTTATTTATTAAATTTTATTATCTAATTTGGGAATTTTAGGAATGATCTGCACATCATTTCAATATAAGGTGTCATTAAAATAAAATAATGCATCAATCAAAGTAAAAAAATACACATCACTATTTAATGATAATATAAATGATCTTAGTTTGAAGAAAACATATATGAAAATCATTGTAGATTCATTTATGATAGTTATAATTGAAGTTTATATCATTCTGACACATGGTGTTTTCAACATGTTTGAAATAGAATTTCTTTCAATTTTAATTGCGTTTTTATGTTAGATACATGCATTAGATGCAAAAAAATAATAAAACAGGCTCAGTTTGACTAAATGTAAATAGAAATTATCATAAAAACATTTATTACCTATAGGAATAAACAATGCATCTTTTCTGTATATGATGTTCTCAAAATTATAAAAAGTGTGTTCCATGAATTTTAAAGATATAGTGGTTAAAAAATGTTTGTCACTTACTCAAAAAAACATGGTTTAATAAACATGAAAATCTAAGAAAATGATATTTATATATATTTTTTACCAATAGAGATAAACCACACCTAATTTTGATTTGTGTCATTTTAGGAAGAAACATAAGTGCATGTTTTAAATTTAAATGTGTTCGTTTTGTTAAAAATATATATCAAATTCTACCAATTAATAAAATGAACATGTATTATCCTTAAAATATATTAAAATGACCACTTATTCAATTGTGACCCATAGAAATGACCCATATTTAATTTTTACATGTAATGTGATCAAAATGGACAAAAGTTAATTTTTCATTTTATGTATTGTATAAATTAAAAATTTAATCAACTTGATTAAGAATAATTAAATGGTCATGTAGTATTATGAAAATATAGGAAAAAAAATTTGAAATTCAATTTTGAAATTAGAAACAAACCCAACTTTATTGTAATATGTAAGGTGGTTATAATGGATGAATATGTGTTTTTTCATTTTAAGAACATTATCTTCAAACCTAAGAATACGAGATTAGTTTTGATAGAAACTATATAAAAATGATATTTGACCTAGTTTTCTTCTATAATAATGAACATCACATCACTCTATTTTTTTGTGTGGCCAGAATGACCAAAAATCGATGTTCTCAATTTACTAGTGTTATTTTAGTTAAAATTATGTATCATTTTCTCAAAACTAAAAAACAAAGATATGACTGCTCTGAAACTCTATTAATATTATTTTTGATTCATTTGTACCCTTTAAAATTAATTAAAAATAATTATGACAATGTATAGGCCCAGTTTTTTTATGTGTAAGTCTTTTCAATATTTCTATATAAATTTCAAGATCTAGGAAGTGAAATAACATACAATTCCGAGGACCTGTGTGCCCGAAATTAATTTTATAAAAATATTAAAGATATTTTATATTGTGTTCAGACATATTCTTAAACAAAATTTTATAACTCTTAAAATATTGATCAGAGCAGAAATTTGAGACCACAGTTGAGTCAAGAACATGGTTATTTTCTTAGACGTGACATAAAATGAGTAAGTGTATGACATCGGTCACCATGCTCATTGGTGGTGAATTTAAGTTTATTAATTATAGTTAGTTAATTAGTTCCTTTTAACCTAAAATAATACATTTTAAAAGTATCACAATGGAAAACATTTCTTGGGTCAACTCATAATTTTTTCAATCACCAGTGAGAGATCATCTTCTTCTTTCGTTGGTGGATCATGATGGATGACTATAGAACTCAAAATCTGAGTGAATAAGGACCCATCAAACACGTTAAAACCATTGAAATAATTAGAAAACGAATTCTTCATCAACCACTAATATGTAATCGAGGGTAGATTCATCAATTGTAGTTTTTATTCCAATGATTAAATGACTGATCATGATCATTCCACTTTCAATGATCGGCATTAATTTTGGGGCATTTTCCTAAGAATAATTACCAGTTATCAATTTTTTAAATCAATTTTCTAACCCTGGTATGTCCATTCATGTTTTTTGGTTGATAAAGCTTGGCCGATAACATTTAAACCTTGACATTTTGGGTTTTTCTCCCTCATTACTTCAAGTTCATTACCAGTTAGATCCCTACAGTCCTCGTTCGACAATTTCTAGGTGATACCAAGCCCAACCAAAACCCCATATTTGTATTATATTCATGAATAATGAATGATTTGATAATCTAAGAATATATCTAGAACTGTTTCATGGTGTGGATGACTGATCCATGGATTAAACATCAAGAGCGTGTTGACCAAAGGTGTTTTGGCATGCATAAAAAATAGCAAAACCCTCAATGACCTCTGATGGAAATCTTCCCATGAATGATGAATGTGATCTACGATCTATGAGTATATTAACCATTTTTATCCTAATATGAAACATGATCTGTTGTGGCATTGATAGATTCAAGACCAGATTTTTGATCTGGGATTTCTATTGAAATATTTTCTACCCACTATGTTCAACGATGGACACACTACATGTATCCCCTCTCGTAGAAGTGACTAGGGTTTGTGAGAAATCAAGGAGGCACGATGTGTAGTCCCCCTCACACACCATATACCCCTTACCCATTGGAAAACTCAAATAATTATTCACATGGATATAAACCCATATGGAGATACATAGGGTTAGGTACACACTCATGCACTCCGGTACACACACATGACATGCTTCACATGACCCTGGTCCTGATTAACGAGTACATACTATAAAGTCCTCCTAAACGGTGTGTTCAACTACATAAGATGATTCCATGTGCCATCCAGGGACACGACCCGACTTTTATGTGGGTCCACACTCTCTGTGGATCCCCTCACACACCATGTACCCCTAGTTTCCTATTAGGGAAACATTGAGGTTTCATAGCTCCTCCTTTTGAACTTAGATGTTGGTCCACAATTAGACTATACTAAGTGTTTCCCCATATAGAATATGATGGTTCCCTCAATTAGGTATTTTGAGATATGATGTAAAATTTTATGGGTACAAGACCTTTTTTGGAGACCTCAATGGCTGCAGTGATTAGGTAGGGTCACCAGATGCTTACTCCTAAGTGGAACCCTCTGGTTGAGCTGGGAATGGGTCCTCGATGGCTTCTATAGTGAAACCCTACAGTTGATCTAAAAATGTGTCCTCTACATAATCCTAAGTGAAACCCTCCATTTGGGCTGATGATGGGTCCTCAATAACTATTATAGTGTAACCCTTTATATGCGCTGAGTATGGGTCCTCAACCTCTCTAGTGTAACCCTCCTAATGTATCATGGCATGGGTCCTTAATGAATCGGAGTGGAACCCTATAGCTGGGATGGGCATGGGTCCTCGACAATCGTAGTGGAACCCACCTACTAGGTAGGGAATGAGTGCTCCATCAAATATCAGAGTTGATCCCTCCATTTTAACAGGGAATGAGTCCTCTACATAGAATTTCCAGCCCCTCGAAAATGCATCAGAGTGAATATATGTGATTTGACGTAGGTTTGGACTCACAATAAAGGGTAATTATTTCTCCAATGAGAGGAATTTTTGGGACGTGGCCTAAAACCTGGTGGGAAAGTCTGTTTCACCCAAATCAGATAATATCATAGTGTGGTGAACATGTTTCGTAGACCTGTGTGTTCAGGGAAGATGCGTGAGATGCTAGGCATCATTGATGAAATTTTAGAACTATTGGGTACTCTTTCTCATTAGATAAGCAATGATATGGAGATCCCCTTATTCTCTTTATTTTGGATTTTTTTGACTAAGCACACACACACAAATATATATATATATATCCTTCTTCTGTATCAACTCTTTTTATTTGGTTACTCTCTTTCTAGGAGAGGCTAAGACACGTGGGTTATTACAAGTGATTTTCATGTTTAGCTTATCGTGGTTGGATGAGTCTACTCTCCTATTATATGTGGTGAAGACTCGATTGGATTTTCACCTACACAATGTATTTATCATCTTGTTCTAAGAAGAATCACACCATCATCATCGATATGATACTCGTTCAGCTTCCATTCCATTATTATATTCACCTTCTTTTGCAACTCCAGATCAACTCTTTGTTCCTCCTTATTCTTCTATTACATATATTGTTGAGAAACCATTTGAGAAATATAAGATTTATTTCCAACCATTATGATTTCAAAATCAATCCTTTTCATATCCAGGAAGATAAGATCTTTCTCAATCTACAACATGGATAGAGTAGTAGGTTATTTTCTGTTAAGAGAATCTAATACCTCGTTTTCCTAGATGTGATGATAGTGTATAGAGAAATCGTATTCCATGATTAGATATAACCATATACTTAGACACATGTTGAGATCCTTTTGTGTGATTATATAATTTAGGCTCTTGTGATCAGTTTATATGTCACACATCTCACCATCAAATTAGTGCCACCAGATTTTCAAGGAAAAAACCACATATTCCAACTATTGAGCAAGAATCAAGTAGTTCTGCTAATGGATCTTCAACTGTTTTGAGGTGTAGGCTATCACATTATCATTTTTCAATAGTACATAACCCATGAATTTCTTTTAATCATTACTCTATATCAAAAACCTTCTCCACATTTCGGTAATGTGTGTACATGTGCAGTGATCATCCTTATCTTTATCTCCATGAAGCATCCCTCAAATTACTCCATCTAGAAAAAATTACCCCTTTCCATATTAACTTACTTAACGGGCATGAAAATCATTATAAATTTCTCAAAAAACGTCATTATTACCAAGATAATCCACGAAAACTATGTATTTATATGACACTAGAGGGTCTAGAACATTCCTCAATCACCTTTTTTTTTGAAGGATCCACAAAAATTCCCTCACTTGTGACCACATGTCCCAAGAATATGACTTGATCCATAAAAAAGTCACACTTAGCGAACTAAGAGTATAACTTATCATTTCTCAATGTCTCCAACACAAGTCTTAAATATTCTTAATGTTCATCCATACTCTTGGATTATATGAGAATATCATCGATAAAAACTACCAAAAATTTGTCGAGGCAATGTATAAAGAATCTATTCATCAAATCCATGAAGATTTTAAGGGAATTTGTAAGTTCTAAGGGACTAAATAGAAACTCATAGTGCCCAGTCCTTGTATGGAAGGTTGTCTTATGAACAAAATCATTCATAACCTTTATCTGTTGATATCATGAATGAATATCCACATTTGAGATGTTTTGAGCTCATGTTAACTGATCGAAAAATTCATCAATACTTGGAAGAGGATACTTGTTCTTTATAGTGATGTTTTTGTGTACCAGATAATAAATACACAACCACATTGTTCTATATTTCCTCTTCACAAATATTACTGGCACATGCCAAGGTGATGAACTAGGGCATATGAACCATTTTTTCAAATGTTATTGCAACTGCTTCGTTAAATCCTCTATTTAGATAGGATCTATCCTATGGGGATACTTTGATATACGATTAGCTCCAATTTTGAGTTATATAGAGAAATATACCTCACGATTTGGGGGACATCTGGGTAACTCTTTAGGAAATACATCACCGTATTCTCTCATGATGGGAATTTTCACTATATTGACACCTTCCTTTGACTCAACCATTTGAGAGAGGTATGACTCGTCACATGGAATCAACACCCATACCATTAAAGGATTTTCAAAGGAGATTCCGGATCCTCCATGCATTTGTACTGAAGCATGGGATGGTTCGGAATATGAAAAGACATTTCCTTTTCCAGACATTTGATATGTGCTCTATATGAAGAGAAGAAATCCATTCCCATTATACCGTCGAATTACACCAAGGGAATTATTAAGATATTTGATGGAAGAGTCCTCTCATATAAACCAATAGGAGAAGAGTCAAACACTTGGGTTGTAATTATTTATTTACTTGGGTGTGTAGAACTAGAATCAACTAAGACTTTTTTTCATTCTTGAGGGAATAGGAAGTGTACCTTGTATGACATCATTATATTCCTCCACTTTTGTAGTAGTGATGGCATAAGCCCTACCTTGATACTTTGGATTTGGTGGCTACTGATGCAGATTACCCTCAAGGAATCAAGGATTATTGCACAGTCTTTCATAGTTACATAGCTCCCTAAATTTTTAAGATTGAATGATGGGTGGGGATCCTGTTTTTTCCACTATATTCTCCTTCCTTTTCATATATTTTCAACACTCTTGAGTATGGTGACCTTCATTCCAACACTTGAAGCATTTCCCCATCCCTTTGATGATGACCCCATGATGAATCATCACACATTTTTGGCTTGTGAGTTATTGAGTTTTCTTCCCTACATTATCGTTTGATCATCTGGATTGAAACTCTTTCTTTCATTTATTTTCACCATAACCATGGTACCATTCTCAAAACTCCATCTCCACTTTGAGGGCACACCAAAAAACTTCTTCATAACTCCTAAAGTCTAGAATTTCAAGAGTCTTTTGAAGGTGTGGTTTTAATCAACTAATGAATCTATCAATTTTGCTATCATTGTTGATAACAACACCCAATGAATACCTTTTAAGACATGTGAAATTCTCTTCATAGGTTGTGATAGATTATACTTATTTTTTATTAAGCTCTATGAATTATATCTCTATATTTGTATGAAGATTTCGTGGGAAATACTTGTTAATAAAATGATCTTAATGTATTCGCATTCAATCTCTTTAATTTCATCTCTTGTCTTTGTGTTCTTAATCAAATCCCACTATTGATCAACCTTTCCCTCATGACTATTAACAGCTAATATCACCTTATCAATCTCAGAAAAGCAAATAATAGGAAGGATTTTCTGAATGGATTTGATCCATTTTTCATTAACTAGTGGATCAGAAGATCCAGTAAACGTCGGCGATCTTTGTTGCATAAAACACTCGATAGCCAGTTGCTCCCTATTTGGTGAAGGAGGACATTCCTCATTATTTAGGTAATTATTCATTACCTAAGATAGATGGTAAATCATCTCCATGATGTTTTTAAATCCACCACACAAAGCATTGGGTATGTCATTTGGGAAATCATTGCATTATCCCTCATACGGGTTATTGGCCAGGTTTCTCATGGTTCCCACCATTTTCTAAAATTGAAATGGTTAGAAAAAAGAATAATTCAACGATTCATGAGTAAATAAAATATTCATTTGTTTAATTCACACTGATATAGTATCTTATGGGATCCCAATGTAAAGCTTCTTGTGTGAATATGTGTACTTAGTCTCATACTAGAAGTTTTCTCTAGGGTTCACTAATTCGAATTCCCAAATTAATCAAACCTTTCCTCTGATACCAACTATAACGACCTACATTTTTTTAAAATTAATATGAAATCATTATAAACATAAAAAACATAATTTTATTAAACTGTGAGGATCCATAGGTTTAGTGTATTGGAAAAAATGAGACAAAACCTAACATTTACAACATCAAATATAATCATTTATTTAGTTATTTCTCTCTAGCTTCTTATTTTCACTTGGAAACTCCTTAGTACATATTGTCACCTGGGGATATACATAAAAATGGGTGATATAAAATCCTAGTGAGTTGATATATAAGAGAAATATATCATAGGTTGAGCATAATAATAACATCATCATCAAAAATAATGATAGGAATCTTTAGATAAAGGCATGGAATGTGGTAATGCAAAAATAAAATAAAACATCATGTCTTAGTATACATCTACCATACATAGTTTTTTACAACAATGGAATCATATTCACAAATATTTTCCATTTAACTCATTAGATTCATCACATTACCAATGCATTGGTTCTATGTTTAATTTTGGGTGCACCCATCACATCACAACATTTATATTGTGCTATATAATTCCGGGTACATCCGTCACATCATAACATTTACATTATCATGCATGCCACATTAAAAATATGTGAAAATTAAACATAAAATAACCCATAGAAAGGATTTAATTTGAAACCATACATAATAAAATAATAAACATTTGGATCCTAAAATAAAGAGGGTATAACATTCATGACAAAGAACAATCAACAATGAGTGAAGTAGAAACAATCTTTGAGATGTAAAAAGAGGGTGTTTATTTGTAAGAATAATTCAGTTGGAAGAACATTGGATTTGTCATAAACTCGACTAGAAAACATTTATATCCCAGAATAGGTAATTTTAGGATGAATAAATCGCTCTTAAAAAATATCCATACATAAAATGTGTTGAAAGTGGGAAAACCCAATGTTTTAGAGTTGGGTTTGAGAATTTCCCCTTACCTTGTATCCGAACCCATTCCACACTTAAATGTCCTATATAACCACATTATAATCATTAATAAACAATTTAAAAATCTAATATACCTTAATAATAATCATTAAGGTTTTATTAAGTTCATTTATAGGCTTTTGGATGAGTTAGAGAGTTTAAATTCATTGTTCTGGAATGTTCATTTTTATAGTTTTCTTGAACTGTTCACTTGTATTCATGAATAGAAGTTAATTTAAAACATGTATAAACATAAATAATTGTAATTATATGTTATTTATGATGTTGAAAAACATTATATTATCTTATAAATAATTTTTTATATACCATTGGAATGAATCATTAGATAAGAATATAATGAAGATCGTTTGGGTTAATATGGGCGGTTTTTCGACCAAAATGAATTTGTTTTGTTTAAAACTTTTGTCATATGTAATAAGTTAGATCGAAAAAATTAAATATAATATAATAAATATAAAATAATCTGTTTCAACTAAAATATTGTTTCATGATCAGATCTGAAGATAGAAATGGAAAATGAAAACATGTTGGTCTTGAAGGTGATAAATTAACACCTCACGAACAATGCTTTCCTTTCTAAAATAAACAGAAGAATAAAATGGGGTTGGATGATATATTATCCCATGAGTATAAAAATATAAATTATATGTAATATAATAGTGTTACCATACCATGTTGATGACGATAGTTTGGGAGAGATTAAAAAAAGAACATGAAATTGAAAAGAAATTAAAGGAAATTAATGAGAGAAGTTTCTTCTTGAATCCTCCTTAAGGCACCTTAGATTAGTCATTTGATGATACTAGAATATCTTTTACGTGGGGAGAGACTAGAAAGATTTTTGGGATGAGTTTAGTCAAGAATTTATTCTTTAGAGGTGTAAATAAATGAGGGTGTTAAGGGTGATATTTATAGTGGAGGGGAGAAGGGTTTTCTCAAATTATATTCAATAATTTATTATTTCTCTACAAGAAAAGTAATAATGGTGATTACATGAAAATTAATAGTAATATGTTTATTTGAGTTCTAACTAAATAGTCATACATCATCAAAAAATTATACATGACTCTATAATTAATGTATTTATCATATTTTTTAAATTATAGAATTTTGTTTTTTATATAAAATTCAAATATTTCTGAAAAATCCTAAAAAATCATCCTGACCATTTTTAAATGTGTAGAATTCAAAAATAAACTCCATTCTTAAAAAAATAAGTTTATATATATTATTAATATAATTTTTATTTAAAATCATAATTTACTTGGAAAATATAGATTTTAAAATTAAAACTGATTTCATAATGCTTTGCAAAATTACATAAGGTCATAAAAAATTATCTTAAAACCAGAAGACATAGAATTGTTAATTTATGAAATCATTTTAGGGAAACATTTTTTCTTTTAAATTAATTAATTAATTATAATTATTAATTTATGACATACAAAAATACCAATACACTTACTATGTTCAAATTGACACTTATAAGATACCTAAATTTTATTTATACAATCATGGGTGAAGTTACTATTTTCTGGAGGGTTTACTTTTCATAAAGGTTATATTACTATTCATAAGGTTAGGTTACTATTATTAAGGGTAGGTTACTATTTCAAAAAAAAAATTATGTTTCTTCCATCAGACCCCACAAATCACCCTGAACGCAACTGTGTATGTCATATTTTCAAAATTCAAAACATAGAGGTCAAAAATTTATGTTTAAATGTCATAAAATAGTTCATTTAAAAATTTTGTGGCATTGTGTTTCATAATGAAATCTATTATGAAATTACTAAAAGAAGGGAGAAATTTCATTGATAAATATTTTGGTCATTACAGGTGGAGTTATATAAAACGGTATGGAAAGAATCATTCTTTATTTTCCATGCGAGGAAATTTTTGAATTTTTGGACAATAGTATGAGAAGAATATTTTATTAACTTATATGGATTGAATATATTTTTATGTCTACACAACACTTTATTTCCAAGATGATTCCTCTACATGATTTCATGTTTATTTTCAACTAAATTATTTTCTTTTTAAATTGCATGACATTTTGAGAAAATAAAACGCTTTTGAAGAAGAAATGATATTTTCCTTAAGAATTCTGTTCATGTGTTTTATCAAAACTATTTTCCATCTAAGATGACAGAGGGTTATGATTATATCCCAATTATTACTTTGATTTTATTGTGTTTGTGATGGAATTATTTTTATTTAATCTATTTATTTTATATAGATTATGATGGAATGGTGTTTAAGAAACTCATTTTATTTCATGGGTCTTGATATGATGAATGATATATGTTTTTTGTGGAACATGTAAGAATGATTTCACTATGATATGGGTGGGACCTAATTATCCATCCAATAAATTGGGTAAAGATTTATATCTCATGATATAGACATTATTGGAATGACAAGTAAATTTGAGTCAGTAATAGAGGGTTGGAATGACAAGTAAATTTGGATCAGTAATAGAGGGTTGGAACGACAAGAAAATCCAATTTAGTAATACAGGGCTAGAACGAAAAGTAAATCCAGTTCAGTATTACATGGATGGAATGAAAAGTAAACACGATTCAGTAGTGGAATTTTTCCACAATGATGGTCTAGGAAGAAATTCCTTGGCTACTATGGAAATCATATTATGTGCTTATTTGTTAGCCACAACTCCATGTTTTATATCCATGTTTTTTTATCATGGTTTGTGTTCATTCATTATTTATGCCTTATGAATTACCAAGACTTATTTCATGACTCACGATTTGTATTTTCAAAATTTTTGTTCATGTTTTTACATTCTTATTTTTATGTTTTGTTTGATGTTCTTCATGTTTACCCTTACTGTGCATTTGATCTCACCCTTTTTTATCTCCTCTTTTCCCAAAGATATAAAGAGAGGTTTAGGTAGGAAAACTATTGGGGAAGATATTTATAGGATATTTTTAATAACATTCACCAAGCTATAAGAATGTGTTTCCTATTTCCAAGGACACTAAAATAATAAAAATCATTAGGAGTCTATTTGTGTAATGTATTATATATTCCTAAATGAAATGCAATTTCCATGTACGTAAAGCTTGGGTCATTAAATTTGGTATCAGAGTGAAGGTTTATCCATCCTTTTTAAATTAGGATGTGAAAGATTTAGTCAGATCCCTAGAGATATTTCTAAGGAAATGTCTAGGGATTTCATAAGGATAAGTCAAGTACGGGTTATAATCCTAGGGTTTTTTGATAATCATAACTGACCTAGTGTTAAACTAAAGATATCATAGATTGAAATATTATAATTAATTTACCTTACTTATGTGTTTTTAATCTCTAATATATATTTCTAACACTTTTACTTTTGGTCTTATTCAATATCCAAAACCACATAGAACATGGTTAACTATTGAATGTTTTAGATGTTGAAATTATGGGAATAATTTAGATCGATTTCTTAAGTGGAAATATCATAAAGAGAATCATAATGATGGTACGAGTATTTGTCATACTACCGAGGATAAAGAGATTTTAATTGACATGTGAATGGTATGTGATGGTCTTTTAGTATTGTTTACATTGAACCTAAGAAGCTTGTGGTTGAGAAACCTTAAGACATGATTCATATTTTATTAATCACTAGTATTATGGATCATGAATAATTGTTTAAGAATAATGTTGGATTTTTGAGCTGTATATGTTTCGAAATTCAAAGATTATTATTTATAAATCATGATATATATATATAAGTTTGTGTGTGTGTTTGTGTGTCTGTGTTTAGTAAATGTTTTTAATTAAGGTCAGGAATGGATTTATTGAATAGCTATAAGGAGACAAAAAGTGATTTAAGGGTAAGGTGATATACATGGAGAACACATGATAAAGGGTAAGATAACCCCTAATATTTTCCTTTTGTTAAGATAATGATGAATGGATAAAGATTTGTTATATTTGAATAAGTAAATTTGATGATGATAGTTTCTTGAGATCAAATTATGTTGTCATTGTCAAGAGGGTTCAAATTTTTGGATTGTGATAATTATTGACAAGAGGGTTATGCTATAATGGATGAATCAAACAACATTTTGGGACTGAAGGAATATATCCAATAAGTATTGGAATAAAGAAACATGCATTTTTTTCAATAAGAGTATCTGATAATTCAGGTTTTTACCATGACTCTATAGAATACATGATGAAGGTGTTCACATTTTGTGGCCAAATAGAGATATATTATGATATATGGGGGATAAATTTTATTCTATTTTTGTGAAACCTTTTCTATATTTCTGGACATTAAAATTTCAAAGGATTATGAGGTTATCAAAATTTTGGAAAGTTTAAATTAATAATTGGATGAAGTTTTTTGTAATAATGTATTATCTCACCATATATAGACTTATTCATGTATTATAACATGTGATAAACTTTTTTTGAGACATATGGAATGACCTATCTTTCTATTTAAGAATCACATGATCTACTGAATCTTTAAGATTAGAAAATTCAACTTTATTTCTTTGAATTAGAGATGAAGTATAGATTTTTCAAGGAATAACCAACAATGAGATTGTACTGAAATAGAGATATTATTTATTATCATGTTATTAATATTTAGGGAAAGGATCTTTAAAACCAAAATGTTAGTTTCTTATTATCCAAAAAATCATATGGTTTGTTAAATCATCACAGATTTATGACTTTCTGGTTGTTAAATTTCACCTACCTTGTTCTCTACCACTATCCATCAGAACATGATGGTTATTTTTCTCTTACATATCCATGTTATCACTTCCCAACTACATACTCCTATATATAAACCTAGTGATGAGTTACGTTGGGTAACTGTTATGTTTTAAACATTCCTTTTTGAAAGTGATGTTTTAGTATTCTTTTTTATGTTGTTGGTTTCCATGAAAGAAGATTTCTAGTAGTAATCCTTTTATAACCCCAATAAATTTTGAGGGAGAAATTAATTTTAAGGGGGGTATAATGTAACTCTTTGAGTTTTTATGGAAAATTTTTTCAAATAAATTAAAATTTTCATTTATATCTAGAAATACACTAAATAAAACATTCCTTTCACACTAAATTGACTTGTCGTATGTTACACACAACACCGAGTTGGCGTATGATACACGCAACACTGAGTATAAATTTTTTTCATTGTAAAAAACAAATATGTTTGGATTATGTTATACTTTACACAAAAGGAATATTTCACTTCACACAACATTGACTTATCTTTGGTTACATGCAAGACTAACCTTCTTCGATATCTTGCATTGTACGCAATACCGAGTTTCACTAAACAATGATATATTGTTAAATTATTGTTATTTAGTGGGATATAAACTTGATGTTATGAATAGTATTAACTACATTTTGAATTTTATATAACATTAACAATCATATTATATATTTTTTAGACATTATTTAAGAATAAATTTAGTTTTTTAGATTAAAGAAGTATTTTTCAGAAAATGATGTTTTGCTGCCTTTTTATAGCACACCCATTTTAAATCCTGTTTTAAACACTTTTATATATTCTATTAGAAAATGAAAATATTATTTGGAATACAGACATAAAAATTTAATTTGGTTGATTTTTTTTTATTTTTCTGATAAAATTAATATTATAATGAATAGTAAAAAATACGAAAATTTAATTCAAAACTTCATTTTCATATAATTTATTTATATAGTTAGGTTATCATTTTAATTTGTTTTAAATTATAATTAGATTATGTTTGTATAATTTAATAAAACATTTTTCACTATAAGTAGTTTCAAATTTAAATTGGCCATAAACACCTGTCAATCTTTGGATTGTTTTAACTTCTTAAAAACCTGCTATCTAGTTTGGTCAACGAGAATTAATTTTTAATTAATTTTTGAAAAATCTATTTTTTCAAAATAGAAAAATGAATTCCATATTTGGAATCATAATTTATAAATTATTTAAATAGGTCCCTTTTATTTTTGGAAATTAATAATAGTGACTTCAGTAGTTATTTTTATTTACCATGGTTGAAGGTAAAATCTGGTAAATAATGGTAAACAAATAATAATATAATAATATAAAACTACACAAAATCATGTCCCAAAATTATTTGATGAGTCATAGGAAACCAAAAAAAATCCCTAGTCCTAAATTTTATCATTTTAGAACCACTTGGGTGTGAAAATGAGAAGTTATAATAATTAATCTAAAGTAAAGGGAAATATAACATAAACATATATCTATTTTCAAAAACAATTTTTTACTGGTTTATCTAAATGATATCTTCGACAATAAATAATCATTATAAAGATAAAAATATTACATATATCATGGTAATTTACTTAGATAATCTTTAAAATGTCATTAATTATCCACTTGAGGTTCTCTTGGAATTTTATAGTAACTATAGTAACTATATATTAAGAAAATATAAGAAGACATGGTAAAATTTAATGTTTATAAAAAAATGTTAAAGATAAAAGATAAGGTTAATTTTGTGACCTAAAAATGTCTAAAAACATTTGGTCGAAATTATTTGGACCTTTCCTCATCATATTCTTGAAATTAATCACTTTGGATCCATTAGAAACTAAAAATGAATTTATAATAAATTAATATTTCAAGATGTTCCAAAAGCTCCCATCACCTCTCCTATAAAACGTAACTTCTCCATATATTTTATTCATACCTAAAAATCCATTTTTCTCAAACAAACCCTTAAAAAATCTCCTCTAAAATTTCCTCAATTCATCCAAGAGTCCACTCTTTCAGTAGAAAGCTATCATAGGGAGACCTTTTGTGAAAAGAAAAAGAAGATACGCAAAAATTAGGTAATAGTTTTATCACCTATTTCAAAATTCATTTATTCTTATAATTAATATTATTATTTTTTCCCACACTAAAATAATAAATCCATTATCTTACACATTATGAGATTTTATTATAATTATATCAGAACCTTATACCTCATTTTATCAATCCTACAAATAACAATATTACCATACACACATATGTACGTCTTACTATCCCCACGACGTGATAAGATTAACTGTCAACATTAACCATTCAAGAATGATTATAAAGTATATATAATAAATATTAATGAAATATATGAAATAATAATTCTACTATATTTTGGTATATATATTTGTTATTTACTTTCTTCTATTCAATTCAATAAGTAAATAAAAACAACATTTATGCATACGCACGACCAACCATCTCCCTGAAAAATGTATTGCATTTTAATTATCAATCTATATTATATATTTTTATAATGAATATTTAAGATATAAAAATCATATTTTTCATTCTATATGTAAGGAAATCATGATCTAAGTAATAATATAAAGAATAAAAAGTCAAAACATTTATGATAAATAAAATGATAATTACACAAAATGTTGCTTTTACATGGAACTGATAAATAAAAGATTAATATAAATTCATAATTTAATCATATTTGATATCATAGATATTATTATATTTCTTTTGCAAGTTAATAATATATTTAATCTCACTATACATGAGTTTCTGAGACATATAGAATAAATCAGGCCTAAGGTAAGGGATAATTTTGGAATCTCATTTTTATCTGAGATTATATTTTCATAAGTATTCACTGGGGTATATTTATCATTAATTTCCATGTTTCCAAAATATATAATATTATTTATATTATTATATTATTTTTTTATTTCATTTTTACCCATTGGTGAAGTTTTATTTAAAGGTATGGATGGAATCTTTCTTTTGTTTTCCATACAAGGTACTTTTTGACTTTTCCAAAAAGTGTACGAGAAGAATGTTTTTTAACTTATAAAACAAGAATAGTTTTTTACATCTAGATAATTAATAATTTATATGATTATTCCTCTAAATTATTTCTTCTTGATTTTCAACAAAAAATTTTTCTTTTAAAAAGATTCTCCATTTTTGGAAAAGAAAATTCTTTTGAAGAAAAAAAGACATTTTCCTCAAGAATTAAGTTCAAGTGTTTTATCAAAATTATTTTCCATATAAGATGAAATAGGGTTATATTTATAACTTTCATTAAATTTATATAATTTTGTTTCTGAGGGAATTGTGTTTATGAAATCCATTTATTTTATATGGATTATGATGTAGTGATGGTTAGGAAACCCATTTTATTTCGTGGATTATGCTACAATGAGTGATTTATGTTTTTGTAGAACATGTAATAATGATATAACTATAAGATTACTGAGACCTATATATACCTCCAATTAATTTGGTAAATATTTATATCTCATTAGATCAGAATGACTAGAACGACAAGTAAATTTGGTTTAGTAATACAGGGTTGGAACCAAAAGTAAATCTGGTTTAATAATATAGGCATGAAACAAAAAGTAAATCCAATTTAGTAATACATATATGGAATAGAAAATAAACCCTGTTCAGTAATGGACACTGTACACTATGATTTTCTTGGAATCAATTCCTTGTCTACTGTGGAAATCATATTATGTGCTCATTTTTTTCACAATTCCATGTTTTATGTCAAAGATATTTTATCATGGTTAATGTTCATTTATGATTAATGACTTACGAAATACCGTAAATAATTTCATGACTCACAATTTTGATATTCAAAATTTACATTCATGTTTTTACATTCTTATGTTTGTGTTTTGTTTGATGTTCTTCATGTTTAACCTTACGAAGAATTTGATCTCATCTTTTTTTCATGATTTCTTTTCTCTATGAATTAAAGAAGGGTTTTTGGTAAAAAATTAATGGGGAAGATCTTTATAGGAGATGTTGAATATCTTTCACCAATATATAATAATGTGTCTATAGTTTCCAAATAAACTGGACTAATACACTCTTTGGGAATCTATTTTTGTAATGTATTATGTATTTCACAAAAGAAATGTAATTTCAATGTACATCATGCCTGGGTTATTAGACCAAGTGCAAGGGAATATACTGAGTTCATGCATGTTGGAATTAGACTAGAGCATTGAGGATAACCGACCCTTGGTTGAGTTTATGTATAGTAGTAGCTACAACATGACCATCAACCTGGAACCTTTTGAGGTCCTGTATCAGAGAAACCATATGTCACCATTATATAGGGGATAGATTAGTGAGTCTTATATTGTGGGACCATAGATGGTGAAGGAGATAAAAGATAAATTCTAGGTCATCTGTGAATGGATGAGTACAACATATAGAAAACAAAAAACTTATGTATATTTCCTTCATAGGCCCTAGGAGTTTGGGCTGGGAGACCATGTTTTATTGAGATCCTATCCATGTAGAGGAGTGTAGAGATTCAGTAGGGGAGGAAAGATATCCCCGAGGTTCATCAGATTGTTCAAGATTTTCTAGAGAGTTGGTGTGGTTTCCTACCACCTTGAGCTACCACCACAAATGGATCGAGTGAATTCCAACTTCCAAGTGTCATAGATACAGAGACATGTTATTGAACCCATGTACATCATAATATTGGGTGATCTGGACATCGTGGATGGAGCAACCTTTGCGAAGAACCCGATGGTGAGAAAGGATCGGTAGGAGTGGCCGCTATGTGGGCAGGACATCCCAGTGGTACAAATGTTGTGGAAGCATGGAAATGTGCAAGAGAGTTCCTAGGAGTGGGAGAGCGAAATGAGGACTCAGTATCCCATGTTTTTTCTTAGTTTTTTTATATTTTTGGAGATGAACATACTAAAGGATGGAATGACGTAGAGACATAGTATTTTCTTTATAATACTTTAAAAAATTTCTATGTATATTTTCAGAGCTAGGAATAAAGACAGTTTTTTATTCCGACTCCCAGGGTTCCTGGAATTAATTTGATAAAAATGTTAAAAATATTTTTTATTGTGAACATGAAAATTCTTAACGAAAACAATGTAACTCTTAAATGGTTGATTATATCACAAAGATGAGATCATGGTTAAGTCAGAAACATGGTGTTTTCAATATTCATGATATAAAATGAGTTGGAATGGGACATTCATACCCATCGCTTGTTGGAATTTTATTTATGTTGACTAATTAATTAGATAATTAATTAATTATTTTAACCTAAAATTATAAATTATAAATGTATATCTATGGAATAATTTTCCAGGGTTATCATTCAATTTCTGAAATCATTGGTGAGACCATTCCTTCTAATTTCATTGTAGTATCATGAAGAATGATAAGGGGACTCTGAATCTGATCAAAGCAAGGCGGAACAAATGTGGTGGCTTTTTGCAAATCATTGGAAAAGATGTTCTTCATCGATGATTAATCTAAATTTGAGGTAGAATTTCTCATTTTTTATACTCTTGATTAAATTATTGGGCATGATCAATCCCATTTATCTAATTTGCATTAATTTTTTGGCCTTTTCATGAGAATAAGTACGAATTTTTAATTTGCTAAATCAATGTTCTAACACCAATATTACCATTTTTGATCATTGAAAAAGAATTATTGGCCAATGAAATTTAAACATCATATTTCTTTCTTTTCTCCCTCGATGCTTCATGTTCATCACCTATTGGATCCCCATGGTCTCAGTTCGACAATTGAAGGGTGTTACCGAGACCGATCAGACCCCCAGATTTGAAGTATATTCATGAATAATGAATGGTTTGATGATCCAAGCATAGATTTTGAATTATTTTTAGGTAAGGATAACCATTACATGGATTAAAAATCATGATCTTAATGAACATATGTGTAGCGGCATGAAAAACAAACAATGAAACTTCCAATGGCCTTCGGTGGCCATTTTCAGGTGAATGATGACTAAGATCCATGATATATGGGAAGATCCACCTTTTTTCTCCTAAGATAGCACTGAATCTGAAGAGGCATTAATAGATTCAAGATCAGATTTTAGATCTGAGATTTATACCTAAATTATAACTACCCACCATGTTCATGGATGACCAAATGGCATGTATCATTTCCCATTATAGCAGCCAGGGTTTGAGAAAAATTAAAGGAGGTTTTAGTGTGTAGTCCTCCCCGCACCGTGTAGATCTTCCCTATTGGATAACCCATGTTTTGATTCCCACAAATGTGAACTCATGTGGAGATACATGGGGTTAGGTATACACTTGTGTACTCTAGTACACACCCATTTACTCTAGTACAAACCTGTGTACTTTGGTACACAAACACAAATTCATCACATGACCCTGGTCCGGGTTAGCTTGGACATGTCATGTAGTCCACCTACACAACATGTAATACTGTATGGGTCAAAGTAGTGTGTCATCTAGGGAAATAATGATATTGTAAAGTAGGGAGACACACTATATGGGTACAATCAGATTCCATGTACCCCTACATTATTTTTTTGTAAAATGTTATGGTTCTATATCTCATTATTTTGAAATCAGATGTTGGCCTACAAGTATTCTATCATGAGTATTTTTATACATGGAACACAATGGTTCCCTTGGTCGTGGATTTTGAGATATGATGTGAAATGTTCTAGGGATGAAAACTTCTGAGGTGACCTCAATGGCGTTAGTTAGTAGGGAGGGTCACCAGATGCTTAATTCTGAGTGGAACATTATAGTTGGTTTGGGCATGGTTCCTCGATGGTTTCTATAGTGGAACTCTCTATCAAAGTTGGGAATGAGTCCTCTATAGACTCCCGAGTATAACCCTCTATCTAGGATGGGAATGGGACCTCAATTACTATTATATTTGAACCCTCCAGGGGAACTGGGAATAGGTGCTCAACCTCCTGAGTGGAACCCTCCTGTAGTATCAATGCCTGAGTTCTTGATGACTTAGAGTGGAACCCTCCAGCTATGATGGGAATGGGTTCATGTCCATTGGAGTGGAACCATACTACTGGGCATGGCATGGGTCCTCCATCAAATATTAGTGGGGGACCTTCCTGCTGTAGAGGGAAAGTGTTCGCTACCTAAAAATTTTGGACCCTCGACTATATAGAAATGTTAAGAGACATGGTTTGACATATATTTGGAGTCATGATGAAGAGGAACACATTTCCTGCCGAGATAAATTTTAGTTACGTGAAGTAAAACATTGTGGGCAAGGAATTCCCACCCAATGTGGTTAATATCATGGCGTGGTGAATGAGTTTCTTAGACTTGTGTGTTTAGGTCAGGCACATGCGATGCTGGGAATCATTGATGGAATTTTGGAACTATTGGGTACTCTTTTTCTTGGGCCGATCAATGATATGGAGATACTTTATGTCACAGTTTGGGATTCGTTTGACTGAGAATATCTATAACCCAATTCTATATCCACTACTTGGATTTGGTTACTCTCCTTCTAAGAGAGGTGAAGACGTGCATGGTATTCCAAGTGCTTTTTGTCTTTATCTTCTCATGGTTAGATGAGACAAGTCTCCTACTATAGGTGGAGAATACTTGATGGTAGTTCATCAACTCACCAAGTTCATATACTTGTTCTTATATGTGCATACATTCACTATTTTTTGGTTTGATTTGTCCTATTTCACTTTAACGTGTGTACCTACTCTCTCTCTCTCTCTCTCTTTCTCTAGTTATATATATTACTTGTCCCCATTCAGCTGTCGAGGCATCCTACTAGGTATGTTTATAATCACCTCTTCATGGGCTTTGTCCACATTTTTCCTGTATTATAAAGATGACATACATGTTGATCATGACTACATTTGAGCTTAGGGATACTGGGTTCTTAGACCACGTACGATTGTCATATCTTGGGATTTAGGAGATGGTCTCTTTCAAATGTTTTTTTCCATATTTTTATTATGTTGGGACACATTTCTGGATTGGAATTTATTGTTGATCTTTTAATTTCAGTATTCATTACTATAATATTGTTTTGTCAAGAGGTTGATGCAGTATAGGTTTTCTTTATATCACTTTTTCATCTTTTATTCTTTCCCTTGGTACTTTTTATTGAGTAGGCTATGTGAATGTGTATAGGTTTTTAGGAAATGGCCTCCCCGAGTTTGTTAAGACATTGACACATGTCTTCACCCCTTGTCTATGGAGGTGGGCTTGGAGTAGTTGCATCTTGAGACCCAACTTGGGTCAGGTTTTGACAGAAAAGGGGTGTTGTCAGAATGACTAAAAATGCATTTTATATTTTATGTTTTATCTCAGTAAAATATGTGTGTTACATGTTCAAAACTATGAAAAAATAAAATTATTTTGAAACACTAAGAAAAAATTTATTGATTAATTTTTGAAAAAGAAATAAATCACATGTTATTCAAAAATATGATTTTTATTAAAAATAATGAATTTTTATTTTTCTTATTTTAGTGATTAAAAAATTTAAAATTTACACCGACTACGTAAAATTGAGAAAATTATCATGGTTTTAAGTGAAAAAGTAGTAATACGATCTTTAATTTATTTTATAATTTTATGATTAATCCTCATTTTAATTATGTTCATAATGTGGTCAAAATAATCAAAAGTATTGCATTATAATTTAAAAGTGTTTTTAGTTAAAGATGTTAATATTTAACTGAAAACGACTTTAAAGGGGATTTATTATTGTGAAACTCTAAAAAATTAAATGTTTCTAATTTTTATCATGTTTGAATAAACTAACTATGAATATGATGTGTGATTTTTTCAATTATGACCAAATGTTAGTTTATTTACTTTTAGGGTTAACTACATTTAAAACACATTTTTAATGTTCAAAAAAGAAGAAAATATTATGGATTATCATATAAATCTAGATAATTTATATTTTATTCATTTTTGACATATATTGATGAAATTCACATAATTTTTATATGTCGTGTGATTATAATGACCAAAAGTATATTTATATAATTTATAAGTGTTATGTATGTTAGAAACACGTGTTTAATGCTCAAAACTGAGAAAATAATCACCGTTCTGAAAAAACTATACGGAAGAAATATGATTTTTTTGACTAATATTGGTAAAAAACATCAATATAATATATTGTGTGGTTGGGAAGAATATAAGAGCATGTTCTCATTTTAAAAGTGTTATTTTAGTTGAAATTATGTATCACCTGCACACAACCATACAATAATGAGCATTTATCTTCATGAAACTCAATGAAGATGATATACGATTCAATTTTAGTCCGTTGGAATGAATTTGGATTCATTCCAACCTATATTGTTGTTATAATGACCCAAAGTGTGTTCTCTCAATTGAAAAGTGACATTTTAGTTAAAATATGAAATATATTCTCATAATAATATAATCAATCTATAATTGTGATGAAACTCTAGGAAAATTACATTTGATTCATTTTTTTACTTCTAAGAACAAAATTTATTCCATTTTAATGTCTGGTGTAGCTGAAATGATTGAAATTAGTTTTTCCCATATTAAGCATTGACTAAGTTAAAGACACCCATCACTTACATAACATCGTGTAAATGTGCATAGATTTTTTGAAAATCTTGAGAAAATATATTTGATTAATTTTTGGAATGTAATAAAGAACATTACATTATTCTAATTTAAAATGTTATCAAAATGAAAAAGTACATATTCATAAGTTTAAAGTTAAATTTTAGTTAAAACGCATAAAATAATATAATAACCAAAATAATACTCTTGGATTGTTAAAAAACTCAATATAAGGGATACAAGATTTATTATTGATGTATAAGAATGACTCTCATGTCATTCCATCATGTGTTGTTTCTAGCATAACAAAAATTGCATGTTCTCAATTTAAAAGTGATATTCTAGTTAAAATCATGTTTCTCATTATCAAAACTCAAATAGAATGATCATAGATTTATTTAAAACATGTAGGAATAAACATTAGATCATTATGATTCACGATGTTGTTGGAATTAATGAAAGTTCATTTTTTTTATTTTAACGGGTTAATTTTAGTTAAAAAGACGCATTACAAGCTCAAAACCAATAAATCATGAACGAAATTTAATAAAACTTTGGGAAAATTATCTTAAATTAATTTGTGACCCTTAGAAATAAATTAAATTTCATTTTGACACATAGTGTGACAAACATAGAGAAATAGTCATTTTTTTATATCTTAAGTATAACGTATGATAAAAATGCGTAACACATTCTTAAAACAAAGTAAACTATCTTGGATATTATATGTTTTTCTGGAAATAGATCTTTTATTAATTTAGTATCCTTCAAAATTATCTCCTCTTCCATGATAGTTGTGTATTAAGATATTATATAAAAGCTAATTTTTTAAATTCACTATGTCATATTAATTAAAAAAATATTTTTTATTATTACTTATATATGATTTTTCTTCCAATTATAAGAACATTAATTTATTGTATTAAAAATATAAAGTTGATTGATGATTCAATGTGTAACTCTTCATGTTATTTAGTCATTTTTAATTTGTTTTTTTTGGATGTTTCAACCCTTAAATATAGATGTAATAGTAGAGAAAGTACTTTATTAAGGTTAAAATAGTTATGAGAGAGGTCCAAACATTCCTCAGTGGAAGAAACCTAAAAACTTTTAAGCACTGATAAATGAATTTTCAAATGTTGTGGAAAAGACTTTTACGATAGTAATTTTATAGCTATACTACAAAAAAATAATTATACCTTTCCCATTCACCCTTCCACCATTACTATATCATTGATATTAATAGAATCATAAAATATCATATATTCATAATGAACACATCAATAAAACTCAATGAAATAACATTTATAAAATCACGTTATCAATAAAATCATCATGCCTCATTTCATATCTTCATAATCAACCAAAAAAAGAAAACTCTATAATGTCCATACATTTAGGTAAAAAAATCAATCAAAACTGATTATGAAAATTAGTTATCTTAATATATTATGGTTTTCCTAAACATTCACTTTTCCTTCGACAACTAATATCAATATTTCATATGTGTAACCATAATTTACCTAATTAACATGCCAACATAACATATTAATCTTAACCTCTTTATTTCAAAAAATTCATCAAATCATTAATTGAAAATTAGTACTCTTCAAAACAAAAAAAAATAACAACATAAGTACACTAAATTTTACAAATAATCAATTCATGAATCAAATCATAATTAATTTAGACACAATTAATCATTTTTATGTAATAAATATATTTTACACACTCCCTCACTCTTTTCATTATTCTAAAATAACCAATTTTCATTATATAGACACAATAATTCCATAAATTAGAATCATATATTGTGGTTCTGCCACCATTGACAATACACATGTGTTAAACACTGATTAATCCCAATAGGTACCCCCAATTTGAAAATTTAAAAAAAATACAAAAGAATAATTTTTTTCTCCAAATCAATGTATCCCCACACATATTAATTCATACATATTTATTATTATTAATTTTAAATGATTGTAAAATTACCCACCACCTTATAAATAAAATATTATCAATTCATGTGGAAGGAAAATATAAGGTTCATGATCTCCCATCTCATCATGATCCGAAACCACTCTAGAAAAAATATTTATCGATCAAGAGATTCAATCCTCAAAATCCATATTTATAGAAAATATGTCTATTTATTCATCCATTTAATAAATTTTCATGACTAATTCCTTAGATAACAATATATATATATACATATATAAGGGATCATTAAGAAAAAACATGAAAATAAATCTAGAATACACTTACCTTTAATGGAGTGTTTAATATGATTAATCCAGGAATAAATTAATTGAATGAAGAAGTATATCCTTAGAAAACTGCCAAAAAGAAACCCTTGAGTCTATCCAAATCATCCAAGAGATGTTAACAGAATTAAATATTGGGTGTATGTAGTTTAAAAGTCAAAGTGTATTATAGCCAAAAAGTCCGAGAGACAGGAAAATCCCGCTCCCACCAAATTATTAATAAAAAAGTGATAAACAACAAAGTACAAATCCAAGAAGTGGAGCCTTAAAAAGCCACGTATAGACAACACCCACACTATCATCATGCACTAGGCCATTGCAATAACTGGGTAACACTAAAGACCAGCTGGAACTGACCTCCATAATTCCTCTTTTAGAAAGAGCATCCGCAACCTGATTTGCCTCCCTGCAGACATGTGAGATATCAAGACACATCCTCTCAACAAGCTTGAGACACTTTATCCAAGAAGGTAGCATTTTCCATGGGACATTCCTGGACCGATCCTTCAGGATCTGCACAGCAACAGAGGAATCCGAATCGAGCCATAACATTCACCAGCCATATCGGACCGCATACCTGATTGCTTTTATAATCTCCCAATGTTCTGCTTCAATCGCATGCCCAATCCTAATGTAATGAAAGTATCAACCTTTCACAAAGCCCCGGGAAGTTCGAAAAACTCTTCCACAGCCAGCCAGGCCCGGTGCACCATGGGCTGCACCGTCCACATTGACCTTCAACCAATCACGGATTGGTGGAATCCATCTAATGTACTTCATCACACACGACCGCCTCTCCCTGCCACTTACACCAAGAGTCTTCAACAGTGTAAAGTCAGAAATATCATTGTTCATGATTCCATATTGATGTTCTGAAGCAATCTGAATGCTTCGGTGCGTAAACAAAACAACTTACTTAAACATGGGGTTGCCATTATTAAATACCACACTATTTTGAGCTCTCCAGATGTATGAAAAAACCGAAATAGTAGCAGTAGTGAGCAGGTTTTTCACTTGCTCACTTGCTTTTATTTGAAGCACCGAGTTGAAGAATGTATCGACCGAAGAGAATATGAAACTGCAGTGAAAAATGGACTGTAAATACAGCCATAATCGCACTACAAGAGAACATTCAAGGAGAAAATGGAGGACAGATTCTTCATTACTCAAGAAAATGGGACACACTGAGGCAAGGTGTACACCGGTGAGTTGAAGGGAAGACTGAATCAGTAACCTTTTCTTCCAGATTCTCCAAATTAGCAGAATGGAATTCGAAGAAATAAAGGGCCCATGAATGCCTTTAAACGATGAAGGTATCGTGGATGCAGTACCACATTCCAGCTTATAGAAATAACGACTTAAGAAAATCCCATTTAAAGCAGGTTTCCAAACTAGAATGTCATGATCAGCATAGTCATAATTTTTAATTTCCACACAAAATTTACTGGGTATAATATCCATTGCATCAACATTCGTCTGCATGTCACATATAGACATTTTCCTCTAAGATGATGGAATATCAATGAATTACTTAAGGGGAGTGGAAAGCCATAAAGTATTCCAACAGCTCAAAGAAGAATTGATACATACCAGCCATTTGGATTGTGCCATGAGTTGAGAATAGGTACTCTGGATAGAGGTCCACACAGAGGACTGCAGGTAAGCATCGATATGATTATGCAGCCTGTGAGTAAACCTATTGGTCAGGAATTCCATGGATTAATATCCATTTATAAGTCTCCACGTAAAGTTCATAATCATAGAATCATTGAATATCCTAACATCTTTCACCCCCATCCCACCAATGTCCACCGGCTTGATACATTCTTTCCATGCCACCGTGACAAGTTTCCTCTGATTAATAGATCCAGTCCATATAAAGTTGCGTATCATCCCACTTAACTCCTTTAATAAAGATCTGGGCCACTTATATAATGAGAACGAATAAAAAAAACATTGAAGTGATGACAGAGTTGACCAAACATACTCTCCCAGCTTGGGACATGGTTTTCCCCTTCCAGCTAGCTAGCTGATTAGTGATTTTAATAGCTATCTCCTCCAGATATACCCATTTTACCCTCCCCCAAAACAGAGGCAGTCCAAGACAAGTGAAGGGAAAACTACGTCTCTTCACACCAAGCCTTCTAGATACTCTTATCTACTTCTGTGATCGAATCCCTTCCCCAAAGACAACAAAAGACTTCCCCTAGCTAATGACCAGACCTGCCACTTCCTCGCAATGTGCAAAGAGATTCTTGATGCAATGGATAGTTTTCCAATCAGCCTTGGAAAATAAGAGGATATCATCAACATATAACAAGTGATAGGGTGAAAGAGAATTCCTACCAGCTCTCATCCTCTGATATAACCCACTATTGACATGATTATTCAAACAGACACACAAGTAATCCTTAGCAATGGAGAAAAGTAGCCCAGAGAGAGGGTCACCCTGCTTGACCCCTCGAGAACATCGAAAGAATCCCCTAGGGGATCCATTGATCATAATAGAGAGAGTAGCACTTTTCAAAATTGAAAAGATCAAACCAATGAATTTCCCTGAAAGGCCATGCATTTTAAGAACATTGAAAATCAATTCCCACCTTATTGTGTCAAAGGACTTCGAAATGTCAATCTTCAAGGCCATATGACCATCTTTGACTTTCCTTCTCATGATATTAACACACTCTGAAGTAGTGAAGAGAAAATTATAGATATTCCTACCAGGAACAAAACCAAAATGATTAGAAGAAATAAGATTATTAGCAATATCACCTACCTGTACAACAATGACTTTACTGATAACTTTAGGAATTGAGTTCCCAAAGGAAATAGGTTTGAAGTCCTTAATATCCAAAGCACTATCCTTCTTTGGAATAAGGGCAATGAAATTGGAGTTCATCCAAAAAGGCATGTAGGAATGACAGAAGAATTATTTCACAGCATCAATCACCTCTTTTTGGATGACATCCCAATAAAACGTAAAGAATTTGTTGGGGAAGCCATCAGGACCGGAGACACTATCCATATTTAAAGAAAATAGAGCATAATGGACCTCCTCGAAAGTAGGAATGTTAGTGAGTTTTATATTCTTTATGTCATCAATACTTGGATCTATGCATTGAATGATCTTGTTGGAATTATCATCCCCAGATTCAGAGTAGATATTCTCAAAGTAACAATTCACAGCATTGGATATCTCATTCTCAGCAGTAATTTTTTTCCATCAATCTGCAATGCCTTAAGAGACTGCTTTACCTTTTTTTATTTGTAAATACAATGAAACAATCTTGAGTTTCTATCCCCTTCCATTAACCATCTAACATTGGACTGATACCGAGCAATTTTATCCTTAAGAGACAGTAAGGAATCAAGCTTTGCAGCCGTCTGTATCTCCTCTTGAGATGGTATGTCAGGATTCATATTAGCTTGCTGACATTTAGCCAGGTGAAATTCAGCTTCCTTAATGTCATTTTCCAGATTGGAGAAAGATTGTTTGCTCCACTCTTTAATTCTGATCTTCACATTTTTCAGTTTGGTAGTCAGAATATGCATTGCACTGCCCTGTACAACAACCTCCCAAGCCTCTTTAACAACATCCCTACATCCTGGTACAAATAACCAGGCATGGTTGAATTTAAATGGCAAGGGAGCAGATCTTATGTTGCTGAAACAAAGATCAAGAAGTAAGGGATGATGGTCAGAATGGAATATGGATAAAGTCATGCTAGAGATTTCCAAAAAATCATTCCCTTCAGTCATTTGCACAAGTCACCTATCCGGCCTGCTCGCTTTCCTTCTATTAATAGTGTTTCTAGTCCATGTGAAATCAGTTCCTGAGACTGGTATTTCAGCCAGCCTACACTTATCAATAAAAGAGGAGACGTCCTTAGATGATGCTCTGCAGAAATTGCTTCTTGTTTTTTCAGCAGGCCTCAAGACTGTGTTGAAGTCACCCACTAGGATCCATCGCATACCCATGCTGTCAGAAATTTCAGATAGGTTCCTCCACAAAGCTCTTCTCTTGATATAATTGTTGAGTTCATACACAAAGGTAACATAAACTTAGTTTGACTGAAAGCAGCAGGTTAATGACACCGACTCCAGATTAGTTTGACAGGAGTCAACAGTAACACTATTGTGCTTTAGCACCCATAAGTACTTCACCTCATTCTCTAAATGATTAGAAGATATAAAGGAGTACCCAAGAGCATTCCAGTCAAAAGACATCCAGCTCACAATATTTAATCTAGGTTCAACAATCCCATGGAGCATGGGTTTATTGGTCAAAATTATATTTCTCAGGGCTCTGACCGTGGGTGTGTTCCCAAGGCCCTGACAGTTCCAAAAGAGAATTTTCATTGATGGGAGGACCTTTGACTTGTGCAGGGTCCAGCATAACCAGTTTCTACGCATTCTTTAGATGTAGTGAGGTCTTCCTCCATATTGGTTCCTTCTCCCCAGCCAGATTCAAGTTCATCCTCAGGAAGAGATGTGAACCTGTTACACGAGATTACATGTGCTGCCAAAGTTGCTGGTAAAATCCTCCTTGCAGACTTAGCAAGGGGATCTTGTGAAAAAGTTTTATCCAACTCACCACTTTCCATCCCAGCAGTTCGCCCTTCAAGGATCAACTCATCCCCTATAGGGGTGTCAAGTCTTGTCGGGGCAGTAATCCATATAGATGTATCAGGTGAAACACGAAGGACCACCTGCGCACTGTGGCTAGGAGTGGTCACCGCATCAACCATCTCTGTAACCTATCCTTGAATAGGATTATCATCAGCATGAGCAATAACAATGCCATCTTCAGGTTTCCCATCAGACTCATCAGGTTCCCCATCCTCAGATTTCCTATCACTGCCATTACCTGTCTCAGTATTGAAAGAATCTTTTGGAGGAGCAGTAATGATAATATTACCATCGGCTGCATCATTCCCTTTACTACATCATGCTTGATCAGGTTCCTTGGTATTAGAAGGACCATTGTCAGTAGATTTTTTCATTCAATGATCCGCATCATGTCCTATAATGTTGTAGAAATTACATAACTTATTCGTCTGACATTCAGGAATAGTATGCCCAAAAACATGACAGTTGAGGCAAAAATTTGGTTTCCTCTCATAACCTATTTCTAGGTTAATACTGTCATCCCTTGTGGTGAATACAACCTCTTCAACTAGGGTGTCAGGCATATCCACTTCAACAAGAATCCTTGCAATGTGGCCAAATCATGGATTGTCTGTCTGCTTGTCAAGCATGATGGGATTTGTAGAGACCCGAATCTTGACATACATAGACATTACATTACTTTTGAGGAATACTTAGTACATAACAAAAACACACACACAAGGACCGTAATAGTTTAGTGTCTTTGGAAACTCGGAATATAATCTTCTAATCGTGGTGAATGATCTTCAACATCTTCCATAAAGATCTTATTTTTTTAGACCTAAATGCTTTCTTTACGTCATGAGGAAAAGAAAACATAAAAGGGTGAGCTCAAATGCTCAGTAAGGGAAAAAAAAGAAATATCAATCACGTCATATTCATAAGAACATATCTTTTGGAAATCTTAACCTGCAAAAGAGATCATAATTTCATAACATGGGATAAATCATAGTAGTGAAATAGAATCCCAATAATCATAACATAAAACAAGAAACTTTGTGTCATACGCACATAATCATAGAGAATCATATCTTTTTAGTCAAGACTCATTGCCAAGACTATCTTAGTGGACAAATTCCATTTCTTAACAGAGTTCATTCTTCGTTTCAGTCCTGTTTCACTGAACTTGTATAACCTACCGTTTCAGCCATGTCTATCTCATGATATATAAAATCTTTACCCAATGCATTGGAGGGAGATATAGGTCCCACCCATCTCATAATGAAACCATTCTTATGTGTGCCACAAAATCATAAACCATATATCACAGAATAACCCATGTAAGAAAAATGGGAATCTTAAACATCGTGACATCATAAAAAAATTCATATAAGATAAAAGAATTCATAAAAATAATTCCATCACAACATAATCAAATAAATGCAACAATAGGTATGAAAACAAAACCCTTTATTATCTTAGATGGAAAATAATTTTGATAAAACAATTGAACTCCATTCTTGAGGAAAATATCCTTTCTATTTCAAAAACACAATTCCTTTATTAACATGTTATAAAATTCTAACTAAAAGAAGTTGATTAAAAATAAACTTGAAAACTTGTAAGGGATGATTCTTGGAAATAATGTTTTAAAAACCCATTCATTCCGTATAAGTTAAAAGAAAACATTCTTCTCGTACTTTTGTCGAAAAAGTCAAAAAGTACCTCGTACGAAAACGACAAAATATTCCTTTCATATCCATTACTAAAAACTCACCGAAGGGTAAAATTGGATTTAAACAATTGTAGGTGGATGGAAATAATATTACATATTGAGGAAACATGGATGTGGATGATAAAATACACCCCAGTAAATACTAAAGTATAAACAATCTCGGATAAAAATGAGATTGTGATATTTCCCCTTACCTTAGGTCAGTTTGGCTTTGTAAGTGTCCGAACCTCCTGTATAATGATTTAAATAATGTTATTGACTTATTCCAGAATCATAATCATTGTTATGATATCATATATGGTTCACCTATGGCTTTATATTACCCGTTCTTTTGTAAATTCCTTGTTAAAGAGCTTTTTGGGTAAAATCGTTTCATTTGTCGTCCGTGTTTTGACTTGTAACTATTCATATGATTATTTAAGTCATGATTACTTAATTCTAGAATATAAAACATGATTTATATATAATATATATTCAGAATATATATATATATATAATAGATTAGTAAATGGAATGAAATACACCGCTCATGGAGACGGTAGACCGTACGTACGCATGAACGCTGTTTTCTTTTCCTTATTGAGTTTAATAGAATTAAGTAGATGACATACATATATATACACATAAATCTAGAATCATTATTATGTCATATATTTCATTATAAATTATTATATATACTTTATAATCATTCATGAATGGTTAACGTGGAGAATGAATCTCATCACGTCGTGGAGACGGTAGTCCGTACGTACGCACGAGCGATAATATCATTCTCATGATCGTGGAATTGTATTGGAGTGTATGTATACTATTTCAGAATCAATATCACATTAAAATAATCATATATAGTTATTATGTACACCATTATACCCATCCAAGTATGGTGGTGGTGGAAAATAGATTACACCACGGCGTGGAGACGGTATTCCGTACGTACGCACGCGTGGTGATTTCGTTTTCCGAAGGATGGATAGATGGTGAAATAAGGTTGTTTCATAATTATAATAACATATAAGTATATAAGTGATACTAATGTTATTACTTCATAATGAAACAACCTAAGAAGAATAAGTGGAATAAGAAATAAAGATGAAAGAATCGGTAACAGAAATTACCTATTCTTTGAAGCGCCTCTTTGAGATCTCTTTTTAGGGCAATAAAATTGGTCTTTGAGGAAGTCCAGAACCTCTAAGATGTTTATAGGGAAGTGGAGAAGGGAATTTGGCAGGGTTTGTCCGAGCTTGAAGGCTCAAAGTGGTGTGAGGAAGAGAGGGAGGAGGTTCCCTTTTATAAGGGAGGAGAGGGGCACCTTTGGAATAACTAAAACTATTATTTTATTATAAAGTCAAATTCGATATTAAATAACTCCAAATTGATTCATTTAAAAGATAAGGTGTTGATGGGTCGAAATCCTCTCATCCTATAGAATTTAGGCAAGTTTAGGTTCCTATTTTAACCTTATCATTTAGATTTAACATTAAGTAAAATAATGTTACTTTTACCGTGTCTTCTTGTGTTCTTATACTATAAGGTTAATAAACTTACTATTAGAAGAAAAACGAACCCCAAGTTGTTTATGATTAATATATATAACCTTACCTAAGTCAATTGGCCGAAACTTATATTGTTAGGAATAAAATAACAATGAATAATATAATATTTGTTTTAAAACCTATTCTATGTCAATTTTGACAGTATTTTGTAATTAATTTTTGTCAAAATCATAAAAGAATGATTAGTTTGAAAAAAGTAAATTAAATCAATAATAATATGCCATATTGACCTATAAAATTAGTTTATTTCATAAAAAGTCTGAAATTACATTTATTTGGGTATTTATAACATCAATTATGTCAATATTTCATTAATAAGATAATTACTACATCATCTTTGTGTCATAAATAAATTAGAATATTTAATGTCTAAAAATTACAAATAAAATACCATTATGTAGGAAATCTTTTTATCTTTCTAACAACTATTTATAGTAGAATTTATCTTATGTATAACCCTATATTAAAAATGATTTACTTATTAAACTTTCATTTTAACTATTTTTACCCTTCTTTAAATAAATTAATAATAAATGTCCTAATCTAATCCAAGTGGGCCTAAATGGTCATATTTTATTCCTAAGGTTGGTTTTGGTCTACTTATGCTTATCCAATAGAATTAGGACATGTGTTAGGGTAAAAATAATATAATTTTTACCCTTAATTACCCTATTTAATTTTAACCGTGGTAAAAAAAGTAAAAAGATACTATTCACCAAAAAATATTTTTATCTCATTGAACCACATTTTACTTACTGAAATCAACCATGTCTCTCGGATTTTTGAAATCCCACTCACAGAAGCAGTAAAATTATGTTTTATGAAAAATTCATTTTTCTTAACTACCACTTAGTGGTTTCACTATTCATAAAAAAAATGAAAGTTTCCAGAAAATTACCAAAAAATTAGGCCTAAGCTATATTTGATATTATGAACTCAAAAATGATGTCTATTTTACCAAATTAAAAACATATATGTTGAATTAATTAATTTAAAAATTAATTCCTGTCGTCAATACAAATAGCGTGTTCTTAAGAGATAATAACTATCAAAAGATTGACACTTGTTTATGTTTGGTTTAAATGTGAAATTACATCCAATGAACAACATTGTATTAAATTGTAAAAATATATTCTAAATATAATTTAAAACCCCTCAAATTAATAATTTATCATTATTAATTATTTTGATTAAAATGGTTGTTTTTAATTAAAATTTAGTAATTTTCACTATTTATCACAAAATGAAAGTTATCGGAAAAGTACCAAAATTTCACCCTAAGATAATTTTGATATTACAAATCCAAAAATGAATTCCATTTTGAAAAAAAAAATTTACAAAATTTCAAAAAGTGGTTATTACTATTCATAACGGCTAGTTTTAATAATATTTTAATAGCATATTTCTGTTTAGTGAAACTCGTTATTGCGTACTACACATGCTATCGAGGAAGGTCACGATTGCGTGTAATTAAAGGAAAGTAAAGGATGCGTGTTGTGCAAGATCCTTTTGGTGTAGTGTAGAACACAAGACATTAATGAAATTAAAAAGAAGATTTTTCATAAAATCTCAGGCTGTTACATTCTACCCCCCTTAAAATGAATTTCTCCCTCGAAATTCGCCGGGGTTATAAATGGTTTACTATTCGAAAGTTTCTTTAATAGAAACCCACATCATAAAATGTAATACCAAAACCAATATTTAAAAACAAAAGTATGAAACCTAAAGGTTACCAAAAACAACTAATCATTGGGTTTCCACATAGGTGAAAATATGGATATGGAAGAGAAATCTAACCATCATGTTCTGATGGAGAGTGGTAGAGAACATGGCTATGGAAAATCCAGCAATCAAAAAACCATAAATTTGTGACGATCTAAGGTACCGTCTGCTTCATCAGATATAAGAGAACTAGGAAAACATTTTTGGTTTTCAAGATCATTTCCCTAAAGTTGATGAAATTGGAATTAGAAGAAATACTTTTGTGATTTTGGTATAGTCTCACCGTTTGTTGTTCTTTGGAAAATTTCCACTTCATCTCTTAAATAAATGATGTTGAATTTGTCATTCATGATGTGTTAGCAGATCATGTGATAGAATGATGAGTCATTCCATCTGTCTCAAATAAAAGGTTAGAAAAGTTATCAAAAAATACATAAGTCAATCTATAGTGAGATTAATCATATATAGTTCCTAAAATGGACTTATACTTCATATATCATACTGCTTAATATAATAAAACTAGTTTCTACTAAACAGGGACTTCTTGTAGGCCAGTGGTAGGAGATAAAGGCCAGTCGGACTTCGGTTGTGGGTTCGATTCCCACAGCCTTGTCCGACGCGATGGGCTGTCGCCCATCCTGCAAGTTGTCTTTTTTATAAAACTACTTTACTATAACATCACATAAATAATATCAAAAAAAGTTTAATCCTTAAACAATACTAACTTATGGTTAACATAATTCATTCCAATATTTAGGCTTATCTAGAATACTTCGGTCCAAGCTCATAGTATAAAGAAAAAGATTACTTGAAATGTCGTCAACCAAGCATGTGAATACCATCATTTATCCCCCATATGTCTTGTTGGTCACATTCCAATCATTTGAATACCTTAATGATGTATTCTCTTGAAAAATGAATACCCATTAAACCTTAGTGAAAACAAGAATGCTGTCAAAAGTTAACTCTTTCCACATACCAAAATCCAAAAATTCTATATAATCAAACCATGGTATAACCTTCTCCTTATATCTGTCACGAGCTCATGAATACTATCAAACATTTAATTTTCTCCTTATCCCTTCATTATGTGCATATCATCTACATTCCAAAAATATCTGAATAACCTTTCATGGATACTGGTAACATTAATCATACACTTTCAAAAATCAAGGAAAGACAACAGTGTAACAATCCTTAGATGTATCTTTATTCCATAGTACCATGAGATTACTTATACACCATTACACATGATAAACATGTAATCATTCCACTACATTCTTAAACCATTGACCGAGCTTCAACAATTCTTTCATCTCACATATCATTTGTAGTCTCTTCATCATCATCAACATAAATACTACCCATATGACCAAACTGATTCTCTTCACGAGACTTTCCCTTAGGGCATTGGTTTGCATAATGCCCGTACATTGTACATTTTAAAACATTTAACCATTGTTGATGTTGTAGCAATACCATTATCCTCATCCATCTTGTTAACTGAACCTTTTCCTTTGCACTTACCGGCATTGTGTCCTTCTTTTCCACACCCAAAGCATCTTCCAGTTCCTTTGAAACATTCTCCTTGATGCCTCTTCCCACATGATTTACATAGGGGAAATTGAACATTCTTTCCTCTATGATCATCATGAAACTCCATCATTCTCTTTTTAGCCGAGTCAGGAAACTTACCAAATTTTACTTTATTGATCATATTATGAGATTGCTGATTCAGCATAATAATGATGCTTGGACTTCCAAATCCCATTTCATTTGGTTGCTCATGAATAATATCATTCCATTGTCCATCATATCCTCCATTACTGTGAATCATCTTGTTTCCGGCCCTTTTCTAAAACCCAAAAAGAATAGCGTGATGGGCAAATATCATAATAAATGGGGAGTAACTTCGATATCTAACATCTTTGGTTTAATCTAATATTATTACCATAGTTCTAGGACTATATCCTATATGTATACTTATCCTTAGGGACATCCCTAGACATACCTTAGAAATATCTCTGGAGATCTCACTAACATTTTCGCATCCTAGTTTCCAAAGGTTGACAAAACTTTTCCTCTGATACCAACTGTAGAGACCCAAATCTTGACATACATAGATATTACATTACTTTTGCGGAATACTTAGTACATAACAAAAACACACACACAAGGTCCGTAATAGTTTAGTGTCTTTGGAAACAGGGAATATAATCTTCTAATCGTGGTGAATGATCTTCAACATCTTCCATAAAGATCTTCTTTTTTTAAAACCTAAATCCTTTCTTTACGTCCTGGGGAAAAGAAAACATAAAAGGGTGAGCTCAAATGCTCAGTAAGGGTAAACAAAAGAAATATCAATCACGTCATATTCATAAGAATATATCTTTTGGAAATCTTAACCTGCAAAAGAGATCATAATTTCATAACATGGGATAAATCATAGTAGTGAAATGGAATCCCCATAATCATAACATAAAACATGAAACTTTTTGGCTTACACACATAATCATAGAGAATCATATCTTGTTATTCAAGACTCATTTCCAAGACTATCTTAGTGGACAATATCCATTTCTGAACTGAGTTCATTCCTCGTTTCAGTCCTGTTTCACTGAACCGGTATAACCTACCGTTTCAGCCATGTCTATCTCATGAGATATAAAATCTTTACCCAATGCATTGGAGGGAGATATAGGTCCAACCAATCTCATAATGATACCATTCTTAAGTGTGCCACAAAATCATAAACCATACATTATAGAATAACCCATGTAATAAAAATGGGAATCTTAAACATCGTGACATCATAAAACATTTCATATAAGATAAAGTAATTCATAAAAATAATTCCATCACAACATAATCAAATAAATGTAACAATAGGTATGAAAACAGAACCCTTTATTATCTTAGATGGAAAATAATTTTGATAAAACACTTGAACTCCATTCTTGAGGAAAATATCCATTCTATTTCAAAAACACTTTTCCTTTCTTAACATGTTATAAAATTCTAACTAAAAGAATTTGATTAAAAATAAACTTTAAAACATTCCTGGGAAGATTCTTGGAAATAATGTTTTAAAAATCCATTCATGCCGCATAAGTCAAAAGAAAACATTCTTCTCGTACTTTTGTCAGAAAAGTCAAAAAGTACCTAGTACGAAAAAAGACAAAATATTCCTTTCATATCCATTAATATAAACTCACCTAAGGGTAAAATTGGATTTAAACAATTGTAGGTGGATGGAAATAATTTTACATATTGATGAAACATGGATGTGGATGATAAAATACACCCCGGTAAATACTAAAGTATAAACAATCTCGGATAAAAATGAGATTGTGATATTTCCCCTTACCTTAGGTCCGTTTTGCTGCATAAGTGTACGAACCTCCTGTATAATGATTTAAATAATGTTATTGACTTATTCCAGAATCATACTCATTGTTATGATATCATATATGGTTCACTTATGTCTTTATATTACCCGTTCTTTTGTAAATTCCATGTTAAAGAGTGTTTTGGGTAAAATCGTTTCATTTGTCATCCGTGTTTTGACTTCTAATTATCCATATGATTACTTAGATCATGATTACTTAATTCCAGAATATAAAACATGATTTATATATAATATATATTCAGAATATTTATATATAATAGATCAGTAAATGGAAAGAAATACACAGTTCATGGAGACGGTAGACCGTACGTACGCATGAACGCTATTTTCTTTTCCTTATTGAGTTGAATGGAATTAAGTAGATGACATAAATATATATACACATAATTCCAGAATCATTATTATTTCATATATTTCATTATTAATTATTATATATACTTTATAATCATTCATTAATGGTTAACGTGGAGAATGAATCTCATCGCGTCGTGGAGACGGTAGTCCGTACGTACGCATGAGCGATGATATCGTTCTCATGATCGTGGAATTGTATTGGAGTGTATGTATAATATTTCAGAATCAATATCACTTTATAATAATCATATATAGTTATTATGTACACCATTATACCCATCCAAATATGTAATACAATTTTAAAAATTCAAGACATATAAGTTTCATTAATAAATTTAAAATTAAATCCCGTTGTCAAAAACCGAAAGCGGGTTTCGAATAAGTAAAAACTATCAAAAGTTTGACATCTGTTTATGTCCAATTTATACGTGACGTTACTTAAAATGACCAAAATTGGAATAAATTATGATAATATAATCCAATTAAACTTTAAAACTAATTAAAAATATTATATTACTGTATAAATAAATTAGATGAAAAGATAGTTTTGAATTAGAATACTGTAATTTTCACAATTTATTAAAATATGAATTTTATCAGAAAAATTCAAAAAATTCAAGAAAAGTAAAATTATATGTACAACTATTAAATAAGAAATTTATTTTGTTAAATAAAATATATAAAAGTGTTAAAAACTAGATTGAAAATTCCTACACCATCAAAAGGTGAAAAAATTGAATTTTTCAAATAATACTTTTATTTATCGGAGAAATTAAATCTGTTGTTATATCATGTCTATAAAATAATAATATTAATGTTAATGTTATATGAAATTAAAAATGTGGTTAATAATATTCCTAACATATACTTTATATGCAATTAAATAATAAAATTTTAATAATATATCGTTATTTAGTGAAGCTTGGTATTGTGTACAACACATGATATCGAGGAAGGTCTCTCATGAATGTAACGCAAGCCAAGTCAGTGTTGCGTTTTGTTCAAGAATACTTTGGTTTTACGTATAAAATAATCCTTATATAGTTCTTTTATACATTGAAAAAAATATATACTCAGTATTTCATGGAATGAATTCTATCAATAGATCTTGAAATTAAGTGTAACACAAGCCAATTATAGTGTTGCGTATACTGTAAGCTAATACGATGTTGCGTATACCATAAGATAATATTAGTTTAGTGTACACAACATGACATCAAATAAATTAAAATGAATATATCTCATAAAATCTTTGGGTGTTAAATTATATACCCTTGAAAATGAATTTCGTCCAAGAAATTCATCAGGGGTATAAAATGTTTACTACCTGAAAGATTATTTCATAGAAACCCACATCGTAAAAAGAAATACAGAAACTTCATTTGAAAAAATTATGTTATAAACATGATGGTTACCCAAAGTAACTCATAAAAAGGTTTCCACATAAGAGAACATTGGTGGGAAGTGAAAACATAGATATGGAAGAGAAATATAACTATCAAGTTATGATGGATAGTGTTAAAGAACAATGTTGGAGAAAGACAAAACTAGAAATCATAAATATACAATGATATAAGTGAAAATATTATTCATTGGATAAGAATTTACTAATATAAAATATTTGTTTTCCAATATCCTTTCCCTAAATTTGAAAATTTTAACATCAAAAGAAATACATACCTGATTTTTGTTCAATCTCACTGTTGTTCATGCCTTGAATAATTTCCACTTCATCTCATATTTAAAGAAATGAAGTTGAATTTTTCATTCTTGAAGTGTTAGAAGATTATGCTATTGAATGATAGGTTATTCCATCTATCTTAACAAAAAGGATATCATAGGTAATCGAATATGAATAAGTCCACCTATAGTGAGATAATATAACAGTCATGAAAACAAAAAATGGAACATAACTTATACTATCCATAAATGGAAAACATTACCATTGGTCGGAGTGGATACTCAAGAGGGGGTTGAATTGAGTTCTAATAAAAAAATTTTGATTAAAAACATTTCTATTAAAAACACTCAATTTAACAAAAAAATTATGTTGTAGTGAATTTATAAAGATTGTTAGTGTTCAATTAGTTTCTCAATGATTGATTACTTCTTAGTTAACATAATCTAAATATTATGTTAGCTTTTGAAAATAATTTAATGGCTAAAAATATTTAAAAACACTTTCTAGTTCAACTGTCATACTTACTTTAAAACATATTAGAATTTCAATGTAATGATTAGCGGAATATTGAAAATAGTTTAGAATAAAATAAGATGGACAAAAGTTTTAACCAAGAGGTTTAGTCTCAAGCTGAGACTTAGTCCTCTCAAAAAGTTTGTATATAACTTTGATCCACACCCTAGATCGGGTTTTAAAATAGTACTTAGACTATCTAGGTCCTCAGACCTCTACCACAACTCTACGTGGGAAAGCAACAACAATAGCACACAAGTTGTCTAGGTCCTCAGACCTCTACCATTGTTCTACATGGGATACACAATGGTATACAGAGTTTGGTGTGAGGATTTCAGTATCCTCCAGTTCAGCTTAGGAGTCAGTGTGCATCCAAATAGACAAAATCATACACTAATTGAAATGTAATGAAAATAATTATCACAATATAGCAAGAATATAGAGATGAGTTTAGAATGCGCTTGTGTGATGTCAATGCAGCTTTGAAATCCTTTGGATTGAAGCAGATGAAGATTTGAGTACTTCTCTGGAAGTTGTGTGGAAAACAGAGTGTCACGATTCAACTCGTGTTCTTCATGAGGTTCAACAGAGTGACAATGTTCTTTATGATTCAAATATGGTTTGTGTGTTTAAAAGTGTGGAGTTGCATGCAGTGTGACTTTATTTTGAAACTTTATCTAAGTATGTTCTTTGTTATTATGCTCATGGCCTCAGTTTTCATTTTTGTGTGTCACACTTTATTTTTGGCCATACATCGCTTTTCACTTGAAATTCATGTGTTGGAGCTGAAAGTCTGAATTTATTCTACACCTCATACCTCGTACTATCTAATGATATGTCTATAAAGAAACATTAATTATGTCAGTGCATTAAAATAATTAAATATGACCACTAGAAATTAAATTGAAAGTTGATAAAATAGTTTTATAAACGGTGTCCCAGTAAGTCATGGAAATGGTGTCTCCTTCACACGGTGTCTAGATTGATCACGGTGTCTGAGTGTCACGGTGTCTCATGGTCACAGTGTCTCACAGTCATGATGTCTTGCTTCATGGTGTCTGCTTCACCGTGTCTTGCTTCACGGTGTTTGATTCATGGTGTCTGTCATTACGGTGTCTGGCTTCATAGTGACTGGCTTCACGATGTCTGGTTTATGGTGTTTGGCTTTACGGTGTCTGGCTTCATGGTGTCTGGCTTCACGGTGTCTGAAGGACATAGCCAGTGGTAGACTCATAGTGTCTCAGACTTTTAAATGTAATTGTTTTCAGACTTAAGTAATGATGATAATAGAAAGTATTAGACTTAAGCATTTGTAAAATATGGTATTATGAGAGTAGATTAAAGAAAGTATAGTGTAGGTAAACTGAATGTTGAGAAATTAAGATCGTTCATTGCTCTTATTAAAGCATGAGAAATCTTTAAATATAAATATAAATGATTGGATATAATTTATAGAAGTTAACTAGGTTGAATAATATTTGTGATCATTAAAACATGATTAATACATGAGGAGTCCAACAACCCCCCCATTTGATGATCAAAATCATATAAATTTAAAGTGTATATTGGATTCAACTATAGAGATAAATGGAGATAAATGTCTAGTATATAGAAATTTATCCCCCTTTTGGGATTATAAAAATAAATGGAATAAGAGAAGTCAAGAAAATAACATTCCATTAATATTAAACAAGGTTCATTACAAAATAGAAGAGTAATACAAAATCTAAAGCATCCCTATCAAAAAAAGAGTAATCAATGTTCTTATTCATTGTCGGGCCTTCTCTTTTCCTTTAGCTATAGTGACAGAAGAGGAAGCCATCAGGGCAGAGGTCGAGGTAGAAGAAGGAAGATTTGTGGTTGATAATGAGGGTAACTATAGGCCTTCAAAGACTGAGGGAGCCAAGGTAGGAGCACTAGAAGATCTAGGAAGTTGTTGATCAAGAATTATAGGCATAATCTGACTTAGTTCTTGGCCGACAGTCATAGGGGTTGAGGTGAGGGAAAAGGTGAAGGTTGGCATACCAGTTCTGAGAGGTGTAGCCACTAGAGCAACAATGGTTGTACTCTAGACATAAAGATAGGGCCTTAGGATTTTGATGAAATCTGTAATGATGCCTCCACCCTACTGCATAGATTTCTCAAAATAATTCTTGTTCTCCATAAAATATTCCAACAATCAAGTAAATTCTGTGAGCTTTTGGATTTGGGTCTTGAAATATTGAGTCATAGGAGTAATACACATAATTTCGTCAAGGTACTAGAAATGGTTTGTCATATCCATATTGGAGAAGATTCTTTTGAAGTAGAAATCTACTTTCTTGGAAATCTCTTACTTAGAATCATTAGCAATTTGGGAGTGGATTTGTACTAGGTGAAGAACTCTATCACTGTCCTTGACCAGTTTAGATAAAGAATCCATATTGAAACCACTAAGTACATTCTGAATAACTTATTTGACTACAGCTGTGAGTAGATCACTGCCCAAGGAAGGTTTAAAGGATTAACCAGATGCTTTGACAGCTATGTTCAGAGATTTTAGTTGATTCAACACCTTTTGAAGACACCATATATACTCATCAGTGAGTTTATTAATACTGGAAACAAGATCATTCATTTCCTTCACAATTTGTTTGTTACTTTTATTGATCTTTTCTTCTAAGGAATCTAGATAAGGTTGAATCTGAGACACACCAACCTGCGGAATTTGAGGAGGAACAGGTTTTACAGGAGGAGAAACATGCTCAGATCTTGAGTGCAACTTTCTCTAAATGTCTTCACCCATACTTCTTAGGGTCTTCACTTCATTACTGAGAAACTTATTTTCAACTCTTACTTCTTTAATCTCATAGAGCATCTTAGGTTGTATTTTCCAAATAATTTCCCCCAATATTAGTGAGGTATCTCTCTCACTTAAATTTTTCATAGGATGAGGTTTAGTATTCATGAGTTTATCAACTCCAGATAAGAGGGTATCACCAAATTCTTTCAAATCATCCTTACTAACAAAGAATGACTATTTAGATAAGGGTTCAAGAGTAGGGACTGGTACATTCTCAGGTTCCTTCTCAAGAGCAATATTGGAGACTAATTTAAACTAAAATATAGTCGAAATATCAAGCCCGATTGATGGAACCTATTGAGAGTCATCCACATCATAGAAACTAAGAAATTTATTCAGAGTGTCTATAAAACTTGACTCAGTTGGATGTGATGCTTCAATAGACCCCTGATTTGTGGTTTGATCCCCCTCATTAGGTGAATCCTTCTAGAACTGAAAGGCATAAGCTCATGGTCTACTTCCACAGACTCTGCTCTAAGTTCCTCACTCATTTCCTGTCTAGCCATTTGAAAAGGTAGATCCAACCGTTCTTCATCTGAATGGATGATTTCATGAACAGATTTTTCCACAGGGAGTTCCTCAAGATTGACCACTTGTAAAAATGGCAGCTCTTCCTCTATAGTCTCTTCTACTATAGTCTCTTCCATGGAATGCATTTCAGGTTCTTTGGAAACTGATTCTGTTACTACTTTGGGTTGAGTATCCAAATTAATAGCTTCATTAGGAGTAGGGACTTCTTCTTTAAGAACTACATGAGGAATAGTAGCCATGTCTTCATCCACAATAGCAGCTTCCCTAGGTGGCACTTCAGCCACTTTCTTCCTCTTCTTCAGGATACACTACAATCTCATCTGGTTCCTAACCAGGATCTTAAATATCTCTTGGCCTTGAGGGATAATCCACATGATTGAATTTCTCATAAACTCTACCATTGCCTTCCACAAATTCCCTTTTCCAAGGATTCTAGTTTATCTCCATTCATTTGATAGTGGATTTTGAGAGACAGTACTCATAGTCCTTAATCAATTCCTCCTTATGTCCAACCATACCATTGGCAATAATCATGGCTAAGATTAGCCGAGAGTAGAACATAGATGTTGACTTGGATGTGACATTTATCAACTGACAGATATGGTGTATGATATACTTTCACAAGTTGATCTTATGACAATTTTTCATAAGTTGAATTAGAAACACATCATGTTATTTTAAAATAGAAAAATCACCTTTCATAGGACTAACCAAATTCTTTATAAACTTGAACAGATGGATTGATTCTCTATCTAATCCAGTAGCAATGGCTCTCCTCTAGGTTCCATTTCCAGTTAAGGTTTTCAGGGCATCTTCTAAATCAAGAAATTCGGTTGAGGGTGGAGGTCCTCTCTGATAATCCTCACATATGATTTCATGAGGTATCCTAAGACATGAAGCCCATAACCTTGAATAGGATGAGCATCTCTGGACATTGACCCAAGTTATTACAACATTACTATCACCAGAATCGAAAGAGAATTGAAGGTATTGGTAAAACTGAGCCACTAACCTTGGGTAGATGGGTCTATCCTCCTTCAAGAACCATTCTAACCATCCTTGTTGCTCTAACACTTTCAATAACAGAGACTTACTAGAAAGAATGAATTTGGGGAAAATCTCTTTCTCAGGTACAAAAACTCGGTTTACCAGATTCATATTTAAAGGTCCTTCAAGTGTTAGCTTAGGTGAAATATTATTCTTCTTCAAGTTGCGCTTCTCAGGTTTAGATGATAACAGACAATTCATTCTTGGGATTAACTAAAGGTTCGAGCGAGATAAGGGATGCATGGATAAAGAATAGTTCGAAAAGGGTAAGTAGAAGAAACCCAGAGTGAAGAATAAAGTGACACTTTCTTTGTTTTATCATTTAGTAATACCAATCGTCTCAAAAATAAAAACACGAGAAAATAAGGAAGGGAAAAAATAATTACCATGATATGTGTTTTTACAAAAAAAATATAAAGAATTTTCATGGTGAGACCATGTCTGTTCATTAAGGTGAGACAGTAAACGAGCTTCATGGTGAGACCATGAATGAACATCTCAGTGTGTGTTAGGGTGAGATAGTAAACATCAGATAGTAAGTACAAAATACTAAATCTGAGGCCGTAAACAAAACAATTTATGGTGATACAGTAACCATGAGAGATAGTAACTCAGAAACTGTAATCCTGAAATAGTAAAGTATAAAAAAATAAGATATCAAAGAGTAAGACCTGAAACTGTAACATGTCTGGTATCTATTCGTGATTTATCATTCCTAGTTCCTGTATGATGTTGTCTATTCTCACAGAATATAACAGTTTTGTGAATATATCAGAAATTTGATATTCAGTACCAATGAATTCAAAAGGGATTTCACCTTTTTTATAATGATCTCTCAAAAGGTGATGTTTTACATCAATGTGCTTCATCCTGGATTGTGAAAAATGATTTTTTGAGATGTTAATAGCACTTTTTTGTCACAATTTATAGGTACATGTCTGAATTGATATCTATAATATAGTAATGTGTGTTTCATCCACAAAATTTGTGAACAAAAATTGCTAGAAGCCATGTATTCAGCTTCAGTAGTAGATAATGAAACATAATTTTGTTTCTTACAACACCATGTTACTAGTGACTTGCCTAAAAAATGACATATTCCATAGGTGCTTTTTCTATCTAACTTCTAGCCACTGAAGTCAGCATAGAATAACTAACTAATTCAAGGATAAAATAGTCCTGGATTGGGTGTATGTTTTATGTATTTGAAAATTCTATTTATATAATTTAAATGAGATTCCTTAGGGTTTTCTTGAAAACGAGAACACATACACACACTAAACATAATGTCAGGATGACTAGAAGTTAAGTAGAGTAAACATCCAATCATCCCTCTGTAAGTGGTTTGATCAACATATTTTCCATCTTAATCAAGATCAAACTTACAAGTGGTATACATGGGAGTGTCACTAATTCCATCCAATCCAAAAAAGGTTTATAATATCTCTAGTATATTTACACTTATTTAAAATAATACCATTTACATTTTGAAAAACTTGAAATCCAAGAAAATATTTGAGTTCTCCCATTAAACTCTTTTCAAATTCATTTTGGATCATTTAATAAAAATAAACACATAATGAATTCTTCTATGATCCAAAAATAATATCATCTACATATATTTTAACAACTAAAACATCATTAAAAATATTTTTGATAAATAGAGATGGATCAACAATCCCTTTAATAAAACCTTTTGAAATAAGAAAATTAGTAAGTCTATCATACCAAGCTCGTGGAGATTGTTTTAAAACATACAAAGATTTAGAAAGTTTAAAAACTCAATTTGGAAAATTAGGATTAGTAAATCCATGGGGTTGTTCAACAAAACCATCTTCAATTACAAAACCATTTAGAAATGCACCTTTAACATCCATTAGATATAACTTGAAAATCAGATGGGAAACATAAGTAAGTAGAATCCTAATAGCTTATATCCTAGCTACAGGTGAAATGGATTCCTCACAGTCTATTCCTTATTCTTGAATATATACTTGTTCCACTAACCTATCTTTGTTTTGAAACTATATTTCCACAATCATCAACTTTATTCCTATAAAACCATTTAGTGCCTATGGTCAAAGTGTCCTTAGGTCTATCTATTAATTCCCAAACTTTGTTTCTTTCAAATTGATTCAATTATTCTTGAATAACCATCACCTGAAATTCATCATTGATTGTATCATGGATATTTATAGGTTCTATCTATGAAAGAAAATCTTGATGTTAAAACTGGTGTCTCAGAGAAGCTCTAGTTTTTGTCCTTCGATCTAAATATCCTACTACAACATCTAAAGGATAGTTTTTAAGGGTCCTAGTTGGTCTAGAAAAGGTAGGGCTAGAAATTTTAGTTTCAGTTACAGGTTTGGGTTCTACATAAACAGGTTCTGGAGAATTTCCAGAACTGGTTGTCTTAACAATAAGTTCACTATTTTTGTTATTAAGGTTTAAAATGGAAATATCTTCCTCAATATATTCAAGAGAGGGTTTGGGTTCATGTGAATCAGTCTCATCAAACATGACATGAACCGGCTCTTCGACACATTTTGTTCTCTTATTGAATACTCTATAGGCTTTACTCGAGATTGAGTAACCTAGGAAAATTCCATCATCACTTTTGGAAGTAAATTTGTCAAGATTATATTTAGTGTTATGGATAAAAAAATTGCAACTAAAAACTCAAAAGTATTTAACCTTTGGCTTCCTATTGTTCCAAAGCTCATAATGGGTCTTCTTAAGAATCAGTCTAATCAAGAATCTATAGATAATGTAACAAGCTGTATTAATAGATTCATCCCAAAAGTAAATTTGAAAATCATATTCATTGAGAATTGTCCTAGCAATCTCCTGAAGAGTCCAATTTCTTATTTCTACCACACCATTCTATTTAGGTGTTATAGGAGTAGATAAGTTGTGACTATAGCCATTGTGTGAGTAATAAGATTCAAACTCTTGATTTTCAAACTCACGGCCAATATCACTTCTCAAGGTATTGATCCTAAGTCCACTAAGGTTTTCTACAGACTTTGTATATTTAATGAAGTAAGAACAAGATTCAATTTTGTGAGCTAGAAAGTATACCCATGTTTTCCTAGAAAATCATTTACAAGAATATATACATAGTGATTCCCATTTCGATGTGAAATTATTAATGGTCCAAAAAAATCCATGTGCATCGACTTGAGAGGTTGAGAAGCAAAAACTTCTTTCTTTGATTTGAATGAAACTTTGTGTTTTTTTCCATCTGACAAGAATTACACACATTGTTAAGTGGGAATTCCAGTTTAGGTATGTATCTAACTAAACCTTTCGTAGTCAGTTTGATAAGTGAGTTCACATTGTAGTTTCCTAGTCTTTTGTTCCATAGTCATGATTCTTTATGAAAAGCCTTTAAACAAGTAACATTTTTTAGCTAAAAAATTAAAATCTACAGCATATACATTTTCATTTCTTAATGCAGTAAATACCAAAACATTTTTATAATTAAAAACATTACATCCATAATTTTCAAATTTTACATTGAAACCATCATCACACAACTGAGAAATACATATTAGGTTGTATATTAATCCATCAACAAATAGTTCTTTAGAAATTAAAATTGAAAGAGTGTTACCAATCTAGCCTAAGACAATGATTTTTCCTTTTGAGTTATCCCCAAAGGTGACATATCCTCCATAAACATTGATTAAGCTCTTAAAGCATGAGAAGTCTCCTTTCATATGCCTTGAACATACACTGTCAAAGTTCCATATCTTCATACATTAACTCTTCAAGAAAGTTTCCTAAAAAATAGATTTAGACAGACGATAATTTTGTTACCTAGATTTTCTTGGGTCCAGAAATGTTAGCAAGTAAAACTTTAGGCACCGATATTTGTCTAATGGGTTTCCTATCATTAACAGATTCAAAAGATTTTGATAATTAAACATTGTTTTTTCTATAATAATTTGAATATCTAGATGAAGAATATGAACTTCCAAAATTTGAGCTAGCAGCATACTGTCCAGATTTTGAAAAAAATCTATTTTTAACAAACTGTTTCTATCCAGGTTGGTATCCTAAAACATCAGTATACTTTGGTGCAACTTTTTTTCCAAGCATTTGAGTTAGAATATTCTTTCCATTTGTGAACATCTCTAAGTCTTTTCTATGTTTCTCATTAGACAATTTGAGTTCAGTATTCTCTTTTAATGGTTTAGCATTCTTTTCCTTTTCCATACTATGATCATATTTAACAGTACTAGTCAAGGCATACCGTTTCTTTAATGATTTTTACTTATCTTTTATCTCATTACATTTATCTTCTAACATATTACAGTATTCAAATAATTCATCTTTAGACATATTATCATCATTATTTGAATTACTTTCATTCCCAGAATAGTAATCATTCAGCATAGGGGAAACAAGTACCTCATATGTTTCAGTCATGAAACACATGTTGGCATGATTCTTTTCATTAGAATCAAAAGCTTCAGATCCACTTGAGATATCTTCCAATGCACTCTATATTGCCTTTGTAGATTTCTTATATTTTATGTCCTTATAATCATATTTCTTCTTAAACATCAATTTTGGATATTCAGCCTTAACATGTCCTTTTCTTTTACATTCATAATAGACTATCTTATCATCTTTATCATCTTTCTTACAATATCTCTTCCAATTACCTCATTGGTCATACCTACCCTTATAATTTGATTTTCTGAAAAATTTCTTCTTTCTATAGAATTTCATGAATCTCTTGGCTATATTATCCATCTCTTCATCACTGTCTGAATCATAAATTTTACTAGTTGATCTTTATTTAGTTATTTGAACTTTCTCCTTTTCCTTTCTCTTTGAAGTAGTATACTTAAATTCCAATTAATTATTCTTAGGTTCATCATCTTCCTCCTTTTTTACCTTCATCTATTCTTCATACATCATCAATTTAACAATCAACTACTTGACTGGTAGCTTGTCAATGTCACATGATTCTCGTATAGAGACAGAGGTTCCTCTACATCTATCTAGTAGGCATCTTAATATCATCATGATTTTCTCTTTTGCTGTAATAGATTTTCCCAAGGAGCTCATTGTATTGATTATTTCATTAAACTTGAAATAAATGTCAGAAATATATTCATCAGATTTCATTTTTAAAATTATCATACATAATAGTGTATGTATTTAGTCTCATTTCCTTATCATTGGTTGTTCCCTCGTGAGAAACAGCCAGAGTATCCCATATTTCATAAGTAGTCTTACAAGTAGATATTATATTAAATTCTTCATCTCTTAAAGCACAATACAGGGCATTCATTTCATTATAATTTTTATTGTAAACAGATTTCGTAGGTACATCCCAAGTAGTTCTAAAAGTTTTTGGAATCTTATACTGAGTCTCTATAGCAGTCCAAATGTCAAATCCCTACTTTCTAAATGTATTTTTAATTTTTTTTCCATTGGGAATAATTGACACCATTAAATAAGGGTGTCCTGTTAGTAGCTACACCTTCTAATTTGTTATCCATAAATAATTTTTAGAAAATGTATTTAACGAGATGAAAATTTAGAAATAACAGAAATTTAAGATCATTAAGATACAACTAAAATCACAGTTGAAAACTTTTCACAAATATAGTATTTTGAAAAACTTTTATCCACAACCTATAATACCAAATGTTGGTCGGAGTGGATACTAAAAAGGGGGTGAATTGAGTTCCAGTAAAAATTTTAGATTAAAAAGATTTCTATTAAAAACCCCCAATTTAACAAAAAAGATAAACTGTAGTGAATTTATAAAGATTGTAGGTGTTCAATTATTTTCTCAAATATTGATTATTTCTTAGTTAACATAATCTGGATATTATGTCAGCTTCTGAAACAAATTTACTGGGTAATAATATTTAAAAATACTTTCTAGTTCAACCATCAGAGTTACTTTAAAACAGGTTTGAATTTCAAAGTAATTAGCAACGGAATATTGAAAATATCTTAGACTAAAGTAGGATGCACAACATTTTTAACTAATAGGTTCACTCACAAGTTGATACTTATTTCTCTCAAAAAAGTTATATATAACATTGATCTACACCCTGAATCAGGGTATACAACAGTACTCAGACTGTCCAAGTCCTCATACCTCTACCACAGTTCTACGTGGGAAAGTAACAACAACAACACACAGGATGTCCAGATCCTCATAACTCTACCATAGTTCTACATGGGATGCAAAAAGGTATAAAGATTTTGGTGTGAGGATTTTAGTATTCTCTAGTACAGATTAGGAGTCAGTGTGTTTCCAAACAGACAGAAGAAAAAACTACTCATAATGTAAGAAAAACAATTATCAGAGCAGAGCAAGAATATAGAGATGAGTTTAGAATGATCTTGTGTGATGTCAATGCAGATCTGAACTCCTTTGGATGGAAGAATATGAAGCTTTGAGTTCTTATCTGGAAGTTATGTAGAAAATAGAGTGTCACAATTCATTATGTGTTCTTCGTGAGGTTCAACAGAGTGATGATGTTCTTTAAGCTTCAAATATGCTTTGTGTGTTCAATAGTGTCAAGTTGCATGCAGTGTGACTTTATTTTAAAAATTTCTCTAAGTATTATCTTTGTTAATGTGCTCACGACATCTCTTCTCTTTTTTCATGTCACACTTGATTCTTGGCCAAACATGGCTTTTAACTTGGAATGCATGTGTTGGAGCTGACAGGTTGCATGTATTTTGTACCTCATACCTCATACTATTTGCTGATAGGTCTAGAAAGAAACATTAATTATTTTAGTGCATTAAAATCATTAAATATGACCGTTATAAATTAAATAGAAAGACGAAAAAATAGTTTATGAAACAGTGTCTCAGTAAGTCATTAAAACGGCATATCCTTCACATGATGTCTAGATTTATCACTGTGTTTGAGTGTCACAGTGTCTCGTGGTCACAGTGTCTCGCAGTCATGGTGTCTTGCTTCACTGTGTCTGATTCATGGTGTCCTGCTTCACAGTGTCTAGTTTAGGCTATCTGGCTTCACAGTGTCTGGCTTCATGGTGTCTGGCTTCACGATATCCGGTTTATGGTGTCTGGCATCAGGGTGTTGGAAGGACATAGCTAGTGGCAGACTTATGGTGTCTCATACTTTTCAATGTAACTGTGTTCAGACTTATGTAATGATGATAATAAAAGGGTTTATACTTAAGCATTTGTCAAAGAAGATATTATGAAAGTATATTAAATAAATTATAGAGTAGGTAAACTGAATGTAGAGCAATTAAGATATTTCATGGCTCTTCATAAAGCATGAGAAAAAATAAACACATATATACATGATTGGATATAATTTATATGGGTTAACTAGGTTGAATAGGATTTTTGATCAATAAAACATGATTAATACCGTAGGAGTCCAAAAATTAAAATCCTTTGAAAATTGAAAATACAAACTTCAGAAAGAGGTGAACTAAATTGACTTAACATTTATCTCCCATATCTCATAAGTTAGTTCTTTTTTTGTCACATTCCAAACATGTGAATACATTAATCATTTATTCTCTTGAAACATGGCAATCACATGAATTACCATAGAACCTTTCTGAAAAAATGCATTTTATCAAAATTAACACTTTTCACACACCAAAAATAGCAAAAATTCTATATAATAAAACCATGATATCACATTATCCTTATATCAGTCATGAGATCATTAATACTATCAAAAATCGCATTATATACTTATCCCTTTGTTATGTGCATATCAGGTGATTTCTGAAAATATTTCAATCACATTTCATGGGTACCGTTACCATATACTTATGGGAAACCAAAATAGACCAATATATATATATATATATATTCCAATATTCCATAATAGTATAAAAGAAATTCAACAACACTATTTTGGAATCCCATTACATAAACACTAAATCATTCCACCATTTTGTTGTCATACAAAACATGAACAATAGTGATAGCATGTGAATTCCCTTTGTCTGTTTACTTAAGAGGTTGTTGACATTGATCATCATTTACCATTGGATTAGGTCATTGGTTAGCATAATTCTCTATTTCCCTACACTTGTAGAATTGAAGTGTTGGTGGTGCGTTCACTATAGTCTTTTCTCTATTCACATCAATAGAAATATTTTTCCCATTACTTCGGCACTCAACTACTTTATGAACTTTTTTCCAAACTTGAAACACTTTTTAGTCCCTTTAAGACAATCTACACCATGTTTCATTCCATATTTTGAGTAGAAGGAAAAATGTATCTTCTTTTCATCATTGTTTTGATATTTTCTATTGAAATCCATATTTCATTTCTTCAAAGAACTATTAGATTGATATGTGACACCAAATTCTATTTTTACCTTAATGGCACAACGCACAAACTCTTCATGGATAATAATGTATCTTATAGCTAATTACCTTTTGATGACTTGGTTTTAAGACACTAAGAATAAATCAAATTTAATTTCAGGCTGGATGATAAAGCCTAAAGCATACCCTGAAAGTCTTATAAGATTTTCCATGTATGTACAAACAAATTCATCATCCTTTTTCTTAATCTCAAGGAACTCCATTTACATATTTTTTCGTAGAATACAAGGTATGTAATTATTGAAAAATATTTTCTTGACCTTTTCCCATTCCCTGGATTCAATTTTATCTTACTACCTTGTATTGTTGATTAGAGTCCCCCATGGGTCTTCTTTTTCAACTAAATGATAAATAGGAAAAATGAATTTTTCATTCTTTGAATATAGAAGTATGGAAAATATCTTTTAAATGGTACTGATCCATTATTTAGTAATAATTGGATCACAAGACCCACTGATAAAAGGTGGAAACTTCCCCATTAAGGACTCAAAAATATGTTGTTCCCCTCTCTGCTAATTTGGAAGTCTAGAACGATACATAGATTGTGTAAGTATATAAATAAGATTTTTCATTACATATCCCATAACATTTGTTTGTTCAGAAGGAAAATAATTCAATTTCCCAATGTATTTACAATTAACATGGTTCCTTCAGGATGCAACCATTATCTAAAGACCAAAAAGAATAGTGTGAGAGGAAAAACCATACTAGGAAAACAATACAATTAAAGGGGTGTAGTTTCAATCTCTAAATTATTAGGTATAATCCTTGGTTATTCATGATTGTTACCATAATTCTAGGATTTTAACCTATATTTATACATACACTTAGGGACATCCCTATACATACATTAGAAATATCTCTAGGGATCTTACTAATGTTTTCACATCCTAGTTTCCAAAGGTTTACTAAACCTTCACTATGATACCAACTATAGTGACCCATGCTTGAAGTACATGGAAATTAAATTTCATTTGAGGATTACTTAATTCATTACAAAAATATACATCAGAAGACCATATTATTTAAGTGTATTGGGAATCATGGAACATAATATTTTAACTTGGTGAATGATATTCAACATTTACCATAATGATCTGCCCCTTTTGTTTTCCTACCTAAAAACGTTTTTTATATCATAGGGAAAATAAAACATAAAAAGGGTGAGATAAAATTCTTAGTAAGGGTAATCATGGAGAAAATAAAACAACCCATAAACAAAATAATGTACAAACATGAACATTAAGTTTAAATATCAAAATCTTGAGTCATGAAATAAATATTTGTAGTACATAAGGTATATATTATAAAAAAAATATTAGTAATGATAAAATAGAATTAAAATGAAATGTGGAATTATGAAAAAAACCACATAATATGATTTCAATAGTATCCAGGGCATTTCTTCCAAGACCATCATAGTTGACAAATTCCATTACTAAACTAGGTTTACTTTCCGTTCCAACTATGTATAAATGAACCAGATTTTCTTGTCATTCTATCCTTGTGTTACTGAAAAAAAATTTACTTGAAATTAGATTAATGTCTATCTCATGAGATATTAATCCTTACACAATGAATTATAGGGATATATATGTCCCAACAATCTCATAATTGAACCATTCTTATAATTTCCTTAAAGACATAAATCATTCATCATAGCATAACCCATAAAATAAAATGTTCTTCTTAAAATTAATTCAATCATTACATAATCCATATAAAATATAATTAAATAATTAACACAATAAAATCATATAAAAATATGGATAGAAACATAACACTATTTAAGAGCATCATCTTAGATGTAAAATAATTTTGATAAAACACTTGCACTTAATTCTTGAAGAAAATATCCTTTCTTCTTCAAAAAAGTGTTCTTTTCTCAAAATGAACTGAAATTACAAAATAAAATAGATTAATTAGATATAAACTTGAAATATTGTATAATAATATTAATAAAAATATGGTTTCACGAAACCTTAAAAAAATCCATTCATGTTTTATTTGCTAAAAAAAATTCTTCTCGTACTTTTGACGAAAAATTCAAAAAGTACCTCATTTGGTAAACAAAAGAAATATTTCATCCATACAATAAATTAAAAGTAAAAAATGGATAAAAACTACTTTAGACATAAAAATAATAATAGTGAAAATTTTATGAAAACATTTTTAGAAAACATGGACATGGATGATTAATGTATCCCTAGTAAATACTTACGTAGAAACAATCTCATATAATAATAAGATTGCAAAATTATCCAGTACCTCAGGTCATATTTTTTCATATGTGTATAAAACCATAGTATAGTGGGTTTAAACATATTTTTAACTTTTAATATACGTATAATAATATTTATGACATCATATATGATTCAATTATTACTTTATATTACCCATTCATTTATCAATTCCATGTGAAAGCAACGTTTTGGGTAATAATATTTTTATTTATTGTACATGTTTTGAATTTTTATTCTTGATATTATTACTTAGATCATGAATTTTTTACTTAAATAGTGTAAAATAATATATATAAACCATATACATTCACTATATAAATATATATAATAGATAGATAAATGAAATGGAATACTCCATTAATGGAGATGGTTGGTTATACATACGCATGAATGGTGTTTCTATATCCTTATTAAATTCAACGGAATTAAGTAAATGAAACATATATATAAATAAATCTAGTAGAATTATTATGTCATATATTTTGTGATTATTTATTTTATATACATTACAATCATTATTTAATAGTAAACATGGAGAACAAATCTCATCTATTATTGGAGACGACAAGCTGTACATACGCACGATCGATGATATTATTAACTTAATGGTCAAATGGTATGGAATTGGATGGTATATTAATTATAAAGAATAATTATCATGTTACATTTATTATTTATATCCATTTTAATCATCATTATATCCATCCAAATTAAGTATTGTTGAATAAAAAATTACACTACAACATTGAGATGGTTAGTCATACGTACGCACACATAGTGATATTGTTATTTGTAGGATAGAAAAAAGAGGAATAAGGTTATACCATAATTATAATAAAATTCCATAATTTTTAAGATACTGAATTTATTACTTTTTTTAAAAACAACATAATAAGATGATGTAGAATAAGCAACTAATTTTGAAAGAGGTGATATAAAAATTAACTCTTTTTCAAGTATCACCTATTGATTTACACAAAAGGTCTCGCTAGGATGGATTTATGCAAAAATTATATCCTCTTTAAGGATGGTAGGGTTGTTGGGATATTATGTTAGTTGATATTGCATGATCCAAATGTCTTTAAAGGTGTGAGTAAGGGGGTAGAGGTGGTGTCCTTTTATAAGAGAGAGGAGGGGAACTTTAGGAAAGTCTGGAAATATTAATTTATTGTAAATTGAGTTTTGGTATATAATGGTCCAAAAATAATTTATTAGAAGATAATATTAGTATGAATCGAAATAATCTCAACCAATAAGATTTATACATGTTTTTAGTTTATTTTAACCTTATAATTTTGATTTATCTTTATTTAATCTATTTAATTTTATTTCTGAGAATAATATTCTGAATATTAAGTGGTTATAAATATTTACTTATCTGTTTTAAATAGTCCAGAATAAGATAATTTAATAAATTTTAGACCATATAATTTATAGTTTTTATGTTTTTAATATTTTTGTGACTTTTATATAATTTAATAATATGTTATTTTTATAAAATATCAATAGTGTCAATTTAGGCACTATTCAAGTATTTGAATTTAAATAAAATCCAAATAGAAGATAAATTTGAAACAAAATATATAATATATTCCTAACATATCATATTCAACTAGAAAATTCATGGAGAATATTAATTATTTCATATGATAATTATTTAAATATTTTTAATACCATTTAATTGATATTTCTATCAATAAAGTAATTTATGCATCATTATTGTGTAATCATTAATGGTAAGTATTTATTATATAAAAATTATAATTAAATTCACATTATGTATATACATTCATTATATTTATTTAGATTATTTATGTTAGAAATTTTATAATATTTATCAAAATATTAAAATTATTATACTAATAAGATATAAGAGAGTGACATGTGTCACTTTCTTTTGTTTTAAATATAATTACAACAAATTCGTGGAAAAAGTCCATTAAATGGATAAATTATGACCCTTAGGTGATATTATTAGAATTTAATTATTTTAATAGATTTTTAAGGTGTTATAATAATTTTATTATCTTTAACATATTGTTTCATACTATAATTTAACTAATTTACCTTTAAATATGGTAAATAAAGTTTACCATAGTTACTATTCATAATATCCAAGAAAATAAAAGTGCCATATTAACATAATTTGGATCCACTGACTAAAATATTGGAATAATTTTTTCAAAATTCAAAACGCATAAATTTCATTAATTAATTCAAAATTCGTTCCCATTGTTAAAACCATAAAGTGAGTTTTTTGGAATTAAAAACTATCAAAATATTGACATGTGTTTATATCCAATTTAGATGTGAACTTATATACAATGAAAAAAATTGGATTAAAAGATAAAAATATAATCCAATTACACTTTTAAACCTATTAATATTATATTCAAACTATATAAATAAATTAGATGAAAAGACAGTTTTGAATTAAAATGCAGTATTTTTCACTATTCAATAAAATATAAATTTTATTAGAAAAATACCAAAAATTCATCCAAAGTAAATTTTGATATCCCTATTCCAAATAAGATGTTTATTTTTTCAAATAGAATATATAAAAGTTATAAAAATTAGATTTAAAATTTGTGCACCATCAAAAGGTTTCAAAAAATGCATTTTTTGAATAATACTTATTTTATCAAAAAAATAGAATTTGTGATTATGTCATGTTTAAAAAATAAATAATATTAATATTAATGTTTTATTAAATTCAAAATTTGGTTTATATTATACATAATATCTAGTTTTTATTCCATTAAATAATAACATTTTAAAAATATATCATTTTTAGTGAAACTCGGTATTGCGTATAATGCAAGCTATTGAGAAAGGTCGCTCTTGCATGTAACATAAGACAAGTTAGTGTCCAAGGTAGTGCAAGAATCTTTTGGTGATATGTATAACATAACCCTAAAATAGTTTCTTTATAAATTTTAAAAAATCTATTCTCAGTGTTGAGTGAAATTATTTCTATCAGAAGAACATGAAATTGTGTGTAACACAAGACAATTATAAAGTTGTGTATACAACAAGATAATATGGTTTTGCATGTAGCACCTGATAATATTGATGAAGAGTACAATAGAAGACATCAAAAATATAAAAAATAATATATCTAATTAAATCTTGGGATCTTACGGTTTATTAGCAGCAGTTTCAGAAACCGTCGCAAAAAAAAATATTTCCAATATTTACTATTACTTTTTTAAAAATAAATGCTAAATATTTTGAATTTATTTAAAAACACACATAATACCCCTATCCCATTACCCACTTCTATACTCCTCTCTCTCTCTCCCTTGATTCCCCCTCTTCCTGAGCCTAATCTTGATCCCATCACCGACATCCTCCCACCTTGTTGTTACCCCCCACTCAACCTCACCGTTGCCCCCCATTCCACCCATCATGGTTCCCCATTCCCCACCGCCACCGATCCTCATGCCTTCAACCTCTACCCTCACATACACGCCATTACACCTTAGAACTGACCCCTGTACTGGTGACATTCATTGAAGGAAATAGTTTTCAACATGTTCAAGGTAGGTTTTTATCTTTTTATTACATTTTGGATAAAATTTAACTAGGTATTTTTTTGATTTCATGGATCTTTTTAATTTTAAGAGTGTCGTTGGATATTTTAAGGTGGAGTTTAATCACCATTTTGAAGGTAAGATAGTATTAGGTAAGTTCCCCTATTTTAAGATGGTTTACTTAGACTTATTATTACTTTTATGACCCTTTACATTATAATGGAAATTAGATAAATGATTTATGAAGATCGTGGACTTGTAATTGTACTTTTTGTTATGTTGTTTATGTTTATCCATTGTTTTGTAATATATAATTTTAAGTTTAAATTTAAAAATACAATGTTTTCGTCATTTTAACAATGTTGTTATGTAAATAGTTTTTATAGATTTTTTTGCGTTGCGGGTTATTGGCAGGTTTTCTATTTTCAGCTAGTTTTTAATCCATTAATGTTTAGGAAAACTATATTTTGAAAATAAATCTTAAAAAAATACATGAATTTATGTTGGTTATAAAAGAAATGATTTAAATTTATGTTTTTTTTCTTTTATTTGAAATAAATGATTTAAAAAGTTTTATTCCATATTAGTTATTTTATAACTTACATTAAAATTTAATTAATTTTTTATTTTTGGAAGGATTCTACATTTTTTATAATAAAATCATTTCAAATAATTTTATGTTGATTGAAATAATGAATGGAATATTATTATTTAAAAATTACTTACAATGATATTGATAATTAATAATGATTAAAAAATAGAAAAACAACTTCAAAGACCCTTTTTGTAGTGGTAGACATTTTCTACTCTCCAAGGAAACAATAATTCATTTTATAGAATTTTTATCACTTCAAGCATGATTGAAATTAAAATAAAACAAAAACCAATTTCAAAACCTAAAAACATTTCCATGACTTCCATACTTTAAAAACATTTCAAATTTAAAATGACAATTTAGTATTAAAAAATATATTCATATTAAAACCCTTATGTAAAACAAAACCATTTTTGTATAAAAACCAAAATAAATTTAAAAATAATATTCTTAGAATAAATTTAATCATATTTTAATAAAAATATGAAACTTTTTAAAAAAATTAATTCTAGAAAGTGTATAACCATTCAATAATGTAATGGAAACAACACTAAACAACAGTTAATATATCACATCACAAAATGTAAAAAATCTCAAAAAAGTAACATCAAATTTAAATATACTTTTTATAAATATATCATCATAAAAATAGTTAAACTTGGTAACCTAATATTCTATCTAGTTCATCTACTCATGAAAAATGGAATATTGATAATTCATCTAGTACCACATTTATAAAATTATAGGCTTTTAATTAAGATTACTGAAAACCCTATGATATTAATATTATACTAAACATGATTATGGTAAAACTAAGATAAAAATTATCTTCATAATAACCCACATGTACAGAATTCGGAAAAGTTACCTGACCACATCATATTATTATTTGTACAACTAATACAAATCTATCATGAAATATTTTATATCAATATCAATATGCTTAAATACAATATAATAATTCATAATTAAGACATAAAATATTCAAAAATTTTGAGGCAATGGATATTTATTTTGTCTAGTTCTATGGTTTTTCAGGTTAGTAGAACATCAATAATTATTAATAAAAATTCAAGGTAAATACATAATATTTTAAAATGTATATTTTTGGTTTTAAGATTTACAATATTTACTCTTAACATTTACCTTAGTTAAAAGTTATTATAACTTAGGGTCATGTGTTTTTAAAAACATTTTATTTATTTTTACAATTCATGAACATAAAATCATAGAAATATCCACATTTATAGAGTCACATGTACAAATCATGTAATATTAGAATGAACTCATGAGAAAGATTTAATTACATCAATAATACCATTAGAAAGTGAAAAAACTACAATGCCTCCAATAATTCATCCTTTATATCCTTAAAATAATAATTTGAGTTACCAATGTAGAAAAATCCCAATGATTTATATCCTTGAATTTATTATATTACATTTTATTAGGTCCATTTTACTCATTCCCCCAAATCCTCCCAGTTTAATCATAGGCACAAACAAACATGATTCATGTACCTATCCTAGGTCTATACCATTTATTCAACATTATATTTATTATTTTCTATTGTAGGGTTATCATCCTTGTGTTGGATAACATAGGGCCCTAATCACTTGTGTCTTAGTTTTTCTCAACAACTCCTTCACACACTGAGTTTTACTAACATACTTTCCATGACATTCTGATTACATTATTATTAGTAACTAATTTTAATCACAATTTTAACTCTCAACCAGAACTCAAATACCATGTTTTTATGAACCACACCACTAGAAACCCCTATAGGTAAATAGAGTGAGATAAGAGTGATCCCTAAGGCCCACCACCAATTTACACTGAGTTTGTGACTAACATAGATGAAATAAAACAATAAAATGGGTGGAATTAAAATTATATATCCCACAAAAATATTGAATATCCACCAATAAAAAATTTATTATAAAATAAATGTAGCATCCCTTAATAAAACACTATTAATGTAATTCCACAGATACAAATTCCCATCATAAATATTTATGTAAATCTCCATAAGAAATAAGTATAACCATAGCTCTAATTTTCAAGTTAATAAGGCTCATATTGATCTACAACTCATCTTAGAATCTTGAAAAATAGTCTATATATATATATGTGAGCATACATGTATACTCAGATGGATATTTGTTAATTACACTCATGAAAATTTTAAATAACCATAGTAATTATTTAGTGTATAGAAAACATAACCAACCCACACCTATCCTGTTAGCTATCACCAAATTTTACAAGGAAAGTTCACCAAATATTTTATCCAAGTATTATAGAATAGTATTGAAGAATATATAACACAAGTACCGAAAACCACTACCCCAATGGGTTTTCACTCTCTTTATCAATCATCAATCATCCTTGGTTTCAATCCCTTCATTATTCATCAATCACAAAACATGAATATACATATTGAGTCACTATTAATGAAGGGTGGAGTGTAGTTGTTCACATAAAACAAAGAGAATTGTATGATATGGGTAAAGAATTGGATGATGTTTCATATAACTATGAATACCATAAACAATAAGAAACATACTTATTTTTCCATGCTGATATTACACATATTAGTCTTTCAAGGTTGGACGCAGTAAATAAAGTAATGATGAAGCATAATAATGACCTGATTGAATGAAAATATGATTGTATGTACAATCATCCCTTAATTTTCAACTATTTATTTTATATGTTCAATCATTAATTAGTATACCTATGTGTATTTTTCTATCTGTACTTTTCATATGTTATAATATTTATTTTTATTAATGCAGTAATTTTTTGAAATATATGTTCTGAAGATAATATTATTTTATTAAATGATAGGAATTATAAGGAAGAAGTGATTCACTAATCTCAGTATACTCCCAGTTTACATTCCCTTGACCATAATAACATATGATGATTCATTGATTTCCCTCCAAAAAACATCTGAGACACCCTCAGTTTTCCACCTTCAATGTCTCTCACAAAATCTATTCTATCAGCATATGGAACACCCTCATTATATTCCCCATTATCATATGAGGTAGTGCCTTATCATTTTTTAGGTTCAAATGTGAGGAAATAAGTCATCACTAATTCTTATTCATGATGATATTGGAGGGTGACATTTATAGGTACAAATTTTAATGTGAATTAAGTTATTTCACATTCTTAAACTACTAACTATTTTTTCATAATATATGGAAACAATATTACTATATATAGAAATATAAACTGGTTAGATGTATGGAATCTGAATAAAATGAAGATAGTTTTCCAATTTAAATATTATAGGGTCCCCACATATGATGCTGCAAGATTATATGGATAGATTCTAGGCTATTTAGCGGCAGAGTTGGTTACCCTTCCCACTATCTTTGTTGATTGAAGACATGCGCCTAAATCAAAGAAAAATGAAGTATTTGATTCCAAGATAAAGATAATTTTAATACATTATGGTTTATATTAATTTTATTATGTTGTTAAATTATAATATTTTAAAAATTAATATCTTTGGATAGATGTTATTTCACATTACCAATGCAGATCTTATATCACAAAAGTAGAAATTGAAAAAATTTTTGTAAGAAATGGATGAATTTTTAATGGAGATTATGGAATGAATTCAAAGATGCTTTTTTTGAGAACTCATTAGCTATATGATAAGGTTCCCAAAGGGGTACTTAGAGAGCAATGATATTTTTTAGATATCCATCATCATGAGATGCACTTGGTATTAAAATATATATTATTATATTAATATCATTATACATATATAAATTCATATGATAGGGATATAAAATTGAATACATTAATATTTTATTAATTGTTATTTATTATAGGATCTTTCAATGAAAAATACATCATGTCGAGCTAAAAATATCACCCCCCACACTGCTGGGTGTAAGAGTTTTTCTAGAAACAGATCAACTTAGTTATTATTTTCTTTATTTTTAATATTTATAAGATAAAATTATATATTTCATATATTAAATTATTTATTTATCTTTTCATAATGTATCCAAATAATTTAGGGAACCAAGTCTCCTAAATAGAACTTTTTTTGGTGTTCATACAAAATTTGATGGGAGTTATGTTAATGAACCCACCAAATAAGTTGGTGTATGAATTTATTTTTAATTGTAATAAATTATTGTCATTATCAAAATGTTAATATGTATTGATTAAAATTTTATTTATATTTTATTTATAGTTAAAAATAAAAAAATATTGGATTCATAACCCATGTAGACCTTCTTTGTCTCCTAGGATGATCATAATGGTCAAGTCCATGGAAAGGAGCATCTTGGTCACTTGCATAGATGGGTTTGGATCCGTTACCATTGGAGGTATTTGGTAGGATATCAAAGATTGTAGTAGTATCTACAATGGTATATATTTACTCTATACCTAGAACTGCTTGGAGGGAGTTTTTTTCAAAGCCTAACATAATTCAGGAATAAGGGGCACATCAAAAGTTGAAAGATGCAAAGGAAGTTTATCTAGAGAAAGTGTTGATTGAATTATATTAGATGACAAATGGATATATCACCTTCGATATTTCCTCAAAGGATGGTAGTGAGAGGGTAAATGACACAAAATCTCATTTAGTTGACAAAATTTTATTAGTTTTATGTTTAAATCTAAATGTACAATATAGTTTAATATTGAACATAATTGCAATTAAGGTTTCTGTAGCAAGGAGTAAAGATGAAGACATTAATGGTCTCAATCTAATTTTATCAATCAAAGATTAGTTCTCACATTGAATTAAAATCTGATGTGTAACTAAAATTATGACATGATAACACTAATATAGTGACCCAAAAACCTTGTTGTGGTTTTTAGTAGGGAAATTTGTATTTACCTTACATTTCCTAAATATTTATATGCTTGGTTCCTTTTCTATGTTTTATTCCAAATGTTACTATATGATTTGTTTTATATGAATATTTTTTAGACTATGAATCATGATACCCCCATTCCACTTTTATTTTAAATATGATATAATTACTTGTATATTAAATTTTTATGAGTTTTGAGAATTTAATTTTGATTTTTAGGGTTTTACTAATGAATGTTTTCTATATGGAGATGTATATATGTTCATAAAACCTTATGTTTTTTTGAAAACATTTTAGATAAATCTTATGTATGGGATTCCCCTATGGAACACAGTTAGTGAATGATCATGTGATATTGAGTAGTAACTTTGTAGAGGAATCATGGGGTGTGAGATCACCCTAGGCTCGAAGCATACCGTAGCACCACCTGTGGTGGAGATGTGCCCTCCTTATGAAGTTATTCATGTGGCGCCATCAGTTCCCCCATTATCCTAACATCAATACATTCCAAGGTCCTTAGATACTCTTTCATTCCCATTATTTTTTCTCTTAGAGGTTCCTTCTATCAGGATCTCACCAAGGGCTTCAGAATTTCTCAATGAGCCTCCTACATTCTCCCAGTTTCTTTATCGTTTCCATGAAGATCCAATGTTCCATTTGCATAATTTGGTTCGTATCAGAACTTGGTGAGTTTATTTGAAAGTTATGTGAAATCTACATGGGGGTTGTAGAAAGTGTCTACTATTAGGGTTCTTGATCGCTGTTATTTTAGTATTTATCTCCAGTATTTGAGGGATTTTTTCCAAATTTAGTCGTTTGAGACACAAAGGTGTGACAACCTCCCATTACTTATATTCTAATGGAATTTTGATTTCTGTAGGGGATGTGATTTTCAACACTCATCCCTATGGATCTATCTTCCTAGCCCCCTCTTCCTTTTTAGAAACCCTGGTTTCTTTAAGGGGACTATCAACTATCTTGGTTGATTCCTGTGTGCTAATGATTATACTACTTCAGTGTTTCTACCATGGTGTGCACGTATTTTCATTGAATTGGATTTGCCAATGGTTTTTCCTCATTGAATTTGGGTCTGTGGGTGGAGAGGATGTCTTCTAGAAATTGATCGTCTATGAGGAGGTTGTGGGTTATTATTTGTATTTCTTCTTTTAAGGGCATATGAGATCCAGATGTCGTCAACGTGGAGGTCATCATAAAATAGGCCCCCCTAGTCTGTGACACTTGGGTTGACGATTCCTCTTCTATGAACAATGATCCTATTAATCCTTCATCCACTATGTTTGTGCTGGTTCACTCCTCTATTCAGTCACCAGTATCGGTGATCCGTCACTCCCCATGCTCCCCGCTGAAGTTTGCTCTACCAAAGTTTCTATCAAAAAAAGGGGATCAGAGGGTGAGAATTTCACCACACTCTCATGGATATACTAGGGATGATAATATGTCAAGTGGGGGTACTGACTAGTTGTCCCCCTTACTAGTTTTTTCTATATCAGTTCTGGTTACGAAGGATCCCTGGAGTCTCCGATAAAAATGGTAAACAGTAGGTGGTTGATGAAGATGGATTTACTCTCTACCAAGGAAGGATATAAAAAAAGTGTATAGAATATTCCTCCTCCTAGGTTAGAATGGTTGGGTATGAATTAGGGAACCTATCTTGTCCACTAAAATACAGGTAAGATAATGCAAGAATTGAAACTCCCAAAGCTCCACTCTACTTTGGTGGTGGTTCTACCACTCATCGGTCATGTTCTCAAAATGAGGTGCATCCTATGTTATGCATCCATAGGCCAAATATATCTAATTCTATACTCTTATAACTAAGGGGAAGATCCCTAATAATAGAATTAGTTGACTCGAGTAACCTCATTTTCATGAGCAGTTTAGTTAGGAATTTATTTTAGTGAAACTCTTTATGCTTCCTTTGAAAGAATTTGAGACAATTTATTGGTATATTTTTTTATTTTGTTTTTTTAATGTGGAAGCCAACATTAATACTAATTTTATTTTCCTCATATGTGGTTTTAGAGAAGGAATCATTCAACAATGCATAACTATATATATTTGGATGAATGAGAGGGTATGGTAATAACCATCGATACAAGGCCCGTGCGACCCTGCACGAGACAGCTAGCTGAGCAGCCATGTGAAGGTGGAGTATTGATTTAATGTTGTTGATTTTGGGGAGGGGTAACTACAAATATTATTTATTTGGTGATATTAATTTTTAATGGTTTTATTGGGATTAAATTTTTAAGGTTCACACTTATATTTAAAAGTGTTAGTTGAAAAAAAATTTGAATAGAATAGTAACGGTGAATAAATATATACACATGAGGATTTTAGTTCAATTTGGTGTAGTGTCCCAATAAAGAAACACATATTCAGATCTACAGAGTTGTGATATCATAATTCATTATGTTCATGAATCCTTTAAATTAATCTATCAAAAATTGCCTCCAAAATAAAATATGCACTAGGTTATAATCTAGTGACTTCTTTGAAGTCATATAAAAAGGGTTTTCTATGTACCATTTCTATGTTCTCACTCTATATAGTCATTTTAATTTTATGGTACTTTCCCCAATGATCAATAATTAAAATGCTACTAATATATATATCCAATTAAATGATTGGAATAGACCTCTATCTAGTACTCAAATTTCTTGAATGTATAATGATATCATAATTATAAACACCCATTTATCCATCCTCTATGTAAACCATGGAAACAAAGTACATTTCTACCACCAAATCCATCATAGTAGTATCCATTCAAGAATTTACCTCAATTAATTAAATTTTATTTCTATAGCTCTAATCATATTCAGATGATTTTTTCCATAGTTATTGAAGAAGTCAAAATATTTATCACTCCCATTAGAATGAAACATGTTCCATAGACATGGGATACCAATATAAGTTTTTTGAATAATATTGGTAACTTATTCAAGGACATGATGATAATATATAAATAAATTCCAAACATCCTGGAATCAATAGTATCTTTAGAAGATGATACCCCAAAACATATTCGTATCTATAACTCCAAATCAATGTTGCTAGTTTGTCTCATCAAATTATAGGTAAATACATCTAGATGTATTCTCAAAAATAAAAAATTATTTGTGACATATTAACTTATGGGAAAATATTATAGTCCAAATTTTTCATCATTATTATAATTGATTAAGGTTTGTTTACGTATAATATATACCATGACATTATCCGATATTTTTATGTTTTGATTCATTTGAATAACTCATTATAGATCCTAAATCCATATCAATATTTCTTATGAACACACTCACAACCATTATGTTTTTAAAAAATAATATGAAAACCATGTATCTATTTCCTTACTTCCACCCATTCTTATGAACTCATGAAAACAATTCCATAAACACAATATAATTTAAATCTACATGTTTTAAATTTCATTACTCCTTCTAAAAGTTTCTTTTTAATATGTAAACTTATAGATAATAATCCAAAACCATAAACCCCCCACCATGAATATTATTTCATTTAATAAATATTCATTTATTCCCTTTTTGATCTTGTAGGACCATCCCATACTCTTAATTTAATTCTATCACTTGACAGAACCACCACTCTAATAATCATAAGGTCTCAACAACATTCCATATGAAACCCATTTAAATGTTGTGTGATTTTAACCACAATTTCACTTATACTAACTCAATATAGGATAGATAACATGTGGTATAAATTTTTAACACTCCAACTCATCCGTGTAATTTATAAAATATTAGAAAACTAATCCATGAAAGAATATACCATCAGGTCTTATGATGTTCTATTGTAATGTCTCTTTCTCAAGGGAACTGACTAAATTTTATTAATTTGAGATACTAATGCATCAGATAACTTCATCATTGAAATATCCTTCATGCAAATCCATCAATTAAACTCAATACACTATATGTAATAATTTTACTATTCATTATATTATGTATTTATATTTTTATAACCACATATATAGACCATTATTCCATATAATTTCACATTAAACACCCTAAGAGTAGTATCACTACAATCCTCCAAGATCTAAAAAATTCAATGTTATAACATGATGTCATGCCCAACACATGGAATATTATCCTCTTGAAATAGAACACCGAATGTATCTAGAAAATTTAATTGAGATGGTTTGATCTTATAAAACTATTTTTTAGGCTACCAACAAAGTTCAAAATGATACATTGATGAAAAAATGGCACTAGATTCAAAATGGACATGGGAAGTCTTTTAGAAATCCCATACTACTTTATATAGTTTACATATTCACAGTGAAAATTCTTCGAAAACATAGTAGTCCACATAAAAAGTGTAAAATTGGTGTCTTAAAACCAACTCTTACCTTTCAAAAATAACAAAACATTTCCCAAAAATAATCCTTCCTAGTGTAATTTCAATATAACGAATAAAAATTAGATACCATCATTTTTTATGATAAAATTCTCCCGAATACATAATTATATTATAAGTATAAACTTTGATACCCTTCACTAACACCAAGAATAATAACCATGATATGATACCACTTTTCAGGGATCACATATATTGTTTAATCAATGGATGAAAACAACCGAATGATCAATATATTGAACAATATTCATGTTTTTTTGGAATGAATATCCCTAATTGTTCAAAATTAGAATATAGGTCATCTAGGCTCCCAAACCAAAACGAAGATACACTCTCTTCACATTTGGTTTTAGTCATATTTATAGAGTTCCCTACAGATATTGAATAATATAAAATAAGAAGACTGCTAAAAAACAAATTATAAAATGTAAAAATCAAAAAATCAAAATTATTATATATTTTTTTGGATTATATCATATATCAATTGGAGAATGATTACACATATAATCATTTATGGAGAACATTTGTGTTTTAGGAAAAACAGACCTTCCAGTATCCCCATGTAGAATAACAAAAAACCACCCACCAAAAACATCGTCAAAACATTTAATCTTAGGCTCCCACCATTCATGTATCATTAATTATATATTTAAAACATTTATTTTAGATATGGTTACTCTAGAATGGGAATTCATCCTGGTTAACCACCAAATTTGACACACCTTAGTCCATTTATTCTCATATCTATATTAGATTAATAATTTAATATGCTTCTTTCATATTCTTTATCCTTCCACATCCCCCTTCCACTTAATTTGTTGTTCCCTTATAAACCCTAATAGTAGTAATGGTTGAATTTAGGGTATTTGAGGATCTTATTTAAGGTAATTTGATAAATATGGATTATATGTTGTTTTCTTAAGAGGTTGTTATTCCGCCATTGAGGGTGAGTGTTTTATGGTTTACTGAGGTAGGTTTTTTATGAAAATAATTTATTAATGAGTTTATAAGGATTTATATACATTTTTAACAATATTATTACTATTATGATTATTTTATTTTGTATATTGTCATATATGGGTTTTTTGTTTGGCTGGAGCTACAGATTCTGCAACTATTTTTTTAAAAGTGATATATATTGAAGGTTTATACCACCATAATATAAAGTCAAAATCTATTTTAGCGACAGTTCCACTCCAAAAAATGGTGAGTTGATAGTGCTTGTCTAAATAACTGATTTTTTGCAGCAATATTTTGATTGTAAACCACCACAAAAACAAAAAAACTTCCAGTAAATAAACATTATATAATGGTTCTTAGAATCCACCGCTAAATGGATAAAATTGACATGAGTTTGATGACAATTCTAAATATATTAGAGGTTTTTGGAAATCATAATAGAACCACAGGGAAGTTATTTAAACTTCCATGAAATACAAAAACCACTTTTATAAGTCTCTTCTCTTATAGTATACTAGGATAATTTTTTTTTCAAGATCCATTTCTACAGTAATGGAATTATATAACCATCTAGAATTAGAATATGTAAAAATATACTTAATTGATATATTTCTATTTAATATGAAAAATTTCATCCTTTGGTTTTACTTTGATCAATTCCTTCTTCAATTCTTACTCTATGAAATGAATGTACAAAATGAATTTATATACCTCAATCACATTTAACAGATCATTAGATTGAAAAGTCATTCCTCTATTATAAATATATGTTTGAAAACCAAAATTCTTATCACATGTTATCAAATAAAACTCAATGTTAAAATTAACCAATTCCATATATATTTTACCTTAATACTCATCCAAAATATATGATCCCAGATTCAATTTCTAAAAAGGTTGATGGATGATCACTACATAAACATTATATTCCCTTTATAATATTAAGGGCTATTAATGTAACATAAAAAATATGTGAATACCATGATCATTATAAATCCTTAATAAAAAAATGAATTCCTTAAAAAATAAAATATAAGGTTGTCATATATATTCAATAAATTAATACCTGTAGTAAAATCAAGCAAAGATGACATAAATGATCAAAACTATAACCAATTTATTAGTCACAAAAACTATCCCATAAAAAAATTATTAGTATATCAATTTTTTTTCTTATATCAAGGGTTTTCATCCCATAATCATGTGTCTTTGAATAAGATCAATTTTTGATAGAATAATTTTTTTTATTCATCAATACCAATCAACATATGCTCTCAAATACATTATGATATATTAATTAAGTACAATGATATATATTTTATGATTTCTATAAAAAAAATATCATTTATAATTTAATAATATAACATTATTATTGATTCTAAATGAAATAAAATTAATAATTCCACTTTTTCTATGGTAATATCATAAGTTTTAACATGATACCTTAGATTATTTTTAGGAACATTACCTTGATATTTGAGGAATTTATTTTTGTACTTCCCTATCTCATTACAGATGAAGCATTGAACATTTATAATTTATTTCTTACCCTTTAAATTAAAATCATAGTAGCCAGTCACACCAATTTTTTTTATCAAAATACCACCCCCTTCAAGAAATCACTTGGATGTTTCTTTCCATAAATTTAACATGTGGGAAAACCATTCTTTCCCATATTCCTCTTTCCAATTTATTTCTCTGTCATCCTCTTCTTATTTTTATTCCCTTTAAAGATATAATAATTAGATAATTATTTATTTTATTATATAACATGTTATAATGTCCTCATATGATGATAATTATTAGGAGACTAGTTCCATTCGAAATATTGTCTTAATCCCATCAAAGAAAAAATCATTCTTACTCGTTTGATTACATGCATTGATATAGTCCCCATTCCTCCCACTCGATGAAATTTACAAATAATGGAATACATTATATTATAACATAACATTATTTATCATAATGTATTGTCCAATATCTTTAAAACACTCAAAATAAATTAAAAAATTTATGCATGGATAATCAAATTATCATAAACATGGTTTCTTTAAGAAAGCTTCCAAATCATAATAATATTTTCAAATCATTCATAATGGGTTGTAGAGAAATTTTTAACAATCATATGCATATCCCCCAAGAGTGTAAAACTAGGTGCGTAGTGTGTATCATTTCCACGTATTGGGTAGTGATTGTGTCAAGATCGATGTGTATTATTCGGTGTTATTACCCATAGGTACATATGTTCTAGAACAACATAACCTTGTAATATCTATAAAGGGATGTATTTCTATGTAAAATAACATGATATATATATGTTACAAAAAATTTATGATTTTCATATATATTTATATTCAGTGTATATCATATGTTTATGTTCCATAATCTATGTTTTCTTAAATCTAGTTCCCATTGCTTATTCTAAAACTTCTCTCATACTAATTGTAATGACCTGGAATTTAGTATCCAAGGATAATGTCTAATTTATTAAATTATAACTAGACACACGTTATCAAATTATATAGGGTTAAATATTTTATTTTTCTTGGTTAATTATATAAATAATTTAACATCATATTAATTTTTGTAAATAAAATACACAAAGTGTTTTCTTTGTGAATTCCAATATTACCCTTATAATATCCATGAAAATCAATCATAAAACACTTCCTGGTATCAAAGGGAAAAAATAAATTAGAAAATAGTGATAAAATATTATTAGTAAGGGTTTAGTACATTAGACGATATCAATAATTAATAATAATAATCAATCTAAAAATTTTGGTAACTAAAACACTTTCTATTTAATCAATAAATAGAAGATAATATAGAAAAATGAAAGACGACCAAATAAATCCATATAAATAATCACATAATCTTGAAACTAATCCATGGATATTATAACTAATACAATAATCACATGAAATTAATTGATCCCATATTGTGGGAATTCATAATGCTAGACATTTGGAACTTTCAATACCTTTCTCAAAACATTTTAATTCCCTAGGTAAAAACCCGCATAATTTGGAAAAAATATTTGTCTTAGGATACTTATCGATGCGTCAATGATCTATTTATAACCATGTAGCACAATTAAATTATGAGATTTAATTCATTATTCCTATGAATATGGTGAAACCTAATCAACATAAACATTCATATTAAAAATCAAAAAAATTAAATACTAATACATACGCTAATCAAATAAACATATTCATAATCTATATAGAGTAATATGGTGAATGGTAATAAAATTTTACTTCCTTATTCAAGATTAACATAAGCCATAAAAATAATGAATAAAGGTAATATCAATACAATATATCACCAGTGGATTATAAGTACAATAATTTGTTTATTTCATTAATGAATAGAAATATTATAAAATTTTCATTAATTTTTTTTGAGAAAAAAATACGTTTCAATTTAAAAATATTTTAAAAATAAAAGTTCCCAAAATATTTTAAAAATTAACATTGAATGAATGCTAAAATAATCATTAAATCATTTAGTGGTGATGATGCTAATTATTTTATTCCTTTTATTCATTGTAAAACCAAGATTCCATTAACATTTTCAGTAAAACCCAAATAGGTATTGTTTTGAAAATGACGTGATGATTCATTTGAAAATATTTTTTAAAAGTAAAAAATGGGTGAAATTTTCATTCATAAATAATTTTCAAAAGATTAAATACAATTTTCAACTCTTTTTTTAGAAAAAAATTATCTTTATGAAAAATGATTTTCGACTGAAGATTGAAAAAATGTCACAATATCTTTAAATAATTTTATCAAACATTTTATGCACCAAAGAGTTGAAAATGGAATTGAAAAAATTCATGAATAATCAGAGGAGAATAAAATATATTTAGTTTTATACAGAAATATCAAATATTTCCTCCAAGTTTTACTTAAACAAAAACAATCCAAAAAAATGATGATATTATTAAATAAACCCTTCCCACTTCGATTACTTCAAAATCATATGATCCATAAAATTAATAATCCTAAAATGAAATATTAAAAACCATTAAGATAAATAGTTTTACGATATAAAATAATAAATGAGAGTCATATGAACTAAAAAAAGGAATAAGTGGTGAATATGAAACATGTCTCACCGAAGTAAAAGTGAAACGAGAAACCATTACCTCAGGTTCAAATTATTTTGTATGCGTCATAAAATCTTGAAAAATAATTATATTTTAATTATATATATATATATATTATAGAATCATAATCATACATATTTTTCCATATATGATATACTTATAGTCTTTTATCACCTATTTATTAACAACTCTGTTAAAATCACCGTTTTTCATTCTTTTTCTTGTTTGTTTTAGTTCGTTAATTTTTGCCTTTTAATTTGATCATGGATAAATAATATCTATAATTTTAAACATGATATAAATATAATTTATATTCATTATATATGTGTTTTTATTAATCTGTAAATGTTAATAATGGAAAATAGATTACACTTTTCATGGAGATGGTTAGGTGTACGTATGCATGAATGTTGTTTTCATTTTTCTTGATGAATGGAAAAAAGGAAATTAAATATTAATTAAATGTTAAAAAATCGTATTTATGTTAGATATATAATTTATATTATTAAATTTTTTTCATTATTTATATCCATGTAATAATAAAATGAAAAAATTTTCATATCAGTACGCATAGGTAGAAGTCCATTCATACACACAATCGACATTATTTCTTTCCAATAGATTGGAATATAAGAATAAGTATGTGTTATTATATTTGCATAATTATTTTTATATTATAAATATATCATATATTCATTAAATTTAACTTTAATTCCTTTTATGTAGAACTTAAGCGAAAAAAGAATCACATCACTTCGCAAGGCGACAATTATCTATACACATGAGCGATATTATCAAATCACCCATGAAATGGAAATTAATACGGTATATGTGGTATACTAATTAAATAAGTATTATAATTTCGTAAATATCATATAAATATGTTATATCCATCATTTTATCTAGCCTTTAAAATTTGTGATGGAAAACGAATTAAATCGGTTCGTGAGGCGGTAGTCTATCAAACACACGATAGACGGTTTTGTTTCCCATTTGATGGAAGTGGGGATGGTTTTGGGATAAAGAATAACCTAATAACATAATAAAATATATTATATACTAGTTTTATTTTATTATAAAATATTAATAAATTTTTATGGGGGTTTAAGAATAAATAAAACAAATACACATATTTAGGAATTTTACCTCGTCTTGAGAGGGCCTCTTTTGGATTATATATAATGCCTTCAAAAGAGAGATTAATAAAAAATAAGGTCTCTAGTATCTGTTTATTTAATTAAAAGTTATTTTGTATTTTATTGGACCATCCATAGGGTTTTGGATCTTTGAATAAGGGAGGATAGGGGGAAGAATTTTATATGTGGAGGAAAGGGCACACATGGAATTTTAAAAATTATAAAATGATACACACATTTTTATCATTCAAAAAGGAGAAAAATATGCTTCATTATCAATAATTATATATTATTAGTTCACAATATGTTCATTAAATATATTTTTAGAAACTTTTAGGTCATTTTAACCCTTATCTTCTCAGTTTATCCCCCAGTAAACCCATTTTTACCTTAACCACATTAATTATATTTTACTAGTTTAACTATTCATAATGGTAAAAATTTATGTTTTACCTTTTATATAATATAAATTATTTTGATTCAATATAATGAATTTTTTTTCCAAATTAAAGACACAAAACTTCAATAATTAAATTTAAAATTACACCCTATATGTGATAAAGAATGGGTTTGCAAAGAGAACATTCTCATATGAATAGAATGTATTAATGTCCAAATTAAAAATGAACTTGATTCCTATTAACTAAATTAGTTAAATTTTAATATAATAGAACTATTTTTACTTTATAAATTATTTAAAATATAATTTTACTTTATGAATAATTTAAATGAAAATGTAGGTTGCAATAAAAATCAATATTTTTCACTATTCATAAAAAAAGAAATCTTTTCAGAAAATTCTCCAAAATTAAAACAAAGATATATATTTTTTAATATATAATTAAAAAAATATGTTCATTTTTTCAAATAAATTATAATTAAGTGTTAAAAATTAACTTTAAATAATGATCACAATGTGCGACTAATCCTTCTTCTAGAAAAATACATTTTTGAAAGAAAATATTTCCCGCTTTCAAAGGATTCTTATTTTATTTATAACCAATAGATAACATTTATTTTTTTAAAAAAAATGTGTAAACCATATTATTATAAAATTTTAATTATTAATATTCAAACCCTCCATCTTAACACCTATGTCATAATGGCCATGTTAGGATAATAATATTTTAATAGAGTATCACATTATGCTAAAACCTAGTGTTGAGTGAATTATAAGCATTCAAAGAGATTGAAATTATTTTTAAAATATAATATTTTATATAAGTGTTATATTATTGTATAATATTATTGTTGGACACATTATATAACGTTATGTTCCCTTTTTATAGTCTTATGGGGTTATAAAAGTCAACAAGATCATTTAATTAAATGCATTTTAATTTAAAAACAAACTTATTCAAAGATAAGCTTAATAAACAATGATGCAAAAAAGACTTATTTATCTACATTATAATCAACATCGTCACAATTTTTTTCTGTTTAAAGAGACTAATTTCTTTATATTAGATCACAATGGGGCCTCAATCATCTATGACCTAGTCAGTTTCCATTAATTAAATCGTATACCATAGTTGATTGATTTTTTTTCATACTAAACCCATGTAGTCCCCAAAATTTCCAACCCTAAAAATATATCGTAAATCTTAATAAAATATTTTATACCACTTTATAATGACATATCCACTCTTTAACACCTCCTATAATGGTAGCAATATTGATAGTCACCCTGAAAGTCTTCTTTCAATATACCTTGGGTTGGAGACAATCCCAGAGGGTGTAAAACACACACACACACACAAATATGTATATATGAGGAATTGAACTCATAAATCCAAGTAAAATAAGATTTAAAACACCACATACAAACTTATTAAATAAAATCAGTCCCATAATACATGTAATGTCATATATAAAACAAAGTATCCAAAATAAATACCCAAATATAAAACTCTTAAGGAAGCGACTCTACAAACACCAACTAAATCAATGTTAAGAGATAGTAAATTCTAACATTTTCACCATATACATCCCATATATTAGTAAAAACTGAATATATATATATATATATTTTTGATCACAGAAGTATATATAGTGCATTCCCCCTCAAAATTCTTGTGAAAATGTGGAAGAAGTATACTAATTCTTTAGTCTATAAACAATGAAACTAACTCATTATATATCCACAAAAACTATACCTATCATCAATAAGATTTACTCCCCCAAATATGTATACAAGTATAGTACCATAACTATTAAGAATATATATATAGAAATGTACCATTCTTCTACTTCCCCATAAAACTATTCACCCTCACTCCCAAAAGAAACAACTTTGTGCGATTATCCCTTTCAAAAATCACAACACCAAATAAAATGTAACCACATATTAAAATCAATTATAGAACCATATAACTACAGAAAAATTCCATATATCACATCCACATCACAACCGCAATAACATATCATTTTATGGCAGAGTACACAATCCTGATGGAAAATAACCTCATTCCTTTACCCTTCTATGTATTCCTTCAATATGAACCCGCATTACATTCATATAACCTCAATACATCATAAAATGTACTAAATTTGGAAGAGATATCATAAAATTTTGATTTTTCAGCCATCAGTATCACCTATAAACTTGATGTTAGAGAAAATACCACGAATATAAAACCTCATATGGGTGTTAGTAACACTACTCAACTAAGGTAGTGGTATATACAAAATAACCTAAACTATAATGAATATATAATATAACACATACCTAACCAAAGGTTCCAGTACATAACAACATGGTACTTCTACTACAGTTATCACTACCATACATTAACATCACAACTAACTTTAACAAAAATAAGAACCAACAACATCATCATGAAACAATAGTTTCAAAATTATAAAAATTCCCATTAAAATATTCTTCATACCATTTGGTATTCACCAAAAATATCTTAATATTTATTATTTACCTAGATCTATCATTCAATGAACATTTTAATTTTCAACTTCTTTTTTAACATCCTCATTAGTACATTTATCAATCCATATCTGTTTTCAATCACTACAATTAAATATAACCACGTTCCATTATTTATTTTCTCACATCAATTATGATTACATATACATTGATTACTTTAATATCTATTTGGTTTTTTAATTATACTATATCACAAACTCATCAAAGCCCATTCCACTTATAAATATCTTATTTCTAACACCCTGACCCCAGTTACCCAGAGTCGGTGCATTACTTCGTAACATTGGCATGGTCATAAAAGATCAAGTATCGAAAGACCGATTAGTTTAGTATCCTGGGAAACACTAGATACATTCATAAATGTTACATTACATCATAAAGTGAAAAACTAAAATAACAAAGTCTCCATAGTCCACACTCATATCCTCTTCTTACTATCTCTGCAGGTCATTCATAAAATACTTCTTCACATCCTGGAAAATATTAAAACATTGAATGGGGTGAGCTCAGAAGCTCAGTAAGGAGAACAATATTGAGGAAGCTTTCGTAAATAAACACTTACATTTAAGTCAATGTATAACTAAAACAAAAGACTTTTTAAACTTGAACTTCAGCATAATATGGCAAAAATTAAATTAAATAATTCCATTTACTTACTCACATGGATATTCTACTAGACGAATAATCACATACAATATCAATAACCACTTTCATAATGATGGAATGCATAATATCAGACTATCATAACCACGTAGCCAAGCCCTCGTTCCAAGAACACAAATAAGATTTTATCAAGGCCTCGTGCCAAGACACTAGTTTGTCTCATGAGACCTACCGATGCATCGAGGAGCTGTAGCGGGCTCCACCCGTCACTTATTAAGTCCAATTCATTCCTCATATGAATAGATTTAAACATATAATAAACCATAACATAATCGTACCACATAAAAAATGCATAAAGGAAACATAACATTTCAACATTTTAATCACAAGATATCAATACAACACATTGATATAATAAAAACACTTTCAAAACCATTTTCAATACCAAAATAAAAGAAAGTTAAAACTTTGTATTTATTTTTCATTAAAAAAAAGTTATGGATTGTAGAGGAAGCTGGAACACAAATAATAGTCATGGCGGCAGAGAAGTCATTGTCGCCACATACGTAACAAAAAAACATTCCTTTTTTCGTTTAGTAAAATGCTTTGTAGAAAAAGATTACTTTTTGAATAAAAGTAAAAGTCAAAGGGGTTTATACACCGTATAAAAGAAAGTTGTGTATAAAACAAAATATGCCTCAATGAAAGGAGATTGAGACGAAGACCCTTACAAAGATAATTTTTTAAATAAATTATATATATTATGTGTATTCACTATATGTATAGATAAATAAAGTACAAATACAAGATAGGAAATAATAATATCATGACATAATTTGAAAGTAGGAGATTAACCCAAAGTATAGAAATTGGTTTAAGAAGTTCCCTTACCTCGTGTCCAACATGACTCGATCGTTATTTAACCTCCTGAATAATAAACTAGAGTTAAATTATATTTACTTAAAAACATTTTTCATGTTCATTATTCCTTTTATATCACTTATTACCATGTTATGAACATTATGTAATTATTTAAGTTTATAACGGTCATTTTATCGATCTTTGGTACTTGAATCAAAAATAAACATCTTATAATTACACTTTGTTCATGTGGTAAAATATCCATTATATCCATAATTATATTCATGATGTACATATCATATAAATCATATATATCCAGTATATACATTAATTTATAATATTACATAACATTTAGAGGTAAAAAATGAAATGCACCGTTCATGGAGACGGTAAGCCGTACATACAGATGAACGCTACTTTCATTTCTATTTCATATTTAATAGAATGAAGTTATAATTATATAAAGGTATAATATAATTCCATTATAATATAATGTATAATACCATTTACTCCATCCTTTATACATCCCAAATATGGACTTAACGATTCACATCACTTTGAGGGGGCGGTAGTCCGCACTTCCTAAAATGAAAATATCGCGTTTACCCATAATGGAAACAATAAATGTATGCCATAAATGAAAAATAAAGAACCTTAAGTAAAAAATAAACATATTATATATCATATATAAATAGAGTGACATCTTAATGGACACCTATGAAGGTGTTATATGAGTGTTGAACAATCATCATTTCGTGATGCAGAAATTCTCCATCCACAGAAACCGTACGTTCTTTAACCATCAGATGTAGGTGTGTGTAAGTGTAGCTCGAATAAACATTATAAAATCATACTAGTATATTGAGGATACTGGTGTTGTTACAAAATAAATGAATAAAAAGAGTTTATGGGGTTGGAGATGCAAAATAAAACAAAACCACAGAAGAGAAAACAGTACCTTTAAAACAGGTAACTCTTTTTGATTTGAGCCAATGGCTTCATTGGGAAGAATTCTGCCCAAAGTGTTGCTTCTAGGAGTAAGAGATGGAAGTTGGCAGAGTAATTTGGCAGTGTTTGGCCAAGCCAAATGGCTCGAAAGTGTGAGTAAGGTGGTAGTGGTGGGGGCCTTTTATAAGAGGAGAGAAGGGGCACTCTTGGAAAGTAATAAAATGTTACTTTATTATACAATTCTTTTCGGATTCTAAAGGTCCCACACTTATATAATTAATGGAGAATGTGATAAGGGTTCAAAATATTCTCATACAATAGGCTTTGGACAAGTGTAATGATTAGATTTTACATTATCCTTCCATTTTATTAAAATTGTTAATTAATGAGGTAATCACTACATCATCATGGTGTCATAAATAATTTAATTTATTTAATGTCTAAAAATTAATAAAAAAATAACATTATGTAGGAAATATTTTTGGATTTATAATGAATATTTATAGTAAAAAATATGACTTTTATAACCCCATTAATTTTTTTTAGTAAAACATCTCTTGTTTGTGACATTTTTATTTTAACATTAAATAAAAAGTTATTTATGTCATTTTCCTACCAAAGTGGCTCCATGGGGTCCCAAAGTTGACCCATGGATTGTCTTGGTCGGCCATGACACATCCAATAGGGGTAGGACAAGTGTAAAGGTCATTCCATATTTTTATAATACTATTTTTACCATAAATTTCACTAATTACCATTAATTGCGATTAATTAAACATAAAAGTTACTATTCACCAAAAAATTATTTTAATCCCATTGAACCAAATTTTAGTTCCTAATGACAACCATGTATGTATGATTTTTGAAAATCAAATCACAGAAGTGCTAATGTTTCATTTAAACGAAAAATCAGTTTTTTAACTACCACATAGTGGTTTCACTATTCATCAAAAATTGAAGTTTTTCAGAACAATGCCAAAATTTCACCCTATGCTATAATTGATATTCTGAATCCAAAAATTATGTCTATTTTAAAAAATTCCAAACATATAAGTTTCATTAATTAATTTTATAATTAATTCCCGCTGTCACAACAAATAGCGTGTTTTTAAGAAACAATATATATCAAAAGATTGACCATTGTTTATGTCCAATTTCAAAGTGAAATTAATTCTAATGATCACCATTGGATAAAATAGTAAAAATATATTCTAATTATACTTTAAAACCACTCAATATTATAATTTATCACTATAAAATACTTTTATTAAAAAAGTTGTTTTTAAGTATTTTTCACTATTCATAAAAATTTGGAAGTTCTCAGAAAAATACCAAAAATTCAACATAGGCTAATTTTGATATTCCGAATACAAAAAATGAAGACCATTTTGAAATATAAAATTTCTATAATTTTAAAAAGTGGGTATTACTATTCATAACGGCTACTTTGATTGGTTGTGGTGTGTGTTAGAACTCGAAGTTGCGTACAATGCAAGCTATTACATTATTGAATGAGAAGCGTATCATAGAAGCTCAGGGTGTTACATTCTCCCCTCCTTCAATAAATTGCGTCCTCACAATTTGAAATTTTTATTTGAAAATAAAAGGTTGAAAATAGAAATTAACTTTTTAGAAATCCCACATCGGAAATAAGGTTGATAAAAATATAACTTTAAAAGAAAGAAAGATAAGTACAAAGGTCACCTGAGATAGCCCATACTAGGATTCTATGAAAATATGGATATGGAAGAAAAACAAACCATCAAGGTCTGATGGAGAGTTGTAGAAAATTGGATTAGGAGAAAGTTAACCATAAGAAAATCACAAACTTGTGATTGGTTAAACGGTCATTGAATCCCCAGTTGGAAAAGTTAACAGACAACATTTTTGTTTTAAGTTACCCTTCATAAAGTTGAGGAATTTATTTAAGTGATTTACTAAGAACATAAGGAAATATACTTACTTGTCATGTAGGCTTTCATTCTTTAATAAATTTTTACCACGAACCCATCTTTCACTCCAAATGGTAACAGAACTCAAAAATATTCTATTTATCCTAATTGTATAAGGTTCTAAATATTACCACATACCATATAGATTAGTAAAACTATTTTGTAATAACCAGGGACTTCATGTAGGCTAGTGGTAGGTAATAAAGGCCTGTCACACTATGGTTGTGGGCTCGATTCCTGCAGCTTTGTCCGACGCGACGGGTTATGCCCCACCCTACAGGTTGTCCTTTCCCTAAAACTATAGTATTATAATATTCCAAAAACAGTCTTCAGAAATGTTTTAACCTTAAACAATACTATCCAAAGTTCAACTTAATTCATTCCAACCTTTATAGTTATCCAAAATACCTCTATACAGACTTTCTCTAAAAGGTCTCTAAATTCCAAAATCAATTGTAACATCAGATTCCCCAAACAATGTAAAGTTTCCCTTATTTTCACATACTAAAAATATGATTACCTTTATAATATTAAAACCTTAATGAATAAAAAACAATTACTACAGTACAATCCTTATATATATCACATTATTATTATAACCAGAATATAATCCTTGAGTCCAAAAGCACCAATACATTAATTATTCCACTTCAACTGTAGTAACAACATAAGATTGAACTTGATCCCTTGTCTTTTTCTGAGGTAAGTTTCCCGGACGCTTAGGACATTCATTTGCCGAATTCCCCATTTCCCTACAATTGTAGCATTCAACAATGATAACCTCTTTCATTCCCTTGCAATCACGAGCCTGGTGACCTATTTCTCCACACTTGTAACAAAATCTCATTCCTTTTAGGCAAGTACCAGGGTGATTCTTCCCAAAATTATCACATAATGGAAAATCCTTCTTTCCCCTTTTCCCTTTATCTGTCTCTTGTTCCACCATTCTCTTCTTCTCTTTCTTTACTTTGTTGTCATAAGACTTAGAGAATTCCTTTTCTGTCTTGATAGCACACGATACTATATCCGCGTATGTTGAGAAATATTGTGATACTAAAGCTCAAAGGAGAAATGGTTTTAACCCATCAAAGAAATGATCAGTCTTACTTCTCGGGTTACGTATATAATCTGCAGCATGCCTCGCTAACCTTGTAAAGTTAGCCTCATACTTTGCAACATTCTCATCCTCCTTCTGCCTCAGACTCAGAAATTGCCTTTCCATATCTGCTCGATGGTCATGTGGAAAGTATTTTTCTAAGAAAAGCTCTTTGAACTCCCTACATTCCATATTCGATACTTCAATATCTTCCTTTGTGTTTTGAATCAGCAACCACCACTGATCGGCATCTACAGTGACGCGGTAGACTGCCATGACAACCTTCTCTCTTTCACTACTCCCCAAGGCATGGAATATTTTCTATAAGGAGTTTATCCATTTCTCAGATACTAATGGATTTATACCCCCATTAAATGTTGGTGGTTGTTGCCTCATGAAGCGGTCTAACATTGATCCTCCACGTTGCGGATCAGGGTGCTCCATACGAGTAAGGTTATTATTCAAAACCTGAGTGAGTTGTCCCAGTATGGTAATAAGTTGATCAGCACCAGTTGTATCTCCAGCTCCACAATAATTATCTTGAGCAGGAGGGAAATCCCTACACGGAGTGTGTGCATTGATATGGTTTCCATTCCTTCCACCAGGCGCCATTTCTAAACAATGGCATAAACTATATTAGTTTATGAATCAAAATACATAATTCCATAATTGTAAGATACTTAACATAAATTGAACTATTTATGGATATAATCCATAAACATTTTTTCTTTGAGGAAGTATATACTCATAACCCTTCATAGTGGTTTGTAAAGAAAATGAGAATTATCCAAAGCATATCCCCCGGGAGTGTCATAACCAAGAGTGAAGCAAGGCCCGTTGTCGTGCACCAGTTCCCGTTTGAGTCTAGCTCAAAGTGGTGTTTTCGGGTTTTACCCCTAGGTACATCTGTGTCAGAGCCGCCTCTACCTACTCGTATCCAGACAGGGATGTATTGCTTGGAAAACTCACAAAATCTCTATAATACCAAAATTCTAGGAAGTTCTTCTATACTAATCCTCAAAGTCTATCTTCAGGCTATGTTCCCTAATCAGAGTTTATCTAAATCTGGCTTCCAAGGTTAGTACTAAACTGCCTCTGATACCAACTGTAATGCCCCGACCCAAGTTACCCAGAGTCGGTGCATTACTTCGTAACATAGGCATGATCATAAAAGATCAAGTCTCGAAAGACTGATTAGTATAGTAGCCTTGGAAACACTAGATACATTCATAAATGTTATATTACACCATAAAGTGAAAAATTACAATAACAAAGTCTCCATAGTCCACACTCATATCCTCTTCTGACTATCCCTGCAGATCATTCATAACATACTTCTTCACATCCTGGAAAATATTAAAACATTGAAAGGGGTGAGCTCAGATTCTCAGTAAGGATAACAATATTACAGAAGCTTTCATAAATAAACATTAACATTTAAGGAAATGTATAACTAAAACAAAAGCCTTTTTAAACTTGAACTTCAGCATAATATCGAAAAAATAAAATTAAATAATGCCATTTACTTACTCACATGGATATTCTACTAGCCGAATAATCACCTGCAATATCAATAACCACTTTCATAATGATGGAATGCATAATGTCAGACTATCATAACCACGTAGCCAAGGCCTCGTGCCAAGACAACAAATAATATTTTGTCAAGGCCTCATTCCAAGACACTAGTTTGTCTCATGAGACTGACCGATGCATCGAGGAGTAGTAGCGGGCTCCACCCGTCACTTATTAAGTCCAATTCATTCCTCATATGAATTGGTTTAAACATATCATAAACCATAACATAATCGTATCACATAAAACATACATAAAGGAAACATAAAATTTCCACATTTAAATCACAAGATATCAATACCACATTGATATAATAAAAACACTTTCAAAACCATTTTCAAAACCAAAGTATAAGAAATTTAAAACTTTGTATTTATTTTTCATTAAAAAAAGTTATGGCTTGTAGAGGAAGCTGGAACACAAATAATGGTCACGGCGGCGGAGAAGTCATTGTCACCGCATACGTAAGACAAAAACATTCCATTTTTCATTTATTAAAATTCTTTGTAGAAAAAGATTACTTTTTAAATAAAAGTCAAAGTCAAAGGGGTTTATACACCGTATAAAAGAAAGTTGTGTATAAAACAAAATATGCCTTAATGAAAGGAGATTGAGACGAAGACCCTTACAAAGATCATATTTTTAAATAAAGTATATCTATTATGTGTATTCACTATAAGTACACATAAATATAGTACAAATACAGGATATGACATAATAATATCATGACATAATTTGAAAGTAGGAGATTAACCCAAAGAATAGAAATTGGGTTAAGAAGTTCCCTTACCTCGTGTCCAACTTGACTCGATCGTTCTTTAACCTCCTGAATAATAAAATAGAGTTAAATTATATTTAATTAAAAACCTTTTTCATGTTCATTAGTCCTTTTATATCACTTATTACCATGTTATGAACATTATGTTATTATTTAAGTTTATAACGGTCATTTTGTCGATCTTTGGTACTTGAATCAAAAATAAACTTCTAATAATCACACTTTGTTCATGTGGTAAAATATCCATTATATACATAATTATATTCATTATGTATATATCATATAAATCATATATATCCAGTATATACATTCATTTATAATATTACATAACATTTAGAGGTAAGAAATGAAATGCACTGTTCATGGAGACGGTAAGCCGTACGTACGCATGAACGCTACTTTCATTTCTATTTCATATTTAATGGAATGAAGATATAATTATATAAAGGTATAATATAATTCCAGTATAATATAATTTATAATACCATTTACTCCATCCTTTATACATCCCACATATGGCATTAACGATTCAAATCACTTTGAGTGGGCTGTAGTCCGCACTTCCTAAAATGAAAGTATCGCGTTTACCCATAATGGAAACAATAAATGTATGCCATAAATGAAAAATAAAGAACCTTAAGTAAAACATAAACATATTATATATCATATATACATAGAGTGACATCTTAATGGCCACCTTTGAAGATGTTATATGAGTGTTGAACAATCATCGTTTCGTGAGGCAGAAATTCGCCATCCACAGAAACCGTATGTTATTTTACCATCAGAAGTAGGTGTGTGTAAGTGTAGCTCGAATAATCATTATAAAAACATCCTAGTATATTTAGGATACTGGTGTTGTTACAAAATAAATGAATAAAAAGAGTTTAAGGGGTTGGAGAAGCAAAATAAAACAAAAGAACACAAGAGAAAACACTACCTTTAAAACGGGTAACTCTTTTTGATTTGAGCCAATGGATTCCTTGGGAAGAATTCTGCCCAAAGTGTGGCTTCTAGGAGTAAGAGAGGGAAGTTGGGAGAGTATTTTGGTAGAGGTTGGCTGAGCCAAATGGCTTGAAATTGTGAGTAAGGTGGTAGTGGTGGGGGCCTTTTATAAGAGGAGAGAAGGGGCACTCTTGGAAAGTAATAAAATGTCACTTTATTATACAATGCTTTTCGGATTATAAAGGTCCCACATTTATATAATTAGAGGCTAAGGTGACAAGGGTTCGAAATATTCTATTCCAATAGGCTTTGGACAAGTTTAATTCTTAGATTTTACATTATCCTTCCATTTTATTAAAATTGTTAATTAATGAGGTAATGGTTGCATCATCATGGTGTCATAAATAATTTAATTTATTTAATGTCTAAAAATTATAAAAAAAATATCATTATGTAGGAAATCTTTTTATCTTTATAATTAATATTTATAGTCAAATATATGACTTGTATAACCCTATTAAAAAATTGTTTTAGTAAAACATCTCTTGTTTGTGACATTTTTATTTTAAGATTAAATAGAAAGTTATTTATGTCATTTTCTTACCAAAGTGGCTCGATGGGGTCCCCAAGTTGACCCATGGATTTTCTTGGTCGGCCATGACACATAAAATAGGGGTAGGAAAAGTTTATAGGTCATTCCATATTTTTATAATACTATTTTTACCTTAAATTTCACTAATTACCTTTAATCGCGATTAATTAAATTTAAAAGTTACTATTCACCAAATAATTATTTTAATCCCATGGAACCACATTTTACTTCCTAATGACAACCATTTATGTAAGATTTTTGAAAATCAAATCACAGAAGTGCTAATGTTTCATTTAAACGAAAAATAAGTTTTTAACTACCACTTAGTGGTTTCACTATTCATCAAAAATTGAAGTTTTTCAGAACAATGCCAAAATTTCACCCTAAGCTATAATTGATATTCCGAATCCAAAAATGATGTCTATTTTACAAAATTCCAAACATATAAGTTAAATTAATTAATTTTATAATTAATTCCCACTGTCACAACAAATAGCGTGTTTTTAAGAAACAATATATATCAAAAGATTGACCATTGTTTGTGTCCAATTTGAAAGTGATATTAATTCTAATGATCACCATTGGATAAAATAGTAAAAATACATTCTAATTATACTTTAAAACCACTAAATAGTATAATTTATCACTATAAAATACTTTGATTAAAAAAGTTATTTTTAAGTATTTTTCACTATTTATAAAAAATTTGGAAGTTCTCAGAAAAATACCAAAAATTCAACATAGGCTAATTTTGATATTCCGAATACAAAAATGAAGTCCATTTTGAAATATAAAATTTCTAAAATTTTAAAAATTGGGTATTACTATTCACAACAACTACTTTGATTGGTTGTGGTGTGTGTTAGAACTCGAAGTTGCGTACAATGCAAGCTATTGCATTATTGAATAAGAAGCGTATCATAGAAGCTCGGGGTGTTACATTATTCATTTAATTATTCATTCAAACCAAATTCTTAATAAAATATGAAATGATCACATCATCATCTAAAAATCATTTCATTGAAAAAAATATAAAAAAAATCACACTATCACATACCATCCAATACAATATCATTTTCTCCACTTTTACTAACACTATCTACACCATCCGATCATTAACCACATCAGACAACAACCAAAAAAACCTTCCAACACTCATTTAGGATAAAACAACCAACCATTCAAATAATTTTATAACCATAGAATAGATAATTATCATATAATCAAATAACATAAATATATCGTAACTATACACAATTTTATAATTATTAAAAACCATTCATCATAGATTACACATAAAAATTATAAAATTCCATATCCATTTCCTTTATCATCAACAAATAATTATTCAATAATGAATTTAATGAATCGTGTCAATGAGAATAAAAATAATATCATTGTAGCATGTTAATGAATCAACCTAAGAAATACCATATAATTAATATCAAGGAAATCATATAAAGTTCTTATAAAACACATCTCCACATAATAATTTCCTTATTATTATTATCTTCATTAGGTAAATTCCAACCATTAACCCAAGGAAAATATAATCATGATAATTCCATAGTTCACATATAATATAATAAGAGATTTTTCAAATCCCCTTTATTTGATAGAGCTTAAATAATCACCACACAAGAATACAGAATAATCGATGATCAAATGCCACCCTACCCACAAAAATTCAATGACAAAAAAACTATATTCATAATTCCACCATCAAAACATAGACATGAAAAAAGTAAAACAAGTAAAACCACAGTAACATAGTCTTTCCAAAAAATCTAGAATATAATAAAGGAAAATAATAATTATAATGGGATAATAATGAACCTCGGATCAAATATGATTAATATCATAAGATATTTTCCCTAAATCTACATGTAAATGACCAAGGAGAACCAACAGAGAATGAAAGGTTGTATTAGGTTTGGGAGGATCAAATAAATATCAAACTAGGGGAATAAAGGGGTAAAATTTATAATAAAAAATTTTAAGCCACCACCACTACATAGTGTGGCTTTTACCATGAAATAAAAAATATTTGGAAAATAAGTTCCAAAAATTGAAGCTTTTAAAACTGCTTATTTATAAGGCTCCAACCATAATCATTACCTAATCTTGAGTTTTAATCAAGAATTTACATTATCTTACAATGATGATCTTTTAATAAATATATATTTATATAATAATATAATCCTTAATACATAACATTTCACATTTATACAAAGTGTATACTACAAAAACATTATCCATTTTTTCCAAACAATGAAACCCATTTAACAATAAAGATGTATTATTTTTTAAGGATAAATCCTAATTATATTCATCTTTACATCCATATTTATATAAATCATCCTTACCCTTTGAAAAAAACTTAAATAATGTGACAATAAAAATATTACCCAATAATGGAAATAAAAAGAAATAAATAAATTGTTAGTCTATGAATACTTAAAAGCAATGAAAACATGTTAACAAAGTTATAATATTCACCCATAAAACATAAGATCATAAGATTAACAAATGAAATCATTATATTATTTTAAAAATAAACAGAACACATAAATCATAAAGGTAACCTATGGCATCAGTTCCATTTCACTCTTATAGTATCCTTATTAACTACATAGGGAGTAACCTTCAAGGTGACATTTGGAATACCCATCACTGAATATTACCTTAATATCTTAGGAAGAACCCTAATGATTATATCTTTCTCATTAAGCAAGATATTGGAGAGATATAATAGACTCAAACACTCTTAGTTTATAACAGAACCACCTGCACTCACAACCAATGCCCAATAACCAAAATATAATCATAACACATAAAACAAGAATAAAGGAAAATTGAATTTTTTACTTTGAAAACAAATATCACTAATTACAAATCCACACACTCATAAATGAAAAACCTTATTTGAAAACAAAATAGTAAAAATGTAAATTAAGAACAAAAAGATTTATTTTACAAGAAACTATGAAATTAAAATCAATATGTATATGTTAAAAAAAATTCATGTTGGCTTCAATAATTTTTTTTCAATAATAACATTAAAGGATGTTTTTAAAATAAAGTACCTTAAGAATAGTTTGAATCATCACATACAATATTCATATACCTAAATAATAAACATAGGTTAGTTAATTTTTTTAATTATAACCTTTTTAATTATTATCATTCATTTTATATCACTTATAATCATGTATAAACAATTATTTAATTATTTATGTTCATATAGGATGTTTTTTTCAATATTCAGTACATCAGTTCAAAATGAATTTGTTATGATGTAAAAATTAAAAATTGTTATATGTATGTTAAGAAATAATAATTAATTTTACACATAAAATATATTTTTAAATGAAACCATCTTTCTATGGTTATGAAATATGATCAACATTATAATCATAGAGAAGGTAGGCCGTACATACACTTGAGTAACGCTTCCATTTTTTGATGATCGTTATGGAATGAAGGTAAGTATTATTATATATTTATAGAAATTTATTAATATCATATATATATTTTTAATAATTTAAATAAACATATATATAAATTCATGTGTTGTGGTGCTAAAAAAAAATCAAATTTCTTCGTAGAGGTGATAGTTCACATGTACAGATGAACAACATTACAATTTTTATGTTCATGGTATAGTAAGAAATAATATGATATATTATTATTAAATAATAGTAAATATGTCATGAATATCATATATAAATCATAATTCCATCCTCATAACATGTCTTGAGAGATGGTGATGGGAAACAAATTATATCGGTTCCTAGAGTTGATAGTTCACACGAACACATAAACAGTTAACTCTTTTCCTATTTGATTAAATAAGAGAAGGATTCAAGTGATAAAATTAAAATAATAAAATATAACTATATTAAGGATACTATATTTATTATTTCATCATGTTTGGAGAGTTTTTTAATGATGTGAATGAAGAAATAAAATATAAACACTTAATTGAAAGCGATACCTCTTCTTCAGACAATCTCCTCTAATTGTCACATTAAAACCTCAATGTGTGGATTTTCTTAACAAAAATAAGGCCTCTAGAATATGTGTATGAATTATAGGAATGAATTTATGTAGATATTGGGAAAACAAAATTTATTTTTTAGTGTTAATAATTGATAAGAAGTAGTGCCCAATTACAATAGATGGTAGGGACACTCTTAGAATTCTTCAATGTATAAAATTCATATAAATTATTATTCAATTAAAAATAGATATAAGTTGAGTTAATTTTAATATAGAATGAGTAAGGGTCTAAATAAATTTATATAATAAAAATTATATAGGTATAAAGGATTGTTTTAATCTTTATATTTTTTTAACCCTTATTTTACCCTTTTTACAATTACTGTTTCATCATGTAATTTACAATTTGATGACTAACATAATTTCTATAACTTTAAAAAATCACAATAAATTTTTAATTAATGGAATTTTATTACTTATAAAATTAGATTTATGATTATTATTTTTTTTATAAATTCATTATCATTCATAAAATGTTTTACTTTTTAAAATACCATTAGTGTCAATTTTTCCACTATTCATTTCTTGAATTTTTTAAAATGTCATAAAAACTTGATATATTCTAATAAACACTTCTGAAAAATAAATGAAATTTAAAATGAATCTGTAAAATTTTGGGTTGACATTAATTATACCAAAATGTATTTATTTTAATATTTTTAATTTCATTTATTTTATATTTCCTTTAATTAAACAATTTCCACATCATCGTTGTGAAAGACATTAATATAATTATTACTTCCCTAAAAATTAAAAATAAAATATCATGTTTAATATAAAAATTTTATCTTTAAATTTAATAATTATAGTCAAATTTATATTCTGTATAGTATTTCATAAAAAATGGTTCACTTCTTCAAAACAATTGTGAAAAAATTGACTTTTTTGAATAAAATAGTTTAAATGTATTAATGTCATCCAGGTGTCTCTAGGTGCTCATATAATCGGACCAAGAATGATTTGGATATAAATTAACTCATCAAATGATTTTTTCACATGTTTTAGTTTAATTTTATAATATTTCGTAATATTAATTTTACCTTTAATTACCCGATTTACACCTAACCACCACAATAAAAATATTTACTAATGGTAATATTCAAATTTTCCAAAAATGGAAGGGAAATTTTTATTGAATTTAAACCTTCTCATTCCAAATACAAAATAAATTTATCATAATTCAAAACACATAAGTGGATAAAATTAATTTAAAATTAATCATGTTGACAGATTGAGAAACAGATTTTTAAAGTAATAATGTTTAAAAGTTCACGACGAGTTTATATCCTATGTCAATGTAAAATTTATTCCAATTAACTACATTGGATTAAATGATAGAATATATATTTAATAATAATTTAAAATCAATTAATATCTATATTTAACTATATAAATAAATTGGATGAAAAAATATTTTTGAACTAATATTTCCTATTATTCAATATTCATTAAAATATGAATGTTTTCAGATAAATACAAAAAAAATTCGATTGTAAATTTTAATATTTTTATTTCAAAAATTAAATTATTTTTTTCATATAAATATTAGATTTTGAAATTGTTCTTCCATCAAAAGGTGAAAACGTACCTTTTAAAAATTTTAGAGCTTTTTATGCTTAAAAAAATTTATTCTTATTTTAAGCCTAAAAAATTAATTTGATGAATGTAAAAAATATTTAATTAACATTTTTAAACATAATACAGTTATTTATTTTCATTCTATACAATACAATCCCTATGGGATAATTCCCATTGAAAATAATAATAATAATAATATATTTTTTTAGTATAAATCATTCTTTCTTACAACGTAAGATTTAGAAGAATCCCATTGTTACGTGTCAGGTATTACATCAAACATAGAGTCCCATGTAAGGTAAAATTACTATATAATTCAAAAATATTAATAAATATGAAAAAAATTATTCTATAAATATCTGGTATGTTACACTAATACCCATATAAATATTTTCTAATTTACTATTGAAACATGAATTTATCCAAATAAATGATGTAGTGGATTTATGCATGACTCCTTCAACATCGAATCCAAATTTAGACCATATAAAACCATTAAATAGATAGATAAAATCTTTACTTCCACAAAATATCTTTGAATTTTTCATGGAAAAAATATTCTTTGAAATGGCTATAGAGAACCATGACATCTGGAATGAGTGTTTCAAGATTTGATATTTTTTATAGAGTTTCCACAAAAAATCCACACCCATCAATATCTCACCTACATAATATAAACCACAATCATGATTGAACCTCCTATAAAATTGTTATTTTTCTCCTCAACTCCACAAATATTTAAATCCTTCCATACCTCAATTCCCAAAATCAATCCATGACTACCTACATGACGTAGTTGATTTCACTTTTCTTATTTTGGCCCAAAAAACATTTTCACCACCTTCAACCCTTTAAATACATCAAATATTTCCTCCAATACCTATAATACACAAAAAACCCATAAATTAAAGAGCAAGAAAATTCCAACCCTCTACACATCCCACCTAAAAATTCCCCTAACCATGTGTTATATTATTCCTCAAAATCTAACTTATATGCTAAACCCACATAGTCTTTTTAGTCATATAAAAATGGTGTTTTATTTTATTCCTTAAAACACAATTTCTGGGATAGGTTGAATGTTTTATAAACTACCATTATTGTTTAATAAAAGTTACAAAAATTAATTTTTTAGTTTATATATATCCAAATAAAATATTAGCTATAAAAATTGAAATAATCACTTTAAATGATCAAAATAATTTTATTATTCTATATCTCTAGAGAAATAACATTTAGAACTCTTTATTACATACCCCTTAAAAAAATTTAATATTAAAGATAAAAATAATGAAACATTAGCTCAAAAATACCTATAAAAATTTAAATTCACCATGCTATTGGCATGGGTATTATATTTGAATTATAATATATTTTTTCATGGTGAGTATTAGGTTCTATAAAGTGATGTGTATGAGTTCAATTAAATTACATTTAAAATATATATGAATGAGGTTCAATGATTCATTTGCATTGAATATTTACTATCTATATAGTTATTAATTGATATTATATTCCTAAAATTTAAGGTTCGTCCAGAGCATCATAACGACATAGTCAAGGCCTCGTGCCAAGACTACAAATAAGATTTTGTCAAGGCCTTGTGCCAAGACACTATTTTGTCTCATGAGACCTACCAAGGCATTGGGGAGCTATAGCAGGCTCCACTCATCACTTACTAAGTCCAATGCATTCCTCATATGAAAATTTTTAAACACAATATAAACATTCTTATTAAAACTAGCATACGAAATGTCAATACATTATCCACAAACCATGAATGGTATAAAAATTGCACATCCACAGTCAAACATAACTCATTCGATTCGATATGGAAGATTGTATTGTATCATAATAAACTCAATCGATAATAATAAATGATATTGACATATTTGAAAATTACTATCAAAACTATTTGGGAGAAATATCCCCCTCCTCTTGAGAACATCTAAAAGTCACACTATTTGACAAGAAGCCATTTAAAAATATATTTTTGAATCAAAGTGTACCATACCAAATTGAAACTTTTAAAATGAGTTTAAATTTTAAAACTTTAATTTCCATATAAATAAATCCTTAAAACCTTTTTTTAAAACAAGGATAGTAATGAGCAAGATTTAGAAGACTAAGTCTTTAAAACATTTAAAAATGGTATTTTAGTTAGAGTTTATAACCAAAAGAGAGACACTTGAATACAAATAATTGAGTTAATCAGAACTTTGTAATATCATTAGAATAAAGGGATTCATGATATACTATTTCAAAGAACATTATGTACACCACATAAAAGTGATTTGGTGTATAACAACAAAGAAGTCTCAATGGAATGTAAATTGAGATGAAATCTCTCATAAAGGTCATATCCTTTGGTTAATGATAAATCAACGACATAGTTATGTCTGAAAAATATAAATACAGTAAATATGATTGGATATTTAGTGTAAAACAATCAAATGACATTCACACATAATCTTATAAAAAAATTACCAATGAATTTGATGTTTAACTCAACAAATGGAGAATGAGTTAAAATTACTGTTATCAAATTCATATCGATGACATGAGAAATTATCAATGGAGTGATTATGTGTATCCAAAGTATATCCACAGAAAAGGGGAGTGGAAATTATGACATAAGAAAATGAATAGTGATTCAACACATAATCTCGGAGTAAAATAAACAATGAAGTTTTCCTAAAGCCGAATAAATAGAAATTAAAATTTCAAATTCCCTTATCGATTTGGTAACTTACGAAACATACACCCATGAAAGAAGGATAATACAATGATGATGTAAATATCTATAAATTAAAGTATATTACACAATGAATACAACCATGGGTAGTACACACACCACATGTAATAAATAAGTGGTGAACAATGGAATTCTCACAGAATTAAGAGTGAGATAAGAAACCCCTTTGTACTTTTTACTTGGTCGACGGTAGGTTGAAATCCTGTATAATGGTTAAATAATTGTTATTGAATTATACAAGAATCGTTTACATTAATATGATATCATATATGATCTTTTAACATTGATTTGTTAATAATATCTTAGTATTATCGTTGTTTCGGGTGTTAACTTACTAGTTTTCTTTTATATGTTTTGTTTTGAAAGCCATTATTGTCATTGATAGGTTGTATATTATTCATATCCAAAATGATATCAAGTCCTTAAATATTATTTTTAAATAATAAAATGATAATTATACTTGAATGGATACGATGGAGAATGAATTTCATCGCGTTCGTGGAGACGGTAGTCCGTACGTACGCACGAGTGACAATATCATTCTTTTGATGTTAAAATAATATATAATTGGATGGTACATAATATATAAAGAATAATTATCATGTTATATTTATTATTTACCTTAATTAAACATCATTATTATACCCATACAAATAATAATTTATTGAATGACAATTACACCACGACGTGGAGATGGTAAGCCGTACGTACGCACGTATGGTGACATGTCATTCAAAGGATGGATAGAATACTGAATATGGTTATAATATATTTATAATAATATTACAGTATATAGGAGATATTGGATTCCTTAATTTATAATGGGAATAACAAAAAAAGAAGAAGTTTAAGAAGAAAAGAATTTGAAAAAGGGTGGTAAAAACATTACCTCTTCTTCGGGTTCTTCCTTTTGATTTGATCAAAAGGGCTCCTTAGGATGGCTTTTTGATCAAAATAAGGACTCTTGGTTGTATTGAGGGATGTTGAGAGTGTATTTGGGCAGGGGTTGGCCGAACCAAAAGGCTTTGAAGGTGTGAGTTAATGAGAAGGGAGAGTTCCCTTTTATAAGAGGGGTGAGGGGCACCTTTGGAAAAGCTAGAAATATTATTTTATAATAAATTCATATTCGGTTTATAATGGATAAAAAGTGGATTATTTAAATTTTAAGGTGGATATAGGTAGAAAAACACTAAACCAATAGAATGTATACAGGTTTGGGTTTCTATATTAACCTTATCATTAAGTATTAACTCTTAGTTAATTAGTTTCACTTTTACAATGTCTCTTTTTATTTTTATATTATATGGTTAATAAACATACTATATAAATCCAAGAGACCCCCAAGTGGTACATTAATGATACACCTATCATGACATATGTCCTCTGAACGAACCATAAATTTTAGGAATATAATATCAATTAATAATATAATATTTGTTTTAAAAACTCTTTTATGTCAATTTTGACACTATTCAATAATTGATTTTTGTCGAACTCATAACAGAATTATTACTTCGAAAAATGTCAATTAAATCAATCCTAATATGTAATATTAACCTATAATAGTAGTTTAATTCATAAAAAGTCTCAAATTATATTTATTTGTGTATCTACAATATCAATCATTTTAAATTTTCACTATTATCATAATTACTCTATCACCATTGTGTCATAACTAAAATGAACTATTTAATGTCTAAAAATTATAAATAAAATACTATTATGTAGGAAATATTTCTATCTTTATAATGAATATTTATATTCTAAAATCCAACAAATATTACCCTATTTAACAATTGTTTTTCTAAAAGATATATTCTTGTGTCATTTTTGTATTCATTTTAACTTAATTAAAATAAAGTGTCCCTATCATTTACAAGTGGCTCCATGGGGTCCCATAATCGACCCAAAGATGACCATGGTCGGAAATATATCAACCAATAAGGTTGGACACGTTTTAGGGTAATATTTTATTATTATAATATTATTTTTTAACCCATATTTACCGGATTTACCCTTTAACCACGGTAAATAAAATATTTACCGAAGTAATTATTCAAAATGTCTAAAAATAAAAGTTACCTATTTACACAATTTAAACATCCTGATTCAAAATATGGAATCCATTTTTCCAAATTCAAAACACAGAAGTGGCAGAAATTAATTTAAAATTAATTTCCGTTGTTAAAACAAAAAGCGTGTTTTTAAGAGATAATAACTATTAAAAGATTGGCACTTGTTTATGTCTGGTTTAATTGTGAAATTATGTCCAATGTCAAAAATTGAATAAAATGGTAAAAAAATATTCTAAATATACTTTAAAACCACTCAAATTAATAATTTATCAATATTAATTATTTGGATTAAAAAAGTTGTTTTTAATTAAAATTTAGTAATTTTCACTATTCATCAAAATATGAAAGTTATCCGAAAAGTACAAACCTTTCACCCAAGGATAATTTAGATATTTAGAATCAAAAAATTAATTCCATTTTGAGAGATAGAATTTATAAAAGTTCAAAAATTATGTATTACTATTCATAACAGCTAGTTTGATTGGTTGTGGTGTGTTAGAATCTCGAAGTTGCGTACAATGCACACCATTGAATTATTCAAAGGGAAACGTACCGTGAAAGTTTGGGGTGTTACATTCTCCCCTCCTTCAATAAATTGCGTCCTCACAATTTTTTTAAAATCGAGCTTGATAATATAATGGAAAGTCCCACATCGGAAAAAGAGTCAATAAAAAGATCACTTTAATAGAAAGGAAGAGAGGTATAAAGGTCACCCAAGATAACACATTCTAGGATTCCACGTAAGAAGACATGGATATGGATGATAAAATAACTGTTCAGTTCTGATGGATAGGGATAGAAAACATGATCAGGAGAAAGTTAACAATAAGAAAATCACAAACTTATGTTGGGACAAATGGTCCTTAGACTCCCAGTAGGAAAAGTAAACGGACAACATTTTTTTATTTTAAGTTACATTACATAAGGACGAGGAATTCATTTATGATATTGACTAAGAACATAAAGAGATATACTTACTTTTTTAAGTAGAGTTTAATTCTTTAATAAATTTTTACCACTAACTAATTTTTTTGAACAATGAGTATTCAAGAAGACTTGGTCACAATGAAAGAGATAGAATAAACTTCTATAGAAATACATTATCCACGTAGAATAAAATATATATTTAACTTGTCTTTATAGATTAATCAAAACCAAAATGGTTAGTATAATATCTGATGACCCCCCGAATGGATATTCAATTAGAGAAAAAAACACTAAAATTAATTTCTAAAATTAAACCATCAATACCCCAAAGATAAATAAATACCATTCAATAATCAATTGTCCTTAAAATCCTTCAATATAATCCAAACTAATATTGAAACTCACAACTTATAAGAATTTAGTCTTCCACATTAAATTGTATCTCCAAATGACATTAATTACTCTCAAAGTCACATACTTAGAATTAATTAACCTAATCATTTCCATAAACAACCCAAATCACTATAAATCCACAATAAAAACATAGATAAAAATCCACCATTACTCCTCAAATTAAATCACATACTATTCTATTTTCCATACAACGAAGCTAACAAGATCCAAAATAACATCTATCACTTAATTACCAAATCATTTTTCTATACTAAGGGTATTCATTTGATAAGACATAAGATCCCAAATCAAATTATTAATGATCAATAAAATCATTTAACAAAAAATAATAGTCACACTAACCAGGGATACCACATAGTCCAGTGGTAGGGGATAAATCTCAATCGCACTTTTGTTGTGGGTTCGATTCCCACAGCTTTGTCCGATGCGATGGGTTGTCACACGGTTTGCGTGTTGTCCTTTTTCAAAAACTATATTTTATAACATTACCAAAATGAGATAAATTCCTCAAAATAACCATAACATAATTTAACCACAAATATTATCTCATACCTTTAATTTTCATCACAAATTATAATAACTTATAATTTCCTCAAACCCAATGATCATATAAGACCAAATAGTTATTTATAACTATATCCGCAATAGAAAAGATAATTCTTCCTCAAATATCATTGTCACATGCTAAATTACAGGTTTACACATACAGGAGAAAATTATTCCAAAGTAATCCCATCAATAAAGAGCACTAACACTTTTAGAGCACTAACACTTTTAAATATTTCAACATCCATTTATTTCCACATAGGTTCTTCATCATATGTTTCTAGAGTTCCCACATTGCCTCTTCCATCATATGATTTCTCCATAGAACTTTTACCAGACGAGTCATATGGTTTCTCAACACTTGATCTTTGGTATGAAGAATTCTGATAGGCTCTCCACAATAAGATAGATCGAGTTCCAGTTCTAATTCTTCATAGGTGAGTACATGCGTTGGGTCAGACATGTATTTTGTCACTAGAGATATGTGGATCACAACATGAACTCTAGAGTGACTAGGAGGATTTGCCTTTTGGTAGAATGCGTTCATGTGTCACAATGGTACCTCAGGAATTTTTCAAAATCATCTACTTTCTTTACCCAAAAAATTCCTCATCCATCTGAGATTATATCGATGGAAGCATCTATGCATCATAAAAAATAGGTATTTCTTATATATAATTTTGAGACATCATCTTTAACATGTTTTTTTAGAAAAATTCTCACTGATTCATCTTTAAATTTTTAAAAATAAGGTTTTGGTAAATCAGTTTCCATATATCCCGAAAGACATAAATATATAATTTGATACATATAGGCTGCTCGAAGGTCTCCCTCATCTGCAGCATCTAGAAAATCATTTAGTGCATTGTAATTTTGAGATAAAGTGAATAATTTGAAAAGACCCTGATGGTACTTCCCACGCTTAGCCTGGTAATAAAGTTAAGAGCGCAACATTATCCCAAAGTTGGTACTTGATCCTTGAAATAATCGTGCAATGCTAGAGGTATTGGATGTCTCATAAAGTTGTTTCCATGTAACTTGGACATTTGAAAAATTTCAACATCATTTGTGCATGTCTTCTAGATAATAATTGTAAGTATTTCTTCAGGAAGAGAGTGAAGAGTTGTTCGTGATCTTGCTCCCTCCATGTTTTAACTAACAAAAAGAATATACAATTAGGTTTTTTGAATAATTATCTAATAAGAATGTAAAGAAATAGACATAATAGGATAATCTTTTAATTGAACAATATATCCTAACTTGGGGTACCCTATGTTAAAATATAGGTTATCCACTATCTATTTACCGACATATGTTCTTAGGGGCACTTTTTTGTATTCCCTTAATAATGGTTCAAACTAATCTTGTGAATTTACCAAATCATGTCCCCCGGGAGTGTCGTAACCAAGAGTGCAGCAAGGCCCTTTGTCGTGCACCAATTCTTGTTCGAGTCTAGCTCAAAGCAGTGTTTTCGGATTTTACCCCTAGGTACATCTGTGCTAGAGCCGCCTCTACTAGCTCGTATCTAGACAGCGATGTATTGCTCGGAAAACTCACAAAATAACTACAATACCAAAATTATAGTATGTTCGTCTATACTAATCCTCAAATTCTCTCTTAGGGCTATGTGATCTAATCGGAGTTTATCTAAATCTAGCTTCCAAGGTTTGTACTAAACTTCCTCTGATACCAACTGTAACGCCCCGACCCTAGATACCCGGAGTCGGTTAATTATTACATAACATTGGCATGATCACAAAGGATCATTTCTCGAAAGACTTATTAGTTTAGTAGTCTTGTAAAACTAGATATATTCATAAGTCTTACATTAAATCATAAGGTAAAAAACTAAAACAACATATTGTCTTCATATCCCCTCATACTATCCCTACAGGTCATTCATAAATTACTTCTTCACATCCTAGGAAAAGATAAAACATTTAAAGGGGTGAGCTCGGATGCTCAGTAAGATAACAATATAGTAGAAGCTTTCGTAGATAAGCATAAACACTTAAAGCAATTTATAACTAAAAAAGCCTTTTAAACTTCAACTTCAGCATAATATGGAAAGGGTAAAATGAAATAAAGCCATTTACTTATTCACATTGATATTCTACTAGTCAAATAATCACATGCAATATCAATAACCACTTTCATAATGATGGAATGCATAATGCCATACTATCATAACCACATAGCCAAGGCCTTATGCCAAGACTAAAAATAAGATTTTGTAAAGGCCTTGTGGCAAGACACTAGTTTGTCTCATGAGACCTACCGTTGCATCGAGGAGCTATAGAGGGCTCCACCCGTCACTTACTATGTTCAATTCATGCCTCATATGAAAAGTTTTAAACATAATATAAACATTCGTATTAAAACTATCATATGAAATGTCAATACATTATCCACAAACCATGAATGGTATAAAAATAGCACATCCACAGTCAAACATAACTCATTTGATACAATATATAAGATTGTATTTTATCATAATAATCTCAATCGATAATAATGAATAATATTTACATAGTTTAAAATAACCATCAAAACTATTTGAGAGAAATATCCCCCTTTTCATGAAAACATTTATTAGTCATACTATTTATCAAGAAGCCGTTTAAAAATAGATTTTTGAATCAAAGTGTCCCATAACACATTGATACTTTTAAAATGGGTTTTAATTTTTAAACTTTAATGTACATATAAATAAATCCTTAATACCTTTTTTTTAAAACAAGGGCATTATTGAGCAAGATTTAGAAGAATATGTCTTTAAAACATTTAAAAATGGTATTTTAGTTAGAGTTTCTAACCAAAAGAGAGACACTTGAATACAAATAATTGAGGTAGTAAAAACTTTGTAATATCATGAGAATAAAGGGATTCATGATATACTATGTCAAAGTACATTATGTACACCACATAAAAGTGATTTGGTGTATAATAACAAAGAAGACTCAATGGAATGTAAATTGAGATGAAATCTCTAATAAAGGCAGTATCATTAGGTTAAGGATAAATCAACGACATAGTTATGTGTGAAAAATATAAATACACTAAATATGATTGGATATTAAGTGTAAAACAATCAAATGACATTCACACATAATCTTATAAAAACAACACCAATGAATTGGATGTTTAACTCAACAAATGGAGAATGAGTTAAAATTACTCTTATCAAATTCATATCGATGACATGAGAAATTATCAATGGAGTGATTATGTGTATCCACAGTATATCCACAGAAAAGGGGAGTGGAAATTATGATATAAGAAAATGAATAGTGATTCAACACATAATCTCAGAGTAAAATAAACAATGAAGTTTGCCTAAAGCCGAATAAATAGAAATTGAATTTTCAAATTCCCTTATCGATTTGGTAACTTACGAAACATACACCCATGAAATAAGGACAATACAATGATGATTTAAATATCCATAAATTAATGTATATTACACAATGAATACAATCATGGGCAGTACACACACCACATGCAATAAATAAGTGGTGAACAATGGAATTCTCACGGAATTAAGAGTGAGATTAGAAACCCCTTACTTTTTACTTTTTCCGTGTTCGAAGGTAGGTTAAACTCCTGTATAATGGTGAAATAATTGTTATTGAATCATAAAATAATAATTTACATTAATATTATATCATATATGATCTTTTAACATTGATTTGTTAAAAATATCTTAGTATTATTGTTGTTTCGGGTGTTAACTTACTCGTTTTCATTTATATGTTTTGTTATGTATGCCATGATTTTAATTGATTGGTTGTATCTAATTCATATCCAGAATGATATAAAGTCATTAAACATTATTTTTAAATAATGAAATTATAATTATACTTGAATGGATTCGATGGAGAATGAATTTCATCGCATTCGTGGAGACGGTAGTCCGTACGTACGAACGAGCGACAATATCATTCTTTTGATGTTAAAATAATATATAATTGGACGATATATCATATAGAAAGAATAATTATCATGTTATATTTATTATTTACATGAATTACACATCATTATTATACCAATCCAAATAATAATTTATTGAATGACAATTACACCACGACGTGGAGACGGTAAGCCGTACGTACGCACGTATGGTGACATGTCATTCAAAGGATGGATAGAATACTGAATATGGTTGTACTATATTTATAATAATATTAAAGTATATAGGATATACTATATCCATTAGTTTAGAATGGTAATAACAAAGAAAGAAGAAGTTGAAGAAGAAAAGAATTTGAAAAAGGGTGGTAAAAACATTACCTCTTCTTCGGGTTCTTCCTTTTGATTTGATCAAAAGGGCTCCTTAGGTTGGCTTTATGATCAAAATAAGGCCTTTAGGTTTTAGTGAGGGAAGTTTAGAGAGTATGTGGTCAGGGTTTGGCCGATCCAAAAGGCTTTCAAGGTGTGAGTTAATGATAAGGGTGAGTTCGCTTTTATAAGAGGGGTGAGGGGCACCTTTGGAAATGCCAGAAATATTATTTTATAATATATTCATATTCGGTTTCTAATGGCTCAAAAGTGGATTATTTAAATTATAAGGTGGGGATAGGTAGAAAACCACTAAACCAATATAATTTAGACAGGTTTGGGTTACTATATTAACCTTATCATTAAGTACTAACTCTTAGTTAATTAGTTTCACTTTTACAATGTCTCTGTGTATTTTTATATTATATGGTTAATAAACATACTATATACATCCAAGCGACCCCCCAAGTGGTACATTAATGATACAAATATCATTATATAAGTCCCTTTGCCTAAAATTATATTTTTAGGAATTTAATATCAATTACTAATATAATAGTTTCTTTTAAGAACTCTTTTATGTCAATTTTGACACTATTCAATAATTGATTTTTTTCAAACTCATAACAGAATGATGACTTCAAAAAAAGTCAATTAAATAAATCCTAATATGTCATATTAATCTATAAAATTAGTTTAATTCATAAAATGTCTCATATTATATTTATTTGTGTATCTACAATATCAATCATTTTAAATTTTCACTATTATGGTAATTACTGCATCACCATTGTGTCAGAACTAAATTAAATTATTTAATGTATAAAATTTTTAAATAAAATACCATTATGTAGAAAATATTTTTATATTTCTAATGAATATTTATATTTGAAAATCCAACATATATTACCCTATGTAACAATTGTTTTTATAAAAGATATATTATTGTGTCATTTTTGGATTCATTTTAACTTAATTAAAATAAAGTGTCCCTATCACTTACACATGGCTCCATGGGGTCCCAAAATAGACCCAAAGATGCCCATGGTCGGAACTGTATCAACCAATAAGTTTAGGACACGTTTATGGTAATTTTTTTATTATAATTTTATTTTTTAACCCTTATTTACCAGATTTACCCTTTAACCATGGTAAATAAAATATTTACCGAAATAATTATTCGAAATGTCTAAAAATAAAAGATACCTGTTTACAAAATTTGAACATCATGATTTCAAATATGGAATCCATTTTTACAAATTCAAAACACATAAGTGGAAGAAATTAATTTAAAATTAATTCCCATTGTTAAAACAAAAAGCGTGTTTTTAAGAGATAATAACTATCAAAAGATTGTCACTTGTTTATGTCTGGTTTAATTGTGTAATTATGTCCAATGAAAAACATTGAATTAAATGGTAAAAATATATTCTAAATACACTTTAAAACCAATCAAATTCATAATTTATCAATATTAATTATTTTTATTAAAAAAGTTGCTTTTAATTTTAATTTAGTAACTTTCACTATTCATCAAAATATGAAAGTTATCCGAAAAGTACCAAAATTTCACCCTAGGCTAATTTCGATATTCAGAATCCAAAAATGAAGTCCATTTTGAGAGAGAGAATTTATAAAATTTCAAAAATTAGGTATTACTATTCATAACGGCTAGTTTGATTGGTTGTGGTGTGTTAGAATCTCGAAGTTGCGTACAATGCACGCCATTGCATTATTCAAAGGGAAACGTACTGTGGAAGTTTGGGATATTACATAAATAGCATCTAACTTTGTGAGAGAACATATAGTCACTAAAAATAAGATATAAGAATATGCATTTTTTAGTTTAAGACTCAACGTAATTTATTATATGATATATTGGCACTTTTCCTTTGTTGAGTTCACATAAAAACCCAAGATTTTTCATATGAAGAGACCTAAATAATTACACAACCTTTTAATGGTGAATATATAACCTATTATATTATATAAGAAAACATAATCCTATGTGATTTCCTTTTGAATATATAAAGAATTACTAGACAATACATTTTCAATAAAGGTAAAACCATGTGTGAAATATGAATTTCTGAAACTTGTAAATAAAAATAAAGCTAACTAGACATCAAAATGATGTTGATGAAGAAAGATGATGTGGAGAAGTGATATTATGAACTTTTCAAATTGATACAAAACCAAAAAAGATTGGTAAACCACTAGTGATTTAGAAATTCAGTGGAAATGTGTCATCATAGTTCTCAACGCCTTTAATGATATTCTTCTCTAATACATGCCTAAGAATTTATTTATAGGAAAAACCATTTTGTATCTTATTATTAAAAAATAAATCCGATGAATATTTTCCTTATGAATGTTTCTTATTTTATTAATGAATATTTAAAACCAATGGTTATAAATAAATACAAAAACAAACTTGTTTACCTATATTTTTAATATCACACACAAATTCAACAACTAATCAACATTCTTTATTCTGAGTATTACTATAGTGAGGGCCTCCTTCTGTGGAAGTCTCCTATTGGGAAGAAGAAAAAGGGTAATTCTATACCTTGAATTAGGGTAACAATAATTTCTATATGATATATAAGGGTATGATATAAGCCTCTAAATGGTACTAATGTGGCTCATGTAAGGGTAATCTTGAAATTAAACAAGTTTTATAAGGGTAGGTTATATTTTTTAAATCGTTTTTAAATCATTTAACTCATCCTGTGTTTTCATATGTAGTACAACAAATTGGATTTTAAGAGGCTCAATGTCGGGCTTCCTCTTCCCTAGTTCTCTTCAGAACCGGGCATCCCTGGTTTGTTTGGTGCTTGGGAATGATTTTCTCTTTACACAACAGTGTTATGATATATAGATGGTGTCTGTCTCATCATGTGGTGATCATCTGATTTCAGACATGGGTATTTAATACTGAATACTTGACAATAGTTGGTCTCCATATTGTTGTAGTTTTCAGAGATCATTGAGGTGCCTGCCCATTTCAATATTTATTTATTGGGTCCCTCTATAAATGGATGTTATAGATGAGATTGGTTGCTCCATGGTGTCACAGATTTTAGCATTGGTTTGTATTTGGTTGATGGATGATGATTTAGATTGAAGAAAACTCATGTGGGGTATCAAATTTTAATAAGTCTTTATTGACTATTGTTTTAATTTTGTTTGTGGAACAGGTTGGTTGATCATTAGTAGATGTCTCTAAGGGTTTTCAAAATTTTTAATCACAATTATAGGTAAGTGAAACATCTTGTTTGTACTAATAGGTGGGTAGCCTTTAAGTGGGTATGGGTGTGTTGACACCCATCATCGAGTCATTCTTTCATATTTTTGGATGGATGGGTTACTTAATTTGATTTTTTTAGTGATTTTGGTCTTGATTGTTTTTTGAAAAAAGTTGACTTGTTGTGATATATTCACTAGCATTGTTGGCTGAGATGCTCAGAACATAGAAATACATGTTGACATATATCATCCAAACCTCCCTCCACATCTCAATGTGTGCGTGAGGGGTTCTCTGCCTTATTATGCTATAAGATCAATGCATCTTCTTGGCAGTGGGTTGAAACTTCTCTCTTCAAAATATTTCACTGTTGTATTATATTTTAGGGTGGGGGGTGATGAAATGTTTTCCCTTACTTATCTTTAAATTTTCATTCCTTTGATCACTTGGGTATTCATTAATCCATTAGATCTTCCATTTTTATGGAATTTTTTTTCACTATGTTTATAATTGGTTTCCTTTTTTCCCATTATTCAAAAGAAGATTTCTTCTTCATATATTAATGAAGGGGGAATTTCCCTCTTCGGGTTTTAAAAAAGCAACAATATCCCTTTTTTGAAAATTATCAAAATTATCAATTTAGAAATTCTATATATTTTATCATAACAAAGTTCTAAATTACTCACCCATTTTTTGAGATTTATCAAAAAGAATATTTTTTTAAAAACTCTAAAGAATCAAACAAATAATTCTTCCCCTAAATTTATCTATACCAAAAAAATAAATTTTAAAATATACTTATTTAACTCATTTGGAAATATTTTATAGTTCAAGAAATTTTAAAGAGAGAAGATATAAATTTATGCATATAATATTATAGTCTTAAAATGTTTCCTCTTAAAACTTTTAGTATCTAAAAATTAATAAATATGTCATGTAATTGATTTTTAGTGGGAACAATTTCTTAGAAAATATATTTTATATTAACATGATCTCGAACAAAATTAAATGTTACAAATAGATTCATTTTTCCAGAATGCTATAATTTTTTTTATATATTGAAACATACCTAGTATTATCAGAAAAAAGAAAAATTTTATCAAAATTAACTTTAAATTCACACACATTTTACTTAATCCAAAGAAATTGAGTACAAAAATTAGCAACAACTATATACTCTTACTCATCTAAAGATGAATCTACTAAAAATTATTTCTTTCAACTATATAAAATTACCACAAAAAGGACACATACCTGATGTACTTTTCCAATCAATACTACAATATAAAAAGTCAAAATCAGAGTAATTTGAAAAACTAAGGATCTTTTGATTATAATAATATAGATCAAAATTAACCATTCCTTGTATATATCTTATAATTAAATGAAAAACTTTAAGATTTATCTATATAGGATCGTCTTTGTACCATGCACATAAAAATACAATGAAAATTATATCATGCCTATAAGAAGTTTTGTAAAGAATACTCCCTAACATTATTCTACATAATTTAAGATTACTAGGATTTAAAAATGCATCACCATCCAATTTTAAATTATTATAAAGAGGGGTTATCATACTTTTAAAAGAATATAAACAAAAATATTAACAATTTTTATAGAATATTTAGATTGATTATAAAATATTCAATATTTACTTTTAGTAATTTGAAGACCTTGAATGTTTTTTAAGTATCTAATTATGCTTATATCCAACTAATTTTTAATAATATTAATGAACTCATTACACATGGATTCACTTGTAGATAAAAAAATTACATCAAAAACATATATTCGGATAAACAAGATATCCTTGAAATGTTTCTTAGTGAACAACATTGGATAAACATTTTCTTTACTAAAACCATCTTTAATAATAATATATAGTTCATCATTCAAAATAAGCTCTTGGAGCCTACTTTAGAAAATAAAATTCATTAAAATCTTTATTCACTTGATCTATAAATTGTTTATTTACAAATCAATGGGGTTTCTATACATATACATCCTTTGGAATAACGCTATTATGTAAAGAAAGTTGTCATCCATTTAGAATAATTTAAAATATTCAAAACACTAGTGAGATTACAAAATACTACTAGAATAAATTCTTGAAACTGGAGAAAATTACACTTCAAAATATATTCCATCTTCTTATGAATAATCTTCTGCTCTAATCATAGATTTGTTTTTAATTAACTGAAATAATTCATCTAACTTATTCATAAAAATATATTAAATCCGATAATTGTTTTTCTATTTAAGAGGGTTCATCTAGATTCCAAACATTGTTTTTAATTTTTTTTATTAATTTCTATTTAAATTTCTATAATCTAATAAAAAAAATTCCAAATCATAATAAATATAATAAATTTCTACCATAAATACAAATTTAGTATTTGAGAATAAATTTATAACTGAATTTGTAGTTTTGATTCCAGAACCTATATTTCTAATAAATTTCTCCAAAGGACAATCCTTACGATTCCTTAAAAGTTTAAGATCAGATTGAGTATGGATATCCACCCCAAAATTTGTGAAAAATTATAATTACATTCAACTTTTACATAGTTGAAATCTATTAATTTTTCTTTATCATTTTCAAAATCTACACTCTATTTATCATTATTTTCATCAAACATTACAGTCACAAATTATTCTGTTGTCATTTTTTCTTTTTATTCAATCTCTATACTTTACTATGGGTATAATATCCATGAAAAATTCTTTTATCACATTTAGAATGAAACTTACCAAAGTTATATTTTGTATTAACAGTGAAAATTTTACACCAAAATACCATAACTAATATAATATAGTTTTACTTCCATTATAATATTTATATAGTGTTTCAGTCAATGAATCCCTAATATAGTCCCTATTCAGAATATAATAAATAGTATGAAAAAATTTAGCCCAAATTGATGTTGTGAATTATATTAATTTATCACTGATAAGTCTATTTCAGAAATTGTTCTATTATTTTATTTTATAAAAACCTTATTTTGGGGTGTTCTATAATTTGAAATTATGAGAGTATCCATTTTATTCAAAAAATATTTCAAAATTCAGACATAAAAAATTACCACATTTATCAATTCAAATTAAAATATTAAACATCCCTTTGGATTTTGAATTAATTTAAAAATATAATAAAATTATACAATTTTTCATGCTTGTGAGCTATAAAAAAATCCATGTAAATAAGCTATAGTCATCAACTATTACAAACACATTTTTTTTCATCCAAAAATAGAAGTTGTTATAGATCCAAAAAAATAAATAAATATATAACTCTAAAGGTATGGATGTGATAACATTACTAATAGATTAAAATGTAACTTGATGTTTCGTACCTTTTAAAATTGAACCACATACACAATATTTTATAAATGTTAACATGTGATGATCTTGAACCTATAAATGCTTAGATAATCTATGTAACAAACAAAAAGAGCATGACCAAGTCTCCTATTACAGATAATATCATCTTCTTTTGTAGAATTTAAACAGTTAACATTTTTGTTGGTCATATTATAAAATTTAATTCTATAAATGTTATCTTTCCGATTTTCTTAAAATAAAATAAATTTACCTTTAAATAAACTACATTTGTTATCTCCAAATGTGAAAATAATCCCAGCATCACAAAGCTATGATATTATAATTAAATTATGTTTATGACCTTCAATATATAAAAATTTATATATTTTCATATATTCATGGATAGATACTTATCCATACCCTTTAACCTTCCCTTTTTTATTGTCTCCAAAAGTAAAATCTCCTCTATCATAATGATTGAAATATAGAAATATTGATGGATCACCAGTCATGTGGTGTGATAATGCACTATACACATGAAATATGTCCTTAAGAATTTTAGGATTGGTTTCATAAAATCAATTCAAATAGATACCCAAACTTATTTGTGTCCAATTATATTAGTACCAAAATTCTTTCATAACCATACAAATTAAATACACTTTTTAAAAGGTAACCAAGAAGATAAATATTTAGATATTATAGTTTTAGTAAGACCCAAATATTTTGTAAATTTAATAGAACACTATTTTTATAATTACCTCTCATAAAAAACATAAAACATGTGTGAGTTTATGTTTTACCATTGGTACTTTTGATAAAAATACTTATTATACATATTTGAAATCTTCTTATTACACCCAAAACTAGATTTCTCCTATTCCATTTATTCATAGACCACATCTTGTAAAAAATTATATGTTCCTTAAAAAGTAGTTAAAATAGATGATTCTAAATAAGAATCTTTATTTTTTAACATTTGTTTTTTTGAGCATTTTTTATGTCATTCTAGATTTTTCAATTTGAGTAGCATTGTGAATGTCTTTGTTTAGAATTCTCTATCTTAACATTATTACTATCACTTTCCACTTTATTTAATTACTACATTATTTGATAAAATATTATTGGTTTATCATTAATATTTATATAAAGTAAATTTTTTGATATTTATTATCATCTGTTATCCTTTTATATTATCCTCAAATTACTTTTCATTATTTACAAAGATTATTATTAGAAATGTGACTTCATTATTAACCATTTTATTTTATAAATTAAGATCATTACTTTACCTTTTCATATTATTATATCGTTAATTATATCCATCATTCAATTAAAAAAATTTCAAAACCTTATTTTTTTAATATATCATTTTATTCAATTAGTTCAACAGAACTAAATTTGATAGAATAAGTTTCATAACATATACTAGAATCAGATTTAGTAATTACCTCATTTTCAGGACTATATATGAAACATAGTTTGGTTTTCTATTTTTCATACTCATACTCACTAAATTGGATTGAATGCTTAGCACAAATCCATCAACCATGATTTGTTTACTTAAGTTTATTCTTTTACTGCTTATATTTTTTTCTTTTTTGGGTTTCGGAAAATTGGTTTGGAAATTCACTATTTTCATAATATCAAAACCTGTTAGGTGAAAAAAACTATTTTAATTAATAATGTTACATTTATTTCCATTTATTTCATATTTCTTGTGGTCCTTGTTAGATTATCTCTTGAAGCCTCCATTTAGTTTCATCAAACCATAAACACATTTTTTTATGTTTTCACCATGATCCTCATAACTTATTTGAGATTCTATATTAGAAGATTAATTATAAATAATAGTATTATAGTTAACTATTATACCATTTTTTTAAAAAAAATTCATTTTTATTAATCATAAATTATATCTCTTATTGATTAAGAGATGCAATCAATTCATTTATAGTACATTGGGTGAAATTCATTATTTATTTTATTATAACCTTCTATGAGTTCCACTTATTAGGTTATAATAATAGTATTCTACCAATTAATACATTATTAATAATAATCTCCCTTATAATAACAATAACATTCACAATATTGGTAAATATATTAAATAAACTAATGTTTTCATGATAAAACATTCTAAATTCATTAAATGTTTCTTGATGTTTTACTAATTTGGTTCTCTGCAACTTATCAATACCATTATTGTAGACTTTTAAAGCCCTCAAAATTTCATAAACAATTATTCATGATGAAATGTGACTATAATTTCATATACTTAAAGAATAATAAATTAAATGCAAGAAGTTATAGTTAAGAAAAAATGATGTAGCATGATTTCTAGTCATTGTATACAAATCCATTATATGAAATTTATAAGGTTTAATCGTAACATTACAATATTCTTAAGAAATATTATTTTAAAAAATTCTATATGATCCTTCTGATATATATAATCACTTCCATTTTTAGTTATGTGGTCTGAGAAAATGTTTGACTTTAGTGTCCTGATTATCCATTGAATAAAAAAGATTTTTTCTTATACCGTTAGGTTTAATAGAGTTTTTTAAAATAGAATTAATAAAATCAGAACTTAACCTATCCAAAAAATATAGATTGTATGAGAATAAAAAATAAAAGAATAAGATATTCTTCAAAGAACTCACTTTGATTGTAATTATTGGCCCGATTTATTAATGGTAAGATGGAATGGGGGGGTGGTGAATAATTCTTTTAAACTTTTTTAAATTTATTATAAAATTATTAGATTAATATTTATATAAACATAGTAAAAAATTAACATGAGTGTAATGTTCACATAGATAATATTTGAAATAAAAAGAAAGAAAAATAACTCATGGATTTTTTTGTATTTCAGTTTATACTAAACCTACTCTACTCTTTAATCCTATATAACATAGTGAAAGGACTAGTACTCAAAAAAATATATAAGATGAATTATTTTATAGTTTTACACCCATCCAACTATACTATAAGATAGAATATACCTTTTCCTTTTGTGGGTTTAAGAAATACCCCAAGACTTTTTAAGGAATGACCCTAACCTGTCACTCAACCTTTCTCAAGTATAGAGAGAACTTGATCTAATTTAAATGATAAACCAAACCTATCTGATTTAATTTTAATTTTGTGAGAATAATTATACAATTTTTTTTGAATATATGTACAAACATGTGTGAAATATGAATTATAGAGACTTCCATAAAAAAATAAAACTTACTAGAAAATTGGAATATTTATAAGAATAACGTTGGTGAAGAGACAAGATATTAGACCCTAATTGATTTTTTGTAATACAAGGAAGATTTGTGAAACTAGTAGTGCTTCAACAATACAACAACATCGAATCAACACAGTTCTCAATGTCTTTCATTTTCTACTTCTCCAATGTTTTCCTTGTACTTTATTTATAGATAGAACCCTAACAACTATTTTTCTTCATAATAAATCCATTGAATATTTTCCTCTTAAAATTTTCAAATTTATTAAATATATATTGAAAACCGGTTATTATAAATAAATATAGAAACATACTACCATTACAAGTATTTTGAATATAGTGGGCAAATTCAATAACTGATCCTCACATTTTATTTCATCCACCATTTCCCGGAAGACCATCTTCAATTGAAGTCTAATATTAGAAAGTATAATATAGGTTAATTAAGTACCTCACATAAGGATAATAAGAATTTATAATAATCTATTTAATGGTAATTTATATGTAGTGTATAGTTACTTATATTCCTCATGTAAGAGAAAATTTGAAATGCAACTGGTTGTGTTAGGGTAGATTATAATGTATATAAGCTATGTAAGGGAAATAAATTTTTAATAAAGGTTGCATAAAGGTAAGATAAAAACCATTCATAATGTTATAAATAACATTAAATGGGTTATTTATGGGTAATTTTAATCTTGTGTAAAGGTACCGACTTGTGTAAGGGTAGTCACATAAGGGTACTGACTCACACAAGGGTAATCAGATACCTATGTATGGGAATCCTGTGAGAACTAAATCTCATGAAGAGGTAACATATATATCTCATAAGGTTAGATATAAGGCTATGTAATGGAAAAACATAACTACTTTATGCTATGTACGTTTAATTAAAATACTTATAAATTAAATTATTACAAGATTGAAACAAAACTAATTATAAATATTAATAAGAATAACAAGAATAAAATATGAGTAATTAAAGAATAATTAAATTCAAAAAAATATTATTATAAAAATTAATTATTCACAATCACATAAATAAATAAATTTTACATATGATCATGATAAAAAATTTGATATACACGTAAAATTAATATGTAAAGTAATACATGACATAGTTATGAATTGTTCAATAATTTTAAAAATTAAAGTAGTTATAATTTATCAAGAATAAGATTATAAACCAATTTCAAACACCAACATGAGAATTGAAAACTATTTAGTCGCTAAGATAAAAAGGGTAGATATGGACTTTTTATACTAATAATGCATTTACTTCCTCCATCATTGGTAGTTATATATTGAATTTCCCAGAATATTCCTAATTACATTAGGAAAAATGTTTTTGGAAGAGAAAGTGAGACTAACTAATTGAATCCAAAATTCCTAAATCGTAGAATCATAGTTTTTTTTAAAATCCAACATCCATTAAAAAATTTGAAATCTACCATTATTATTATTATTATTCAACCAATCACGGAATAAAATATTGTCTAAGAATAATTGAATGATGATGTTGTGATGATGAATGATTCCTACCAATGTTGTTTGTTGTTACACATAAAAAGAGTAACAAAAATATTCAATAAAGCACTTGATTAGAACATATGTTGGAAAGAAGATTCAAATAGTGCTAGGTTTCACCCTATTGGAATTAATAATTCAATAGGGAAAGACCCGCACAACTATTCACAATAGTTAAAGATTTTTCAGCTATCAAAATTGTGGGGCTGATCATGACCATTAATGATTGAATATACATTTAAGGGGATGTTTGATATGGCTATGAATTGAATGAAATATAAGGAATATATGAACCCATAAATATAGCCACCTTAACTGAACCCACAATGTATAGAGGTGTCGTCATTGTGTCCACACTGCTAGTCTAAGAATCACACAACAAAAAATAAATCCATTAACCAAAGAGGCTATTGATAATCCATCCATAAATCATAGAATATTCTTCTAAAAAATTGATTTTTATTTTTTTACCTTTCTATATAAATAGTTTTTATATAAATACATTGATATTTTGTTTGGGTCACTAAAACTAAAGAAAAGGGTATTTTTTATTAGTCACTTATTGATTTCTATTAATTTGTTTTCTATTGTGTTTTATAATTTTAATTTAGAAATAAGAATCCCTATGAGTAAGGATTATTCTATTGTAAGGTTATTTTTCATTTAATGATTTCATTCCTCAACTAATTTCATAGAAGGTTTGGGAAAGTATTTGATATATTATAAATTAATAATTCATTAGGGTGAGTTTAGTGGTTTTGGAGAAAATTTGGATTCCAATGTATATTATTGGGGGTTTCTATGTATCTGATTGATCAACATTATTATTGATATATTAGTTTACGTAATATAGATTCAATTATTTAGAATGATTTTTCATCAAATTGGTGGACCAATTTTATATTGATTTTAGTGTGTATAGTATTATAGAATTAGCTTATTTAAGATATAATTTATTTTTGGAGAGGTTTTAGAGTTTAATTATAGAAATTAGGGGTCAATGAGATGTTTTGGAGTATGTTATAGTATACAAGGCCTCTATCATGGTCAAATTACATGTCCATCTAATTATAGATGTTGAGACACTAGATTGTAAGGTTGATGGTGAATCGTTTAGAAAATGTGAATATTAATTGTTTATAATTAAGATTTCATGTTTTAAGTACTTTTTATTTCTTAATTATCTAATATTTGTGAAGGATGTTTTTAATGTTTTATAATTTTTAACACTATATTTTTAGCATAAGTTGTTTGAAGGTGTTTGGTATGGTTTAGTTATGTAATTTGGTTAATCCTTTGGTTTGGAAGTGGATTTCCCAAAGTTTGTTGAGCATGAATGCTCTTTATTTAACTGAGAGGATTTTTATTATTTATTTTATTTTTTCAAATGAATTGGAATGACGTGTTGTTTAAGATGGATCAATTTAAATTTTAATTCACTAAAGAACACATAATGAAAAATGGCATGTAATATATCATTTCTTATGAAATGTTTAAGTTTAGTGATATATATTATAAAGTTTTTACTATATTTACATATTTAATTTATTTCACATCAGTATCAGATATTTTGATTTCCATACCATATAATGCTATGTATTGAACGTGTTTCTTTTTCATTAAAATAATTAATTATTTAAAAATAAACATTTAATGCATGTTTTATAAAATATGACTTATATGATGTAATATTGGTTGCGTGTTATGGAAATACTTTACCCTAAGAAGATCCTTTATTAAATAAAACTAGGACTCCACCCGTGTGATGCACGACACTATAAAATAATTCTTATTGTTAACTATATATTACTATTCATAAAACATAATTGTTTATATTAATATTTAATATATTTGAAAAGAAAATGAAATACATAATGCGGAATAAAAGTTACAAAAATTGAGGAAGAAAATTTAGATACTGGGCTGCCTTCTGTATAAAATTAACAACGAAGGAACCAACAGTGAAACAGAATGAAAATTAATAAACAATATATTGAAATTATAAATTTAATCATAGAAACAAAGTATGAAATCCTAATTTGAACAGGATTATTCAATTTTATTTTGAAATAATCTTTCAATGAAATAGAATGGTTCTAGATAATTTTAAAAAATTGTATTGTCATTTTACTCAATGCTCTGAAACAATTTTTTTCTTTATTGAAAATTCAATATTTTAGTAAAAAGCATAAATCAATATTTTAGTAAATAGAATAATGTTCATATGAAAATGAATAGTAATATATTGTCAAAAAAAAGAAATTAGATAAATGATGTATTATTTAGATCAATTATGAAAAAGTAATATAAACAGTGAAACATTCAAACTGAAACAACAATTGTTTCAGAGTTAATTTTCAATGGAACACATGGAAACAAAAACTGATTCTTTGGACACATTGTTTATTTATCAAAGAGTTAGGTGAAAAATATTACAGTTACAAAATACTATAATAGTATATGGTGTCCCCTTTGGAATGAAACTAAATTCAATAAATTCTGGTAGTAAAATCCTTCCAAAATTGGGTTTATGTGGCACTGCAGTAGACAAGTATTGGTGGTTACTGGTTAGTAGTAATCTGGTACCTATACATGTTTGTAGAAATAGGTTACAAATGTAGAAAAAAGTTTTATATATCATACATATAGTACCACTTTCTTCCTCTACTATTCTCGAAAAATCACACGACCATGCAAACAGAGATAGAGAAAATGATCCTGAAAATTGAACAAACCAAACCCTTTAGCCATTTGAATCTTACCATAATTTCAATTAGCCTCGTTTCGAACATAACCTACAAAATCTAAAATCTAACTAAAGTAGTTATAATTGTAAGAGCACTAAAACGGCAAGAAAAAAGACGTAATACACAACTCTAGAAATGAGTAAAAATTAAGGCAATGAAAAACCAACTTAACCAAAAGTACCTATCAATCCATTAAATCTCTTCAGTTGCAATCCCGTGGACTCCTCTAATAGACCCACATACAATAGGAGGGTGAGTGTAAAATACCATGAATGTTTGGATATATTCTAAAGAAACAACCATTAATAAATCATATCATAAAAAAATAAAAACACAATCAACTGTTGGGTAGAAAATTAAAAATAAATAATATTTTGAATGTCTAATAGGAAATATACAATGGGCAGTTATTATGAACATGAAATTAATGGTAGATTAATCTAGATGAATTGATGGTATGAAAAAGAGAGTTGGTATATATTATCAGAATTCATTTTCCATGAAACAGAGGAAAGTTCTACTTATAATTGATAAGCATTATTTTGTGAGAAATCATGCTATATAATTGATCACCAACATTTCCCCCAGTAGCCCCCTCCCCCCTACCCTCATCCTCCCCTCCCCCTACCCTCATCTTCCCCTCCCCTCCAACCTGCCCAACCCCCTGCCCTCATCCTCCCCTATCCTCCCCTATCCTCCCCTATCCTCCCCTCCCCTCCCCTCCCCTCCCCTCCCTCCCCCCTATAACCCTCCCCTCCCCCTGCAGTATATGACTTATATAGAAATAGTGAAAACCGAAATAGAGAAATAACCTGTTAACTGGAATAATTTTACAGGTTAGACTAATATATAAATCTTCTTCAATCTTACATGAAGCCTTCTGTAAATGTGTATCGATGCTAAAATGGACAACCACTTTTGGGTGAAGGTTGAAAATAATTATATGAATTTGTTTAATATAACTGATAAAAAAGAAACTATAAAAAAGTTACAGTGTGTCGCCTATAAAAATCAAGAAGGATACATGTGTGTGTTATATTTGTTACAACTGGTTATTTGTAACCTATAATAACATTAGAGTTAAAATTTGATGTAAATATGCATAATGTAATTTGGAAAGTAAAGGTTCGATAGTTTTTTTGATACCTTGTAAATTGGCAACACCATGTCAGTTAATTTATTTAGGCTTGTTGATGTCGCATCATGTCGAGACATAGTAACTGTTCATTGGACTGCTCCATCGTTTTGTGAGAAATCATGATATATAATTGATCACCAATCTCTTCCCCCAGTATCCCCCTCCCCCCTCCCCTCATCCTATCCTCCCCTGCCCTCCCCCTACAGCTCTCCCCTCCCCCTGCAATATATTTCTTTTATAGAAATAGTGAAAACCGAAATAGAAAAATCATCTGTTAACTAGAAAAATTATATAGGTCAGACCGATATATAAAGCTTTGTTCATCTTGAATGATTCCGTATGTAAGTGTGCATCGATTCTGAAGTGCACAACCACTTTTAGATGATGTTTGAAAATAATTATATGCATTGATTTAATATAGTTGATAAAAAAGAAACTGTAAAAAATTAAAGTGTATCACCTATAATAATCAGAAAGGATACATCTGTCTGTTATATTTGTTATAACTAGTTATCTGTAACCTATAATAACATTAGAGTTAAAAGTTGATGTAAATATGAATAATGTAATTTGGAAAGTAAAGGTTCATTGGGTTTTTTTGATACCTTTCAAATTGCCAACATAATGTCAGTCAATTTTTTCAGGCTTGTTAATGTCGCATCATGTCGAGACATTGTAACTGTTCGTCGGACTACATCATGAGCATCAAACTCGTCAACATATTTTTGTACAATAATCAATTACTTAAATAAAATTTTTTCCATAAACATTGAAGAATTTAATAATTGGAGAATAAATAATTATGCTTAAGAAGTTTCAGTGGAGAATAACAAATTGCACTGTGTTTTAATAATAATGTAAATGGAACCGGAAAAAGTCATCATTTTTTACTTCAATGAAAATAAGAAAATAAAGGAAGAAAACATATACCTGAGTATATGATATAATTGTATTTGTTCTTGAAAATCAACTTCCATTGTCAGAGCGGACTCCTTAACATCTTTCACAATGAAAATAACATAATTAATGAGGTTTTAACATTACCTTTCTATTGCAACAAAAAATTGTAAACACTATTTTCATTCTTTTAGTTTTTGTTTTTCTTCATACAGGATTGCAGTTCATTGGCATGGAATGTTTTTTCGAAAAACTGTTGTGACATTGTAACATTACATTTGACATCACCATCATCATCAAAATCACTCAAAATATTTTACTACATGAATAAATGACTTTAATGAATAAGTAGAAAATAATATTTACAAAAGAAATCATTGAGGTAGAAATATGACGGTATCTGATTGAAAATTGAGAATAAATAAAATGTATGTTTTAATCATAGAGAAATTGAAAATGACATGAAGAAATGTAGTCATGTTAGTTCGAATGATGTCAATAAAATATCAGTCAATGAAGATAAGAAATATATATATGGGTAGAAGAAATATTTTTAGACATTATAACGAACCCAATGTTAGTGTTGAAACTAACTCCAAAAGATCCAATTCATTGATGTTGCAAGGATAAAATAAATCGGTTATTTGTATTGAAAATAAAGCATATTCATAATAGAACTGTTTGAATGTCTTTTTAGTGGACTCATGAATTGTGATCCAGTGATTAACCCAAACCTGATAAATAAAGATTATGATGAATTATAAATAATAATTTTTGGTCATATTCATTTCCCAAAGGGCGATGCGGCCTAAAAAAATGCCTCTTATTAAAGACTACCTTGCTTCTCGGCCTCTTTTACTATCCTTTCCAGCCCAACACTACTATAGGCAGCTCACACACATGGAAAATCTAAAACCTAAACCCAGAGAAAAAAATGAAGTAAAGTAACCAACCAATAAAAATGGGACCTCTACATTAAAAACTCAACTTCAATTATCAGAATTTGAATATGAACATTTAAAAAAATAGACCCACTATTATCCAGATATTTACCTTCCTAGATGAATGAACATATGACCCTTTCCAAGATCTCATTGGAATGAATCCTCAAGGAGCATTCTAAATCATCACCTTTAGATGCACCAGAAGTCACATGACCTGAAATATGAATAGGAGGGAATGAAATTCCCCTCAACATATCCTCACCCTGTGCATTCATTGGATGCATAAAACCCCATGAATATTTGTATTCCTCAAGATCCACCATGAATTGCGTTCCATCAGTGTGCAGAATTAGACCAAATAGAGGTGAAATAAATTACTAAAGTTTTTCATTTGAACATAAAATGGTAGAATGGAAAAATATGTGAATATATTCAACAAGGAGTGATCACGTTGAGATAAACCAAACCTGTACAGTGCAATACCGACGGCCAAGGGAAGTTGATTAGTAATGTTAGACCTGCTTCAAAGCCACTCGGTAGGAAGAAACCCTTATATGGAGGTATCAATAGACACGTCGCCGGAAACCAAATGTCATCGTGGGAGTTGCAACTAGAATTGTAATACTATGTCATAGATATATGACGAAGCAACCCAGTAGCTCGAAACCCTAAATTTATTTGCAAGAGGGATGATCGTGCAACCCTTATTGGGGGTTTCTACGTATCTGATCGATTAACTTGATTATTGATATATTAGTTTAAGTAAGATAGATTCCATGATTTAGAATGATTTTTCATCAAATTGGTGGACCAAGTTTAAATATATTTTTGGGTGGATAGTATTATAGAATTTGTTTATTTAAGAAATTAATCATTTTTGGAGAGGTTTTAGAGGTAAAATATGGAAATTAGTGGTCAATGATATTTTTTGGAGTAAGTTATAGTATAAAAGGCCTCTATCATTGTCAAATTACATGTCCATCGAATTATAGATGTTGAGACACTTGATTGTAATGTTGATGGTGAATCATTCAGAAAATGTGAATATTAAATATTTATAATTACGTTTTCATGTTTTAAGTACGTTTTATTTCTTAATTATCAAATATTTGTGAAGGATATTTTTTATGTTTTATAATGTTTAACACTATATTTTTACCTTAGGATGTTTTAGGGTGTTTGGGATGGTTTGGTTATGTAATTAGGTTAAAACTTTGGTTTGGAAGTGGCTTTAGCAAGGTTTGTTGAGCAGGAATGCTCTTTATTTAACTGAGAGGATTTTTATTGTTTATTTTATTTTTGTGGAGGTATTGGAATGACTTGTTATATAAGATGGATCAATTTAAATGTTAATTCACTAAAGGACACATAATGAAAAATGACATGTAATATATCATTTCTTATGAAATATTTAAGTTTAGTGATATATAATATAAATTTTCTACTATATTTACATATTTAATTTATTCCACATCAGTATAAGACATTTTGATTTCCATACCATATAATTCTATGTATTGAACATGTTTCTTTATCATTAAAATATTTAATAATTTAAAAATAAACATTTATGGCGTGTGTTATAACCTATGACTTATATGATCAAATATTGGTTGCGTTTTATGGAAATCCTTGACTCTAAGAAGCTCCTTTATTAAATTAAATGACCCTAAAATTGGTGTCATACATCAAAGAAACAAATTTATTTATTTTCTTATTAAAAGGGGAAGATCTATCACATTCTCTCTTTCTAACAATAGTGGAGCTTCTAAAATATTGTTACTAAGGAGAGATGTCTTACAAGTGGTATAAATGATATTACATGGGTTATTTTGGGGGTAGTTTGAATCTCATGTATAGGTACTGACTTGTGTAAGGGTAGTCACATAAGGGTACTGACTCACACACGGGTATACAGATACCTATGTATGGGTATCCTGTGAGAACTAAATCTCATGAAAAGGTAATACATATCTCTCATAAGGTAGATATAAGGATATTTAATGGAAAAACATAACTACTTCATGCTTTTTAAGTTTAATTAAAATATATATAAATTAAATTATAACCAGATTGAAACAAAACTAATTATAAATATTAATAAGAACAACAAGAATAAATTATGAATAATTAATTAATAAATAAATTCAAAAAAATATTATTATAAAAAGTATTTATTCACGATCACGTAAATTAATACATTTTACATACGATCATGATAAAAATATTTATATACCGGTAAAATGAATAAGTAAAGTAATACATGACATAGTTCTGAATTGTTAAATCATTTTAAAAATTTGAGTAGTTATAATTTATCTAGAAAAATATTATAAAAAAATTTCAAACACCAACAAGGGCTTCAACAACTATTTATTCAATTGGATACAAATGGTAGAGATGGCCTTTTTCTACAAAGTATTCATTTACTTCCCCCTTCATAGGTAGTTATATATTGAATTTCCAAGAATATATCTAATAACCTTAGGAAAAATGTTTTAGGAAGATAATAGTGTGACTAAAGAATTGAATCAAAAATTACTATATCATAGAATCATAGTATTTTTGAAATCCAACATCTATCAAAATATTTAAAAGCTACCATTTTTATTATTATTAGTCAACCAATCATGGAATAAGTTATTTTTTTGAGAATAATTGAATGATGATGTAGTGATGATGATAGATTCCTACCAATGTTGTTTATTGTTGGAGATAAAATATGTAACAAATTTTTTCAATAAAGCAGTTTATTTGAGTTTAATTTGGAAACAAGTGTCAAAGAATGATAGGTTTCACCCCATTTTAATTAATAATTCAAGAGGGAAAGAGCATTAGAACTATTCACAATAGTTAAATATTTTTCAGCTATCAAAATTTTGGGGATGATCATTACCTTTAATGAGTGGATATACATTTACATGGATGTATGATATGGTGATTAATTGAATGAAATATAAGGAATATATAAACCCATATATCTAGCCACCTTAACTGATCCCACAAGGTAGGGAAGTGTCCCTATTATGGCCACAATGCTAGGCTCATAATCACACCACAAAAAATAAATAAATGAACCAAAGAGTCTATTGATCATCCAACAATCAATTATAAAATATTCCTCTAAAAAATTTATTTTGATTTCATACCTTTATATATAAATATATTTTATTTAAATACATTGAGATATTTTTGGGTTACTAAAATTAAATAAAATGATATTTTTTGTTATTCACTTATTAATTTCTATTAATTTTTTTCATTTGTTTTTCGTTATATTAATTTAGAAATATGAATCCCTATGAGTTAGGATTATTTATGGTAAGGGTATTTTTCATTTAATAGTTTTATTTATCAATTTATTTCATAGGAGGTTTGGGAATGTATTTAATATATTATTAATTGAGAATTCATCAGGGTGAGTGTTATGGTTTTGGACAAAATTTGGATTCCAAGGTATATAATTAGTGTTGTCTATGTATCTGATTGATCAACTTGATTATTGATAGATTAGTTTAAGTAAGATATATTCTATGATTTAGAATGATATTTTTAAACTTTTTGGACTGATTTTAGATTTATTTTAGGGTGTATATTATTATAGAAGTTTTTTATTTAAGATATAATTTATTTTTGGAGGGGTTTTAGAGGTAAAATAGGGAAATTATGGGTCAATGGGACTTTTTGGAGTAATTTATAGTATACACAGCCTTAATCATGGTCCAATTACATGTCCATATAATTATAGATGTTGAGACACTTGAATGTAAGGTTTATGGTGAATCATTTAGAAAATTTATATCTTAACTATTTATAATTAAGTATTCATGTTTTTAAGCACCTTTAATGTCTTAATTATCAAATATTAGTTGTTTATTTTTTAATGTTTTATAATGTTTAACACTATATTTTTACCTTTGGATGTTTGAGGTAATTCGAGATGGTTTGGTTATGTAATTAGGTTAATACTTTTGGTTTGGAAGTGTATTTTCCAAGGTTTATTGAGCAGGAATGCTCTTTATTTAATATGGAGGATATTTCTTGTTTGTTTTATTATTGTAGAGGAATTGGAATGAATTTTTTTTATTATGGATCAATTTAAAAGTGAATGCACTAAAGTACACATCATCAACAATGACATGTAATATATAATTCCTTATGAAATGTTTAAGTTTAGTGATATATAATATAAATTTTCTACTATTTTTTCATTTTTAATATATTCCACATTAATATTAGACATTTTTATTTCCATACCATATAATGATATATATTGAAAATGTTTCTTTATCATTAAAATATTTAATAATTTAAAAATAATCATTTATGAAATGTGTTATAACATATGACTTATATGTTCAAATATTTGTTGCATGTTATGGAACCTCTTGACTCTAAGAAGCTCCTTTATTAAATAGAATGACTCTATAATTGGAGTTATACCTCAAAGAAACAAATTTATTTATTTTTTTATTAAAAGGGGATGATCTCTCACATTCTATATTTTCTATAATAGTATAGCTTCTAACATAATGTGATTAAAGAGATATGTCTAACAAATGGAATAAATGACATTACATGGGTTATTTATGGGTAATTTGAATCTCGTGTAAAGGCACCAACATGTTTAAGGGTAATCCCATAAGGGTACTCACGCACACATGTTTAAACAGATACCCATGTACAGGTATCCTGTGAGAACAAAATCTCATCAAAATATAATATATATCTCTCTTAAGGGTAGATATAAGGCTATGTAATAAAAAAACATACCTACTTCATGATATGTAAGTTTAATTAAAATACATATAAATTATATTATCATAAGATCGAAACAAAAATAATTATAAATATTAATAAGAATAATAAGAATAGATTATGAGTAATTAAAGAATAATTAAATTCAAAAAAAAAATATTATTAAAAAATGAAAATATTCATCATCACATAAATTAATACATTTTACAAATGTTAATGACATAAAATTTTATATACAAGTAAAATGAATAAGTTAAGTAATACAAGACATAATTATGAATTGTTAAATCATTTTAAAAATTAGAGTAGTTATAATTTATCAAGAAAAATATTATAAGCCAATTTCAAACACCAACTTGAGAAGAAACAACTATTTATTTGATTGGATACAATGGGCAGAGAGGGCATTTTTCTACGAATTATGCATTTCCTCCCCCCACTGTTGGTAGTTATATCTTGAATTTCAAAAAATATCCCTAATTACATTTGGAAAAATGTTTTGGGAAGGGAAAAGTGAGACTAACAAATTGAATCCAAAATGCATAAATCATATAATTATAGATTTTTTGAAATCCAACATCCATCAAAAAAATTTAAAGCTTCCATTATTATTATTATTGGTCTACCAATCATTGAATAAATTATTTTCTGAGAATAATTGAATGATGATGTAGTGATGATGAAATATTCCTACCAATGTTTTTTGTTATTAGACATAAAAAGAGTAACAAAAATATTCAATAAAGTAGTTCATTAAAGATTAATTTTGAAACAAGAGTCAAAGAGTGATAGGTTTCACCATATTGGAATTAATAGTTGACGAGGGAAAAAATAGTAGAACAATTCACAATTGTTAAAGATTTGTCAGCTATCAAAATTATGGGGCTGATCATGACCTTTAATGAATGAATATACATTTTATGGGATGTCTTATATGGGGATTAATTTAAAAAATTATAATGAATATATGAACCCATAAATATAGAAACCTTAACTGAACCCACAAGGTAGGGATGTGTCCTCATTTCAGCCACAATGCTAGTATAGGAATCACACCACCAAAAATAAATCCATTAACCCAATAGGCTATTGATCATCCAACCATAAATCCTAGAATATTCCTCTAAAAAATTGATTTTTATTTATTTACCATTTTATATAAACAGATTTTTTTAAATACATTGAGATTTTGTTTGGGTTACTAAAATAAAATAAAATGCTATATTTTATTAGAAACATCTTGATTTCTATTAAATTATTTTCTATTGTGTTTCATTATTTTAATTTACAAATAGGAATCCCTATGAGTATGGATTATTGTATGGTAATGGTATTTTTTATTTAATATTTTAATTCCTCAATTTATTTCATAGGATGTTTGGAAAAGTATTTAACACGTGATTAATTGAGAATGCATCAGGGTGAGTGTAGTGGGTTTGGAAAAAATTTGGAATCAATGGTATACAATTAGGGTTTTCTAAGTATCTGATTGATCAACTTTGTTATTGATAGATAAGTTTATGTAAGATGAATTCTAGGATTTGGAATGATTTTTTTCAACTTGGTTGACGGATTTTAGATTGATTTTAGGGTGGATAGCATTATAGAATTTGTTTATATAAGATATAATTTATTTTTGTAGAAGTTTTAGAGGATAATTATGGAAATTAGGGATCAATGATACGTTTTGGAGTAATTTATAGTATACAAGGCCTCAATCATGGTCAAATTACATGTCCATTTAATTATAGATGTTGAGACAATTTATTAGAAGGTTTGTGGTGAATCGCTTAGAAAATTTGTATCTTAACTGTTTATAATAAGATTTCATGTTTTAAGTATTTTTTATGTCTTAATTATCAAATATTCATGGTGGATTTTTTCAATTTTTTTAATGATTAAGACTATATATTTACCTTAGGATCTTTGAGGGCGTTTGGGATGGTTTGGTTATACAATTTGGTTAAACCTTTTGGTTTTGAAGAGGCTTTTACAAGGTTTGCTGAGCAGGAAAGCTCTTTATTTAAGTGAGAGGATTTTTCTTTTTTTCTTTTATTATTGTGGAGGAATTGGAATTAATTGTTATTGAAGATGGATCAATTTAAAAGTTATTGAACTAAATTACACATCATTAACAATGACATGTAATATAACATTTCTTATGGAATGTTTATTTTTGTGATATATAATATAAATTTTCTACTATATTTTCATATTTAATTTATTCCAGATCAGTATCAGACATTTTGATTTCTATACCATATAATTACATGTATTGAACAAGTTTCTTTATCATTAAAATATTTAATAATTTAAAAAGAAACATTTAAGTCATGCGTTATAACATATGACTTATATGATCAAATATTGGTTGTGTTTTATAGATCCCCTTGACTCTAAGAATCACTTTTATTAAATAAAATGACTCTATAATTGGTTTTATACCTCAAAGAAACAAATTTGTATATTTTTTATTAAAAGGGTATGATCTACCACATTATCTCTTTTACATAATAGTGGAGCTTATAACATATTGTGATTAAATAGAGATGCCTAACAAATGGTATAAATTACATTATGTGGGTTATTTCTGGGTAATTTGAATCTCGTGTAAAGGTACCAACTTCTGTAAGGGTAGTCACATAAGGGTACTGACTCACACAAGGGTAAACAGATGCCAATGTATGGGTATCTTTTGAAAACTAAATCTCAGGAAAAGGTAATATATATCTCTCATAAGGGTTGATATAAGGACATGTAATGGAAAAAATTAACTACTTCATGCTATTTAAGTTTAATTAAAATACCTAGAAATTAAATTATCATAATATTGAAAGAGAACTAATTATAAATATTAATAAGAATAACAAGAATAAATTATGTGTTATTAAAGAATAATTAAATTCAAAAAAAAATATTATTATAAAAAGTAATTATTTAAAATCACATAAATTAATACATTTTACATATGATCATGATAAAAAAATTCATATACAAGTAAAATGAATAAGTAAAGTAATACATGACGTAGATCTGAATTGTTAAATCATTTTAAAAATTTGAATAGTTAAAATTTATCAAGAAAAATATTAAAAACCAATTTCAAACACAAACATTAGAATCAACAACTATTTATTCAATAGGATACAAAGGGTAGATAGGGCCTTTTTCTAGTAAGTATGCATTTACTTCCCCCATCGTTGGTAGTTATATAATGAATTTCCAAGAATATACCTAATTACATTAAGAAAAATGTTTTTGGAAGGGAAAAGTGCAACTAACTAATTTAATGAAAAATGTATAAATATTAGAATCATATTTTTTTTTGAAATCCAAGATCCATAAAAAATTTTCAAAGCTAAGCTTATTATTATTATTATTAGTCAACAAATCATAGAATAAATTATTTTCCGAGAATAAATATATGATCATGTAGTGATGATGAAAGATTCCAACCAATGTTGTTAGTTTTTAGACATAAAAAGAATAACAAAAATATTCAATAAAGCAGTTGATTCGAGCTTAAATTTGAAACAAGAGTAAAATAGTGATAGGTTTCACCCTATTGGAATTAATAATTAAAAAATAAAAGAACAGTAGAACTATTCGAAATAGTTATGGATTTGTTGTCAATCAAAATTGTGTGGCTAATCATGACCTTTAATGAATGGATATACATTTAAGGGGATGTTTGACATGGTGATGAATTTAATGAAATATAAGGAATATAAGAACCCATAAATCTAGCCACCTTAACTGAACCCACAAGGTAGGGAAGTGTCCCCATTTTGGCAACAATTCTAGGCTAGAAATCACACCACAAAAAATATATCCATTATCCAAAGAGGCTATTGATCATCCAACCATAAATCATATAATATTCCTATAACAAATTGATTTTGATTTTTTTAACTTTTTTTATATATAGATTTTATATAAATATTGATATTTTGTTTGGGTTACTAAAATTAAAGAAATAGGTATATTTTATTAGTTAATTCTTGATTTTTATTAATTTTTTTTCTATTTTGTTTCAATATTTTAATTTAAAAATAAGAATAACTATGAGTCAGGATTATTTTATGTTAAGCTTATTTTTAAATTAATGTTTTCATTCCTCAATTTATTTCATAGGAGGTTTGGGAATGTATATAATATATGATTAATTGATAATGCATCAGGGTGAGTGTAGTGGTTTAGGACAAAATTTGGATTCCAAGGTATATAATCAGGGTTTTCTAAGTATCTGATTGATCAACTTGATTACTGATTTTATAAGGTCCTCGGGCTTAAGCATTACTTAATATTGAATTAAATGAATAATTAACTTTGAGGATCTTTTCAGGTTTAGAGTTTTAGAGAAATAGGACATAACTATTACATCTCAAAATATTACAAAGTAGACACTTCTACTAAGTTTCCATAAATAAAAAAACACTTAAAAGAAACATGTCTAGTTCCATGTTTTAGATAGCATGTCATTCCTTGATCCCATCCTTGAGCCAATTCATCTTTAAGTCCTGTGTAAAACATTTCAAAAACTTTTGATGAGCCTAAAACGCTCAGTAAGGGATATAAAAAAATATGGAAAGGAAACATGAGTACATGTATACATAAGAATCAATGAAATCATACTTTACTCATAAAACATTATCACGTTAACATACCTCATCAAATAATGAATAAAAAATAGAAATCATAAGGAATAAAGGTAACATGAGGCATTCATAACATTCTTACGTAGGGAGTAACCCTCTTGGTTATGTTTGGAATACCCATCACAGTATATTCCCTAAATCTCTTCGGAGAAACGTTAACGTTTAACTCCTTTGCATTACCAAATGCATTGGAGAGCTATATCGGGCTCACCTGCCCTTAGTTTATCACGGAACCACCCGTCTTCATAATAATGCCCAAGAACCACCACATAATCGTATCTCATAAAACATGCATAAAAGAGACACAACATTTCCAATTTTCAATCACAAGATATCAATACAACACATTGATATAAAAACATTATGAAAACCATTTTCAATACCAAAATAAAAGAAAATTAAAACATGGTATTTATTTTTATTTTTAAAAAAATGTATGGCTTTTAGAGGAAGCTGAAACTCAAATAATGGTCACATCGGTGGAGAAGTTGTTGTCGCCGCATACGTATGACAAAAACATTTCCTTTTGTTGTTTAGTAAAATGCTTCGTATAAAAAGATTCCTTTTGGATAAATGTAAAATTAAAAGGGGTTTATACACTGTATAAAAGAAGGTTGTGTATAAAACAAAATATGCCTCAATGAAAGGAGATTGAGACGAAGTCCCATACAAATATCATTTTTAAATAAAATAGATCTATTATGTGTATTCACTATATGTACACATAAATAAAGTAAAAATAAAAGATATGACATAATAATATCATGACATAATTTGAATGTAGGAGATTAACCCAAAGAATGGAAATTTGGTTAAGAAGTTCCCTTGACAGCCTAACGACGTCACATCAAATTTTAGAAAAAGAGTTGATGAGAGAGATAAAGGGTATCTCATAAAATGGACATAAAATTTATGGAAATAAGGATATATAAGAACATATCCCCACATAATAAGATGAAAATTAAAAGACATAACAAAAGAAGTCTTTTAAAAAGAGGAGGGTGAAAGGTTCCCTTACCGATTTGGGTAACTTTCGAAACGTACACCCCATGAAAGAAGGACTATAAAAAATTGATGTAAATAATCATAAAAGAAATTATTTTACACAAAGAGTATAATAATTGACAGTAAATACACCACTCAAAAGGAAAAATTTGCAAATGTATCATGAATCTCACGAAAACACAAAGTGAGATAAAAATCCCCTTACGAAATTTCGGCAGCCTAAGAGCCCCAATTAAAACTTCCAAAAATGGATTTATGAGATCAAATAGGGTCCCTCATAATATTAACATAAAAAAGTACATAATGTGGAATATAAAATAACATCCCCAAACTTAGAAAAGATGAGCTTAAAAGAAATTACATAAAAGAAGTACTTAAAAAGAAAGAGAGAGGTAGGATCTCTTACCTAATGTCCAACATGACTCGATCGTTCTTTAATCTCCTGAATAATAAAATTTGGTCAATTTATAATTTCTTAAGGTCCTCCTTTAAAGATTATTATTCAGTTCATATCACATTTTATAATTTTATAATAATTGGTTAATAAAGTGAGTTCATATCAGACGTTTTTGTCGATGTTCAGTACAAGAGTTAATATTGAACTTGTTGGAAAAGAATTTTCCATGTTGTTATATGTACATCATATCCAGAATAGTATTGATTATTTAAATATAATATATATCCAGTATATATTCAATTTATACTATTCCATAGCATTTTGGAGATAAAAAATTAAAAGCACCGTTCATGGAGACGGTAGGCCGTACGTACGCATGAACGCTACTTTAATTTTTTGTCATATTAATGGAATTAAAACCAAATGAGAGATATATATATTATAATTACATAATTATATCCATCATTTATATGTAATATATTACATATATATCCATTATATATATGTACTTATAATAGTACATAACATTTGGAGATAAGAAATGAAATGTACCGTTCATGGAGACGGTAAGCCGTATGTACGCATGAATGCTACTTTAATTTATTTTTTTTGTATTCAATGGAATTAAATAATAATGATATAAAGGTATATTATAATTCCAGTAAGATATCATATGTAATACCATTAATTCCATACTTTATATGTCCCACATATGGCATTAACGAATCAAATCACTTTATGTGGGCAGTAGTCCGCACTTCCTAAAATAAAGATATCGCGTTTACCCATAATGGAAACCATAAAGGTATTCCATAAATGAAAAATACAGAAGCTTAAGGAAAAAATAAACATATTATATATCATATATAAATATATTGAAATCTTAATGGCCACCATTGAAGGTGTTAAAAGAATGTTGATCAATCATCGTTTCGTGAGGTAATAATTCGTTATCCACAGAAATAGTATGTTCTTTAACCATTAGATGGAGGTGTGTGAAAGTGTATCTAAAATAATTCTTATAAAAACATCCTAGTATATTTAATATACTGGTTTTGTTAAAAAAATTAATAAAAAGCGTTTAGGGGTTTGGAGAAGCAATATAAAATAAAAGAACACAATGGAAGACATTACCTTTAAATCGGGTAACTCTCTTTGATTTGAGCTCAAAGGATTCTTTGGAAAGGATTATGCCAAAAGTGAGGCTTAAATGATGAAGAGAGGGATGTGGAGAGAAAAAATGGGGAGTTTTTGGCTGAGCCAAAGGCTTGAGATATGTGGGTAAGGTGGTAGAGGTGGGGGCCTTTTATAAGAGGAGAGGAGGGGCACTCTTGGAATGTTATAAAATGTTACATTATTATAAAATGCTTTTCAGATTTTAAATGTCACAAAATTATATATTTTTAGGATAAGGTGATAATAGTTCTAAATACACCCATCCAATATGTTTTTTACTTATTTAGGTCTTAGATTTTACATTATCTTTTTATTTTATTTAAATCGTTAAATAATGAGATAATCGCTGCATCATTATGCTGTCATAAATAAATTAATTTATTTAATGTCTAAAATTTATAAAAAAATGTCATGATTTAGGAAATATTTTTATATTTCTAATTAATATTTATAGTAAAAAATATGACCTGTATTACCCCATTTAAAATCTGTATTAGTAAAACAACTCTTGTTTGTGACATTTTTATTTTAACTTTAAATAAATAGTTATTTATGTCATTTTCCTACCAAAGTGGCTCCATGGGGTCTGCAAGTTGACCCATGGATTGTCTTGGTCGTCCATGACACATCCAATGAGGGTAGGACATGTGTCTAGGTCATTTAATATTATTAAAACATTATTTTTACCTTAAATTACACTAATTACCTTTTTTCGTGATTAATAAAACTTAAAAGTTACTATTCACCAAAAATTATTTTAATCTCATTGAACCACATTTTACATCCTAATGATAACCATGTATGTCGGATTTTTGAAATTCAAATCACAGAAGTGGTAAAGATTCATTTAAATGAAAAATCAGTTTTTAAACTACCACTTAGTGGTTTCACTATTCATCAAAATTGAAGTTTTTGAGAAAAATACCAAAAATTCACCCTAAGCTATATTTGATCTTCCGAATTCAAAAATAATGCCGATTTAACAAAATTAAAATCATATAAGATTCATTATTTAATTTAATAATTAATTCCTGCTGTCAAAACAAATACCGTGTTTTTAGGAAACAATATCTATTAAAAGATTGACACTTGTTTAAGTCCAATTTCAAATTGAAATTAATTCCGATAACCACCATTGGATTAAATGGTAAAAATATATTCTAATTAAACTTTAAAACCAATTCAAATTATTATCTAATCATATAATTAAATTATATTAAAAAGAGGTTTTGAATAAAAATACAACATTTTCACTTATTCATTAAAAATGAACTTTATCGTAAAAATTCCAAAAATTTACACAAAGAAAATTTTGATGTCCCGATTTTAAAAAAGAACTTTATTTGATCAAATATGACACATAAAATTGTCAAAAAAAGGATTTAAAAGAGGTTCTCTATCAAAAGGCGGTTAATCGACCTTTTAAAGAATATTAGAATGTTTATGCTTAAAATTGGATTCATTCGCATTCTTAATACTCTAACATTTATTGTAAAAAGTAAAAATATTTGACAAACATATATAATAATTTTGTAGTTAGTTCTGTTCATTACCACCATTACAACAGCTAGGCGTTAACTACCATTTAAAATAATATTATTTTATTATTAGAGTGCAAAGTAAGATTTCAAAGGAACTCTTTGTTGCGTATTGGGTAAGCTATCAAGCATAGCATTCCCTTTAAATTAATATTAAAATTTTATTCAAAAATTGAGATAAAAATTACAATGTAATGTTATTTATTTACCTGGGATGTTACATCCTTCCCCCCTTTTAGGAATTTCATCCCCGCAATTTCAAAATTGGGCTTGGAAACTTCATTGAAAGTCCCACATCAGAACAAGAGTCAGTGTTACTATCACTTTAATAGAAAGGGAGAGAAGTAAAAAGGTCACCCGAGTTAACCCATACTAGGATTCCATGTATGAAAATATGGATATGGAGGAGAAAACAAAGGGTCATGTTATGATGGAGAGTGATAGTAAACATGTCTAAGAGAAATTTAACCACAAGAATATCACAAAATTGTGATGGGTTAAATGGTATTCGATTCCCCAGTAGGAAATGTTGACAGACAACATTTTTGATTTAAGTTACTCTTAATTGAAGAATTTAATTTTGAGGTTAACTAAATCATAATAAAACATAATTACTTGTCACATAGACTTTCAACTTTTACTGGATTCATTAATCAAACTCATATTTTCTCCAAAAGATGAGTATTTAGGAAGACTTGTTCGCATTAAGAGTACTATAATAAAATTCTTGAGAATCACCTATTCCACAAAAGAGAACTATATATTTCCCATGTATTTAGATCTCAACCAAAACCAAACCAAAAAGTTTAGTACGAGGTCAGATAATACCCAAAAAGGATATTTTTTTTAAAAAAATACTCCTAATCTCTAAAATTTGTCAAACAAAACCCAAAGTTCAACGAGGGCCATTTGATAAACAAAATTTTCCTTAAAATTATTCAACGTAAACCCAACTAAGATTGAAACCCAAATATTTGAAGGATTTAATCACATAGTCTTCCAAGGTACAAATTAACATTTATCTCCAAATAACATCAGTAGTTCTTAATGACTCATATTGAAAAGTAATTAACCTAATCATATATCCTCCATGATAGGTTAATTATTTCCATAGACAACCCCCAAAAAAATTATTCTTGGTTCATAAAATCATCTAACTAAAAATAATTAGTCAAACTAACCAGAGACTTCACGTAGTCTAGTGGTAGGCGATAAATACCAGTTTCACTTTAGTTGTGGGTTCGATTCCCTCAGCTTTGTCCGAAGCGACGGGTTGTCACACGGTCTGCGTTTTGTCATTTTTCCAAAAATATATAATTCTAAAAACATTCCCCAAAACGAGATAAAATCTTAAAAAATAATCAAAACGTATTTTAACCTCAAGTTTATCTCATGCCATTCATTTTCCATCATATCATAGAGTAACCCATAATTACCTAAAAAGTAAGGATCATATAAACCCTAATGGTCACCTTTATAATTATTACTTGAACTTACACATCGATTGGTCGTCTCGTACATGATGCATTACAGAACATACCAAGGTTCAAGTGGTTTATCATGACTCCTTGATAGTTGGTTTTGAACAACCATGAGTTTCTTCATTGAATCCCCCATTTCATCCAGTCTCTTAATCAGAGAACCACCACAGTTTCCTTCAAACCTATTGTCACTTTGGTGCCACCTAGATCCATCCATTCACTAAAAATAGAAATGTTAGTGTGAGTATATCAACAAAACCATCATGTACTAATGAGGAAGATAAACACTAAGATATACTTACTCATTCACTTTATCTAAAACTATGACTATTTCTGAAATCCAAACCATTATGATAATGTCACTTATGCTTAGAGAATACCCTAACCCCTAAATTTATCTAAACCGACCTTTGATACCAACTATAAGGCCCCCAGCCTTAAGCATTACTTAATATTGAATTAAATGAATAATTCACATTGAGGATCTTTTCAGGTTTAGAGTTTTAGAGAATTAGGACATAACTATTAAATCTCAAAATATTACCAAGTATACACTTCTAATAAGTTTCCATAAATAAAAACAAACTCTTAAAAGAAACATGTCTAGTTCCATGTTTTAGATAGCATGTATTTCCTTGATCCAATCCTTGACCCTATTCATCTTTAAGTCCTATGTAAAACATTTCAAAAACATTTGATTAGCATAAAAAGCTCAGTAAGGGATATAAAAAAATATGGAAAGGAAACATGAGTACATGTATACATAAGAATAAATGAAATCATACTTTACTCATAAAACATAATCACTTTAACATACCTCATCAAATCATTAATAAAACATAGAAATCATCAGGCATAAAGGTAACATGAGGCATTCATAACATTCTTACGTAGGGAGTAACCCACTTGGTTACGTTTGGAATACCCATCATAGTATATTCCCTAAATCTATTCAAATAAAACTTAACGTTTAACTTCTTTGTGTTACCCAATGCATTGGAGAGCTATATCGGGCTCACCCGCCCTTAGTTTATCGCGGAACCACCTGTCTTCATAATAATGCCCAAGAACCATAACATAATCGTATCTCATAAAACATGCATAAAGGAAACATAACATTTACACTTTTAAATCACAAGATATCAATACAACACTTTGATATAAAAACATTATGAAAACCATTTTCAATACCAAAATAAATGAAAAGTAAAACATGGTATTTATTTTTCTTTTAAAAAAAGGTATGGCTTGTAGAGGAAGCCGAAAATCAAATAATGGTCACGGTGGCGGAGAAGTCGTTGTCGCCGCATAGGTACGATAAAAACATTCCCTTTTGTCATTTAGTAAAACGCATCATATAATAAAGATTCCTTTTGGATAAACATTAAAGTCAAAGGGGTTTATACACCATATAAAAGAAGGTTGTGTATAAAACAAAATATGCCTCAATGAAAGGAGATTGAGATAAAGTCCTATACAAAGATCATTTTTTAAATAAAATAGATCTATTATGTGTATTCACTATAGGAACACATAAATAAAGTAAAAATAAAATTTCGGACATAATAATATCATTACATAATTTGAAAGTAGGAGATTAACCCAAAGAATGAAAATTGGGTTAAGAAGTTCCCTTGACAGCCTAACAGCGTCACATCAAATTTTAGAAAAAGAGTTGATGAGAGAGATAAAGGGTATCTCATCACTTGGACAAACAATTTACGGAAATAATGATATATAAGAACATATCCCCACATAATAATATGAAGATTAAAAGACATAACAAAAGAAGTCTTTTAAATGGAGGAGGGTGAAAGGTTCCCTTACCAATTTGGGTAACTTTCAAAACGTACACCCCATGAAAGAAGGACTATACAAAATTGATGTAAATACTCATAAAAGAATATATTTTACACAAAGAGTAGAATAATGGATAGTACATACACCACTCAAAAAGAAATATTGGCAAATGTAGCATGAATCTCACGAAAACACAAAGTGAGATAAAAATCCCCGTACAAAATTTCGGCAGCCTAACGGCGCCAATTAAAACTTCCAAAAATGGATTTATGAGATCAAATAGGGTCTCTCATAATATGAACATAAAAAATTAAAAAATTAGGAATATAAAATAACATCCCCAAACATAATAAATATGAGCTTAAAAGAAATTACATAAAAAAGAATACTTAAATAGAAAGAGAGAGGTAGGATCCCTTACCTCGTGTCCGACAGGACTCGATCATTCTTTAATATCCAGAATAATAAAATTTGTTCAATTTATAATTTCATAAAGACCGCATTTAAAGATTACTATTCATTTCATATCACATATTATAACGTTATAATAATTGGTTAATAAAGTGAGTTCATATCAGACGTTTTTGTTGATGTTCGGTACATGAGTAAAAATTGAACTTGTTGGAAAAGAATTTTCCATGTAGTTATAGGTACATCATATCTAGAATAATATTGATGGTTTAAATATCATATATATCCAGTATGTATTCATTTTATACATTTCCATAGCATTTGGAGATATAAAATTAAAAGCACCGTTCATGGAGATGGTAGGTCGTACGTATGCATGAATGCTACTTTAATTTTTTGTCATATTAAAGGAATAAAAAAATGAGAGATATATATATTATAATTACAGATTTATATCCATCATTTAGATGTAATATATTACATATATATCCATTATATATATGTACTTATAATAATACATAACATTTGGAGATAAGAAATGAAATGTACCGTTCATGAAGACGGTAAGCCGTACGTACGCATGAACGCTACTTTCATTTCTTTTTTTTTGTATTGAATGGAATGAAATAATAATGATATAAAGGTATATTATAATTCCAGTAATATATCATATGTAATACCATTAATTACATCCTTTATATGTCCCACATATGGCATTAATGAATCAAATCACATTGAGGGGGCGGTAGTCCGCACTTCCTAAAATGAAGATATCACGTTTACCCATAATAGAAACCATAAAGTTATGCCATAAATGAAAAATACAAAAGCTTAAGGAAAAAATAAAAACTATTATATATCATATATAAATATAGTGACATATTAATGGCCACCTTTGAAGGTGTTAAAAGAATATTGAACAATCATCGTTTCGTGAGACAGTATTTCGCTATCCATAGAAACAGTATGTTCTTTAACCATTAGACGGAGGTGTGTGAAAGTGTAGCTCAAATCATTCTTATAAAAACATCCAAGTATATTTAATATACTGGTTTTGTTAAAAAAAAGTAATAAAAAGAGTTTAGGGGTTTGCAGAAGAAAAATAAAACAAAAAGAACACAAGGGAAGACATTACCTTTAAATCCGGTAACTCTCTTTGATTTGAGCTCAAAGGCTTCATTGGAAAGGATTCTGCCGAAAGTGAGGCTTAAATGATTAAGATAGGGATGTGGAGAGACAAAATGGTCAGGGTTTTTCCGATCCAAAGGCTTGAGAGGTGTGGGTAAGGTGGTAGAGGTGGGGGCCTTTTATAAGAAGAGAGGAGGGGCACTCTTGGAACGTTATAAAAGGTTACATTATTATAAAATAAATTTCAGATTTTAAAGGTCCCAAAATTAATTATTTAGAGTATAAGGTTATAGGAGTTCAAAATCCACCCATCCAATAGGTTTTTGACATGTGTAGGTCTCTGATTTTACATTATATTTTCATTTTATTTAAATCGTTAAATAAAGAGGTAATCGCTGCATCATCATGGTGTCATAAATAAATTAATTTATTTAATGTCTAAAAATTATAAAAAAATAGCATGATGTAGGAAATATTATTATATTTTTAATGAATACTTATATTCAAAAATATGACTTGTATAACCCCATTTAAAAATTGTATTAGTAAAACAACTCATGTTTGCGACATTTTTATTTTAACTTTAAATAAAACGGTTTTTATGTCATTTTCCTACCAAAGTGGCTCCATGGGGTCCCCAAGTTGACCCATGGATTGTCTTGGTCGTCCATGACACATCCAATGAGGGTAGGACATGTGTCTAGGTTATTTTATATTATTAAAATATTATTTTTACCTTAAATTACACTAATTACCTTTAATCGCGATTAATAAAATTTAAAAGTTACTATTCACCAAAAATTATTTTCATCTCATTGAACCACATTTTACATCCTAATGACAACCATGTATGTCGGATTTCTGAAATTCAAATCACATAAGTGGTAAAGTTTTATTTAAACGAAAAATCAGTTTTTAAACTACCACTTAGTGGTTTCACTATTCATCAAAAATTGAAGTTTTTCAGAAAAATACCAAAAATTCTTCCTAAGATATATTTGATATTCCAAATTGAAAAATGATGTCGATTTAACAAAATTAAAATCATATAAGTTGAACTAATTAATTTAATAATTAATTCCCGCTGTCAAAACAAATAGCGTGTTTTTAAGAAATAATATCGATTAAAAGATTGACACTAGTTTAAGTCCAATTTCATATTGAAATTAATTCCAATGACCACCATTGGATTAAATGGTAAAAATATATTCTAATTGAACATTAAAACCAATTCAAAAATTGATCTAATCATATAAAAAAATTAGATTAAAAAGGGGTTTTGAATAAAAATACAACATTTTTCACTTATTCATTAAAAATGAACTTTAGCTTAAAAATACAAAAGATTTACACAAAGTAAATTTTGATGTCCTGATTTTAAAGAAGAATTTTATTTTTTCAAATATAACACATAAAATTTTCAAAAAATTGATATAAAAGAGGTTCTCTATAAAAAGGCGGTTAATCGACCTTTTAATGAATATTAGAATGTTTACGCTTAAAATTGGATTCATTCACATTTTTAATCCTCTAACATTTATTGTAAAAAGTAAAAATATTTGACAGAAATATATAATAATTTTTTAGTTAGTTCTTTTCATTCCCTCCATTACAACGACTATGCATTAACTACCATTTAAAATAATATTATTTTATTATTAGAGTGCAACGTAAGATTTCAAAGGAACTCATTGTTGCATATTGGGTAAGCCATCGAGCATAGGATTCCCCTTAAATTAATAATAACATTTTATTCACAAATAGGGATAAAAATTAGAATGTAATATTATTTATTTACCTAGGATGTTACAGATAGATTATTTTAAGTAAGATATATTACATGATTTAGAATTATTTTTTTCAACTTGGTGGACTGAGTTTAGATTGATTTTAGGATGTATAGTATTATAGAATTGGTTTATTTAAGATATAGTTTTTTTAGAGAGGTTTTATAGTTAAATTATAAAAATTTGGGGTCAATGAGATGTAATTAAGTAATTTATAGTATATAAGTCCTCAATAATGGTCACATTACATGTCCATATAATGATATATGTTGAGAAACTTGATTGTAAGGTTTATGGTCAATAGTTTAGAAAATTTGTATCTTAACTGTTTATAATTATGTTTTCATGTTTTAAGTACTTTTTATGTATTAGTTATCAAATATTTGTGGTGGATTTATTTAATTTATTATAATTTTTCAGACTATATTTTTAAAATAGGATGTTTGAGGGAATTTGAGATGGTTTGGTTATGTAATTAGGCTAAACCTTTTTGTTTGGAAGTGTATTTTCCTATGTCTGTTGAGCAGGAATACTCTTTATTTAACTGAGAGGATATTTCTTATTTCTTTTATTATTATGGAGGAATTGGAATGACTTTTTTTTAAGATGGATCAATTTAAATGTTAGTGCACTAAAGGACACATCATCAACAATGACATGTAATATATCATTTCTTATAAAATGTTTAAGTTTTGTGATATATAATATGAATTTTCTACTTTATTTTCATGTTTAATTTATTCCACAGTAGTATCATACATTTTTATTTCCATACCATATAATGATATGTATTTAACATGTTTCTTCATCATTATAATATTTAATAATTTAAAAAGAAACATTTAAGCCATGTGTTATAACATATGCCTTATATGATAAAATATTGCTTGCGTGTTGCGGAACTCGTTGAATCTATGAAGCTCCTTTATTAAATAAAATGACTCTATAATTCGTGTTATACCTCAATTAAACAAATTTATATATATTCTTATTAAAACTGGATGATCTATCACATTCCCTCTTTTCCATAATAGTGGAGCTTCTAACATATTGTGATTAAATAGATATCTTACAAAAAAGTCTATCTCAATTCTATAACAAGTAAACAAGTTGATTAGGAATGCACATCCTAGTTTTTAATTATTGATCATCAAAAAACTCAATATTCATTAAATTATTGAGACAAGTAAATGAGTACTTTTTTTTATTTTATATAAATGAAATTTTTTCTTTATTCTTACTTTAGAATATATTTGTGTTTGGGTTTGAATTTAGAAAAAAATTTCAGTATCTATAACATCCTAGAAACCCATTGATAGTTTTAAATATAGTATAAAAATGATTTGTATAATTATATAATTTATTAAAATTATCAATTTTTATAAAAAATTTGATAGCACATGGAATGTTGATATTGATCGTTGGAATATAGTTTTGGATGATGTTAAAAATTCATGATCATTGGATAGTATATCACCAAGTAGAGGTATTTGATATTGTTATCCATGTTCTGTTGACAAAAAATAAAGTGTCTTAAATTTTTTAATAATTTAATGTAAAAATATAATGTTCTACAGTATAAAATAAATCTATTATGGGTTTGATGTGGAATGATATATCAATATTGTACCCAATGATATATAATGTTACGAAAAGTATTTAAAATCAAGGATATGTTAATGATAATATGGTATATCCCAATACATGATATATAATATCCCTATATATTGTATAAATGTATATATAAAAACCATAAGTTTTCCTAAAATTATTATTTTTGAATAAATTAAATTTATTTTATGGTTTCTGTTATACGCAACACAAAGTTATTATTTCACAACATGTAACAATATCTTATCTTTCATTATACGCAATGCATAGTTTTAACAAAACCATTGTTTATTGTTAATGTAAAAGTTAGAACCTAGCCATTATACTGAGTGGTATGAATATTAATAACTAATTTTGAAACATAAAGTATATTTTTTTGTAAAAAAAAATATTTATTATAAAATACATAATTTTGGGAATATTATTTATATTTTTATAAAATACTATTTTAAATAAATTTTTTATATCTTTTTGTGAAAAATAATAAAATTAATGTTTTTTAATTTTATAAATATGCTTGACTATATAAATATCAATTTTTAATTAATTTTAAAAAATTATCTTAGGTTTAATTATATAGATTTTTATGGATGGTTCATTTCTAAAGGATAATGAAAAATACTAAATTTTAATTGATAACCACCATTTCATTTAACTTATTTAAAAATTTAAATTATATTATAAATTTTATTTAAATTATAAATAGATCAATTATACATCAATAATTATTATCTAGGTTATTTTAATTTTTTATATTGAATTTACATATAAAAATTCTATAAACATTTTAAAACATTCAGATTACAAACCTTTTTTCTCATCACATATGCATGATTAAAATTTAATTAATCTTTTAAAATTATTTGAATTTAATATTTAAAAGTGAATTAAATTCTTGTAATGAGTATAATTTATAATTTCTAATAAGTTCAACTTAATTTTTGACCAAAATGTATAGTGTATCGAGTATAAATTTTTTATCACTATATTTTTCCATGATACATTCTCATTCGTTAAAATTGTTCTACAACACACATTGGATTCATATTTTTTATAATTTGATATTATATTTAGAATAAATGGTTCAAAATTATCTAGTTAGGTTCATTTAATTTTAATATTAAAGGATAAATTACTTAGGTTATCAAACTAGTTACCATAATGAAAAACCAAATGTTAAAAATCAGGAAACATAAGAGTTTACGAAAAAAATGTTGAAAACACGTGTTTCATTTTTTTGGAGGTGTTTATCGACCAAATAATCCCTCTAAACCAATAATAATAAACTTTTCAGCCACATGAGGTAATATTTTTACCCCAATAGTTATTACTTTTGGGTATTTACAAAAATATCACTCTTCCAAAACTATAAAAAGGAACTCAATCTCCTCCCTTCTTCACACCATAACACATATTTTTTTTAGAAAAAACCTAAAAAAATAACCTATAAAATAACCTATACCCATCATAGGAGCATTATTTTTGTAATAAATCCATAATATGAAGGATTTTGGTTAAAACCAAAGGAGGATACTCGAAGGAGATTTAACGTTCATCAATGATCATTTTTGTTTTTTTATTCCTCCACCCCCTAAATAATTGTAATATAATGATTATATAATAAACTATATATCTTCCATATGATGATATTTTTTATGTTAAGTGTATTACCTAAAAAAATATCCACTTCCATAAAATGGGTTTTAAACTCATCATTTTTGTGCAAGACAGACTACCGCCTCGCTAACCGATGTCATTCATTTTTCGATTTCCACCTATCATGGAGGGTTATAATGAGGGATTTATTTTCTATATATGATATTTGTGATATTTTTGACGTGATTTTTTTCTTATAATTGTTCTATCATGCACACATTCATGAATTCCTTTTTATGGGAATACAATAATGTCGTTTGTGTATAAGGAGGACTACCGCCTCGCAAAAAAATGTTGTTCGTTCATGCTTTAAATGGAGGTTATTAAAGATGAGTTTAATGAAAATATTAAATTTATATGACATAGAAATGATTTTTTACAGAAATTATATCATTTATCCTACTATATTTTAATTCGTAAGAAAATTAAAATATTATTCATGTGTATATATGATTTGCCGTCTCTATGAATGGTGTATATCATTTCATATTACTAAATTTTATAGATTACTATAAATTAATATATAATTAATATATAATTAATATATATGATATTTATATAATGGTTATAATTATAGAAATATTTGATCAGTTATTAAATTAAGATGATAAAAAATATAAAAAATAAAAACATATATGAAAAACAATGTGGTTATTACCCAAAACATAACATTAACATGAAATTTCTAATAAATAGGTAAAAAAAGGTCATAAAAATAATATAAGGTATTATATATATGTTTAAGTTTATTTATTATATTTATAATAAAATTATATTTATTTTACAGTATTTTCAAAAGATTACAATGAATGTTAATACATAAGGTGAGGGATTTAGGTCTCACTTTTATTTCCTATGAGACATTTCCCATATCCACCACATGTTTATTTGATGCAGTTTATATAATTCACATGAAATTATTTTATGATTATTATCTTGAAAATTATGGGTATTTACATATACATCTTATTAAATACCTTTTTATGGTGTTTATTGTTCAAAAGTTAACTAATTAGTAAAGGGTTTTGTCACAATTTTTCTTCTTTGAGACATATGTTAAGTTATGAACGTATATTCTTTCATTAGGTGTATATAATGCCCCTTAATAATATAATATATTTAATTTATTCATTATAATTATATTTTATGATTCATTTTATGTTATACTTTCATGGGAATTATAAATCATTGTTACTAAAGTGGAAATGATTTTATGTTATAATCTCATCATTTATGGGGACTGTTTATGATTAAGTATCAAATATTGAAATATAACGATATACCTATCAATAATTGTCATGAATTGTATTATATTATGTTATGTTTAATCATGATATATTAATGTAACGGTACCAATTTCCCAGTTTGTGGTACATATGATAATTGAGAAATTATTTGTTTGAAAATATGACTTTATTTCTCTTTTCGATTAGAAATCTATTTTCTTACGAAACCATTTTTTTTAAAAATGCTTTCAAAAAATTCATTATTACTTTAAAAATTATTTATTTAATAGATTTTATGAATACTTTACTTTTATATAAAAAATTTAAATGGATTCTGCATGTTTTATTCCAATACAATGCATGTTTTGATTTTACCAAAAAGGGGAAAGGGATTTTTGTTATAATGTATACTACATGATTAGAATTTTTTATGTCATAAAAAGTAATGTATTAAAATATTATTTTATAATTTATCAATATTATTTTCAAATAAAATGGATTTAAAAATATTCTACTCTTTAAAACATGATTTTCAAAGTAGAAATGATATTTTCATTAAGAAATGGTTTAAATGATTGATCAAAATCATTATCCATATAGGATGACACCCATTGATTTTACCTATTAATTAATGGGGATACGATCCAATGATTTCATTATTTTTATTTCTCTAAATGGTTTATGTATGTTATGAAATGTTTTTTATGAAACATGTTTCTCTTCCCCATGTTATACCCTGATAGAATGATCATGAAACCCATTATTTTCATGGGTTGTTCTATATTGAAATTATTTTTAAACCTATTTATTTTCTAAAGGTTATGATATGAATAAATGGGTATGAATCACATTTCATTTCTTGAGTTATTATATGATTACTTTTTAATGATTTTTTTGCACACATAAATATATTTTTTATTATGAGATGGGTGAGACCTTTATCTCCCACCAATGCTTTGGGTAAAGATAAATAATCTATGATTTAATAGGGAACATGAGTTGTCATATGAAGAAAGGAAAGGAGTGTACATGGGTGGTTATCCAAATCCCAAAAAATAAGGTACATTGGTCCTTATCTCAAGACTGAAGTAGGTACACAGGTGGTTATCCCATCAATTTTTTTATAAATGTCTTTGTGGGTTTCCTTTAAATAAGAGTTTCGATCAGTATGTTTATTTGATAAATCAATGATTTATTCCAATGTCATGCTCTCTTAGATCGGGTCCAAGATTTCATTATGATTCACGTTTTATGAACAAAAAATATTTATTCCATAACTTAGGATTATATATCTCTAAAATTCATAGTATGATCTTCAAATTTTATTCTCATGTACTCATGACCTTATGTTCATGTTATGATTTGGTATCTCTCCTTTTTACTATTACTGATCATATGAGCTCACACATTCTTATGCTTCTTTTACCCAGGTAATGAAGGAATATTTTATGTTCAATATTTATGTGAAGAGTAAAAAAGTGGAAGATATTTAAGAAATATGTCGATTATCTATAACCAAGTTAGATGATTATGTATCCATGTTTCCAAAGGTAATATATTATGATATGTAAGAGAGTGTTTTTTTAAATTTAATGAGTACTCATAAAAATGATTTAATATCCATGTTTGAAATTCATGGTTCATTATAGTTGGTATAAAAGGGAGGATTAGTTATCCTTTGGAAACTAGGATGAACAAAACATCATAAGATCCCCAAGGAAATGACTAAGGATAATTATAAGGATGAGTCAAAGTATAGAAAAATACACAAGAATGTTGGTAAAGGATAGATATAGTTGTTTCCTAGAAATACATAACTATTTTTATACTATTCGTGGATATGTATGTAGAACAGTTGTACCAGAAACACAATATTGAGATAGACTTAACCGAGAACTGGTGCATGATAACATGTCTTATTGAACACCTAGTTTGATACTCCTGAGAGATATTATTTGGAAATTCATATAATCTTTATGAAATTTCTAAAAGTATTTATATATAATATGAAAATGGATGATCTTGGACAAATCTAAGGTGTCATAGATTAAAGATGGCTTCATGATTTATACATCCAATAAGTTATTTTTCATGATTATATGGCTCCCAATTATGATTATTGTTTCTTATAGTATGATTTTGTTTTTATGAAATGGATGGAACCTGAAGGAATTTAATTAGTGTTGAATGTGACAGAAAATGAAATCATTGTCCTCCGAATAATCCAAATTTTAGGGGATCTAAAATGAAATATTTCATTTATAATCCCACAATGAATTCTCAATCTATGAATCATGTTGGACCTCAAAATAACCAAAGGAGGGGACAACATTAATTTTTCTCATTTATGATGAAACATCCAACTAATTTATGTGGGTCTTCTAATAAACTAGTTTATGAATAATGTAATAGTACCCTTAAAAAGTGATTTACCATTATCTAGTTTTTAGAAAAAGAAAAATTCATTTTGGATGTCTACAAAGTGAATTACCCAGAAGATACTTTAGTAGATATAAAGAGATTGTTTGATGTGATATCATGGTAAAAATTGAAGCTGGAGTAACATATCAGTATCATATTATTAAAAAGAAAAGGATGATTGAGCTCAATGGAAAATATAAGAACCTTGAAATGAAGAAGAGGATATTTCCTTTATGTTCAGTGCAGGGGAAGAAACATAAACAGGACTATTTTAATGGGACTAGTAAATTTTTCAAATGTAGAAATGAATTTCATCGAGTGGAAAAATAACAAAGTGATTAAAAAACATAGATAATGATGGAAATAATGATAAATCCTCTAATAATTCACCTAACACACTTCATTGTTCAAATTGTAGGTATTATTTTGATTATGATAATAAGTTCCCTAATCCTATGGATAATGTGGATGATTAGCCTAAAAAACATGGAAGAAAAAGGACAAAGGGGAATATTATGCTATAATAATGGATGAAGTGAACCATGTTAACTATAGAGAAATCATCCTCCCCTATTTATATGGTAAATTCAAGTTTGATTTTATATGAATGAGCCCAATTAAAATCTTATTATTCAAACTTTAGTGAAATTTCATGTGACTATCTACATAGATTATATAATAATTAAATAATGTATTATATCAGTATAAGGATGAACCTATGTTTGTAATAAATTTTTTTTCATATAAGATAAGACTTTATATAAGGAATAAAGAAACATGTATATTATCAATTTGGTTTTATAGTAATTTCAGGTTATTAAAATGTTTCAAGAGAATACATGATGAAATAATTCACTGGATTGGTATGTGTAATTCAATATTTACTTTATAATATATAAGGGATCAATGTTAGGTTTATTTTTAAACATTTAGTGACCTTATTTTATTTTTTTGGAATTTTCCCTTTTATAAGGGTAAAAAGTTTCATCATATATGAAATGGGTTATGTCAACATTGAACGATGTTTTAGAGGTTAATGTATTATTTTTTAATATTAAGATTTATGCATATTAGATAACTTGTTCAAACCATTTTTTGATGGTAACTAAATATATAAAGAATAAATTATCAATATATATGGAAATTTTGATTTGTTAGTACTTTAGGAATAAAAAATTCACCTTCATTTCATAGTGTAAGTGATGTAACCACATATTGAAATTGTTCTTAAGAAATGTAATGAAATGAAGTAAGTGTGTATTCTTGTGAAATTTATTCAAATTTAAGAAAAAGTTATTGAATTATATTTTTCCATGTTATCATCATTTTTGATGATATCAATAAAATTTTTAAATCCTCTTTGTCTTATGGATTTTCACTATTAACATTCTTCTGACTATGTTCTCAATCACACTCCATTTGTATTTGGGTGTTAGTTTTCTACCTTGTGTCCACATTTTCACTTCCCACATATGTTATATTATTTTGAAACCTAGTATGTTTTTTTCTAGATATCATTATAACATCCCTTTATCTCTATCAATTGGATATTTTATTAACGTTTTTTAGGATTATGGTTTCTATGAAATGAATTTTCATGTATTAAACCTTTGATGATTGAGTTGGTATTTGAGGGTAAAATTCATTTTAAGGGGGGTAGAATCTAATACCTTGAGTTTTGATGAATTATTTTCTTTCAAAAAATTTAGTTTTTTTGATGTTCTGTGATACAATAAACAATAATATAAGCTTTTACTACATGAAACACTATATTATCTTGTGCTACACACACCACTAAGTTTAAATGAAACTATGAGATATTATTAGAGTAACCATCATAAACTAGCCATTAAAATTATTTATATGAAAAGAAATAGATACAATTTAAATATTATGTTCATTATTTATATATATATACATCCAATATAATGATAATAAAATACAAAATTTTGACAAAGTCTTTATATGATTGAAAAATACAAATTTTCAACAAAATGTATCATACCTTTGTGAGAACAGTAATAAAATTAGTTTTAAAGACTTATAGAAAATTAATTTGGTAAAATAAAATTCATTTTTTGAATTCATAATTTCAAAATTATATTAGGGTTAATTTTCTTGATTTTTATGAATAGTTTCATTTTTGATGAATAGGGAAAAATACGGAATTATAAATGAAAAGTATATTTTCATCTATTTTATTTATAATGTTAAATTATATTTATTTTTTATGTATAATTTGTTTAATTATACCTATATTAGTCCAATTTTGTTCATTAGAATATTTTTCAAATTGAATTTAGACATAAAAATTCGGTACAATTTTGATTATTTTCACTTTAAAAACATTCATTCTCATCAAGTCTTTTAGACTAATTATAAATTAATTTTTTCAAATTCATTAAATTTAATTTTTAAAAATGGAATAAATCTTTTGAATCAGAATAATTTATAATTTCTAATAACTTAAACTTATATTTTGACCAAAATGAATAATGAATGCAGTAAAAATTAATCACCGTAGTTGAGTTAAAAATAGATTTATCAGGGCGTTAAATTAGAATGATAAGAGTAAAATTGACCTAAAATATTATCTTGATTATATTTAAGAAGTTTATTTAAATATAAATTATCAATTCCTCTGATATATAGAGATTATTTTCTACATTCCTTTGAATATGACCCATAAAATATGTTAAGTAAAAAAAGAAAACAATATACCTTTATAACTATCTATATATATATATATATATCCATGTTATTGGGACAAAAACAACATATATTTGGATATATATATCATTTTAATGATAATTAATTTTTTATAATGATGATTTTATTTAATTTTTTATATGAAATAATTACTTTAAATTCTTATGAAACAATGACATAGTAATTATTTAGTTAAAAATTAATCATAATAAATGATACTAAAAATATTACATGTGAATTAAATCAAATAAATTATTATGTAATGTTGTTTTCATAGATGAATATAACATGTTAAACATATGTAAACATAATATATTTTAATTCAATATTTTTCTTGATATTTTTAAAATCAATTTAATTGAGTGATTTCATAATTTACATTATTTTTATTTAATGATAAATTAAATAATGTTAAATGATTTAAAATTACTAAAAGTCATATATTCTACAACGTGATTTTCAATATATAATAAATATAATCTATTTTATATTCAAGGACTAATTTTTATTTTATAATGAATATATTGTCCCACAAATAGTAAAATACTTGGTTAGCATGGTTAAGGTTAACGAGGTGTTTTTGCACATTACATATCCTTATGTTAAAATTAATCTCGAACACTAATCAGATTTATATATTTTTTTAATTTAGATATGATATTTATAATCATTGGATTTTAATTATAAATTATGGAGGATTTTATGTTATTATTAAAGTATAAATTACTTAGGTTAGAAAACCAGTTAGCAAAATTAAAAACCAATATGGGAAAAATAAAGAAACTTAGGAGTTAAGGATAAAAATGTCTAAAACATGTGTTTTTTGTGTGTTAGAGGTTTTTATAGAAATAATAATCCCTTAAACCCATTAATAACAAATTTTCTAGAAACATTATTATATTTTCTTCCAAATAGTGAATACATTTGGGTATTTAAAAAAATGTCACTCCTCATCTATGAAAGGGAACTCAATCTCCTCCCTTATCCACACTTTAAAACCTATTTTTCAGGGACAAGACCTACCCAAATTACCTATGAAATATTATTTATTCATCCTAAAAGACTTATTTTTGTCATAAATCCATCAAAGGAAGTATTTTAGTGCATATATAAAGAGGATACCTAAAGAAGTGGCAGCATTCATGAATAATTACTTTTGTTTTCTTTCTTCCTCTTCTGCATTAAATTAATATTATATCATGATTATATAATATAATCAGTATATTACATATGTTTATATCTATTATGTAAAAATAACCACCTAAATCTACATCCAATTCCATTTAATGGGTTTTGAAATCATCTTTTGTGTGTATGGCAGACTATCGCCTCACGAACGGATGTTGTTCTTTATTTCCATTACCAGCTCTCAATAATGGTCATAATGAATAATTTATGTTTTATATAAAATATATATTATATTTATGATTTCTTTATTAATATATATTTTTTATATCACACATAACATCATTCCTTCCATATTGTAGGAATACGATAATGTCGTTCATGTGTGTGGTGGACTATCGGCTTGCGAAGCGATCTGATTCCTTAAAAAATTACATGGAATGTATTAAGGATGGTTTTAATGAAAATATATAATAAATATGATATAAAAATTATTCTATAATCAATAATATAAAATTTATATTTCATTCTTTCAATTTGATAAAAACAGAAACAATATTCATGTGCACGTACTACATGCCACCTCTATGAATGTTGTATTTCATTTACTATCAATAATTTTATGGATTACAATAAATAAATATATAATAAATATATATTATATTAATAAAATTATTATAATTCCTGATATTATTCATCCATTATCAAATTGAGAGGACAAAAAATTTAACAAATCAAAACATATAAGAAAAATAATGCGGTTATTACATGAAACATGTCTTTAACATGGAATTGTTAATAAAGTGGTAATAAAATGTGATAATAAAATCTTATATGCTATGATATATATGAATATGTTTCCATATTTTTTGTATAATAGATTTATATTTATTATACATGAGTTTTGAATGAATACGGTAGAGGTAAAGACTTAAGGCAATGGATATCCTCCTAACTTTTATTTTCTGTGGGACATAGGCCACATCCACAAAATTTTCATTTTATGTGGTTTATATACCTCCCATGAATATATTTTATGATAATTATTTTGGAAAATATGGGTATTTACATATCTATCATAGGATATCTATTTCGTGGTGTTTACCGTTTAAATGTTATGAAATCGGTACGATATTTTTCTATCAATTTTCCTTCTTTGAGATGCATGTTATGTTATACGCTGATAATATTTAACCAGCTGTATATAAACCCCATTTTTAATGTAAAATAATTATTTTATTTATTATTATGATATATTAAGTTTCATTTAACGTTTTTTTTCATCGTGCTTATGAATTACTCTTACCATAGTGGTAAAGATTTTATGTAACAATATCATCATTTATCAAGATTGTTTATGATTAAGTCCCTAGTGTTGAAATATCTGGATTTACCTCTCAATAAATCTCATTAAATTTTTTCCCTCTGGGAATTCATGATATATTCATGTAATGGTTCAATTTTGATACTATTTGGTAATTAAAATAAGTAATAAAATGTTTTTAAGAAAATAAAACTTTATTTCTAATTTTGGTCGGAAATCTGTTTTCCTTGAAAACCATGTAATCTTAAAATATTTTAAATTTTTTTATTATTATAAAAATGATTTCTTGATGGAATTTTTCTGAATTTTTTTTAAAATAATTTAATGGAATATTTATGTCATTTTCAAATTCAATATCTATTTTTCTACTACCAAAAACGTGAAATGGTTATTCTTTTAACATGTAAGATATGAAATAAAATCCGACATCATTAAAAAATATTACATCAAAGCTTCATTTATAATTTTTATGTTTATATTGAAATAAACTGGATTTTAAAAATGTTTTACATTTTAAATAGTATTTTCAAATAATTATATATATATTTTCCTTTTGAAATATTTTATATGATTGGTCAAAATAATTATACATCTAAGATGAACCCGTTGATGTTACCTATGACTTACTAGGGATATGATCAAAAGATAACATTATTATTATTTATTTGAATAGTTTATGTTTATAATGAAATATTTCTTTTGTGAAATGTGTTTCTACTGAATCGGTTATACCATGATAAAGTGATTAAGAAATATTCATTGTTTCATGGGTTATTATAGGATGAAATGACTATGGAACCTATCTCTTTTCTAAAGGTTATGATTTGATGGAATTTTTATGAAACCAGTTTCATTTCATGTGTTATAATATTATCAAATTTTTATGATTGTTTAGCACACATAAAAATATTTTTTTCATTTTAATATGGGTGGGACCTATATCTACCTCTAATGAATTTGGAAAAGATAAATGATTTATGATCTCAGTGGGTACATGGGTGGTTAGTCAATGCCTGAAAATGAGGGTGCATAGATACTCATCTGAAGACCTAAAAGGAGGGTACATGGCTATTTATCCCAAGTCTTAATAATGTACACATGATATTACATCCCTTCTTTTTATTACAAATCTTTTCATTTACATGGTACAAGTAGAGAATATTTTAAATTTTATTTTCTTATAAATAAGTGACATAATATATGAAAAAATCAATAAAATTATATGAATCAATATTAAATTTTTCATCTTAGGTTCTTACTACATTCAATTACTTCATCTCTTATCCTAGGGAAAAAATTCAAAGGAAAGGGTGAACATAAGGCCCAATAATAGAAAACAAGGGGAAATGGAAAGCGTTTACATGTGGCTATGTAAATTATTCATAAGAACATAATGAATATCATAAGAGGATGATAAATGTTAAAAGAGGAATATAATAATGATAATAACATGGTTCATAATATATAAATGTGTCTAAAACTTTTAATTGTTTCATTTATAAGCATATAACAAAGGATTATCACCGAGTTATCATAAAAATTACCAAGGTCATTCACCAAGGTATCGTAAAATGTGTCATCAATAGAGACTAAATTCTTCACCAAATTAATTGGAAAAATATTAGGGAACACCATTAATATTTATTAAAAAATTTGAGTCACATATATCATAATACAAAAATTTTATAAATAACATGTGGAGAATAAAAAAATGGGTTACATATCTAAATCATGGTGATTTAGAATGTTTTAAAAAACACTATCCTTTTATAATTATTATCCCATAGATAATAATGAAGTGTATCATGTATTTTATTTATAGAATAAAATATGTCACATTAAAATCATTATTAATACCCATGGAGATGAAATAGGTTTGCATATTCAGAAAATAAAAAACCATAATTTCCTGAGAAAAGTAGAGAGATTTTGAGATGAAAATTCTACAGCATAACGCGTATGAAACAAGGTTTTAGAAAACCTAAAAGAGAGAGGGGAAAACGGTCCCCATTCATTAAATAACTCTTAATACAGTATAGGGATTTAATAAAATGAAAATAAGAACATATTATGGATGTTTAAAATACATACCATATAGAAGGAGAACTTAAATGGAAAATAGAAGTTGATATTTCCCATACAATGAAGTGTAACTCCTAAAATATGAATATTGGGATGTTAGGGGATTGAGGACACACTGTAATGACTCCTTGAGAGGTAATAATATCATATATTAGTGTCGGATAAGTTTTTAATGAATTTAACTGAATAAATTGGATGGTATTTATAGAAAAAGTGTGGGTTTTTTTATTAATTTCCCTAGACACCACTATAGTGGTATTTACAAATCCATGGGCTTCACCCTAGTATTTTCCCATGTTATTAGAAACATGGGAAACCTGTTATAATATTTTAATCCTCAAGAATTAAAAAAATATATATTACTTATTAAATCATTATTATTTCCTTAAACATACTGAAAACTCAAAATTGTATTATTACCATTCAGTAAAAAACCAAATATTTTAGAAAATACTCATAAATTAACCCAAACCATATTTTTATGTGATTATTTCAAAAAATGATGTTTTTTTATCATAATAACTCTATATGTGTGTTAAGGTATAATTTTTAACATAAAAACCCATATATATTAAAAATAAAAGCAGACAAAAAATGCATAGTGATCTTTCAGAAAATTGAAACAATAAAACTATGTTATCATTTAAATTTAAATAAGATCTTTTTATTAATACTATTTAATTAAAATGATCGTTATTAATAATACATTTTAATATCATAATAATTATATCTTTTCTAAAAAGTACAATTGATGTTTATAAAATCAATTTATCAAATTCATCATATTTTTTAGAAATACTAAACTAAAAATGGAAATGATGGAACACACATTTTATTTAAACAATGAAATTTCACATTATTTGACTACTTATTTAACACACAACCCCTTATAACACCCACATATGACATAAGGGTAATGTGTGTGATGGTGAGAGTCTCTTGGGGCATCATTGATAGCAAAACCCGAGTGGTAATCTCCACTAACATGAACTTCTCAAATATGATATTTTGTTCAATCTTAACATGTTGAAGCACAAATTGGTATTGGTCAAGAATAAAGCCTAGTTATTATACCTCCTTCCAAATCTCCATAAAATGGGATTCATAATGAATGAATCTATTGGATGAGGCCACCAACTCTTCATTCTACATTAATAAACCGTTATCATTTCTATTTAAAATAATTATTATAATGTTAAAATTATATTTTCAGAGTATTGTTTTCAACAATCCTATTGACCAACTATCATAATTGAATAATGGTTATAAAATGGTCAAAAAACAATGGTCACATTTCAACTATACTCACTTTATTAGTAAATGGACATAGTTTTGTGTGTGTACAAAATAATTTAACACACATTTTCATGAGACAATAATTATTCCAAAAGTTCAGGTTTTTACATTCTTCCCCCGCTAGGAAATTTAGTGCCTGAAATTTCAACACATTCCCTTGGTTGAGAAAACATGTGGGCAATTTTTCCTTATTATCTCCTCTAGTTCCCAGACATCTTCTTCATATTTAAGGTTACTCAATAACACATTAACCAGGTGGGTAGTATTTTTGTGTAGAACATTATCTATATGGTTCAAGATCTCAACTAGATACTCCTCATAGGAGAGGTCATGTTTTAGTTGTACCACATTAGGATTCAATTAATGTGAAGGGTTAGGTATGTACTTCCTCAAGATAGATATGTGGAAAACATCATGATATTCAGTTAGGTTTTGTGGATGTAAAAGATGATATGAAACTACTCCAATGAAATAAAGGATTTCAGAGGGACAATGTATCTTGGGATGTGATTCCTTTTCATCTCAAACAACATGACACTCTTACAAGGATAAATTTGAAGGAATACTCTTTATCGAACATCAAACTCCAAGTCACTTTGTCAGTTGTAAACATAACTCTTCTACTAATTATGAGTATCCTTTATGTGTTGTTGGATGGAATGAACCTTTTATATCATATCTAGCACAAGATCAGGCCCAAGAAGCTTTATATCACCTGCTTAATCCCATCATGTATGAGTTATAAATTTCTTCCCACATAGAGCATAAAAGGATTCCATTTGAATAATCAAATGGAAGCTATTATTGTATGAGAACTCAAAAAATTTGATATGTTTATCCCATCCACTTTTATATTACTTTGATCATGTTCTGAGCATGTACTCAAGTGTATGAAGAGTTATTTTTTAGATTTTCCATCTATTTTAGGGTGATAGGACATACCAAAACTAAATTCAGTATTCATAGCATGTTGAAAACATCTACAGAATTTTGATGTGTAACATGGATCAAGATCAGAAATGATATAATGTGTCACTCCATGAAAACTTACTACTTACTTGACGTATATCACAGTGAGTTAGTCAAGAGATAAATCTTCTCGAATAGAGTTAAAATGGGATGTTCTGGTGAGACGGTCCAGTATAACCCACATCACATTACTCTATTTCGAAAATTTTGGGACACAAGTGACAAAATCCATAGTGATGTTATCCCACATTAATTGTTGTATGGGAATTGGTTGTAATACACATTTTGGATATTTTTTCTCTAGCATCACTTGTTGACACACCAGGAACCGTATAGTGTACTATGAAAAATCCCATTTCATGTTATCCCACCAACAAATATTATGATGGTCCCTATAAATTTTAGTGGTTCTAGGATATACAGAGAATGTAGATCTATAGGATTCATCTATTAGATCCTTATTTATTTCTAGAATAGGTAGAAAACAAATCCTTGTATGATATTTCAGTACAGCTTCTTGATCAATATTGAACTCAAGAAGCTTCCAATTCTTCACAACCTCTATCTTTTTCTGTAACAAATGATCTTCTTTTTGATAATTCCAAATCATATCTTGTAATGATAGTTGAGAAATCATTTTGGTTATGGTTTTTGATATCTCTTAACTTATAATTATCAATTCCAATTTTATTAGGTATTTAATCAAAGGATATCCTTGAATCCCTGTCATTGCTAAAATAATACAGTCTTTCTTAATTAATGCAACTGTGAATCTATTTTCATTTTCACATTGATAATGAATTGAAAAATCATTTTCTTTAAGAAGTTACAACCATATAATTTTTCTAATGTTCAATTTATTTTACATGAAAATATACTCTGATAATATGTGTATATATCACATTTCTCTCAAAAAGGATAGTGTATCTATATCTTCAGTGAAAAAACATCTGTATCATGCTCCAGGACATTCGTAGGATAATTATATTCATGATGCTTCAACTATTGACATGCATAATCAATCAACTCATTTTTTATGCAGATTCACCAAATCCCATTTAAAACATCATCCCTAAAAACTATGAATCCTTCTTTGATAGAGAGTAGTTTTAACATGGGTTCAATAAAAACTTTCTTCTTCAGATCTTGGAAACATTTTTGACACTCCTTTGTTCAGATGAACTTGTCCCTTTTCGAGTTAACATGGTTAGTGAATTATAAATTCATTATGATTTTTCAAAAATATCCTATAATATCATGTTAAACTAAGGAAACTACAAATCTCAGTTACCATTGTCAGATGAGTCCACTCATCCGTAACCTTTGTCTTCACAGGGTCAACAAAGATTCCTTAATAGGTTATAATGTTCCCTAAGAATGAATCTTTTTGTAACTAAAAAACATATTTTTTGATCATTACTAATAGCCACTCCTTCATCAATGTTTTCAATATAATCCTTAGATGATCCTCATGTTCCTTGTGTCTTTGTTAATATATCTGAATTTCATCAATAAAAGCTTGCACAAGGGTATCAAGGTTGTATGTAAATAAAATATTCATGAAATCCATAAAAATTTGATGATAATTAGTAAAGATGAATTGAATAACCACAAAATCATAATTCCCATATCTTGATCAGAAGGGGGTCTTTGGAGTATCTTTTTTCTTCACCCTCAATTAATGATATATATATCAAATTTCAATCTTCTATAGGAATTGAGCTTGATGAAGTTGGTCCAATAAATCATCAATTCTTAGAAGAGGGTACTTATTATTCACTGTGACCTAGTTAAGTTCTCTATAAGAACTGCATAACCACATTGATCCATCATTCTTATTCCGAAATAAAATAGGTTCTCCCCATGGAGAAACACTTGTTAGAACAATCCCCTTCTCCAAAATATCTTGCAATTTCTTGTTTAATTCATCTGTCTCCACATTTTCTATTCTATATGGGGTCTTTCAAATTGGCTCTGATCTAGGTATATGTTCAATGTTGTACTCTACCTATCCTTCTAGGGAGGATCCAGGTAACTATTTAGGAAATACATAAATGTATTCTTAAATGGAGGGGACATTCTATATTTTTATACTATCATTTCCTTGTTTATCTTCACTGATAATATCAATTAAGAAGGAAACAGGTGGAGATTCTTGACAATGATCTGGTTGAGATATATCTTTATTGAATATAATTTTAGGTTTTACATTTAAGACTACAAGGATTTAATTTCTTCTATATTAGATACTGGAATTATATATTAACATTCAGTCCATCCCTAGTGTAATGTTTAATTCTAACATGGGAAGGAATATTATATTCTTGATACAATTGAGATAACCAAAGACAATACTAGAGTTTCTATACACTAACAATTCTTTTATAATCCCTCATGGAGTCTTTACTAGTATATATTATTCCAGAAGCTTAGGGATATATTATATATTCTTAGAAATCTTGGATGAATTTATGTAATGTTTAGAGCAATAATAAAATAAATAAAATTCTAGATTTGATAGAACAATGAGAGTACCTACCTCAACAGCATTTAGAGATTCAACATCAGCTAATATGAAAGAAAAATCATGACCTTTCCCCCTTTTCTTATGCTGAGGTTCATGGTGATTCCCCTCTATTAAAATTTTATTTGGAAGGTGATTGTAAATGTGACAAATCATTCCACACATGAAGCATTAGACTTTAGGTAGTGCCGCCACCATATTAAATTTTTTTGTTTGTGTTGATAAGTTGAGGATTCAACTCACTATGATAGTTACGAGAAATATGTTCTTATATTATACAAATGTAGAATTTCCAACTCCCAAGCAATTAGTTACCTTAATGCTTCTTCTCACAATTATTTCATGCAAAAACTTGTACTTGATTTCCTCCCCACCATTGATCAATGATACTCCCTATAATTCACTCTTATAGTATCTTATTTTTATTTGATTTTTGAGACCACTACATCAAACCAAACCCTTGTTTGACATTAATAGCACTTTGTACTATCTCCTCATATCTATCATAGTCTCAGTTGGAAATATTATTCCCTAGATGAGGTCTTAGTCCCCTAAAAAATATGTCAACCTTCCCATTAGGATCCATGAAAAAGATAGATGTGTAATGGGAAAGTCTTTTTATGTTCACATCATAGTTTTCCAAGTATTCATTTTCCTTCTACTTCAGCTCAAGGAATTCTTTCTCCATTTTTGTTTGCATTGAATGGGGGAAATATATCATGAATATGGTTCCATTGAACACATCCCACTCAATATATTTAATCTCCCCACTGGGATTTTTATTTTCAACCAGTGTCCACCATTGATCAACATCTCCCTCTAAGTGGTACATAGTGATGGTGACTTTCTCTTGTTCTGTAAAATAAAGTACAAGATTTGTATTTTCAATAGATCTTATCCACTTTTCAGTAAATAATGGGTCGGTAGATCCATTAAAAGAAGGTGTTCATTGATATATAAAAGACTCAATGTGAATTTATTCCCTTCAATGTGAATCCCATATATCAGTTTGATTCAAGTCATTTCCTCTAACTAGATTCTATTGATTCATCATTCTCATGATGTTTTCCATTCTAGATTCCATTAGGATCCCATTGGCACCTATTCTATTATGCTCACAATTTACGCAGGTTCTCCTATTTGATGCTATTTTCTAAAAGAAGAAAACCTCATTAGGAAACATGTTTAATTTAAAAATATTATAATTATATACATATTTCATGTCTTCAAATATCATTCATAAATATTTTATTATTTATAAAAAATTACATTTTCTATAAATCTATCATTATGGTTCATAAAAATCCTGTGATTTACTAAATATATACCTTGAGAGTGCGAAAACAAGAGTGCAACAAGGCCCATTTTGATAACCAAGTTCCTATTAGAGTCCAGCTAAAATTAATTTTTTTGGGTTTTACCCATAGATACATTAGTTCAAGGTCCACATCCACTTGTTCATATCCATACATAGATTTATGTTCTTAAAAAAATAATTACTTATAGTTTCACTAAAATTACAGGACGATTTTATATATTTAAACTCCATAAGGTTATTCATAATGTTTTGAAATCCTAATTTTCAGAAATAACTAAACAGTACATTGATACAAACTATAGATTCCCACATTTTTATTATATCACTTTTCCTTTATATTTTACAAATAGAGGATCTTTTAATGTTTCGTTTTGTAAAGATAAGGTTCATAATACGCAAAAAAAGAAAAATATATACAAATTCACTTTGAAGAATTAATCATATGATCTTACTAATTTCGTTAACAACATATCATAACCTGGGGACATATATCAATGAAACGTAGGAGCATAAGGCATAGTAAGGGATATCAAGAGAGTAAGGGAAACAACTTATATACGATTATGATATCTGTTGATAAGAACTTAAGGAATATCATAAAGGAATGAGAAATGTTAAAAGATGAATATAACAATAAAGATAACATGATTCATGACATAGATATTTGTTTGAAAAATTTAATGAGTCATTATTATGTATATCACTAGGTTTTATCAATGAGGTGTCACAAAAAGTACCAAGGTTATTCACCAAGGTATCAAAAAACATGTCATCTCTATAGATTAAATTTTTTACCCAATTAATTGTAACACTATCAGGAAGAACCCTTCATATTTGAAAGATTATTTTAGACACATAGATCACAATATAATAGTTCATAAAAAACCTGTGTATAATAGAAATGAGTTTCATATCAAAATCAGGGTGTTTTCGAAAGTGCATAAAAACAAGACCATTTTTTCATTTTAAACCCACTAAAAATGAATGTGAGATTCAAGTATAATAATCCCAGTAAAAAGGTAATTTTTACATCCATGTTAATACCCCTAGAGAATAAATTGTATTTTATATTTAAAAGATAAAAAAAATAATATCTTTAAAAAAAGAGATAAATTTTGAGAAGAAAATTCTGCAGTATAACGGGTATGAGACCTGATTTTATAAAATATAAAAAAGAGATGGTACAAGAGAATAAAATTAAGTAATGAATATTAATATTTTATACTGATATAAAAAAATAGAAATAATAACATAGTATTGAAATTTTAAAGATAAACCACATAACAAAAAGAGAACTTAAAAGGAAAAAAGAAAGTGAGATTTTCCTTACCTTGAAGAGGAACTCCTAAGACCCAAATATTAGGACCTAGGGAGCTTGAGGAAACAATGTAAGAACTCATTGTGAGGAAATAAAATCATAAATTCTTAGATTATTAATTTGAAATTAAGTTAAATGAATAAATTAATGGGTATTTATTGCAAAAGATAATGAGTTTTTTATCAATTATCTTAGACACAGGGAAGTGGAATTTGAAAAACCATGGGCTTTCGAAGAGTATTTACCATCTTATTCACCACTAGGGAAACCTATTATCATATTTTAATTAAATAGAGTTGAGAAGAAATTTATATTCCTCTTTACATCATTATGTTTTGAATAAACACACTGAACACCCAAAACTATAGTATTACTATTCATTGAAAACAAAGTATTTTAGAAAATTTTAATAAATTCACCCTAACCTAATTTTTTACATGATGATTTCAAAAATAATATTTATTTTATAATAATAATACTCTATATATGTTAAATTTAACTTTTAAATATAAAAAACCTTATTTATTAAAAAAATAGAAGAAAAAAAATTTATAGTAAAATGTTTAGTGAAATTTGTGACACATAAAAAAAATAAAATTATTTTATAATTAAAATTTAAATAATAGTGTTTTAATCATTCTATTTCATTTAAATGAACATTATTAATAATACATTAGTCTATTATAATAAATATTTATTTACTGAAAATTACAATTTTTGTCCAAAAAATCAATTTCTCAAATTCATCATATTTTTAAGAAAAAGTAAACTCAAAATAGAAATGATGGAATAAAAATTTTATTTAATCAAAGGTATTTCACTTTATGTGACTAATTATTTGATATATAAAACTTTATAACACCTACATACAACCTAAATGTATGGTCTGTGATGGTGATATATTCTTAGGTGGCTTAGATAACATTATCAGTATGATAATCTCCACTAAAATGATCTTCTACCAAAAGAGATTTAATTAATGTTTTACATGTTGAATCATGGAATGAGCTTGGTCTAGTGAAAATACTTACGATTATACCGCCTTCTTAGGATATGAAAAATTGTATTCGTATTAGATGACTCTACCGGATGAGGCCATTGAATCTTCTTTCTGCATTAATTATACATTATCAATTCATTTTATAATACACATTATAACAACAAAATTATTATTCAGATTATTTTTTCAAATGGTATATTGAAAAATGATGATAATTTACCAATTTTCATATAAAAATATTTACCCAATTGTATATTTTCAATTATACTCACTTCATTAGTAAAGTGATATAATTTTTTTGTTTACAAAATAATTTAACAAACAATTTTAGGAACAAATTATCATTCAATAAGTTTGGGTTGTTACATAGGTGGGTATACGAAGAGAAACATGTTATGAATGTCTTGGTGGGTATTTTGGCATAATATTTCTTATGATTATTCTTATGCCAAAAATCTAGGATTTATGCGAATGTCATGCTCTAATGCACCATTTTCTTGATTTCATTATGATTCATATCTTAAGAACAACCAATATTTACCTCATGACTCAATATTATGTTTCATTGAAAATTAGGGTATGATCTTCAAATTTTATGCGCATGTCCTCACAACCTTTTGTTCATGTTATTATTATGTATATCCTTTTTTACACTTACTGAGAATCTAATCCCACTAATTCCTATGTTTCATTTGTCCAGGTTATAATGAAATATTTTATGAGGGGTATATTTATGAATTGTACCAAAGGGGACAATATTTAAGGGATATATTGAAGATCTTTCACCAATTTACAATATTATGTATCCATGTTTCCAAATACACTAAACTATTTTGTACCCCAAGCATGTGTTTATGTAATTTAATAAATATTAAAAAAAATATGTAATATCCATGTGAAAAATGAATGATTCATTATAGGTATAACATAAGATATTATAGTGCATATAGGTAGAAATAACTGATGATATAAAAAGAAATGTTATGGGATATAAATGTCTCTACTGTAGTGTTATCAATTAAAAATTTTTTATAAAATATTTATGGGATTGAGATCTAAGGTACTATGCCAAATCCCACGACTTTTGAGAATACAGATAATTATATTTGAAGAAAAATCTATTGTCTAAATTTTTTATATTTCATGATATATATATGAATTATTCATTAATTTACATATTTTTAAATTTAAATATAAATGAATATGAATTTTTTAATATTTTGTATATTTTTTTCATTAATAAAATTTTATAATTCTTTAAGAATTTCATTTCTTGCATTTAAGGATTTTCATGCATAAAATATCATATAATTTAATTTTGTTCATAAAAATCAATGATTTTCATTATTATAAATTTGAAATAAAGATTTATTATAATTTTACAAACATATTAAAGTTAATATAACTTTTGAAATTTTTAATCACTCTGAGTATTGATCAATGGATAGTGGGAATTTTAGTCCAAATTCTCACTAATATGGGTCCTTAGGCTATATTTGGAAAAGGGGGGTTGGTAACTTGTCACACCATATGTTATCTTGAGTATGATTTATTGATTCTTAGGATTTTAATACATTTAATTAATGGAATTTCATGCACTATTTTCATGTGATGGTATCGTAAGCCCTATAATTTATATTCCTGAAATTTGGCACTCTATGGTGGTATTTTATCTTTATATTAGTCATCCAGTGGTGGGTTTTTTTTTTCTCTCTTTATCATGGATTATTTCTTTAGTCTAATACTCTAATGATAGTGTAATCCTCCATTTGATGTATCTTTATCATCATATACTCAAACCAGTAATAGATTCTTCCGCTTATTGGTGCTCTTCGATTAATGTTTTCTCTATCATATTAGTTTTTGGTACTACGTTTCCTCAAACAGTATCCTAAGTGTGACATTTTTCATTTCTTGGTATTATTTTAGTGGGGTTATTTTCACTAGTAGATAATTTCTTTTATATATTTTTTTTCTCATGATAATCATCTTCTTCCCACCTTGTGGAAGATATCCACTCTAAGAAAGGAAGAAATTTAGTTTTTACCCTTGTATATTTTATTTTTTTAGGTTTCTAGTATGCATTAAAACCCATGTTTGAATGTTTCCATATTTCTATATCATCACTTTATCATTATAATTAAAAAAGTCCCTTAAAATAAAAATCATTAGATTAATCAATAAAATTGATGAAAGTATGAATATATATAAGGGTTTCATGATATGAAATTTGTATGTGTTTCATTTATAAAATATTGATTTCTTTAAAATCCCTAAAAATATCAAGGTGGTATATTCCTTTTAATGTGGAAACTTATTAAGACCTTGATCATCCAAATAGGCAAGTCATGCTTAGATAGGTCCCCATGTATTTCCATTTATAATGAAAATGTATTAATAATGATAGTTAAAGATATGAGTTTTATTGATCTAATCCATTATAACTATCTTTTACATTTGATATACACTTATTTGAGTGACCTTATCCATTAGGTTCTATATGGAATGGATTTTTTGAAAATTCATTAAACAAAATTGGGAAATATTTTTTCCTCAAAACTATTTAATAGTTCAGTTTGATATAATCGACATGAATATCTACATAATAGTAAAATTTAAGAGATTTTTTGTGGTTCAAAGGTCAAAACATGATACTATGAGAGGGGTTGAATTATATTATTAATGTTTTCTTCTAATATTGATCATATTTCTTTGCAATAGAATATATTTGTTGAAACATATATGAAATATCATTATGATTCTCAAAAAAATAAAAATTTAAATCAAAGAATAGATTTCAATAATATTTACATTGTTTACCCAAATGGGATACATCCAATAATAGTACACATTATAGGATTCAGGTGTATCAAATATTTATGGAAGAGGAATCTATGACAAGCCTCACTGGCTTTAATATTATGGACATAATCATTGCTTACTAAGGAGTAAATCTTCCTTACGTTCCTTATGAACTATGCTCATAAGAACTTCCCAAAATTGGAACATAAGTTAGTTTAATATTAGTGAAAAAATCAATAATATATAGGGATACAATAAGGATATTTTATTTTTAGTATAAAGGCCTTTTGATATTCATGTTCATTGTTCTTTATAATTAAAAATGTTTAAAGAAAATTCAACTCATTGATTCTTTTTTTTACTACCAAATTTATTAATTATGATCTCTCCTTAAAATTATTTTTTGAATGTAAAATATATTCGATTTTTTTAAAATAGATAATAAATTATTTCACAAAATCAATATAGATTCTTCCAATAAAACTCTCTTATTCATATTTCAAATAAAAAACCAATTCTTACATTCATTCTTTTGTAACTCTCGTCAAATATATTTTAATTTGTATTAGTTTTAATCATTTCAATATCCTAAGAAACTGATTAAGGATCACTAAATATAAGATAATCATTTATGGTGGTTTTTAATTAAATGGAGGTTTTAACCACAACATATTGTTTCTTGGAGGTTTTCTAAATGGTAACCTCTTACCAATTTATATATTAATTCACATATTTGTTTAATTCTTGGTGTTTATATAAAACTAATATGAAAAGGTATTTTGTGGTTTTTCTTAAAAAATCACGAAACTTAAAGATTTTGTTTGTGAATTAATAATTTCATAAATAATTAACAATGGTTTAAACTTCCATTATAATTTTAATAAAAATTTAGAAAAACTAGAATTATTTTTTCCTAATTTATTATATTTTAAAAGCATCATGAAATAACACTTTGTATATTTTTAATTAATGAAATTTAACTTTTAATATACTATTGTTGATAAAAAAATATTAAATTAAATTATATTTTTTTAAATTAGTGATGGTTTAACCCACATCTAATTACTGAAATGGAATAAAAACATTCGATAGCTAGATATCATACTACCCACATTATAAAATATAAAAATTTAGAATGTTTTACAATTTATAGCTTTTAGTCATAAATAGAAAATAATTAAAATAAAAAAAACTATTTATAAACATTATATCATAAGTTTTTTTAACATATATAAATAATTGTTTTTAATTTCAATGTTGTAGATGAAGCATATATGTTTTTTTCACAACCACACCACATGTAAAGGGAGACAACCATCGACTCTACTACTCTAGGTCAACATGGTTTTCCCTTCATGATGAATGCTCCCACATTTCTTATTAAATACTAGCCTCTATTTCATATATGAAATATATTTTAGAATAAAAATTAGTTTCATTTTGAAAATTTGTATACAAAATATATTTTTAAATAATTATCATAATAATATATCCCAAGTTGAATATGTTTAACATATCAAATAATAATGGAGTATGGGTTATCATGGAATTATTTTTTGGTAGAATAATCCCCATTATGACCTCAAATATACTATCCAATTCACTCCTCACCATTATAATGTGTTCAACATATAGAGTTTTCATTCATGACTATTACACATAATTTTTTTCTCCAGTAAATTTTTTTTTCAGTTATATATCTTGAAATGTAACATTAATGAAACCTATATAAGGAGAAAATTCAATGAAGTGAGATAATAATGCCATAGTGTCAGGTGATGTGGATACTCTATAACCCATCATTCACACATGACTGACATTCCCCTTTCCGAAAACATTGGAAAAAACCTCACCTTATGTGACTATTTATAATAGTGATGGATTTTCAACTAAGGATTCATTAATTTGAAGATATAAATGGAAATAGAAAAATATTTATTTAAAGTAAAATTTTAATTTATATTTTTTACCCCAATAATTTTAGTAGGATTATTTATGAAATATCCATTTTCATTCTTATGGACATCATTCCACATATAGGCTCGACAAACCTCATGACTGACCTCTTTTGTCAATATGATCAATGAAAAAAATTAACAACTATAATATTTTAATTACTTATTATAAAAAATATATTTAATAATAGTTAAAAATATTACCTCTCATGATCTTCCCCCAGAAGATCCCTATAGTAGTATTTGCATGTAATGTATTTTTTCTTTCCATTTGATGGGTTTTTGAAAGAATGTTCATAAAAGTAAAGTATATATTAATAAAAATTGTATTATTTTTAGTAAAATTAATATAAATGTACATAGAAATTATCAAAGTCCTTATGGGAATCACAATTATGAATATCCATAAAAACATCCACCAATCCTTAATGAATCCCCCTCAGATACTTTTTTATATATTTAACAAAGACTAAAAAAGGTGTCGTTAAACTCTCATCACGTCCTACACTTGATGTTCTTCCATTTAAAAAATATTTCCAATGTATATTGATGCATAAATAAAATCATGTGCATATAAAAAGAAGAAATATACAAATAAGATGTGAAAAAACTATATTATTACATTATATATAAATTTTGCTAAAATAAACTATAAATATTTATTTTGACATACGATACATTTTATATTAAATATATAATTCTTCCCATAAATAGAAATATGCCTCTAATCATGATATATGATGACAAGTGACATTTTATAACAAGGAAAATACCCTGATATGTAAATTTATAAACCTCTGGTTCCATCTATATAAATTCCACTCTTGTAAAATGGTACAACTAATTTTACATTTTCCAACACCAAACATATGATGTAATCATGTTCATTTCTCTCTTATTATTCGTTGTATTTGTTTAATAAAAATATTCACTAATTATTATATATATTAAAAAATTATTGTTTCAAATTAACTAGTATATAGAAGTAATACACACCCTTCTATACCTTATTCATATAAGAGTAATACCATATGATAAGAAGATTCATGTTTATTAGCTAGATAATTCAACCCCTCAATGTACGTATTGTATATACCCCTAAAGCATAAGGGGGTATATTAGATGTTGGGAGTGTACTTGCTGAATATAGGGTCATATGATATGAAATCACTAAAGTAAAATGGGTTATACCCAAAGTAGGTAATGTACATGATAATTTAAGGAGTATATAATATTATATATATGACTACAAGTTATGTAAAAACCCAACATTTCTCAAAGGTACGATTCATTTTTTTAAGATAGAATCATCTTTTATATTAGCATGCATGCCGTGAGCCAAAAAAATTCGTTAGGAGTGTCTATGCCTTGTTCATAGGATAAGGTCCTAAGAAATGGACAAGAATAATATGCTCGCTGATTAGTGATAACCATGAAACTCAACTATGCGTGTAACTTGTTGCATAGGATAGGCATCACAATTTGTATAATGTCATTTCAGAAGAGGTGCATGCCCATGTAATGTTTCATAATTTTATCATAGAGGGATTTCACACTGTAAGAAATATTGTTCTCCTATCTTGTGTGAATGGTTTCCATGGGAAGAGCAGGGTGCACAGTTTGGACAACAGTGCAGAAAAACCGTATTCCCCGATGTTAAAGGGTGTTTTTTGGATTTTACCCTTAATTAATTGAAACCTTATCCCTATTTGGTCATTCCAATTTTTAATAGATATGGTGCATGGTTCTTCTCCCATTGATCTATACCATGGAATATCTTAGGGATTTTCATAGCACCTCAATTTGGACATTGTTTTGAACTTCAATGATCACGTTGGATCTGGATCAGTAATCTCTTGAATCCTTTTTCTTTCATTCATCTGTTTATCTTTTTACCAATATCAACATTTTGGTGCAATCTCATTTTCCTTATTTCATTGGTGTTGGACTGTTCTTTGATTTTCTTCCATTCTTATTTGAATAAAAGGCCGATACCAAACAAATATTAATCTATAGGCCCAATTTACATTTTCTAGAAATATTTTCCAAAATATTAGGTGTTTTCAAAGTTTTTTTATGTAGTACCAAATATTGGAATTTTTTATGAAATGATTTAAATTTTTTTCTTTCATTGTTAACTAATTAAACTATGCTGATTTACTCTTATAAATCCCTATTAATTTATTTGAGTATGTCCGACTTGTAATTTCCACACCCTTGGGTGTGAAAATTGTAAATACATCATTAGTTTAAATTTATATATGACCAAACACCATCTAAGTGTTCATCTTGACAAGTAAAATTGAGTTTCCACTTTTATATTAATGTTTAAATTTCCAAATCACCTTCTAATTGTTTTTATTATATCCTATTTTGAATTTCCTTGATTTGATAATTAAATGGTCTTCTATTATTTGAATGAATATGAGAGTAAAGGATGCAATACTTTTTGTATATTTATATACCTATTTATATGCATTTTGGTACCCTTGGTAGTAATGGGATTGATTATTATAATGTATAATAGGTAATTAATACATATAATTATTACTATTACACCATAAAGATTTTTCGTTGGACCATGCATAAGGGAATTGTTGAGCACATTGTTTTCAGACCCCCTTACTTCAAGTGTTGGGCGTGATGTCTCATGCTGTTGTACTTTTATCTGGATGATTGGAACAATGGTCCATGTTCCATTTCATCAGGTTTAGGGAATGATGAGTCAGCCTATCATATCAAGTGATTGGAATGATGTTTCACATTCAAACGAGATTATGGGATAGTACTCCTACTGGATTCATTGGATCATTAGTCTAGTTATGGGCACCTATGTTACACCCTGAGTTAATCTAGTTCCAGGTATCCATGTATATGGATCTAAAAATACTCAAATATAGTGTGCATATACGTGTAAAATATATAAATATATATATGATTACTAAATATATGGTTACTGATCAGAATCATACACTGGATTATCCCGAAGTAGGTAGATCCAAACATATGTCCTATAAGAACCTGAGGGGGTTGTTATTTATTATTCAAAATTGTTTTTTATTCATTATAGCTACAAACCATAACTCTAAATACATTTTCTCAATTATTCTAGAAAAAATTGGTTGTGGAAAATTGATTTTATCTCACACCCTACTCAAGGCACGTTTGGTAGCTGAGTAGAATTCATGTCTATAGGTATAGATAGGGGCAAGCACTCTACTAAAAATACATGATCTGATATACTTATAGCATAATGAATTAAAGGAGAGGACCAAATATTTGACCCTGATTCTAGTGGAGTAGCCTTTTTGTATTTTTGTATTTTTGTATAGCATGATTTATATGCATGTCCCTTGTTCCCCTTTGGTATATCTAGATGACATGACATCACTAAATAAGACTAAGACAATGGGATTTTGACTACTATTATTATTTCCATATATTATATTATGTTTCTTCAATTGTCTATTCATTTATCTTATAATTTGATATACTTAGTTATTAGGGTATAGTCTCCCCAATATACCTCCTCATACCCTTGCTACTTGTCTGTAGCCTCTAGCATATGAGGAGGTGATCTTGAGGCCATGTGACCCATCTTCTCTCAGTTTAGTTTAAGTGTATCCTAGGTCAGGATATTACAAAGTAATATATGTGTTTTGTTTAAAATATCTCATGGTTTTGTAATTAGATTGGAGACTGGGATTTTATCAAATTCGGTATTGATCCTATGCCTTGGAGTAACTAAACCATGTATAGGGGAACCCCAAATTTTCTAGGTTGGGTTGTTGTTATAATTGGATTACACCTATTATTATTTATAATATTTCACCATTTAGGGACATGAATAATTTTTGATATATTATTATGGATGATTTCATTGGAACAAACTTCGTTCCTTAGTCTATAATGATAAGGATTTAGCATCTCATGCGTCGTTATAATAAAATTAAGACAATATTTATGGAATTTTTTCATTCCATGTATATTTTTGTGTGTGTATTTTTCTACATCATATAGTTAGGGCATTGATTATTATATGTGGAAATTTTCTTACACTTGGTACGAGGAAATTATAATTTGATTAATTAATGTGGCTACATAAATTTTGATGATGTTTCCCCACATAGATTGGTGATAAAACCATAAATATCCAACTATACCATGTTTTGGGTTCTGGACATACTAGTTCTGGACTATGGTGTATATATATATAAATAAATAAATTTTTTTTAAAGACTGTAAACAAATATTAATTTCAATATTAACAAGTTATTTGGTTACTACTAAATGTGATTCCAATTGTAAAGTGAACAATGTTTTCCTCAATACCCTGCAATTGACACTCTATATACCAGAATGTATAATAGTTGATCTGATACCTAGACACACACCAAACCTTAGTAGTGGGTAGTTGAGACTTTCTCTTATGTTATTATTCTATAATATGGTCATTATTTATTATATAGAAAATGATTTCGGAGTAATCGGAGAAGTGTGACCTTTTTATAAATGGCTACATACATATCCATTTATCTATATATAATCCCTTCAGCTTTTTACTAATCTTTCGAGGCTCGCATTTGACATTGTAGAAATATGTCACTAATATTTTTATGAGTTGTACACCAGGAAGTTGGTGGTGACCATGCAATGGAGGCAATTCACCTAGAGACACTAGTTACACCTCTTATGGTCATACCTATAAAACCACATGTTATTCCTAATATGGGAACTGATCCCTAGTTTTGAGAAGGATTTTCCATATGATGTAATCTGTGGAAGGTATTTCTCAATCTACCTGGACTATGGAAGTGTTAAATCAGATGTTTCAAAATTAGTGTCCTCCCAATATCACATGGTATGGAGGACCTCATGCTACAGAGTCATTTCTAGAGTCTATTCTATCTATTTTTGGGCATATATATATGACACTATAGTGGAGGGTCAAGTTCCCTACCTATATGATATAAAATACATCGATGAAATGGTGGTATTTCATTATCTAGGAAGGCATACATCAAGAGATGATTCAGAGATATTTTCAGATGATCTTTTAAAATTAATTATTTTCATAGACATTGAGGGATAATTTTGATAGATAGTTCATAAACATACATCACAGAGCCATTTCTATCATTGAGTATTATACTTATTTCACATAGATGTAATGATTTACAGTTTCTGTAGAAGGTGATGATATTATAACTATTGGGAGATTTAAGGATGGGATGGTATATGATGTCCAATCACAAGTCAATATCTTTTAGATGATGAATATTTATGAGGTAGTGAATAATTGCCTCATCACTAAGAGAAATTTGAGGGAAACTGATGGTGGGAACTAGGGCAGTTCAACATAATGGCCTGGGAACATTTATTCTAGTGGATTAATGTCCTGATTTGAGGTTTCTCATGGAGGTAGAATCAGTAAGACAATTCTTATTAACAATTTCCTCATATGTCACAAGAGTTGTAAACTTATACATATGAAACCCCAATGTATATGAGTTCTAGTTAAATGCAGATAATGTGGTAGGATGGGACAAATCTAGTGATTATTTAAGAATTTTTTATTCTTTCATAGGGAGATGTGATCTACACCTACCCCATGTTTCAGATAGGGGACTATAGTATCTATTTAGTGAGGCAGTTGGACTACCATTGACCGCTCAGGCCGAGGTGGTGGTTGAGGATGAGGCAGACAGACTCAAGAATTTTAGCACCAAATGAGCCGGACTTCTCAGGGTAGTCAGGTTGTGAATAAGGGTCATTGTATATTCAATATACACGAAACAAAACATATATAGGAGGAGAAGAGAACCATACATTATACTATTACAGGTAGTATTATAGTTTCCTCAACATTAGTGTCTACTTTTTTTGACACAAATGTGTCACACTCTATTATATTTGAGGAAATTTTGGAGTTTCTGGGCCTCAAAAGAGAGTTTTTATGTGGTATTATGACACACAATACCCTATTGAGTATTAGATCTGATAATGTTCACTGATGTAAGTATTTTTTCCTTGATATTGGTTGATATATTTTCATATAGAATCTGTTCGTCCCCAATATAACATGGTTTGATTAATTTACCATGGCGAACTGGTTAGTTCCCTATCAAGACCATATTGAATTTTATCATTGGTGGGTGTCATTTTCATCACCATAGAAAAGTATACATATCCAAAAGAGATAATGGGATGTTTATGTGCCTTGATATGGACCTGAGCATTAGGGGATGAGAAGAGTGACAATCCAAATTGGGAGTCTATTTTTGGATCATCAGGGGTTACGACCTAGTATTTTCCTCCTATAGTGGATAGTTTCTTGGATGTATTCCATAAATATTTTTCTAGGATACCACCTATGAGAGAGGTAGACTTCAACACTGAGTTAGTTTTAGGAGAAGCACCACTATCCATTCCTCCATACAGGATGAGACCTATAGAGCTTCTGGAGCTCATGAAATAGATGTAAGATGCAGAGGATAAAAATTTTATATTCCCTAGAACTTGTCCATGGTGTTATCCAGTACTTTTTTTAATGAATTAGGACATTACCGTCAAGATTTTTTGGGATTACTAATAGTTGAACCAGCATATGAAAATGAATTGTCTTTCAATGCTTCTAATAGATGGCATCTTCGATTAGATTAGAGGATCTACGATTTCTTAAAAAATTTCTTTTCGGTTTGGATATCATCAGTTTAATTAAAGGTCCCCATACATACGTTGTATATCTTTCTGGAATAGGTATGGTCTTTAATAGTAACAATTAAGGTTGTTCGGTCTCATGAACATGCCACTTGGTTTCATGTCTTTGATGAATTATGTTTCTGAACCGTTCTTGGATTCAAACATGGTAGTATTTATGGATGACATATTTATGTATTTTCGTTATTGACATGGCATTTCCCAACATTTTGAGACCCCTTTGAATACAATTAATGAGTACCATATTAATTATATACTTAGAAAATATAACTTTTGGATCGAAAACGTTCAATTCTAGGGTTATATCATCTCACATTCAAGAGTATCAGTATACCTAGATATGGAAAGAGTAGTACACTCTTAGGATAAGACCGAGAACATTATTGGAATATGGGGTTTCTTGAGGATTTCTGGGTATTAAAGATGATTTATCTAGGAATTATCATGCCAAGTAGTTTCTCTTATGGGATTTACTAAGAAGGATTTGAAATTATAATGGTCTAAATCTTATAAAGCATCCATTCAGGTGTTGAAGGGAATGCGAACTTTAGTGATGATCCTGATTCTTCTGGATGTATGAAAGAGCTATAATTTTTACTATTAAAAAAAATTATTGATCATTGAGGAGATCTAATTCAAGGCTATTAATTAATATCATATGAGTATTATCTTTTTAGGCCTCATATGTGTAACTACGTGTTGCATGTCTAAGAGCTTGCTGATGTTTTCCATTATTGATGTCATTAGAGGAATTATGTACCTAGGGAGGAATTTTTGTAATTAACTGATTAAAAAAGAATCATGTATATCTTTACACAATATGATATAAATCACAGGTAACACTAATTGGTTCTGTACCTACAATCATTTTGTTTCGAGATTTCCTATATGATTGGAAAAGGAAATGTTGTATTAAATGCTCTGGGATGAATGAATTAGACCCAGGTAGTTTAGGAGGCCAGTGGTGAGTGAACAATTATGACCCAATTTTCAAAGATGCATGTTGAGGTTCCATAGGGTCATAAGAATATTATGCTCTCATCTTTAGCATTAACCTATACAATTCTGAAATAGGTACGAATGTGGAAAATCAAAGGTCTTCAGGGATTAGCCATAAGGTAATGTATCATAGCTGATGATTCATCTTCAGGTTGTAATATTGATTGGGATAAGACAATAAACTAGCATGAACATGTTTGGGTCCCAATATACATCAGATATGATTTGATGTAGGAAAATCATGCCTGAGTCTGGGAGGTATATCCTTGAGTTACCAGGACGTATCAAAACTTGCGAGACCAGTATTGGTGGACTTTTATGAAATGGGAGATTATCCACATTATCACTCAGTATTTCACCTATAAGCAGTTGAATATGGAACATCAGAAACTGGCAGGACTTGTATTGTTTTTGTCCATTCTCAAGTGGAAATAGGATGATGTATCTATGGAATTCATGACAGGTTTACATATATTTACTCATGGAAATGATAGAGTTTTCATAGTGATTGATCGTTTGATGAATATCACACATCTATTACCTATTTGAGAGACTTTCTTGATGAATGATTTAGGAAGAAGATACATCAAAGAGTCAGTACATCTTCATGTACCACAATGATATATCATGTCAGATAGGGATGATCAATTCATGTCTTGGTTCTAGAAGGGGTTACAGAAGTCCTTTGATACAGAAGTCCTTCTACGCGCAACCTATTACCTACAAACCAAAAAAATTGAAAATGTGATTTTTGATTTAGCATGAATGATCCATGCACATGTCCATATTTTTTGAGATTCATGGGTTATATATATACCTAGTTAATCTCACTAAAATAACTATTTTTCATGATACCATTCAGATAGATCCTTATGAAGCCTTATATGGTAGGACATGATGATCACCTCTGTGATGGATATAGGAAAGGGAGGTAGCATTTCATGGACCAAATATCATCCATGAGACTTTAGATAAGGTCTAGTTGATTAGGAAGCACATGTTGAAATCTGAGTCTATTATGAAGTCATATTCCAAATTTCATCAATGACATCCGGAGTTTGAAGTCAGGGTCCATGTTTTGTTGTGAGTTTCTCCAAGGTTTGTGCATCGATGAATTCAAAGGCAGGTTAAGCTTTCACCTCACTTCGGTGGACCATTTCAGGTTTTGTAATGAATCGAACTAGTGTCTTATAAGATAGAACATCCTTAGATATACCAGTCTATGCATGAAGTCTTTAACATATCTCATCTCTTCTTATATTATTATAACTCGTCACATATTTTCTAAACTTATGATTTTTAATTATAGATGGACACTTCTTTTGAGGATTACCCCTTGTGTATCACAGATCAGAGTGTGATTAAACTCTAATTAAAGAAATTCTACTTAGTATGGGTTCTATTATATCATAGATGAGTACTGGATAGTACCCGGGAGTGGGAAGTTTTCATATGATCCTAGTGGTCAATGATTTTCTCATAAGATCCTTCTTTATCATATGAATACCAACTCAAAGATGACTTACTTTAAGGGGAGAATGTTGTAATGATTCATCTTTTTTATAGGTAAGACCCATTTTTTCAGTTTAAATCCTTAATTTTATCTTGGAAAGTGTTCCCTATGGCCTATGTAAGGTTTCAAGAGAGTTGGACGATATTTTTGGAGCCTGAAGTTCTAGAAATTGGAAAAGTATAATGGTATTCATAGTTAGAGAATGGAATGTTCTGACCTCACTAATTAATGTTGCGTGGAACATTTTGAATAGGAGAGATCACACAGTTTTTCTATAATTGTGTGAGCCAAGGTGCAGACCCCGTTATATTTTTGTGTTTTTTGAAATAGGGTTTTCGCATGGCTTGTGCCTGGATAGGAAAACCATGTACCAATACAATAAGATTGGTGTCTTTGAGAAGATCTTAGAACATTATTAGTGTATAGTCTAGCCAACTATGTGGGTAAACCATATGACCTAGGGTTGGAGGGTGATTTTATTATTTTACAAATAACGAAATTAAACATTACCCCTCTTCTTTCATTCCCATTTCCAGTGGTCAGGAGGCTTTTTTCTTCACCAATTGATCTCTCTCATAACATAATAGTGATTTTGATAGAGCCTCAATACGAACTCCATTTCAAATGATGTAAGTCATGTTGGATATGAATTTATAAGATATTGAATCCACTCTCTTCCATTAATATTTTATCTTTCTATCTCTTGCACTTTTTTAGTGTGATCTCAGTTTCCATATTTTCATGGAATTTTTCTCCTCTTCCAATTTCTTACATTATTATTCGAATTAAATTTTGATACATGACTGTTAGTTTATTTAAGTTAATGGAAGATGGTTTAGAGGGGGTGAATAAATCGGATTAATAAATTTAAACCAAATAAGTGATTATGTAAATTAGTTATCAAAGTTCATTATTAAGGTTAATTAGCACTAGAAAAAGTAAATAACACAATGATGTTTTTATAGTAGTTCGGTCCAAAGTGGGCCTACTCTATTCTTAGAACACTATACATAGTGAGAGAAAAGTGTGAACTAATATGATATATTTGGGAAAACATAACACAATTAATGAATAATTTTCAATTGGAGAGATAAACACAACACTAACTTTTGAACGGGGAGTCAGAACCCTAACAACCTAGATTTAGACATTGAAAGTCCCAACCCAAATAGTCCTGACTTTAGATAAATAGTGTCACAACCATTATATCTTGAAATTATAAACCATGAATCATTGTCTGAGGTAAAATAATAACAAATAATTATTTTATGTGTAAAATCATAAAAAATAGATAGTGCATGTGAGAGATGGGAAATAGTGTTAGAGTCTCAGAAACCATTCAAGATAAGATTAAAACTGAAATCACTAGTATATGTTCTAGAGATTTGGATTATAATGTTAGGTCAATGAATATTTAGTCAAATTAGATGTAATTAGATGCTTGAGAGAATGAATAGGTAATGAAAATACTATCACATAGACTTTGGCTTATACAACAGGTTGAAAATTTTCATAATTCATTGAAAATGATAGCTCATGGTGTTGTTGTGTATTGTTATTATATTTTTAAACTACAATAGGGAATGATATATATATATATAATATATATTCAACATTTTTATCAGCTCTAATTATATTGAATACTCAAAATAAATTGAGTCAAGATATTTCATAAATATCTTCACAAAAATCACAACATCTTTGCCTATTTTTCATATAGAATAAATAATAAAAATAATTTAAAAATAATTTAAATAACTATTCTAATAATATATCTAGAATAATAATAGTGTTTAATTATTTTATAACAATAGTTTAAATCAATTAATATTTCTTTAAAATAGTTAAAAATTGGTCCTAAAAACTATTAGCACAATCCAAAAGTAAATTCAAATATTTAAATTTAAATAATCATGTATCCTATAACTTTATTGGGAAAAGAAGAAAAAATATTTTAGTAATTTTTATATTCAAATTTTTCAAAAAAAAATATATTTGATCATGATCCTTATATTTAGTGTGAATTTATCCAATAGAAAAACTGCTTAAAATAATCCAAATAAATATAAAAATATCATTGTTTAATATAAAAAACAAAGTGGAATCAGAAGAGTACAGTAAAAAAATATGGTACATGAATATAGGGTACATGAATGTTGGGTAAATGATTTTAGGGTACACGGATGTAAGTTACATGAATTTATGGTACATGAAAGCAGGGTACACGAAACACTACTACAAAACTGGCCTTTAACAGTGCTATAAATGTTCTTTAACTGTGATGAAAAAGGAACCATTTATCAGTACATTAGTTTAGCAATGACAAATGAAAATTTATTAGAACTTTTTTTGTGCTAATACAATGGAACATTATTAGTGATTCTTTGAGAACTGATAAATTAGACCATTATTAGCACATTTAAAAGTGATAATAAATTTGGCATCTGTCGAAGCTTTTAAAAGCACTGATAAAGGGCCATAATGCATTATGCTACAACAACACACATTAGCAATAGAAACACACCACATATCAAAACAAAAAAGAACCAATATAGAATTTAAATGTGCTGAAATTTATATCACAAACACAAGGAAAAAAACTATATTATAGAAATTTTAAACAATTTTTCATACAATTACATAAATAGAAATTATTACATAAATTCAAAAAAAATGTTCACTTATCTTTTAAACCCCACATGAATCTTGATATTTCCAAAAAATACACACCTTCTAGAGTAAAATAACACACCTATATATGAAAACAATTTTTATGTTAGTGTTAATGTAACGAAATAAATTAATAGGATGTGTTAATTTTACTAAAATTAATGTCATTTTTAAATAAACTGGCACACATAGAGTCATAAATGTCACACCGTTCATCTAATTAAGGTTATATTGATTAATACAAATCTAAAATGACTTGTGCTTCATTAACCTAATGTATCAAAATAATCATAATATGTTTTTTGTTTTTGACTACATTAGTTGTATTTTTTACAAAAAATTCATTTTAAACTGGAAACACACAGTTTTGAATAATTATGATAACATCGTGTATTAGATTGACATGAAACGGATTCCTACATGTTAAAAATTACATATGAATCATTATCCTAAATTATCATAAAAATATGAGGGTTTTTTATCAGTTTTATGTGAGTGACGCTTTTTAACTGAGTTGTCAATTTTAAACGAATAACATACACATTAAGCCATATCAGGCTCTTCGTGTATTAGATTTAAGTGAAACATATTCCTATACATCAGAAATGACTTATGAATCATTTTCTTAAAGTATCAAAATAATATGAATGAGTTTTATTAGTTTTGTGTACTCCATTTCTCCATTTTACTAAAATTGATGAAAAATTCAAATAAAAAGATGCACTTTGAGTCATTACAGTCACATCATGTGTCAGATATAAGTTTGAATAATTACTACACATCCAAAACGACTTATGGATAATCTTCTTAAAGTATCAAAAAAATATGAATGTGTTTGAAAAGGATAGTGTTAAATGCACCAATATAGGTGTGAAATGTTTTTAAGGGGTAAAAAGCATGAATGTTGGATATATTACCCCAACTTGAACAAAATAATCCACCTATATAAGAAAAATATTATTATGTGAGTAATAATAAAAAAAATTAAACATAAATATAAAACACAATATTAATTATATGGACAATTATTGTACTATGAAAACATAAATATTAATTCTATGATTGAACAGACACAACATCATTTCTCTTCTTGAAAAGGCTTGACACATAGACAAAGATCATCATAAAATAAAAAAACGTTGCAAGGAATAATGAAATTTAAATAAAAATTTCATTATAAAAATTTTCATTAAAATTGAGAAAGTATATTATAACATTGCCTTTATATATTTCCAATGGGTTTCTTTAGTCTAGATATAAGCTAATAAAAAAATTAGGGATTCTCTGTGCACTTCATTGTGGTTTAGAAGAATATATGGATGTTAGTATACTTTTAGATAATTAATGATAATTATATCTATTTAGATCCATTGATCAATGGAGGCAATAAAAGAAATGGTTGTGAATCACTCAAATTGTTAAAAACAAAATAGAGGATTCTATATGCACTTTACTATGGTTGGTTAACTACATCTAAACATAGACATTTACATGAACTTCTAATATGTCGTCCCTGTGATGCAATCATTCTACACACACTCACCACCATCTCTATCATATCACCATTATACATTCACTTTTCCTTCTATTCCTTATAATTTTATTCATTATTTAAATAAGTGGGAATATTTTTTTCATCATATAATTTTCTAATTCTCATGTTACTTGTTAAATCATATGTGTTTTCCAAAAAACCATTACCAATGAATTAGATTATTCTAAAAAATCACCTCTCGATGTTCATGAATATAATTAGTTTGATTATCTCTATGTGCGGGATAATAGAATTATAGGGACATTAGGTAAGATGTTTAGGTCATATGTTATGCTAAGCGGTAGTTAACCAAAAGTAGTGAAGTTCACATAGAATCCTTATTTTTTTAATAATAGTTTGAGTAATTCATAGTCAAGCCATTCAATGGCTCTATTGATCAGGAGAGCCAAAAAAACACAAATATTCTTCCAAATATTCCTGACTATTTTTTTCTTGAATAAAAGCAATGTAAAAACTGAAAAATGATTTTAAAAGGGCCATTTTCATGATCTCTTGAAAAATTGATAAACTAGTTAACTCCATATTAATATTCATTTGTATAACAATTACCATGCATCTATATTCGGTTTATATCCATCCTATTGGGTTCATAAAAAAATAATTTTATAGAACATATAAATAAATAAACATAACATATTCATTATCAAAAGTGAGTTGTAAAGAAAAAGAAATAAAAAATATATGAAAACATCTCAAGACTCTTGGGATGTCATATCACTACACCAACCCATCCCAATGAAATTCATGATACTCCAACTAGATGTAAATTTATCATTTAATAATGGATTACACGAGAATGAATTAAATCAAAAAAATAGATTGTTTTCTATTTAATTAACATGATAATAATGTTTTTAAATTGAAAAGGATGATATATGAATTTAAATAAGAACTATGATCTGGGTATTTAAGGTCAGATGAATTATTAATGAAACATTAATTTTAAAAATGAGTAATTGATCTTAATCATTATATAAAAAATTATTTTATGGATAAATTAAAATTGTTTATCAATGTGGGTGACATTATATTTAAAGGTTCAGAAGATGAACGATGATAATAATTTTATACATTAACAATGGAAAAACCTTAAGTGGTGATTATTAATGAGTAGAAATTTTCTTTGATTTATAGGAAACTCATGGAATTCCGGTGATATTTATTTTCCAATCCATTTATGTGAGGGAAGTGTTTTATAGATTTAAAAAGGATGATTGAAAACCCATATTGACTCCCATTAAAAAATGAATAAAATTTTCAAATATTGTGGGTTGAATTTATATATATATCATGATAGTGTCCAAGGGACAATCTCGATCTACCTCATATAGGAAACAAGCACCAGGGCATGAAAAACAACATAGTGGGGGATCATTTCGCCCAAAAAATAAATAATACTAATAAAAAGAAAATTGAAATAAAAATTTTCATTATGAATCCATACATTTTATTACCACACCAAACCAGATAAGTAGAAAAATTAATATATGAAGAAGTATAATATAAAATAAATCACTTAACCTACCTTCCACTCCCTCACACACAAAATCACCAATTTCAATTTAAAAAATTCCAATTAGATGAAATATATTGACAAAATAAAGAATGAAAAATTTGTATGAAAAATTTGGTCGATCAATTTGGAAATAAAAAAAATAAAACAACCAACTAAATTCCATGTGATACCATGTGTCACCATTGATTCTAGAAAAAACAAACTCTCTCGACACGATGAAGAGTTGAATAAAAATTCGAAACTGGGTAAATTGAAAGGCCTACCTTGCTAGTATACAATCACCAAAACCAAAATAATGAACTCATCAAAGAAGAAATCAAAAACGAAACAAAAAATAGATAATGAAAATAAGAATAACTACCACACTAAGTTAAAGAAAATATGATACCATCTTTCAAACCCAAACCCCAATCGAACACCTTAAGTGATATTAGATTTTTGATCAGCAAGAGGCACAAGGGTGGTGTGATTTGAGGTTCGATTCACTAAGGTGGAGTGCTAGTAGCCTGTGGATTCCATTAAAAGCTTCTAATATCTCGATGGGTTAGCAAATGGAGAGGGTTTTTAATTATACTACAACACTTTTATCAGTGCTTATAAAAAAGAACTAGTAAAGGTTGGTCTTTATCAGTGCTAAAAAAGTGAAGCTAAAAGAATTATTTCTCAATTATAATCTTATAGCATTGATAACTTTTTATTTTATTATTGATTTTAAGCAACGATAAATTGTCATCTTTATCAGTGAGAAACAACGGCTATTAAAGAGGTTTTAATCATCACTTATTACTTATGTAGTGTTAAGGAATATATAATTATAATTATAAATAGTGAAATTTTTAATATTTATATACACTTAATAAATATATATAAATATAAATATAGTAAATATAAATATAGTAAATATATTCCCTTTTAAATATATTTTTTATAATTTTGTAACTATTTAATTATAAATATTTATTTATAATTATAGATTTTTTAAAATAATAATTTTAATATCATTATATATATTGAAATAATTATACATATATATTTAACAAATATATATGAATATAAATATATTAAATATAATCATTATTTAAGTAAATTTATTATAAATTCAATAATTATTTAAATGTAAATAATTATTTATTTTTGGTTATATAAATAATTTGAATAGATAAATATTTATTTGTATTTATAAATATATAATTTTATAAATATAGTAAATGTACATTTTTAAATATATTTATTTATATATATTAACAAATATATTTTACACATTATTAATTAATATCTAATTTTAAGTGCATGCAAATATGTTTGTGAATTTTAATAAATTATGGATAAGTATACTTTAACAATATTTAAAAATGAATAAGTTTTATGTTTGGTCATTGTATATAAAAATGCATTAATTACATATATGTGAAATATGTGTAACACAGATTTGATATATGTAAAATTGAAAAATCAAATGACATTCAAAAATATGTTGAGTACTATGAAATTATTAAAGAAATTTAATTCATTTTAATTTTTAATTATAAACCATTATTCAATAAATATATGACTATTTAATATTAAGAGAATAAATATTTTTAATATATAAATCATCTTTATATATATTAATAGATATCTATATATTTAATATATATAATTTATTAACATTAATTATCATAATTATCTAATTAAAAAAATGTTTAATAGTTAATAATGTACAATCAATTTATACATTTTTATTAATAATTATTTAATTAATAAAATTTGTAATATTTTTTCAATAAACTCTATTTTTATTTTAAATTTATTTAATTAATTCATTTTATTTATTCAGAACTTTACCAGTCCTATAAAAGCACCAATGAAATAAATATTTATCAGTGCTAAAAAATCAATGAGAAAGAGTTCCCTTTTTCAACGCTGAAAATGAAGCACTGACAAAAGGTTAAATTCATCAGAATATTCCTTAGGGCTGATAAATATTCCTTTGATCAGCATTTATTTGTAGCACTGATAAATTGCTTCACTGTTAAAGGCCAGTTTTGTAGTTGTTATAATATAGTACATAAAAGTAGAGTTCAACGAATGTAGGGTACACCAAAATTTGGGTTCAACAAAATAATGTTTCACCAAATTACTGTTAACTGAAATTAGGGTTCACCAAATGTAGGGTTCACCAAATGTAGGATTCGAAAAAATTAGGTTTCACTAAATATTGGGTTCCCAAACCATACATTACATTGTTCTGAATGTAGGATTGGCGAACTATACGTTTCACAGTTCTGAAACTAGGGTTATCAAATAATAATTTGTATCATTTTGAATATAGTGTTTCCAAACTATAATTTTCACTTTACTAAAAGTAGGGTTTCCGAACTATAATTTTCACTGTTATGAAAGAAGGGTTGTCGAACCATAATTTGAAAAATTAGGACATCATACTTTAACAAAATTCAATGAATTTTTAAAGTCTCTTCACAGATGATTTAGCCTTTGGTCAAGCAGACTTATTTGTAGAAAATTTTATTTGCTTCCCAACCAATCATTGATCAAATATATACAAATTTTTCTATCCTAATATCATAAAAAAAGGAAAATATAATTTATTTTATAATGAAAAATAGTATTTGAGACTAAAAATAAGAATTATGTTCGGGATTAAATGTGACCATTCTAGACGAAGAATTATACTTCTATAAATTTAATAAAATGAAGATATAAATTTTATATTTCATATGAAGTAAGAATTATTATATTCTAATCTCTACAGATAATTTTATAATTTAAATACAAAAAGGTATAAAATAAATAACATTTAATCAAATAAAATCATAAAGGGTTTAAAAAATATATATAATCATATGTAATCAAACAGAAGAAAACATGCACTTGTGCAAACTATATCCCCCTTTCTATTTGATTAAAAAACCAAAACATTTTAAAAAAATTATTTCTCTCCATTTTTGTTAATAAAAAAATAGAAAACCAAATATTACTCCTAAAAAGTATAGTAATGAAAAGTTTAAACTCATACATAATGAGATCAAATTTAATTTTTTCAAACTGAGCAGAGACTAATGGATTTGTAAAAATATATCCAAGATATTTTTTTAAGATATAATTTATAAACCAAAAACAACTTTGATCAAATGATCTATAATAAAATGGAATTTAAGAGCAATATGTCTTATTCTATAATGTTGTAAGGGGTTTTTAAAAATAGAAATTGCAAAAGTATTATCAAAATAAAGTGGAATTTATTGAATATTAACACGAAAATTACATTAGGTTTACTTAAACCATAAATGTTGTGCACAACTACTAGTGGTAATGTTATACCCAGCTTTTATAGTAGATAGACTAATATGTAGTTTTTTCTCAAATTACTATAAATTTAATCTTTTTCCCAGAAAATAAACACTCTATATGTGATATAGTAGAATCAATTTAATCTATTTGTTTTACATAACATCTATAAACATTTATGTCGTCCCAATTACTGATGGTAGGAATAAGTGATTGGAGAGTAAATAGAGAGTAGTTTTTTTCACCCATGATAGAAAATTGGAGCAATCTAGTATCCACCCATTAAACATACCAAAATGATCATCATGATGGAAAAGTTTATATGTGATATAGTAGAATCAATTTAATCTTTTTATTTTAAATAACATCTATACAAATTTATTCCCATTTAGACTAATATCCATGCCTTTATGATCACACTGGTCTTTTGTTATTCTATGCCACTAAATCCAGATCAGTATTTCATCTTCCTCTTGGGATTCATAAATCACCCATGAAAATTCCAAATTAGTTTTGAAAATTGTTAATGAAAATTTCCCCATTATTTATTCTATCTCGAGTTCAAATTTGAGATTAATTAAGGTTTTATCATGACCGCTATAGTCAATTTTTAGGGATGATTTCTATTTCACTTCATCTATAATTTTACAGGACCATTGAAAAATACGTGTGCCTTTGAATTGGAATAAAAATATGATCCAGAAAGATGATATATTCCCAATAAAATGGGTGACCTAATAATAAAATAAAAAATAAAAAATTATGAACAGATTATGTTAAAAAAGTGATGAGTAATATACATATTGTTAGTGAATTTTAATAGTGATTTTCAATCATTATGATGGATAGAGTTCAAATCATAAAATTATATATTACAAGTGTTTATAAACATTTCATCACATAAATATTAAAATATAAAAAATGAATAGTATCCTCGTTTTTATTTCTAATCACTCCCCAGCTTTATTTTTTCTAGTTTCGAACAAAACAATATCTCAAAAATATGATAAAAGAATTACCTTTTCTAAAAAAATTTTAAAATCAAAATCTGAAAAAATATATCATGATAAACATATCAAAATCACATAACACAATGTAGTTTTACATGTATATCCAAAAAAATTCCCATTCCTATGTTCAAATTCGTCTCCAAATTTCATCCAATTTCAATGAAGCGTGATGAAGTGTTGTGCATCTTAATATACATGGTGTCCATTTTTATTCATGGGGAAAATATACACACACTAGGTAGAATAATTTTTTTTATCATAAGTTGATTTTTTATTATTTTCATTGTTTTTTCTTTTATGGTTTTTTTTCAATTTCACCTTGGGAGTTGAAATTTCACTCAATCATGTCAAACCCCATAGCGAACCTTTTTTGATGACTCCCAGACTCGAAAATCACAAGGATCCAAGTGAATCTCACATAATCATGAATTATCTCGAGTTACCATAAAAAATTCCAATTACCATAAACAAAGAAAAAATTCCCAACTCTAGGCCAAATAACTGTGGATTCAGGATCCTCAAGTTTCAAAATCCACACATTCAGTCAATCTGTTTCTCTATGTGAACATTAAATGTTTAATATTCATATTTATAATTTTTTTAATATTGATTTTCAAATTAAAAATGATCACCGAACATATGATATTTATTATGGGATCCAAATAACTCAAACTAGTACCCCAGAATCATAATAAATTTTGTTGTGAATTTTTTATCAAATTGATAAAAATTTAATGGTGAAAAATCATATTAGTTGGCCACACTATAAATAATTTATGTATGTGAACATAAGAATTCTTAAAAATCATAATCAAGTAATGGAAAATAATTTGACTTTCAATTTAAAATGTTTCAATGTGTGTTATTATGATTAAGGTTAAATAAATTTATTCAATTTTTATGAACAAAAATTTATTTTCTTTTAACCATAGAAACAAACACAAAATTCTTTCATTAATGAGCACAAAATTCATTATTTATTATATATTTTCTCCCCACAAATAATAATAAAACTATCCCTAGTTCTTAGTGAAAAAAATGTACATGTGGATACATAGAGGAGAGGATTTATAAAATTTAAAATTGATATAAAAATATGGAATAATGTCACATGGTACCTCCAATAATAATTCTATGTTGAAACCAATTTATTCTTTGAATTATTTATTTTTTGAAGATTCCTCAGCAATGATGGAAGAGTGAATTTGAACTCTAAGAATAAATGTGTATATTTTCTAAAAATATATTAACCCTATCCAACCCTATATGTTACACACCGTCACAATTATAATCATAATATAATCCCCATGGTGTTTACTAAAAACAAATAAAAATTAAAAATACCTATTTATTTTAAAACACCAAACACAGAGTCATTGTATAGGTATAAGATTTGTTTCCTCCTAGAAAGTACTTTATTTCATTATATTAGCATAAAAAATACCCCAATAACTATTCCAACAAAAAATTTTAACATCATATGGATTCCCAAAATATTCATTAGATTGGAATTGAGGTGCTGCCTATGTTGGGAGCATGTTTTCAAATCAGGTCCAATATTAGTACTATGGGTCCTAATTAGTTGGTTAATCACAAAAATACAAGATAGAGTACACCAAATTTATTTCTTCTGCCTTCTCAAGAAATCTAGAATCATTTTTAATGACTTAATTATAGATAATATGAAATCAAAATAGGGTGGATTTAGTTGTCTCCTAATAATTCATAATTACGTGAGGTAGATAGTACCATGAATTCAAAATAATGTTGGTTAATACATTCAAAAGAAGATTGTGACTTCGATTCAATCTTAGTTTATTTTTCCTTAATTTTCAAAATAATTAGTTCATTTTTAACACATGTCTCATCCACAAAATTAGATAGATTAGTTTTTTGAATGAGTATGAACTAAAATTTTGTGATTTCTTCTATGGTTCCCTTGATTGGTGATAATGAAAAATATTTATTAGAGAAATCCAAAATAGATTTAGTCCCTGGGTACAAGTTTCCCTCATGTGAATAAAACAAATATTTCTTCATGACTTATAAATCCTACAATAATTCCACGATCATACTTAGTTTCATATTCAACACTACCTATCCAATTTACCATAGAAAAATACTTGTCATCACTAACTTGAGAGATCAGGTTATAAATATTTAGATCATATCTCTTGTTTCAAAATGTTAATGTAATGCTCTAATTGTTAATTTTAATTGATGACTTGATTGTTTCTGAGAAATGACAACAAATTGTGATGGGGTTTTCCTCCCTAGGACCTAATTTTGGGTGAGTTTCAAGGAAAATGAATTCAACGAGGTAAATAAAATTTTAAAATTTTAACAAAACATCTATTAGAATCCCATTAAAAACATGAACACTATGATAATTATGTCGAAGAGTGAAAGATGCGGTTTGGAGTTCTTTGATCCACAATTGAAAATAAAATTCATATATAATTGGGAAAATAATGAATCCTAGATTATATAAGGCCTTGATAAAAATTTTTTTATAAGGTAAATATTGACTAAAAAACAACATTGATCCCTTAAGTTAGGTTTCATGGTTCCATGGATGGTGGTACTCACATCAGTACCCAATATGATAAGGTTTTTGTGTGAGAAAGTCCTTATGAATGTATATATGTCATTTGGGTACAATTAATATGCATGTATGGTTTTTATTACATAATTACTATGTATGTTTAACTTAACCTATAAGATTATTTCCCTTAATGTTTCATTCAATTTAGTTTTTATATTTATCTCATGCATTGAGGGAAAAGAGAAAGCTAACAGATTTTTTTGTTGGTGGTGGTTCCTCAACATATCATCATATTTTTTTGGTTGAAAGAATGGTTCTTCATCATTTTCATGAGATTTTGAAGATTTATATTGATAAATAATGATTTTTTCTTATTTCTAAATGTTTTCCCACTACATTAAATAGTAAAAACATTTATTTTTTCATAATAGGTTTATTTGTAACTAGGTTTTCTTTTTAAGGTTGAGGAAGAAACTGATGGAGTGGGCATGACCGCCTTTCCAATTTTGATAAATTAAAGTAAATATTTACTGAATAAATCTAAAGATTAATTCTCTCCACTTTCCTTCAAAATAGACAATGTAATGGTTGTGGAAATAACATCTATCCAGTTTTGTAAATAACCAAACCTCAATAGCCAAAATCCTATGCCTTACTTATATTACATTTTCAAATATATAATATTCAAATCCAAATAGACTGATTAGTTTCGTAGTATGGAAGAAATATATTTAAAAATGGTACTCATATTATATTGGTAATAACAAATAAAATATAAGAAAAAAAATTAATTTCATCCTTTAATTCATTCAAACATTTCATATTCAAATCCTATGAAAATACAATAAATAAAATGGTGAGCTCAAATGATCTGTAAAGGTTAAATACATGGGAGATTTCACGAATAAATAATAAATAAAACATAATCAATAAGGGAAGGTATATATAACTTAATCAAATTAAATTAAATCAAAAAACCTTTGAATCCTGGGATGATATGGTATAACATTATGGAAATTTAAATGATTGGAAAAAATTACATTTAATCAATAACATGAGAAAAATCTGAATCTATGGATAATATTATAGTAAAAATCACATGATTAATAATGAATAAAATATTAATGAAGGAAATGCTTAATAATTTGGACACTATAATCTTAGGAATCATGGAACCTCTATCGTCATGACATTTCACAAGATGGATTAATCATGAGGGAAAAACCCCATTAAATTTTACCAATATTTTTGTCCCATGAGACTACTGATACATCAAGGGGATATCTATAACTAGGACACACGCATGCCTAAATTTCTAAATAATTCATCATATATAGAATTGATGTATTTAATTCATGAATAAATATTCCTTATCAAAAAATATTTTTTATTGAGTAATAAATACTAATTCAACATTATTTCCCTAATCAATCAAATAACATTAAAAAAACCATCATAAGAGAAATTTTTATAAAAATTAGAAACTAATCATATCCATGATATCAGAAATATTTTTATTTAATTAAATATTCTATTAATTATGATAATATATAAAAATGTTATTATATTATCCATATAAAATGAAATAGGTTTATAACATAAAAAATATGCCTCAATGAAGTAAAATTAAGACGAAGTCCCTTACAAGGATCATATCATTAATCAAATGAATGGATTGTATGTATTTAATGAAGATACATATTTATTTATATAAATAATAATATAATAAAAATATATTTTTAAAATATCCTTATCATTACATAATCAATTTATTCTAAGTCTAACCCATTTAATGAAAATTGAGTTAAGAAATCCTATACCATTTTGTAATCTGTCGAATAGTATGCCCCATAAAATTAATGATCTTAAAATAAAATATTTAATACCATGAATATATGGTGATTCTGGATATGATATATCAATGGGAAATATACATGCACAAAACATATGAAATAAGTGGTAAATAAATATTAAATTTCACAGAAGTAAAAGTGAGACGATAATAACCATTATCTTATCTCTGAAGGCATTATGTACTTGTACATAATTTCATGAATAATAAAATTAGTTTCATTAATTAATTATTTTTTAACCTATTTAAAATATTATTTATTTATTATTATTATATTTTATTCATCAATGTCAATTTTGATGAGTTATAATGTTTAATTTTGTTATTCCCGGAGCGTCTATTTCTTGGATGGTTCCATTGTGTATAATGATGGGAGTTATTTTCAAATAGAAGAAAAACTATATAGGTGGGTTGAAATGATTATAAAATAATTCTTTGATTTAATATTTTCACATATTTTATTTTTTTCTGGTATTATTATGATTGATTTGATATAATGTTATTGATTAATGTTTAGTTTATTTTAGCGGGTTTTAGACCATCATAAAATGGTTTCTTTTATTATTTAATATTATATATATATATAAATATATATTAGTTCAAAATAATAAAATAAGTTATAATTGATATTTTATAATCTTATTTATCCTTATTAAATATTTTATGATGATACTTGAAGACGGTAAAGGAAAAAATTCATCATTCATGGAGGCGGTGAATCGACACAAAATAGACAATGTTTTAATTTCTAAAACAAAATGAGATGAGAAAACATTTTATGAAGGATGATCCATTATCAAAATTAAATTACATTTTATATATGATACTAAATTTACCATTTATCTTTTTATATTGTATATGATGATAAGATAATAAACGAAAAGAAATTAAAAGATATTGAAGGAGGATTTTACTTCTTGAATATTATCTCCTCGGGAACCTTCTTAAGACACTTGGATTTTGGTCTTTAGGTAGGACTATTCGGTCATGGAAGTATGGAAGAGAATTGGGGAGGGAACTAGGTATAATTTTTACATTATTCAAGGCTTATAATGTGTGAGAAGATGGGTTGGTGAGGGGTTGTATTTATAGAGGTGAGTGGTGTTTTTGATTGTTTTATTCATTTGTTAATTAGTTTATAACCTGGAAATTAATAGTGTTTATTATTGTGACGAATTATAGTGAATAGTTCATGTTATTTAAAATTATGTTTTATTACATCTTCTATGACTAAAACATTCATGTATTTTTCTTAAAATGTTAAATACCATAAATTACCTTTTTTAACTACTCACCAAAAACTCAACTATTTCCAATAAATCAGAACAATTAACCCAAATCATCTCTCGATTTATGGATTTTAAAAATTGACTTTGTTTTATTAAATAATTTTTTTATATATTATAAATTATGTTTTTAATTAAAATAATCATTTATTCAAAAAATAAGAATTTTAAAATTATAACTCATTTTATGAAACATTAAAAAATTAATTAAGGTTTCATAATATTATACTATAACTATAAGAAAACAAAATAATAATATATGAATCTATTTTATGAAAATAAATTTTATTTTAACTGATTATATTAATTATATAATTATATATTAACATTTATGTTTCATAAAAATAGTAATACTCAATGTACAATTTTTAAATAATATATTTATGTATTCCATGATATAAATGTATCATATTTTCATATATGAGATAAATAAATTTTATTTAAAATTTTGTAGGTGAGGTTATTATTCTAATGAACAATTTACTATTCCCAATGGTCAAATTACATTTCTAATGGTCATGTTAATATTTAATAGTATATCACAGTTTCTTTAAACTCAGTTTTGCATTCAATGTAAGCTATCAAATAAAATATATTTATTTAAGAAGATACATACCATAAAATCATGGGGTGTTATATTCATACCACCCTCGATAATTCCATCCACAAAATATTTCATGAATATTTCCTTCTAATAGATGAGGGTTGTTATTCTTCATAACATCTGCAGGATCCCACATTACTTCTTCAATTTTATGGTTTCAATAATGAACTTTTACCAGTCAAGTAATCTCATTTATCAATACTTTCTCCCTAGTGTCAATAATCAAAATATTTTCCTCATGATAAGGAAAATATGGTTCTTGTTAAAATTCTACATAGGAGATTACATGTGTTGGGCTTGAATTGTACTTCTATAACAATGCTATGTTGAACACATCATGAACTTTGGAGATTCCAGAGGGAATTTCTAATCGATAAACTATAGCTCTTATTCATTCTATAATTACAAATAGTCTCATCTACCTAGGGATCAGAACCCATTTCTTACTGAATCTTATAAAACTCTTACATGGAGATACTTTCAGAAAGGAATGATCTCCCTCTTGAAGTTCCAAATCATTTCTTTGGTTGTCAGCTTGACTCTTTTTTCAACTTTGACCTATGTAACATGATAATGAATAGTATTTCCCTTTTTCACTATATCTTAAATAATTTATAGTTCGATATGCTTCCTCTCATAAACTACATGCCAAAATGTTGGAGTATAACATAACATTCCATAGAATGATTCATATGGAACAATTTTGAGGCATTAATGGAAACTATTATTGTAGTAATAATATACCAAAGGTAAATAGAGATTCCAGATAAATTGAAACATAAGTGAGAATGATCTCAAAATGTCTTCTAATGTTTGAATATTATTTTTAGATTCACCATCGGTTTGAGGGTGATAATAATTACTCAGATGAAACTACAAATCTAAAGCCTTTTGAAGACTCTTTTAGAATTTTGATGTTAAATGGGGATCTTAGTCACACACAGTCAATAGAGTTGCAACATGAATTCTTTAAAATTCATTAACGTAGAATATTTATTAGCCCTTAAGAGTTAAATAATATCTTTTATTAAGAAAGTTTTTATATTTTGTATTGTTATCAACAAAAAACAAATATTGTACCATTATTTATGGGGGTCTTTTTTAATATAGTGACCAAGATTATAGTAATTTCATCCCACATCCACATAGGAAATGTTGGAGTTTTCATGACTCCTCTAAGATTCTATATCTCAACCTCCACTTATTGATAAACTAGACAACTTGACATATATTAAAAACTTTCCCACTTTATATTATCCCACCAAAAATGTTCCTTCACATCTCTATATATATTGCTACAACCTGGGTGTTTTGAGAAATTTGATATATGTGCATCATATAATAGTTCGCTTTTTAGCTAAGTTATTGATGGAACACATAACCTATTTGAATATTATATTTTCCTAGGTGATAGTGTATTGAGAAATTATAATCATTGAGTAACTCGAGCCATCATCTTTTCCACATGTTGTGTTTTTTCTATGTACATATGTATATAAAAATATTGAAATACATATATATCTTGCATATTTCACATTAGATATAGTTTTCATATAACTTTTGAAAAAAATATATGGATTCTAACTCAAGATCATGAGTTGGATAATTTGTTTCACAAGTCTTCATCTACCTTAATGCATATGCGATAACATTATCATTTTTCATATGAAAAAAATCAGACCTTTTTTATGCATCACAGTATTTCAAAAACCCATCATTTATTGATGGTAAATTCAAAATTGGTGCATTGAACAATATTATTTTAAATTCTTCAAAACATTCTGCACACCCTTTTGTACATAAAAACATAAAACAATAATGTGTGATATTAGTTAATGGATTATCGAATCGGGTAAAATTATGAAAAAAATGCCGATAAACACTTGATAAAACAATGAAACTATAGTACCTATATTATGTTCATTTGAGTAGGCCAATCGTAGATTGAATTTCTATTTACTAGGTCAACTGAGATCTTATCATTAGAGATAATAATGCCAATAAAAGAAATTTCCTAAAGCAGTAATTCAGACTTGAAATATTTACCATATTAATATTTTCTTCTAAGAGTCTCAAGAATGATCTGAATGTGTTTATCATGGTATTTAAGCTTTTATAATACACTTGAATATCATGAATGAATACTAAAAAAATCATCAAGATATATCTTCAATACACTACTCATTAGATCTAGGAAAACTGAGGGTTCATTAGTCAATATAAAAGGAATTACTATAAACATGTAATTTTCAAATATTCTCTGAAAATATTTATTTAGAATATATTATTTCTTTAGTCACAATTTATGACACCTAGAATATTGGTAAATCATCAAAAAATATTGATATCCATGAATTTGAAAAAAATAAATCATCAAGGTGAGGTAGTTGATACATGTTCTTTAGTTTAATATAAATGATTTCTATATAGTCAATGCACATCCTCATGGATCCATCCTTCTTATTAATAAACAAAAAAAGGAATCCCTATTGAGAAAAACAAGGGAACATAAAACACTCAATACTCAACTTCTATAGTTTTTTTTCCTTCTCTACTAATTCCATAATGTCGATACTATAAGGAGTCTTTGATATTCATCATGCATCAGGGATTAAACCGTTGATAAACTCAAATTCACACTCTAGGGGGTGTCAAGGTAATTTTTTAGAGAATAAATCAACGTATTTTTGTACAATATGTACATACTCAATTATAAGATTACATTATTCATACATAGATATTGTTTTTTCCTCCATAATATTTTCATTTAGTAGATCGAATGAGGGTGGATATAGAAAAGAGTTAGAAGATGAATTTTATTCTCTAAAGATAAGGAATTCTAAATCATCCTCATAATTTGTAATATCCTTATTATTGAAATAAAATTTGAGATGATATTTTTAAATCTTGTCCATACTAAGGATTATATCAATTTCAACCATAGGTATGATGATAAGGTAAACAAATAAATCACTTTCATTTGACATAATGGGGACTTTCAAATATATATTTGTTTTTTAATGAGACTTCCTTGGATGTTTTGAATAAAAACTAAAAAATTAAACCAAAGGAGAAATATCTATTTTTTTGGAAAACTAGGTAGATAAAAAAGATTTTGATAATTCAAAAACAAATAATGGATTGGGTAAATTCAAATATAATATTAATTTACTTATACCCACAGAATTTGGTAATTATTCCTTAGTTTTAGTGATCACATAATCTTATACATCTCCTGTTGGCCTTATCTGTGGATGATTTCTATGGATCATGGGATAATAAATTGAATAATGAACCATTTATTTACTATTTAATCATTGAAAATCATCTATTTATTTCTTCCAATTTCATTCATTAGCTTGAAAACCCTATTATCTACACTTATAAAAAACTCCTATAACTTTCAAAAGTATTCCACGATGATTCATTCAACAATTTTTGTATAATGGGAAATTATTTTTTCACATATTTTTCATTGATGATTTACCTTTTTTCATGGTTTTCAAAATATCTATTATTCTATTGATTTTCATTGAACAAATTGGATATATCAATGCCCTTCCCTATTTTTATAGAACCTAATACTATTTAATCGTATCATAAATAATGATTGAGATGATAGTTACTTAAGAGTCTTAGCATAAGGCCTTCAATGAAATGATAAAAATTTGTTTCCAAATCATGTATATAATATGTACCATACCTGGATAGTCTTGTGAAGGTAGCCTCACACACTGCAACACTCACTCCATCCTTTTTCATTATGTTATGGAGTTATACATTTGTTTTAATTCATTTATCATAATGGAAATATTTTTCAAATAATTCTTCTTTAAAATATCCTCATTACATGTGTTTTTTTCCTATCCCCACCTAGTATTCAAAACCGTTGGACACCATTTATCAACATCATCATTGAGACAAAACATGATAAGCGTAATATCTTCAGTATGATCATATCCAAATTAAATAAATATTTTATCTTGAGACATAATAAATTGATAAACTAAAACTGGATCAGTATTCCATGAAAAATATGGGGGATTTTTCACAGGAAATGATCCAAAATAGGTGTATAATGGTCATTTTTCATAATTTGATTAATCTATCCTAGTATGGTCATGTTCTTCTAATCTCCAACACCAACGATGTAGACTTACTCAGCGGGGAATATCTATATTGGTTATAAGTATTTATGCCCTTATTCATTACATGTTATATTTTTAAATAATGTCATATACTATATTAGCCCTAAAAATTATAAAATATGTATAATTCAATATATATTGTAATTATTAAAATAAATTGATGAATTTATGCATAGTTAATTTCATAACCATATACATTGTTTATTTGGGATGTTCTTATATTCATATCATTAAAATCTATCATAGGGTATGTTATTAAATATACATTTTCATAAATCTAGTTCATAATGTTTTGACTAAAATTTCTCTTATATGATCTATAAATTCTCCAACACTAGTAGGTGAAAGCCTATGCCTTACATTATAACATTGGAATAGAAAAATATTCATATACTAATGACCCGATCAATTTAGTATGTTTGAAGAAATCGATATATACATGGTAACCTTATTGTATTGGTAGTAAAATATAAAACATAAAAAATGAAATTGACAGAATCCTTGAACTAATTAAAAAAGTTCATCTTCACTTCATTGGAAAATAAATAAATAAATAAAATGTTGATATTAAATTATTAGTAAGTGTTAAATACAATGAAATCATTCATGAATCAAGAATTAATGAAACTTAATCAATATGTGAAGGTATATATAACTGAAACAAATTCCATTTAAAAAAAAAATTCTCAACCATGAGTGGATAAGGCATAATCAATATGGAAATGTAAATTATTGGAATCAAATTCAATTTAATCAATAACGTGATCACAATATGAATCCATGGATAATATCATATTGAAAATAAATTTGATAGTAATGATTGAAATCTTAATGAAGTTAATTCATAATAAATTATACTCTATTATCATTGGAATTTTGGTACCTCTAATTTCATGAACATTTAGAAGTTATTTTAATCATTATTCATAATAACCCATTTAATTTGGCCAATATTGTCATCTCACGAGACACCCAATGCATCTAGGGTCCATCTATAATATAAACACACCAATGTATACTTTTTCAAAGAATTATAAATATTTCCAAATGAAATATTTAATTCATGAATAGATATTACTTATCAAAAAATATCTATATTTATTAATAGATAAAAATTCATCATTATTTTTCAAGTCAATCAAATAACTTTTAAAGTAAATACCAAATTAAAAATCAGTATTCTACTTCTGAAATAGTCATATACATGATACAATAAGTATGGTTTTTTAAATAAATATTAAATGAATTATCATCATAATTAAAATGGTTAGTATGTAATTAATAAAAAATAATATAGGTTCATAACACCAATAATATTCCTCAACGAATGAAAATTGGGATGAAGTCCCTTACAAGGATCATATAATTAATCAAATGAATTGTTTATGTGTATTCCCTATAAATAATCGTAAAACTAGTGTAAATAAATTATAATAAAACATATTCATTTTATACATAACCTTATCAGGAAATAATCAATGAAATATAATTTTAACCCAATGACTGAAAAATTAGTTATGAAATCCCTTACCACTTGTCAATCAATCGAATCGTATGCCCTAGAAATTAATGATCAGAAAATGAAACATTTAATACCATGACTATAAATAAATTAATGATATTATATATCAAAAGTAATTATAAATGTATAACACACAATAAATAAATGGTGAATAAGTAACATATCTCTGAAAAGTAAAATTTAGATGAGGAAAAACCCTTACCTTATGTCTGAAAGCATTATGCACCAGTTCTTAATGTTTGGGATAATAAAATCAAATAAAATTAATAGCGTATTTCAGATCATAATAATAATATATTTTATTTCCTATAATTTTTATAAGATCATTTAAGGAAATTTTAATGAAATTTAATGTTTAATTTTTTTATTCTAGGAGCGTTCATTTCATGGTTTTATAGTTAGTTCCCTTGTGTATAATTATGGAGGTTCTTGTAAAATGAATAAAAAACAATAGATGTGGAATGAAAGGATATTAATATATTATTATTATTTTAAATTTTTCTATATAACATTTTGTTCCTGTATGAGGATGATTCATTTGCTAAATTGTTAATGATAAACGTTTAGGTTATTTTTGCCTTTTTTTCAATCATCATGAACTAGGTTGGTTTTATTATTTAATATTGTTTATAAATATTTGTTATAGAACTTAATAAAAGTTATAATTTAAATATTATAATATTATTTATCCATATTAATGGTTTTATAACTATTATTTAAGGGGAAGAAATGAAAATGAAAAATCATCGTTCACAATGTTGGTGAATTAAAACATCAAAGATGATGTTTTCATTTTTAAAATAAATGGATAATTAAAGAGGTCAAATTATTGATATTACATTAGAAGAATAAATTTCTAGTATATATATGATTTTTTAGTCACCATTACACTTTGTATAACAGTGGTGAGGAGAGGATAGAAAAGAAATGTAATTAATAGAGAAAGACGGAGGACTTTACCTCTTGAATATCATCTCCTTGGGAACCTCTTTAAGACACATGGATTTTTTTTCTTATGGTTAGAACAGAAGGTGTTGGACCTTGAAAAGGGGCTTGTAAATTAAATAGGTAAATATTTAGACAATCTTAATGTTTTATAAGTCTTTAGGAGAAGGGATAGTTAGATGTGTCATTTTTAGTGGGAGGATAGGGGTGTCTTTGATTATTTTATTCATTTGATTATTATTTTTCTCAAAAAAATAAATAGTATTAATTATTATGAAAAGGTACTGTAAATAGTAAATTTGAGTTCTATTTAATTGTTTCTTACATCATCCGTGACTAATAAATTCATGTATTTGGCTTAAAATGTTAAATACTGTAAATTACCATATTTCTCTGTTCACCAAAACTTGAAGTATTTTCAAAAAATCCCAAAATTTTACCCTAAATACTTTTCATCATGTAGAAATAAAATATTGGAATCCATTTAATGAAAATACGTTTTTAAAAGTGCGAAATTTAATTCCTAATTAAAATAATCATTTATACAAAATATACCATTTTTAAAAATATAATTAATATTATAACACATTGATAATTTATTTATGGTCTCAAAAACTTATTTTATAATTATAAGATGAAAAATATTGATTTATGAATATATTTTTCAAAAAATAAATATTATTTTATGTCATTATATTAATTATACTATTGTAAATAAAGATTTATGTTTCAAAAAATACCAATACTTAATTTATCATTTGAAAAACATTTATTTACATATTCCATGATATAAATATATCGTATTTTTATTTACGAGATACCTAAATTTTATTTATACTTTCATATGTAATATTTTATTTTATTTACCCTTTTATTTTTCCTAATGATCACATTACTATTCAAATAGTCATGTTAATATTTAATAGTATATCACTCTTTATTTATGCTTAATGTTTCATGAAATGTAAGATATCTATTAAATTGATTTTTATGATGATAAATACCATAAAATAATATGGTGTTTTTGTTTTATTCTAGGAAGATATTCTTCTTAATGGTGCCGGGATGGGGGATATTTGATGAGTTTTTGGTTATATTTTAAATAGATCACTGAATGTTTATTCTATGTTGGATTGAAAGTGTTTTGTAATTTTGGATTCTGTAAGTTCAATGCATTGACCTAAACTAGTGGTGAAACAAAAATAAGATCCTCTATGAAAGGTATGGTTGGGTATGTATTGGTCATGTGGTGAAGTTTTTTAGAAATTCTAAAAACATGTACAACATTTTGAATCTGATGCACCTTTTTAAGGTTGATCTCTTAAATCTTCCTAGAGAGTGTAGCAAGTTTTTAACCATGACATTATTCTTTTATAATATTGTTTATTCCACCAGATTAATGTGGAATCACATAAAAGGGTGATGTTACTCTTGGTTGGTTTTATTCAAAAATATTTTCTAGAAACCAATAAGCATCATCTGGGGATTTTTTTAATGTTCCATTATACATCATGTTTTTGTTTTTTTTTTCTTGTACCTAATGCTTCATAAAAAATTCTACATTGTTATGCAATTGAAAAACCATGGGGTGGTATCATATTTATATTTTGTTTGATACATTATAATGTTTTTAGAAAGTTTCCCCTCTATTTTGAACAGTGTTTTATGTGTTATTTTTATTGAAATATTTTGTTGGTGGGGAAATTATATCTTGTAAAATTATATTATAGCTTCTCATATGTGTGGATTAATATTTTTTGATTGTTTTTTACCAACTTGAATCTGTATCCTTTTGGGAAAAATTAATTTTTTTGAATTTAGCTGATTTAAGTGGATTTTATGGGAACATGGATTCAATAATGTCATTGAATTAATTAACTTGAATGTAATGAATTTCAGACTCTATGCCATTTAATGTTGAGAGGTGGTTCAAGGAAAGGGGCTTAAACATATAGTGGGAATTTCTTATGGAACCATACCAAATTCATAAGAGTTCGTTGGTATAAGTAGGTTTATAGTGGTCATTTATGGTCTGGTTTGTAACATTTCCCATTTTAGGGGATTACCCATTTTGGTTTCCTTTTGGGTTCCCACTTAGGTATATTATTTGGTTTCACAGACGATTTTCCATTGTATTAAACTGAATTTGAGAATAAAAAATATTAATAAGATAATGATATAAATTAAGGATAATCTAATATTTACTAGTATACTTACACAGAATTTTATCCCCCCTAATAAATATTTTTTTGTCATGATTGTTGGTGGACATCCACCAAAAAATTAAATAAGGAAGGGGATATGATATAGAACATTAGGTGGTAAAATAATAAAGGTTACATAATAAAACGTTAGTTCCTAATATTAATTACCAGGGTCCCTGGAAATGATAATAAAATTCATCATCTCCCAAATTTACCCAATTTTGGGGTTTATGGGGTTTCTTTTATTGGATCATGGATTATTGAATCCTTGGATACTTAAGAAGAAACCTATATACATGTAAATTCTATTTAGGGGGTTTTTTTCTTTAAAGTGTCCAACTTTTATTTGATTTTATATAGTTCTAATGAATAATATGAGACATCAGTGAATTCAATTTTATAGAATTAGTTGATTCTATGTTGTTTCCAGTGATTAACATGATGAATTTATTAAAATGGTTTCAATTTCATAAAATCAAGAAGGATTCAATCAATTAAATAAGAACGTCCTAAATGAATATCTAATTTACTGTTTTCACCATCTCAAGGAAAATAACTTATACAGTTGGAGTATCATTTCCAGGAGCACACTAAGGTAGATAATTTTTTTCATAAATTGGAATATATGACTTCAAAATTAGTGAGGTCAAATTATATGGTAAATAATTTAATGGAAATATAAAATAATAGAATTGATTTTGAATTATTATAATGAGAAATAAAATCTAATACATCCACTTGAATTATCAATGGGTTAAACTATATGAGTGTTATCCCAACATTGAAAAAAGATCGTAATGTAAGATAAAGGTCTACTCATTAGCATGGAATTGAAGAAGGGAAAACAACAAGATAATAAAAAATCTACCATTTTGTGATTAATATATCTCTCCACTTTGCGAAAAAAATTCATACCATAAGGAAACATTACCAAATATTTAATAAAAATAATATCAAATGAGAATATGAATATTTTTAATTATGAAACTAATGTGATTAAAGAATCTTGCATAAGAAAAAAACTTACAAAGATAAAGTTGTACCATACCATTACCATGAAACACCAGAAAAAAATACCGGTAAAATAATTTATCAAAACAATATTAAATAATATTTTTTTAATCCTTGGTTATATCTCACATATTTTCAATTCATCCTGATTCTTGCACAAATTTACCCAAGAGAAGAAGGTATGACGGTCCTGGTAGTTTAGCATGGGTTATCGAATCCACAAAGACCTAAGAAGTAACCTATAGACACGCACATTCTACAGACTGTTTTTGGATATGAAGTGAACAACTTTGTGTTGATTTTATATGGGTTTAAGTGAACTCTAATATACTTAAGTGAATTCAAATTAAAAGAATGAGTTGATCCTAGGTTATCGCTCGGGGTGGATTGGACATATTTTCTTTTTAATGATTTCAAATTCTTAAATTTGAGATGGGTTCATTTAAGGAGATAAAACAACATCATCGCTTATTGGTTTAATGCCTACACCCTTTAATACTAATCACCTATACACTTGAAGGATCAAAGTTTTGATCACTTCAAGGTAAGGGTTTGCATTAGTACTTGAAGTGTGTGGCCTTAAATTCAACAAGGACGATGGAGTTTAAAAATCATCAAATAAAAAACCCAATTAAAGAAGTGATTATACATTAATTAGGTGATAAATAACATCCAATCCATCCCCTTTATACTCCCTTGGATCAAGCCATAAGTGGGTTAGCCCTCCATTTATCCCATGGTTTCAATGGAAGCGGAAAGTAGACTCATGAGGGAGGAAATGGAGAAGTAAAGAAAACAAAAAAAATAAAATGATCACTCCACCGTTGTGTGAATAATTTCACCAGGGTTGGTGTGAATAAATTCACACCATGATCCAAAAGTATCAAAGTGATATGAAGAAAAATAGAATAAGAGTAGAAGAAGAACTTTTATTAAGAATCTAAAGTGAATTGAACAACTTACTTGTGAAAGACAAATTTGAGGCAACAAAAATGCAGCATAACATTACAATTGAACAAAGCATCCAATATCTTCAACTCCTTCACCACCACTGACTTAAATAGGCATTTTTGGAGCATTGGGTCGAGCCTCCAACAGTAAAAAGCATATCAATTAATTTTGGTAGGCCACAGGTGGTGGAAAGCTTGTGGAATTTGAAATTTTCCACATTTTACCCGAGGTGGCAGCCACCTTTCCTTCACCAAACAGACGCATCTGGAAGACCTTCTAGACGGCCGAATCAGAGTGGGCCATAGAAGAAGAACATGGAGCTCCGGATGTCTTATAACCTCCTGTAAGATATGGGCCCATTTGGAGTTGTGGCTTCCGAGATATGATCAAAGTTGTGGGCTGTTTTTCTGGGCCGCAGAATCTGGCCCAGAATTGTATCTCTAACTTGGGCCGCCTCAATGACCACCATAGAGGCCGAATTAGCATTTTATAATGAAGAGTTATTTGTTCATATGAATGTCTTATAACATTCCACAAAATTTGGTATTCATTGGGCCTGTATGTTGGGCCCCACAGTCTAATTAGTGGGATAGTGTCTAATCTTCATTCTCTAGAATTGCTTCCTTTCATCACAAAATATCCCCATCTTCGTCCATGAATTCTCCATTCATACCTGAATGAAAAATGTTCACATTTAAGTGTAGATAATGTTCCCAAAATATAAATTTAAAAAAAATTGATAATTACATTCCTTAGAATCAGATGACTCATTGGGCCTAAAATATTGTATATTAGGCATGAAGTGCACAAATGATGAGAATGTATGTTCATAATGAAAATGCACTAACACAGGCCCATATGATCAAAAATGAACATTTAATACCATTAAAATTTAATTAAAATATATTTTTTTATTTGATAATCACACCCCCAACTTGATATTTGCTAGTCTCAAGCAAATAATTCAATGATTTTATTTGAATTCCTTTCTTCAAACACATTATAACAAACAATGCTCACAATGTAAACTGCACACAAATATATTTTTATAACCTATCAAGATAATTTAAAACAAGATGAATTTAAAAGCAGATCCCAATCCCATGCCCATTCCTTTGATCAAATCCATCATCATACTTCATCCAACTCAATTAGGTGTAATGATGTGTTGTGTATCACAATAGATATGGGGGTTCATTTTCATTCAAGGGGTAATCATGGAAGTGCTAGGTGGAATCACATTTAATCCTAATATGAGTATTCTTCATTCTTTTATTATTATTTTTATTATTATTTTTTTTATTTCCATAGTAATTGAGATTGTAGTTAATCAAATTAACCCATGTAGCAAGACTTTGTCGATGACTCCCAGACTCAAAGGCCTTAGGGCACCAAGTGAAGCCCACATTCTCGGGCATCGTCTCGAGTTAACATAATAAAAAACAAAGTCATATTACCTTAAATAGAGATATATTGAAAAACTCAGGGCTAGACAACTCTGGAGTCACGATCCACAAGTGCCGAAAGCCTCGCATTTTATCAATCCATTGCTCTACACGCAATTTTTGTTGTTGTTTTTTTTAATTTTTTTTTGAATACTCATATAATTCATAAAAATCAAACCAGCCTATGCTATTTATTATGGGACCCCAAAATTTCAAATTATTACCCTACAGTCTAAAGGATGTGCATTGTGGCATTTTGATTTAATGGATGAAAATAAAAATGATGAAAATTTTCATTGGACAATGAAACTTCCAAAATAAATGCTTTTAAACTTAATCATGAATTAAATTAAGAGTCAAGGAAATAATAATTATTTGATATGTAGTTTTTATGTGAGCAAAGATGTTATTATATGAATGATAAAGGAATTTTACTTCTTTTTGTTATCATTGTTTTTTTAAACAAACATTTTGTTTCCACACCCCCAACTTAGAGTGAAAGTGTCCCTAGTTTCATAAAAACAAAATTTAGAATGGGGTAGAGGAATAAAAAGGGGAGTTCAATAAGTAAATTGAAATATGAGGATCATGGAGTGAAGTCACCTGGTGGTTGAAGTTTTAAGTTCTTGCCGCTCGAATTTATTCCTTTGATATCCATGTCGCTTGCAAAGTTCCCTAGTGGAAAAAGGAAAAACAAAACAAACAAAACAAACAAAAAAACAATATATAAATATATATATTTATATAATAAAGGAAGTAAAATATAAGAATATATATAAAAATTATAGAATAAGGAAGCACAAGAAGCCGCAGGTCAGTGGTTAGCACACGCCCCTGTCTCCCTTCGGTCCTGGGTTTGAGTCCCCAAGGCTTCGCCGGTTGTGACGGGGTTTTCCCCACGGCCTATGGCGTGGACTTTTTTATTATTATTATTTTTTATTTATTTATTTTTGTTTTTTAATTTTTTTAACCTAAAAACACATCACAAAAAACAAACTGATGATACATTGTCTTCTTTTTAAATTTATGGGTAAGGTATTACTCAAGGATCACACCACATGACACAGATGAATATGGTGCTCCCCTTTCGTAGCCATCCATACGCATTATAGAAGAACATGTCAACAGTTTATTATATATTTTTTTTCAAAATATCAAAATTTCTCATTAACCCTATTAAAAATATAAAGTTGATTAAAGCAACAAAATTATTGGAAACTTGAAAACCATGGGTTGCCTCCCATTCAGCCCTTTGTTTAACATCGTTAGCCCGACATGGACCCTAAATCTATTAATTTGTTCCTTGTTCATAGGTTGGATTAGTTAACTCAACCTCTATTTCCTATTTATTGAATGATTCAATGAATGGTTTTACCCTTTGACCATTGACTTTGAAAATGTAACCACTTGTGGGATCTTGAATCTCTACTGCCCCATGGGGGAATACATGATGCACTATGAAAGGTCCTGACCATCTAGAACTTAACTTTCCCAGATGTAAATGAATTTTTGAACTATACAAGAGCCCATGTTTTCCCAGTTCAAAATGTTTGACCTTGATATTCCTAGATTGGTAGGCTTGAACTCTATCTTTATTGATCCTTGAATTTTCATAAGCCTCCATCCTTAGTTCCTCCAGTTCATTGAGATCTAATTTCCTTTTTGTTCCGGCCAATGATAGATCATAATCCATTTTCTTAATTGCCCAAAAGTCCTTATGTTCAATTTCCACTGGCAAATGGAATGCTTTACCATAAACCAACATATATGGGGACATTCCTAAAATGGTTTTATATGCAGTTCTATAGGCCCAAAGATCATCTAAGAGTTTCTCAGACCAATCTTTCCTAGAGGGGTTGACAGTTTTTTCAAGAATTTGCTTAATCTCCCTATTCGCTAACTCAGCTTGACCATTGGTTTGAGGATGGTATGCAGTGGACACTTTATGAGAAATACCATACTTAGACATGAGTGAAGCGAATGGGCGGTTGCATAAATGGGTTCCTCGATCACTGATTATATCCCTAGGAATTCCAAATCTTGAAAATTTGTTCTCTTTCAGAAATCAAATCACAACTTGATGATCATTGGACTTAGTGGAAATGGCCTCAACCCATTTTGATAAATAATCAACAACTAAGAGTATGTAGAGGTATCCCCAAGAGTTTGGTAAGGGACCCATGAAATCAATTCCCCAACAGTCAAAGATTTCAACCACTAAGATGGGAGTGAGTGGCATTTGATTCCTTTTTGTGATGGACCCTACTTGTTGACACCTAGGAAAACTTTGACAAAATGTGTAGGAGTCCCTTGAGAGGGTGTGCCAGAAAAGACCACATTGAATAATCTTAGAAGATGTTTTCTTAGAGGAAAAGTGACATCCACATGCCTCACTGTGACCGAATTTAAGGATGGACTCTTGTTCAGATTCTAGAACACACCTCCTTATGACTTGGTCTGGGCAGAACTTATAGAGGTATGGATCATCAAACACATAGTTTATAACATCAGAAAGAAATTTCCTTCGAGCTTGAGTCCCTAAGAATTTTGGAATTACTCCTGTCACTAAGAAATTTTCTATGTCAGCATACCAAGGGCAGTCACCCCCAGAGTATAAGTGTTCATCAAGAAACGAATCAGACACATAAAAGTTATTTGAGTTGTCATTGAATTCTATCCTAGAGAGGTGATCAGCTACAACATTTTCAAATCCCTTTTTATCCTTGATTGTGAGGTCAAATTCTTGTAAGAGAAGGACCCACCTAATCAGTCTAGCCTTAGCATCTTGTTTTTGGAAGAGGTATTTTAGTGCAGAATGGTCAGTGAACACAGTGATGGGGGATCCTTAGAGGTAGGACCTAAACTTCTCTAAGGCAAACACAATAGAAAGTAACTTCTTTTTAGTGGTGGTGTAGTTGATTTGGGCATCATTTAAGTATTTTATTGCATAAGAAATGACATAAGGAGTTTTATCACAATGTTTTCCTAACACAACTCTAATAGAAAAGTCACCGGCATCACACATAAGTTCAAAAGGAATGTTCCAATTTGGAGATTTCATAATGGGAGGAGAGGTGAGAGAGTATTTGAGGGTTGATAATGAACCCTCACATCTTTCTGTCCAAACAAATGGAGCATCCTTTACTAAGAGAGCACAAAGGGGATGGGATATTGAACTAAAGTCCTTGATGAATCTTCTATAGAAACCAGCATGTCCTAAGAAAGACCTCACTTCCTTGATAGTTTTGGGTGATGGAAGGTGACGAATGATGTCAACCTTTTCTTTATCAACTTCAATCCCCCTACTTGAGACCAGATGGCCTAGAACAAGTCCCTCTTTAACCATGAAATGGAATTTTTCCCAGTTTAGGACCATATTTTTTTCTTCACATCTTGACAAGACTCTCTCCACATTCTGCAGACATCCCTCAAAATTATCCCCAAACACAGAGAAGTCATCCATGAAGACCTCTAGAAAATCCCCTACCATGTCTGAGAATATTTCCATCATACACCGTTGGAAGGTTCCAGGGTAATTGCATAACCCGAAGGGCAAGCGTTTGAAAGCAAAGGTTCCGAAAGGACATGTGAATGTAGTCTTACCTTTATCCTCTAGAGAGACCTCAATTTGATTGTACCCTGAGTACCCATCTAAGAAACAGTAGAAGGCATGACCTGCCACTCTCTCAAGGACTTGGTCAATGAATGGTAAGGGGAAATGATCCTTCTTGGTGAATGAGTTTAGATTCCTATAGTAAATATAGACCCTCCATCCACTACTCACCCTTGTTGGAAGAATCTCTCCATCCTCATTGGTTATCACTGTGATTCCAGCCTTTTTTGGAACCACTTGGATTGGGATCACCCATTCACTCTCAGCTATGGGATATATGATACCAGCTTTCAACAATTTCAGAAGTTCTTTCCTTACTACCTCCATGAGATTAGGATTGAGTCGTCGTTGAGGTTGACGACATGGCTTTGAATAAGATTCTAGAACAATCCTATGAGTCTCGATAAGTGGGCTAATCCCAGGAATATCAGAAAGGGTCCAACCAATGGCTTTCTTATGCTTCCTAAGGACATCTAGAAGCATCCTCTCATGATTGTCTTCAAGAGAAGAAGAAATGACAATAGGATGTGTTTGATTGTCCCCTAGGAAAGCATACTTTAGTGCAGCAGGAAGTTCCTTCAATTCAAGATCAGGTTGGTTCATAATTTCAGCAGAAGATTGGGACATTGGATCAAGATCAATTTCTTTTTTTAGAGTTTCAGATAGGATTGATTCCTCACATGTAGAAGTTTCAGCTACTAGATTGGCTTGATCAGATTTAGGGAAGGAATTTAGAGGGGTCTCTATGAAAGTGGTTTTTTGAAAGGTTTCACTGATTGTTGGACCTAAGACTTCATCATAAGAGCAATTTCAAAATGATTCAATCCAAGGAGATAAACTTCCTTCATATGAACAAAGGAAATCAATCTCATCCTGACTTAAACATCCATCAAATATTCCTTGATATTCCATGGATTCATTATCAATGCTTCCTATAATGTTTACTTCATGAATGTCCTATTCATCCCCTATTTGTGAGCTTGCATTATAGATGTTCAAGTCTAGACTCATGTTCCCAAAGGTGATGGTCATGTTCCCATTTCGGACTCGGATAACAGAGTTGATTGTTGCAAGGAAAGGATGACCAAGGATGATTGGGGTCTGTTCCTTATTTCCTAAGTTTGGATGGTTGTCAAGGACAATGAAATCAGCATGGTATATGAAGTTTTAAACCTTTACTAGAACGTCCTTTGAAATATCCTTTGGAACCCTAATGCTACGATCAGAAATTTGAAGTGTGATAGATGTGGGTTGGAGTTCTTCTAGGCCTAACTGGAAGTACATAGCATATGGGATGAGATTGACACTACCACCTAGGTTACACAAGGCTTTGACAACTTTTCATTCTCCTAGTTCAACATTGATGTAAGGGCAACCCGGGTCTTTCAACTTAGGAGGAATGGTCCCTTGAATGGTGGTACTCACATTAGCAGCCAAAAGGACTTGGTTTTTATCTGAAAATTTTCTTTTAAAAGTGCACAAGTCCTTAAGGTACTTTGAGTAGGTAGGTATGGTTTGTATGGCATCGAGAAGAGGAATGTTCAACTTGACATGTGAGAATATTTACCTCAATGTTTCACTCAGTTCAGGCATGGTTTCCCCCCTCATGCGTTGAGGAAATGGTGCAGGTTGTGGGGTTGTTTGTTGAAGAGTTGTTTCCTTGACAATGTTATCAGTTTCCTCAGTTTGATCTTGTGGTTCATTTGAATTTTCATCCAAGTTTGAATCTTCATGTGGGTTCTGAATTAGTTGTTCAGGTTTCTCAATTGATTTCCCACTTATTAAAACAGTCACAGCCTTTAGTTGTTCATGAGTTGTTTGAGCACAACTTGACTATCCCCATGAAGTTGAGGATGGCACCGCCTGGGTAGGCATGGGTGCCTTTCCAGTTTTGATGGTTTGAAGTTCTTGTTTTAGGGAAGATACCTTCGAGTTCATCCTATCCATTTGTTTGCACAGTTGTTCTAGTAGGCTTTGTGGAACAGTTTGGGTGGGTGCTTGAGTAGGTTGGATTATCCTAGGGGGATATTTTGGAGGTGGGATGGTTTGTTGAAAATGGACCGGTGGATGTTGGTATTGGATAGGTTGGGTTTGGAACTGGTTATGGGTTTGGTAGTTCTGATGGGGGTAAGGATTTTCTCCCTGTGGTTGGCTAGGTTGTTGGTTATCTCTCCAGCAGAAGCCTGGGTGGTCATTATACCTTGGGTTGAAGGTTTTTTGGTATTGAGGCTTTTGAAAGTTCATAGCATTTACTTCTTCTGGGGGTCCTCCTAAGAGAACATCCTTGATGGATGGAATGGTTGTACAGTTGTCTGTCTTATGGTCATGTTTGTCACAAATTGTGCAAACAGGGTCAACAGTTTGAATTTCATGGTCTTTCCTAAGGTCTATCTCTTCAACCTTCCTAGAGAGTGTTACGAGTTTAGCCCTAAGGCTTTCCTCTTCTCAAAGTGTATGAATTCCAGTAGTTCTTTGTGGCTTTTCAGAATAAGGTGATGTTCCCCATGTTTGGTTTTGTTCAGAAAGGCTTTATAGATACTCATTAGCATCATTTGGGGCTTTGTTTTTAAATGTTCCATTACACATCATGTCAATGAATTGTTTGTTCCCCGGACCCAACCCTTCATAGAAAATTCTCACTTGTTCAGGAATAGAAAAACCATGTTGTGGAACCATGTTTAGAGTGTCTTTGAACCTCTCCCATGTTTCATAGAATGACTCTCCATCTTTTTCAAAAAAGTTTTGGATACTCTTTTTAAGTGCAATTGTTTTGTGGTGGGGAATGTATTTTTTGTAGAATTCTCTTTGTATTTGGTCCCAAGAGTTTATGGATGATGGTCTCAAATTGTTTAGCCATTTATTAGCTCGATCCTTTAAAGAAAAACGAAATAGCCTCATCTTAGCTGATTCTAGTTGATGTGGGGGACACATGGTTTCTACAATGCCATTTAACTCCTTATTGTGCAGGTAGGGCATCTTGGACTCCATTCCATGGAATGTGGGAAGGTGGTTTAGGACATGGGGTTTAAAGATGTAGTTGGCATCTCCTAGGGAATTGTGTCTAATGCATGAGGGGTCATTGGTCCAGGAAGGTGTGAGGTAGTCATTCATGGTTTGATCAATTGCATTCCCCAAGTTTGGGGTTGCCTCATTTGGGTTTCCATTTTGGTTCCCACCTGGGTTTATGAGTTGGTTTCTTTGAATACCTTCCATTGAAATGGGCACAATTTTTGACTCGGGGGTGTTTAGAAGATTAGGATATAATTGAAAGAGTTCCCTTGGTGTACTTGACTCCCCAACCCTAGGACTATTCACCCTAACTAGACGGTTTGATTGATCACGGGTGTAGGTGGACATGCACCAAAACAAAAAAAAAACGAGAAAGGGACAAGATAAGAGAATTTGGATGAGAAAAAAAAGAAATGGGGGAGAATAGAATGGGTGTTTAGATTACTTACTTGGGTCCCCGGAAACGGCACCAAAATTTGATTCTCGCTCAAATTTACCCAAGAGAAGAAGGTAAGACGGTCCTTGTAGTTTAGCTTGGGTTATCGAATTCACAGAGACCTAAGAAGTAACCTATAGACACACACATTCTAAGGACTATTTTTGGCTATGAAGTGGCCAACTTTGGGTTGATTTTAGATGGGTTTAAGTTAACTCTAAGATACTTAAGTGAATTCAAATTAAAATAATGAGTTGATCCTAGGTTATCGCTCTGGGTGGATTGGACGTATTTTCTTTTTAATGATTACAAATTCTTAAATTTGAGATGGGTTCATTTAAGGAGATAAAAAAATCATCACTTACTGGTTTAATGCCTACACCCTTTAATACTAATCACCTATACACTTGAAGGATCAATGTTTTGAGCACTTCAAGGTAAGGGTTTTTATTAGTACTTGAAGTGTGTGGCCTTAAATTCAACAAGGACGATGAAGTTTAAAAATCATCAAATAAAAATACCAATTAAAGAAGTGATTATACATTAATTAGGTGGAAAATAACATCCAATACAGCCCCTTGATACTCCATTGGATCAACCCATATGTGGGTTAGCCCTCCATTGATCCCATGGTTTCAATGGAAGCAGAAAGTAGACTCATGAGGGAGGAAATGGAGAAGTAAAGAAAACAACAAAAATAAAATGATCACTCCACCGTTGTGTGAATAATTTCACAAGGGTTGGTGTGAATAAATTCACACCTTGATCCAACGGTATCAAAGTGATATGAAGAACAACTGAATAAGAGTAGAAGAAAAACTTTTATTAAGAAACTAAAGTGAATTGAACAACTTACATGTGAAAGACAAATTTGAGGAAACAAAAATACAGCATAACATTACAGTTGAACAAAGCATCCAAGATCTTCAACTCCTTCACCACCACTGCCTTAAATAGGAATTTTGGGAGCCTTAGGTCGAGCCTCAAACAGTACAAAGCATATCAATTAATTTTTGTAGGCCATAGGTGGTGGAAAGCTTGTGGAATTTGAACTTTTCCACATTTGACCCGAGGTGGCAGCCAACTTTCCTTCACCGAACAGACGCGTTTGGAAGACCTTCTAGAACGCCGAATCAGAGACGTCCCTAGAATAATAAATTGGATCTCCTGATTTCTTATAATCTCCTGTAAAATTTGGGTCCATTTGGAGTTGTTGATTCCGATATATGATCAAATATGTGGGCTGTTTTTCTGGGCCACAGAATCTGGCCCAGAATTGTATCTCTAACTTGGGCCGTCTCCATGACCACCATAGAGGCCTAATTAGCATTATATCATGAGGATTTACTTGTTCATATGAAGGTATTATAACATCTCACAAAATTTGGGATTCATTGGGCCTGTATGTTGGGCCCCACAGTCTCATCAGTGGGCTATTGTCCAATCTGCCTTTTCTAGAATTGCTTCCTTTCATCACAAAATATCTCCATCTTCTTCCATGAATTATACATTGATACCTGAATGAAAAATGTTCACATTTAAGTGTAGATTAAGTTCCCAAAATATCAATTCAAAAAAATTGATAATTACATTCCTTAGAATTAGATGACTCATTGGGCCAAAATTGGTGTATATTAGGCATGAAGTGCACAAATGATGAGAATGGATGTTCATAATGAAAATGCACTAACTAAGGCCCATAAGATCAAAAATGAACATTTAATACCATTAAAATTTAATTAAAATATATGTTTTTATTGGATAATCACATCCTTATTAATTACGATAGCAATAGCTGGGAGTAATGTTAATGGAGAGTGTTCTTTTCTACCCATCACAAAAAATAAAATCTAGATTATATCCACCCAATAAACATGATAAAAAATGATTCTGGATGGATAAATATTTATAGACCATAGAATAAGTAATTTAATCCATTGATGGAATCTAAAATATTAAAAAAATCCATCCAATTTGGACTCATATACAAGGAGTTTTGATCAATATTATGGTATGTTATTCTTGGATAGAAAATCGGGTCTGTAATTTCATCTTCCAATTGTGATGCTTGTATTTTCCATGAAATATAAAAATTATCTTTTTTTACATAGTTGAATAAAATTTTCCCCATTATGTATTATAAATCCAAATCAAATTTTAGATTAATTTGGGTTTTATCACATCTTCTCAAGTCATTTTCGTAGAATGTTATCTAGTTCACATTGTAGAATATTTATTGGGTTCAAGGCCAATGATGAGTACATTAAAATGTGAATATTAAAGTTCTAAAAAAATATTGATTATTCCTTATAAAAAGGATAAAATGATCCTGAAATATAAAATAATACTATGGCCATTTTGGGTTCAATAACGCGATGAAATATATACCGATCATTTTCACATTTTAACTAAGAATTTGAAGCTTGAAAAGGAATAGAGTTCAAATTATAAAATTATTGAATAACAATGTTTATGAAAATTGAATCATAATAATATTAAAATATTTTTCGTGACCTCTTCGAGTAGAATATTAGTAATTTTTGTTAGAAAATATTTTAGGAAGAAAGATTTTTTGTTTAAATATTTCAGGAATTATAATCTGAATGGGGAACTTTGATAAAGGGAGGTCTAGTAATGTATTCAAATGAAACTAAATAACAAATGTATATTTTGGTAACCCACTTTTAATACAAGTCATATTATGTTATAATATATGTATTGATTTTAGAATCTTGGTAAATTGATCAGATGCAGACCAGCATGCTTCCATTTTGGGAAGAGAGGGAATCTCAAGAAGTACTTTAGATGTCATAGGGTAAATTTCCAAAGGGGAGATTATTGAAATTCATGTTTTGATAATTCATAATAAAGTAATAGTTAATTATTCATAAAAATAAAAATTCTAATGGAATAATTTGTTATTTATTCAGGAAAATCAATCTTTTCTATGGAAAATATTGGATGCTTGGTTATTTATTTATCTGGAAGGATTGGTATGGTTCACTTGGACTATGATGATTATTTTAAAGTAGTGTGGATGTGATTTGTTAACATTCAGATGTTGAATGGGAGATTGATGAATTAGAGTGAAATGTGGAACATTCCAGGTCTGTGTAAGATTATAATTTAGATGAAGTAGTTTTTTGGAACCATATTTATGAATGAAGTATAGAAAATTACTCAAGGATTAATGGTAAAGGTTATAGGTTTAAAGCATAGAATCCTATATATGATCTGAATATCACATGGAGGTATAAGTAACAGAGAAGAAAATTATAAAAGTATTAATTTATGGAATTTTCATCTCTCACACCATAATGAGATGACCATGGTATATCTTGTGGGAAATTGATTGTTGAAGCTCAATCCCAATGAAATAGAATGTTTTGATATTTTGGTTCACAAAAAGTAGAGAAAGGAATAATTCAACTTGAATGGAAAGAACCTCACACCATGAATGTTATAACTTACTCAGAAACATTAGGGGGAATTATAAAGTCTACTTTCATGGTGGCCCAAAATATATCATCACTTTAATTGATGTTGAAAAAAAGAAAAGTATGGTTTTACATTACAAAACAAAAATATGGAGTATTTTGAGTTTTTTTCAGTGAATGTCTTTGGTTGAATGGGATATCGATGATAATTTAAAATTATTATGGTATGATAATATAGGTGAGTGTAGTGGATATGACATCTGAAACTATGGAAAAAATAAGGGAATCATGGAGATAAGACTATTCCTATGACCCTAGAGTAGAATGGTGTGGATAAAAGAATGAATCATATGTATATAAAAAGGGAATATAGTATGAGTCCACATTCTGAAATTTCTATGGTAATCAGGCTGTATGTGTTAAGCCTTGTAGTGTACTTAGTTAATATAATTCCATCAACAATAAGGGTGTATGACATTATAGAGAACATATGGTATAAATAAATTATTGAATGTAGCTACCTAAATGTTTCGAGTAGCCTTGATTAAGTCTATATAGATGCTAAAGAGAATAAAATACCCAAATCTAAATCTCATGCATGATTATTTATGGGATACAATGATAGATTTTTTGATTTTTACTTTTCTATTATGACAATTAAAAATTTATAAGAACTAGAACTTTTATTATAAATGATAACATGTTATAAAAAGACCAAAAATTGGTATAAAAAAATTAAAAACAAAGAATTAACTAACCATGGTCATGTTTTTATGAAAGGGAGTTTCTGAAGACCAAAAGTTCCAAAGATTATAGGGGGTACAAAAATTCTATAATTTAGTCTTGAATGTTATATAAATAAGATCTATATGTCTATTGAAACTGAAGATATAGTATTTGAAGGACATATTCTAAATGATATAATATCAGAAAGTGAAGATATTCCGATAGATTTGCAGATATAATAGAGTCCTGACATTGTTATAAATATTCAAAATTTATTTTAATTTCTTACATTTAATGGATGGAGGAGATCATCAGATCCTAAAATAAATGGAAAATCATTGTGATTTTAGAAATTGGTATTTATCAATAAAATATTAGTTGAATTCATTACATGTGTATGAAACTTGGTAACTAAATTTTCTTGACATAAAAAATTAAACTAGTTGGGAAAAAATTTGTATTTCCAATAAAATAAAATGTTCATGGAAGGAAACACTATATAGATTGTATATTTTTAAAATTATCTATGTAGAAATATGTAATTGAATAAACTGAAATATTTTCATTAGTAGTTAAGAACACTTCAATCCATATTGTATTGAGAATAATTGTTACTATTTTTTTCATTTAGAGAATATGGGTGTAAAAATAGTGTTCATTTATAGAAACATGGTGGATAAAATCTACATAAAAACTAGCTGGTTTTGTGGGTAATTACAATAAGGAAGCAATGTTTAATAATAAGAATATTCTATACAGATTGAAATAAGAACAATGATAATGGGATAAATAATTTCATGAAATTAATGATTTAAAAAGGATTCATGTGGATAAAATTAAATCATTATTTCTACTAAAAGGGAATTTGGGATAGATTATTTATCATTTTACTCCTATTCATGGATGAAATGATTCCAATGAGACTAAAATTTAAGAGGATTCCAATGATGAAATGTTATTTCTCTAAATTATTTGAGACAAAAGTTCTTAGTGAGGCTAAGAGAATATTACGTATAATAATTGAGCAAGGAAAGAAAGCCAAAATTTTGGTTTTGTCTTAGATAGAGTAAACCCAAAAATTTATTGAATGCTTTTCGATGTCTATATGTAATATATTCTCACAAATATTGGCTAAAAAATAACATTTTCTGAGGAGAAAGAACTAAAAATGGAATATGAGATGAAGTATATATAAAAGGTTTTTTCATCTATTCTATGTAGTCTAATATAGGTTATGGTGTGTGCTCAAACAAAAATTTCATTTATATTTGGATTCATTATCTAGTTAATATAAAATCTTCAAAGAGAACATTTGGAGTACATAAAATATATTATCCAGTATCTAAAAGGATTGGAATATTTAAAATTATTTTTCCGGATAGATTATCAATTATAATTGAATGCATATTTAGTATTTGGGGGAGATTAACATACATAGAAGAGTATAATATTTTATGTGTCCACATTCTTTGTAACTGCAGTTATCTTAATTATAAATCTATAACCAGAATTAGTTTTGGTCATAAGAGATAAAAAATAGGTATATATAGAAGAATCACAGAAATAATTGATTTATTTAGATTGTTTCTTAAAAGAAATTAAGGAATCTAGGATGAATGATTACTAAATAGTGATTGTTATAGTGAAACAAATTAGAAAATATTATTGTGATTAATGATCAAATAAAACACATCGACCTGCAATATCATTTCATCTGGATGATGTAAAAAAACTGTGACCTAGAGGTATGGGAGATTGATGAAAGAATAATTTTATCTAAACTTTTCACCAAGGTAGATTTATAGGAAAGTCTATTGCAACATTTTTTCATAGTGTTACTAGGATAATTGGATGTTTGCAGAGACATTATTTTTCTATGAAAGATTTAAGTAGAACTATGTGCTAGATTTTGTCAAGGTTTTCCTTAAAGAGGTCTTCTAGTGGGATATTCTTAGTAATGTGTAGTCTAATTTATTATATAATGAAATTATCAAAAGGATAAGCTCCAAAAATTACATCATTCCGATGAATATAGAAATAATAGAGTAAACTTTTCCAGAAATTATGATTTTAAAAGTGATGTGATTGGGTTAGTGGTATGGTATATGTGAGTGAAATGTATAAATCTATTATTGGATTTTTGAGTGATTTAATTCAATGGAATGTTAAAAAGATTATACTGATCAACAGAAGCTATAGGTTGTGGTTGGACTTTATATAGACAATTAATAGTCACTATACTCAATATAAGGACTTCAATGAATATTGTAAGTTAGTTCAATGAGATGAATAACTATAACCTTCTATAAGTATATATTTCCACTTATACTTATAAAAAAATTGAAATCAGTTACTAGTTTTAATTATTAATCATAATTGGTTATAATTATCATATCTTTGGAAGGAATGAAAATAAAATAGTGTTCTCCCATATATTTGGGACTTAATTTCTAGGAAGATCCCTTGTATAATGTGTGATTATTATATTGAATTTATTTTCAATGTAAAAGTATATGTACTTAGATATTGAGAATAATTGATGATTGATTGGAGTATCCACCAAAAATATAAATAATATTTTTACCATAAAATATGGTTATAGATAAATAATGTGAACTACTACTCGAGTTTCAATGGATCAATTAATATGATGGTAATGTAAATAAATAGTAGTTTGTTTCCTTAGAATATCAAGATATATAGGTTCCAAGGGTATCTGAATAAATAAGAATATTTTGGTTGTGAATATCTTCATATAATCAAGACAATTGTTGAAGGCATGAATCTATTTTTTCTACAATAGATTATAGAGGTTTTATGTTTTGGATTTTACACATATATTTGTGGCCAATTATTTTTATTTTTATTTTAAGGATAATTGATTAACTATTGATGACCAATCATTTGGGATATGTTTATAATTCCTTGATTTCATCATTTAATTCTAAAATCTGTATTTATAATAAATTGTACCATATTTTAAAAAGTCTGTATAATACCTGAATAAAGTTGAATATGTTCTATATTTTTCATAAGAATTAAAAATCTTGGAATGAAGGATAAATTTGGATATATCTTGATGATTTCATATGAATTCAGAAAAAACAAATAAATTTTATTCATTTTTTGTATGACTTTTAGGAAATATATTATTTAAGAGGTGGTTTTGTTTGACATCATAGTTCATTTTAAAATAGTGATATTATTTCATAGGATATCAAAGAAACATGAAATTATTTTCATATGTCTTCATAATATATCATATGACATTCCCACATTGTGAGAATTGTATATTTCTGTAGGATGATAATTGGGAATTACATATTTAATATATTAGTATTAAATTTGAAATGGAATGATTCTTGGACTGCATTTCATTTATATAAACATCACAAACACCAATATATGAATGTGATTGAAGACAGATTAATAGAAAATACAGTCATAAATCCTGGAGAAAAGGATAAATGTTCTATAATAATTTTAAAAGTTATTAAATATTTTCTAATAAATAAATAAGAGAAACAAATTATTTGAATTTATAATATGATGATTTTTTCAAAGATTTATGATCCAATTTGGTCAAATGGTAATGAATGAGAAGGAAGAATTTATGGGTAATATATTAATCCTGATGTTTTTATTCCAGATGAATTAAAAATGGAAATAAAGATAAATTCAAAGTTGAATTATTTTTAGATGAAGTGATTTAAATGAGTAATGTAATACAAATGAGAAAATGGAATATAGAGATCTTGGGTGGAACCCATGTATGAAAAATAGAGAGTAAGATAATTGAAGGATCATGGGAGCCTAATTTATTTGGTGATATCCATTATTTAAAAAAAAAAATAATTTCTGGGTTTCCAATGTATAAGATAAAAAAAGAGAAAGAGGTAATTCAATTGAGAAGATGTATGTGAGAGCATGTGTTGTGTTGTGGTAAATATTAGAGACCATTTTAAGTAAAATAAATAAGAGGATAAAAGCATTTACCAATAATGATTATCATTGGGGTATCAAATGTGAAGAAAAAACTATTTATCCATTGTTTAGTGAGTTAATATGTAAGACTAAGTTAATAAGTTGAACAATTAAGATAACATAGTGAGATTTTGACTTGATAGGAATTGTTTCATTTATTATTGTTTATAATTCAATAAGAGAGGATCTATTGGATATAGAAGATCAAAAATTCTCAATGACTGAGTGATTATCCCATATATATATATGTTCTAAATCTATTTGAAGTGGATTTTCAACTATAGACCATGTTTTAGAGTATTTTTTATCATTTTATATCATTTTAAGTATTCATTTTTTAGTTAAAAAAGACTATTTATGTTAATAAAGAATCATCTTATAATAATATAGGGATACAGTTCAATTAAATACATCAACGAAATACTTGAATATATATTTTGGGACTCCATAAAACATATGTGGTTTAGGGAATACCAGGAAACCTTGTTGAAAATCTTTGATAATAGTGAAAATAATTTGAGAAAATGTTAGTGTTATTATATAATTTGAATTCATGTGGGAATATTCTTTTTAAACTCATTGATATAATATGTATATATAAGAAACACCTCCCATTATAGTTAGATTGATTATGTTGTAGAATCTTGGATTGGGGTGAAAAAAAATCAATTAAATGAGTGTAACTTTGTACTAAACCTTTTAATTCATGTATTTTATTATTACATTAATACTATATAGTGTATAATAATTACGTTTTAGGTTAAATAATAAATATATCTGTATTAAATGTCCAAAAAAGAGGAAAAATATCCAAGGGGGTTAATGTTTCCAAGTGAATTTTGAATTTATTTAAAATAATTAGAATCACCTAATTAAAACCCCTATCATGTGCCTATACCAATCCCATTTATAATTTTAACTGGTATTAAAGGGATTATTATCCATAGAATGGATCTATTTTTATGACCAATTAAATTTCATTTGGTATAATGGTATACATATCTAATATGGTGGATCAGACTCTAATGGAATGATCATATTATATTCTTATTGATTAGTATCTAGAATTTTTTATGATTATGGAAAATATGGGGAAAATTGGAAAATAAGATCAATAAAAATAAAAAATGGAATGGGATCATCTTCCTATTTATGTTGAATATATAGGTAATCTCTTATTAGTGGTATTAGATTATAAATATCATTTTGATCATAAAACTACATGTTGTAAAAAATTTGAGTTGCCTTAAGAGATTATAATTATTGAGTACTTTTACTCTCATTTAGGATGAAATTTAACTAAGTTTATTTACGAGGTTTTAACTATATACTGGATTTTTTGAAGGACCTATTTGATGAAAGATCATATCTTGTAAAGGAAATGGATTCCATTGGAGAGGTATTAGTGAAGCAGGGTTGTAAAACCAACACACTCTCAATAATGGGTAAAAAAATGATGAATCCATTACAATTTAAAATAAAATACATTCAGTGAAATATCAATAATTTTAAGGATATTCTTATGATAAATATTTTATTAGTGGAGTTATTTTTTGACCAGAGATACTGTATATAGTTTACATAAACATCAATGAATCCCAGTTAGATGTGCATTCCAAGAGAGTGAAATAGATAAAAAGTTCATTAAACTAAACGATATAATTTTAAGAAGATAATATATAGAATGTTAATAACTATTGGGACGTTAGTTTGAGATATATATAGGTTAAAAATTACTCTCTCAAATTAATGTTTCTTGAGAGGAAAATTCAACTAATCTATATAAATGAAGAAAATCTGTAGCATCCCAACTATATGAAAAAAGGCATACTACCACACAAACATTGGATGATATTATATCTTCATTGAATTATATAAATTGATATAACATGTTCTTGATTATTTTTGATTAACCATCCTCTTTAGCCTCTTAGATAATGGTTTCCCAGTGTTCTAAAGGAGTTGCAATGTATAAAATCTATTTTCGGAAACCATGTTGGGAATAAGTTATATTTTTTACATATGTGGGTGGTCAAAACTTATTATGTACTCCTATAGCCTCATATATGGATATGATAATATGTATGAAAATATATTCCCTAATAGAGTTCAAAAATAGGTTGTAACAACCCAAAATTATTAAGGTTTTAAAGAAAAAAATTCTGGAAATATTTCCATACAAATAAAAATAATGATATTTGTGGGAAAGTGTTGGTGTAATTGTAGGTTTGGTCACTAGATAATTTATTGTATTCATAATAAGTAAAAAATTACAAGTGGTAGAAGTAAAATATAAAGGGAAAGAATTTATAAAATAATAGAATAACATATTTGACAAAAGTTGAATGAATATATAAATAAGAATCAATCTTGTTAGAAAAAATATGATTTTCGTGATACCTTCTTCAAATATTTAAACACTAAAGGTAACTCAAATAATGAATTTTTTTATGTTACAACCACCAATATATCTTATTTTCAGGTGAATAAAATTCCACAACGTTGGATGAAGAACAAAAGAATAAAACAAAGGATGTTTTCCTTGAGAAGTGATTATGTAATTAAAGGTATTAAAAATAATACTCTCAATAAATCTTTGAAAAATATGAGAATGATGTCACACTAGATATAAGGATTTAATTTTTTTATGGTAAGAGAGGAGACACCATATAAATTTGTAAACAATCTTTGAAAACCATAGCTAGAAGAGGAAATCTATAAATCCAAAAGAGTTAAATACAATAGGTTCATAAGATAATTTTAATAGTGGAAAATATCATGGATTATGAAATAGAGTCTTCCCAATAATGGAAACCCAAACGATGCTGAAAGTGTGTGTTTGCTGTGAAAGAGTACATGATACACTCCGAACAAGTATATGATTACTCTACATGAATATATATAATCATTGAATAATAAAATAAAAATGCTAAATACTTCCAATTATAGATTTTATGATCCAAAGAATTGGTACACATTTAACATAATGGTAGTGCATGAGACTAATGATATATGTATCATATATCACGGTCTCTTAGATGAATCAATGAGTTTATACTAAACATCATACAGTGAAACTATTATCCTATATCAAGAGAATAATGTTGTTCCATCTAAGAAGGGAGATCAAAATAAAGATAAAACTATTATTCCTCAATATGATAAAATTTAGAATGTAAATATGTAATAAAGTATTAAGAAGAGTAAAAACTTTAAAGCCTTGAATTATATTTTCTTTGGGTTGAGGAATAAGTCTCAACCCTAATGTTATTCTCAAAAGTGTAATGGAATATTATACTATTAAATTTTTTATTATAGTGCTTATAAGAGGTAATTGAAGGTGAAGATAGAAGAAATATATCCATCATGGGGTACTGAAAATTATTTTCTATTCATTTATAATTTTTATCAAGTTTAAAAATAGTACCATAATTCCTTTTTGACTATTTCTAGAAGAAAATTCCCATAATGTTGAAATATTGAATGTATCACTTGAGGATGAACCTCTTAAATAAGTCAGGGATATCAAAGATTTATTATATTCATAAAATATTGAATATAAACTACCCAAATACATGTTTGGGTATAGATATGATACTCATATCAATATTTTTTGATGATTTTTTTTATTGTATTTGTAAAGGGGTATTTTTCAATCAATATGAGGAAATAAAATAACATTCACATAATTTTATTATGGGTCTCATGAATATGGGAACTAGTTCTTTTATATCATGATGAATAATTTCTTAATCCCCTATGTCAATAAAATTAGAGTTGGTAACACATTGATAAATTTATATGAATAAAGTTAATGATTGGGTAATTTCAGTCTTGTTTTCTTCAATGGATTATCTCATGTATACTTAGAGATTAATTACTCATTAGTCATTTCTAATAACTTTGTGGTGAATTCCTTATCTAATGATAATATAAAATTAAAGGGGATAAGAATATTATTTGTGAAAATGGGGCGATATTTGCATGCCCTCTCATATGCCCTATCATTAAAGGGTAAAATATATTACCAATTTGTATAAATTGGAAATAAGGGATAAAACAGAATCATTCACCTGATGATTTTATGTGTTATTGATAAAAAATACTAAGGGGGTATTTATGTGATCTTATATATTGTGTGATTATTATATTGTATATTTTATCAATTTATTAGGTGTAATTCAATGTATATTGACAAAAATGGGTTAGGGATTGGATTATCCACCGAATATATGAAGAAGAGTATTCCCTTTTATATGGGTAAAGAATAATAGAGTAAAAATACAATTTATTTTAAAAGGATAAATTATTATATTTTAAATTCAAATAAATAGTTGATCGTTTCCTGGGAACATTTGGACATATATGTTTTAAGGGAATCATAATAAATTAAATGACTGTGTTTATGTCAATCTTCATGGAATCAAGATAAGTGTTGAATTAATGATTCCAACTTTTTTATAAAATATTTTATAGAGATTTGAATTTCTATATATTATACTCAACTTTGGGGGTTGTTATTATTAGAGTTAAATGAATATTTTATCGGTGATTTAAGACGCATGTGTTAGAAGAAGGATATCATTGTGATATTTTTGAATTCATTACTAAAATCATTGATTAAAATAACTTTGATGAATTTTTAATAATATTAGAGAGTTCTTAATATATGTAGAAGAATTTATTTATTCATTTAAGTAATTATGAGTTATAAAACTATGGCATAATTTGATATGTCTTGTAGATTTAACATTAATTTAAAAAAAATTATGAGTTCACTCCAATTTTTTGTATTACGTAATTGAAAATTTATGACTATAATGGTGATTTAATATGAATTTTCACATCATATGAAAACCATGAGATTACTAAATATGACTTCAAATCCATAAGAAATGTTTTCCATAGGATTTCCAACTTCAACATAGGAATTCCATTTATTATGTGGATTACAATGTCTATAGGATGATAATTTAGAATTCTAGATATAGTATCTAAAGATTAAAATGAAATGGGATGGTTCTTGGATTTTTTTCCCATCGATTTTAAAATAATTAACCAAAATATGAACATGTGATTCAACAATGATAAATAGATACATTGATCATGAATCTTGGATAAAAATATCAAATGGGTGGATTATTTATGGATGCTCCAAATTTTTTTAATGAATAAATTATATAAATAAATAAATTAAATTCCTAATATTTTTATGCTTTCTAGGATCCATGATCTAATCTATTCCAAATAGAATGAAATGGTATGATAGATTTATAGAAAATAAATTAGGCATGAGGCTCCTTTTTTATAAATATTAAAATATAAATTAAGATAAATTTGATGATTATTTTACTAAGATAAAAGATTTTCAATATAAAAAGGAAGTAGTGATTCAATATTTGAATCAATATATATATGAATCAAGAAAATTTGACATATATTTATGTAGATCAATTTTATTTCTACACTGTTATTTACTGAAGCTCTCAAGATATATAAAGATTAGTCAATATAGGGTTTTTTATGTTTTTCTATTGATATTGTAGAGGAGAATGTAATATATGTGGAAAATATAATAAGTATATGGGGATGAAAAAATAGGACCTTGTTTTTGTAATAGAAAAGTTTGATGTATTTTTATAATATATTTTTAATTTATGTAGATGATATTAAGCTATTTATATTAGAAAAAAGAAGGATAATATTATGAGAAGTAAGGATGATTAGATCTTGATCCTACTATAAGAGTCTATAAAAAAATTATTTATAAATAGAAATGAGAAATGGAAATGAAATGAGAAATGAAAAAAGAAAGGGGACTAATAGAATTTCCCATGATATGACTTTTAAAAGGAAAAAATATGGAGATCATTGGAGACACACACATTTTAAAAAATAAGAAGAAAAAATAGAAGGTTCATCGGTAATGAGTTTGTTAGTGATATAATTTATTCAAAAATAAAAAAATTTATTTAATGAGGGACTAGATATAATATGAAAAATTTGAAAGAGAAAATTTCATTGAGTAGTTGTATTTTGGAGATTGAGTTGTGCTATGGGAAATATAAAAGAACTCTTGAGGTAAAAGAAACATGAGGATAAGATCCTATACTGAGAATCATGGTCAACAAGGAATCAAAGATAAAAAAGAAGAATCTATCCTTTGTTTAGTGATAAAATAAGTGATCCATAGTCAATAAGGTGTTTGAATAATAAAACATAGTAAGATTCCATCCCATTTTGTAAGATTTATTTTATTACTACTGAATTTATAATAAATGCACAGCTTCTAGAAATATATGGTCACTAGAGATTAGATATTTAGTCACGAAGATAAAATAATTGGTTTTGATGATCTATAAAGATTACTTTCAAGTGGAGTCTGAGTTCTAGTGTATTCTTGATGATATTATAGAATTTCAAATTTCTAATGTTGAGTTTAAGGACATTATTTATGTTGATTGTAACACCCCAAGCTTTCATGATATGCTTTTCTTTCAATAATGCAATATCTTGCATTGTACCCAAGTTCGAGATTCTAACACACCGCGACCAATCAAATTAGTAGTTAGGAATTGTAATACCAAATTTTTGAAATTTTATAAATTTTATCTTGCCAAATGGACTTCGTTTTTGGATTCGGAATATCGAAATTAGCCTATGTTGAATTTTTGGTATTTTTCTGAGAACTTCCAATTTTTATGAATAGTGAAAAATAATTAAAAACAACTTTTTTAATCAAAATAATTTATAGTGATAAATTATACTATTGAGTTGTTTTAATGTATAATTAGAATATATTTTTACCATTTTATCCAATGGTGTTCATTATAATTAATTTCACTTTGAAATTGGACATAAACAATTGTCAATCTTTTGATATATATTGTTTCTTAAAAACATGCTATTTGTTGTGACAGCGGGAATTAGTTATAAATTTAATTAATGAAACTTATATGTTTGGAATTTTGTAAAATAGACATCATTTTTGAATTCAGAATATCAATTATAGCTTGGGTTGAAATTTTAGCATTGTTTTGAAAAACATCAATTTTGGATGAATAGTGAAACCACTAAGTGGTAGGTAAAAAACTGATCTTTCGTTTAAATGAAAAATTACCACTTTTGTGATTTTATTTTCAAAAATCCGACATACATTGTTGTCATTAAGAAGTAAAATATGATTCAATGGGATTAAAATAATTTTTTTGGTAAATAGTAACTTTTATGTTTAATTAATCGCGATTAAAGGTAATTAGTGAAATTTAAGGTAAAAATGATATTATAAAAATATGAAAATACCTTTACACATGTCCTAAACCTATTGGATGAGTCATTTCCGACAAAGACAATCCATGGGTCACCTTTGGGACCCCATGGAGCCACTTTGGTAAGAAAATGACATAAATAACTTTTTATTTAATGTAAAAATAAAAATGTCACAAACAAGAGTTGTTTTACTAAAACAATTTTTAAATGGGGATATAAAAGTCATATTTTTGACTATAAATATTCATTATAAATCTACAAATATTTCATACATCATGATATTTTTTTTATAATTTTTAGACAATAAATAAATTAAATTAGTTTTGACACCATGATGATGCAGCGATTACCTCATTAATTAACGATTTAAATAAAATGAAATGATAATGTAAAATCTAAGACTTAAACTTGTCAAAAACCTATTGTATGAGTAGATTTAGAACCCTTATCACCTTATCCTCGAAATATATAAGTGTGGGACCTTTAGAATCTGATAAATCATTTCATAATAAAGTAACATTTCAATCTTTCCAAGAGTGCCCCTTCTCTCCTCTTATAAAAGCCCCCCACCACTACCACCTTACTCACACCTTCAAAGCCTTTTGGCTCGGCCAACCTCTGACCAAATAATCTCTCAACATCCCTCCCTTACTCTTAGAAGCCTCACTTTGGGAATAATTCTTCCCAAGGAAGCCTTTGGCTCTAATCAAAAAGAGTTACCCGATTTTAAGGTAATGTCTTCTCTAATGTTGTTTTGTTTTATTTTACTTCTCCAACCCCTTAAACTCTTTTTATTAATTTCTTTTGTAAAAACAAAGTATCTAAAATATACTAGTATGTTTTTATGAAAATTATTTGGTTTAAAATTACACACACCTTTGTCTAATGGTTAAAGAACATACTGTTTCTGTGGGTGGCGAAATACTGCCTCACGAAACGATGATTGTTCAATATTATTTTAACACCTCTAATGGTGGAAATGTTTATGAAAATATTTTCATATATTATATATATAAATATATATATTATGTTTATGTTTTCCTTAAGCTTATTTATTTCTCATTTATGGCATACTTTATGATTTCCATTATGGGTAAACGCGATAATTTCATTTTAGGAAGTGCGGACTACCGCCACCTCAAAGTGATTTGAATCATTAATGCCATACATGGGATGTATAAAGGATGGAGTAAATGGTATTATATATTATATTATAATGGAAGTATATTATACCTTTATAAAATTAAAACTTCATTCCATTAAATACGAAATATTAATGAAAGTAGCGTTCATGCGTACGTACAGCTTACCGTCTCCATGAACAATGCATTTAATTTCTTACCTCTAAATGTTATGTAATATTATAAATGAATGTATATACAGGATATATATGATATATATGATATCTAAAACATGAATATAATTCTCGATATAATGGATATTACACCACATGAACAACTTGTAATTATAAGAAGTTTATTTTTGACTCAAGTACCAAAGATTGACAAAATGACCGTTATTAACTTAAATAATTACATAATGTTCATAACATGGTAATAAGTGATATAAAATTAATAATGAACATGAAAAAGGTTCTTAAAAAAGTATAAATTAACTCTAGTTTATTATTCATGAGGTTAAATAATGATCGAGTCAAGTCGGACATAAGGTAAGGGAACTTCTTAACCCAATTTCCATTCTTTGGGTTAATCTTCTACTTTCAAATTATGTTATGATATTATTATGTCATATCTTGTATTTGTACCTTCTTTATGTGTACTTATATTGAATACACATAATATATCTTTTTTATTTAAAAAAATTATCTTGGTAAGGACTTCGTCTCAATATCCTTTCATTGAGGCATATTTTATTTTATACACAACTTTTTTTATACGGTGTATAAACCCCTTGACATTGAATTTTATTCAAAAAGAATCTTTTTATACGAAGAATTATTGCAAAACGACAAAAGGAATGTTTTTTCTTACATATGAAGCGACAACAACTTCTCCACCGCCGTGACTATTATTTGAGTTTCGGCTTCCTCTACAAGCCATGACTTTTTTTTAAATACAAAGTAAATACAAAGTTTTAATTTTCTTTTATTTTGGTATTGAAAATGGTTTTGAAAGTGTTTATATTATATCAATGTGTTGTATTGTTATCTTGTGATTGAAATGTGTAAATGTTATGTTTCCTTTATGCATGTTTTATGTGATACGATTATGTTATTGTTTATGATATGTTTAAACCTATTCATATGAGGAATGAATTGGACTTAATAAGTGACGGGTGGAGCCCGCTATAGCTCCTCGATGCATCGGAAGGTCTCATGAGACAAAATAGTGTCTTGGCACGATGCCTTGACAAAATCTTATTTGTAGTGTTGGCACGAGGCCTTGGCTACGTGGTTTTGATAGTCTGGCATTATGAATTTCATCATTATGAAAGTGGTTATTGATATTTCATGTGATTATTAGACCAGTAGAATATCTATGTGAATAAGTAAATGGAATTATCACATATTACTTTTTCCATATTATGTTGAAGTTCAAGTTTAAATGGATTTTGTTTTAGTTATACATTTCCTTAAATGTTTATGTTTACTTATGAAAGCTTCTGCTATATTTTTATCCTTACTGAGCATCTGAGCTCACCCCTTTCAATGTTTTAATTTTTCTAGGATGTGAAGAAGTATATTATGAATGACTTGCAGGGATAGTATGAGGGATATGAAGACAAGATGTTGTTGTAGTTTTGTTTTACTTTATGATGTAATGTAAGACTTATGAATGTATCTAGTGTTTCCAAGGCTACTAAACTAATCGTTCCTTCAAGACATGATCTTTTGTGATCATGCCAATGTTACGTAATAATGAACCGAATCTGGGTAACTAGGGTCGGGGTGTTACAGTTGGTATCAGAGGCAGTTTAGTACTATCCTTGGAAGCCAGATTTAGATAAACTATGATTAGATCACATAGCCCAAATATAGACTTTGAGGATTAGTATAGAAGAACATCCTAGAATGTTAGTATTATAGAGATTTTGTGAGTCTTCCGAGCAATACATCTCTGTATGGATACGAGCAGGTAGAGGTGTCTCTGGCATAGATGTATCTAGGGGTAAAACCCAAAAACACTGCTTTGAGCTAGACTCGAACGTGAATTGTTGCACGACAACGAGCTTTGCTGCACTCTTGGTTACGACACACCCGGGGGATATGCTTATGATAAATTCTCCTGTTATTCACAAACCACTATGAAGGGTGATGATTATATACTTCCACAAAGAAAAAATTTATTATGATTATGGATTATATCCATAAATATTTCAATTTATGTTAAGTGTTTTTCAAGTTTGTAATTATGTATTTTGATTCATAAACTAATATCGTTTATGCCATTGTTTAGAAATGGAACCTAGTGGGAGGAATGGAAACTGTATCAATGCACGCACTCCATGTAGAGATTTCCCTCCTGATCAAGATAATTATAGTGGATCTGGTGACACAACTGGTGCTGATCACCTTATCACCATACTAGGACAACTCACTCTGGTTATGAATAATAACCTTACTCATATGGAGCACCCTGATCCACAACATGGAGGATCAATTTTAGACCGATTCATGAGGCAACAACCACGAACATTTAATGGGGGTATAAATCCATTAGTATCTGAGCAATGGATAAAATCCTTAGAGATAATATTCCACGCCATGGGGAGTATCGAAAGGGAGAAGGTCATCATGGCGGTTTACCGCCTCACTGGAGATGCAGATCAATGGTGGTCACTGATTCAAAACACAAAGGAAGATGTTGAAGTATCAAATATGGAATGGAGGGAGTTCAAAGATATATTCTTAGAAAATCACTTTCCTCGTGACCATCAAGCAGATATGGAAAGTAAATTTCTGAGTCTGAGACAAAAGGAGGATGAGAATGTCTCAAAGTATGAGGCCAACTTTACAAGGTTAGCGAGGTATGCTGCAGATTATATACGTAACCCAAGAAGTAAGATTGATCGTTTCATTGATGGGTTAAAACCATTTCTCCGTTGAGATTTAGTATCACAATCATTCTCATCATACGAAGATATTGTCTCGTGTGCTATCAAGACAGAAAAGGAATTCTATAAGTCTTATGACAACAATGTAAAGCAAGATAAGAAGAGAACAGTGTAACAAGATATGGATAAAGGGAAAAAGGGAATGATGGATTTTCTATTATGTGATAATTGTGGGAAGAATCACCCCGGTGCTTGCCTAAAAGAAATGGGAGTTTGTTATAAATGTGTAGAAAAAGGTCACCAGGCTCGTGATTGCAAGGGAAAGAAAGAGGCTATCAATGTTGAATGCTACAATTGTAGGGAAATGAGGAATTATGCAAATGAATGTCATAAGCATCATGGAAACTTACCTTAGAAAATGCCAAGGGATCAAGGACAATCTTATGCTGTTACTACAGTTGAAGCAGAATAATTAATGTATTGGTGCTTTTGGACTCAAGGATTATATTTTAGTTATAAAAATAATGTGATATATATAAGGATTGTACTATAGTACTTGTTGTTATCATTAAGGTTTTAATATGATTAAGGAAATCATATTTTTAGTATGTGACAATAAGAAAACATTACTTTGTTTAGGGAATCTAATGTTACAATTGATTTTGGAATTTAAGGACCCTTTAGAGAAAGTCTGGACGGAGGTATTTTGGATAAATATAAAGGTTGGAATGGATTAAGTTGATCTTTGGATAGTATTGTTTCAGGTTAAAAAAATTTCTGAATATTATTATTTTAATATTATAATACTATATTTTTAGGAAAAGGACAACCTGTAGGGTGGGGCATAACCCGTCGCGTCGGACAAAGCTGTAGGAATCGAACCCACAACCATAGTGCGACATGCCTTTATTACCTACCACTAGCCTATAAGAATTACCTTGTTATTACAAAATAGTTTTCCTAATCTAAATGGTATGTGGTAATATTTAGAACCTTATACAATTATAATAAATAGAATATTTTTTAGTTCTGTTACCATTTGGAGTGAAAGATGGGTTTGTGGTAAAAATTTATTAAGGAATGAATGTCTACATGACAAGTAAGTATATTTCCTCACGTTCTTAGAAAATCTATTAAATATATTCCTCAACTTTATAAAAGGTAACTTAAAACAAAAATGTTGTTGGTTAACTTTTCCAACTAGGGATTCAATGACCGTTTAACCAATCACAAGTTTGTGATTTTCTTATTGTTGACTTTCTCCTAAGCCTGTTTTCTACAACTCTCCATCAGACCTTGCTAGTTTGTTTTTCTTCCACATCCAAATTTTCATATAATCCTTGTATGAGCTATCTCGGGTGACCTTTGTACTTGTCTTTCTTTCTTTTAATGTTATATTCTTATTAGCCCTATTTAGGATGTGGGTTTTCCACAAAGTTATTTTCTATTTTCAACCTTTTATTTTCGAAAAACATTTTCAAATTGCGAGGACACAATTTATTGAAGGAGGGGAGAATGTGACACCCCAAGAATTCATGATACACTTCTCTTTCAATAATGAAATAGCTTGCATTGTACCCAAGTTTCAGATTCTAACACACCGCGACTAATAAAAGTAGTAGTTATGAATAGTAATACTTAATTTTTGAAATTTTATAAATTTTATCTTTCCAAATGGACTTCGTTTTTGGATTCGGAATATCGAAATTAGCCTATGTTGAATTTTTGGTATTTTTCTGAGAACTTCCAATTTTTATGAATAGTGAAAAATACTTAAAAACAACTTTTTTAATAAAAATAAGTTCTAGTGATAAATTATACTATTGAGTGGGTTTAAAGTATAATTAGAATATATTTTTACCTTTTTATCCAATGGTTTTTATTAGAATTAATTTTACTTTGAAATTGGACATAAACAATTGTCAATCTTTTGATATATATTGTTTCTTAAAAACACGCTATTTCTTGTGACAACTGGATTTAGTAATCAAATTAATTAATGAAAATTATATGTTTGGAATTTTTTAAAATAGAAATCTTTTTTGAATTCTGAATATCAATTATAGCTTAGGGTGAAATTTTTGCATTGTTCTGAGAAACTTCATTTTTTGATGAATAGTGAAACCACAAAGTGGTAGTTAAAAAATGATTTTTCATTTAAATGAAACATTACCACTTCTGTGATTTGATTTTCAAAAATCCGACATACATGGTTGTCATTAAGAAGTAAAATGTGGTTCAATGGGATTAAAATAATTTTTTGGTGAATAGTAACTTTTACGTTTAATTAATCGCAATTAAAGGTAATTAGTGAAATTTAAGGTAAAAATGATATCATAAAAATATGAAAATACCTTTACACTTGTCCTAACCCTATTGGATGAGTCATGGCCAACCACGAAAATCCATGGGTCAGCTTGGGGACCCCATGGAGCCACTATGGTAGGAAAATGACATAAATAACTTTTTATTTAATGTTAAAATAAAAATGTCACAAACAAGAGTTGTTTTTCTAAAACAATTTGTAAATGGGGTTATACAAGTCATATTTTTGACTATAAATATTAATTATAAAGATAAAAAGATTTCCTACATCATGATATATTTATTATAATTTTTAGACATTAAATAAATTAAATTATTTTTGACACCATGATGATGCAGCGATTACCTAATTAATTAACGATTTAAATAAAATGAAAAGATACTATAAAATCTAAGACATACACTTGTAAAAAAACTATTTTATGATTATATTTCGAACTGTTATCACCTTATCCAAGAAACATATAAGTGTGGGACCTTTATAATCTGAAAAATAATTTCATAATAAAGTAACATTTCAATCTTTCCAAAAGTGCCCCTTCTCTCCTCTAATAAAAGGCCCCCACCACTACCACCTTACTCACACCTTAAAATCCTTTTTTCTCGGCCAACCTCTGCAAAAATACTCTCTAAAATTCCCTCCATTACTATTAGAAGCATCAATTTTGGCAGAAGTCATCCCAATGAAGCCTTTGGCTCAAATCAAAAAGAGTTACCCGATTTTAAGGTGATGTCTTCTGTAATGTTGTTTTGTTTTATTTTGCTTCTCCAACCCATTAAACTCTTTTTATTCCTTTATTTTGTAACATCAAAAGTATCTAAAATATAAGAGGATGTTTTTATGATAATTATTTGGTTTAAACTTACACACACCTTCGTCTAATGGTTAAAGAACATATTGTTTCTGTGGGTGGCGAAATACTGCCTCGTGAAACGATGATTGTTCAATATTCTTTTAACACCTCTAATGGTGGCCATTTTGATGAAAATATTTTCATATATGATATATATATTATGTTTATGTTTTCCTTATGCTTTTGTATTTCTCATTTATGGCATACCTTATGATTTCCATTATGGGTAAACGCGATAATTTCATTTTAGGAAGTGCGGACTACCGCCCCCTCAAAGTGATTTGAATCATTAATGCCATATGTGGGATGTATAAAAGATGGAGTAAATGTTATTATACATTATACTATACTGGAATTATATTATACCTTTATATAATTATAACTTCATTCCATTAAATACGAAATAGAAATGAAAGTAGCGTTCATGTGTACGTACGGCTTACTGTCTCCATGAATGGTTCATTTCATTTCTTACTTCTAAATGTTATGTAATATTATAAATGAATGTATATACTGGATATATATGATATATATGATATCTAAAACATGAATATAATTCTGTATATAATGGATATATCACCACATGAACAACTTGTAATTATAAGAAGATTATTTTTGACTCAAATAACAAAGATCAACAAAATGACCGTTATTAACTTAAATAATTACATAATGTTAATAACATGGTAATAAGTGAAATAAAAGGAATAATGAACATGAAAAAGGTTATTAAACAAGTATAAATTTACTCTAGTTTATTATTCAGGAGGATAAAGAATGATCAAGTCAAGTCAGACATGAGGTAAGGGAACTTCTTAACCCAATTTCCATTCTTTTGGTTAATCTCCTACTTTCAAATTATGTTATGATATTATTATGTCCTATCCTGTATTTGTACTTTATTTATGTGCACTTATATTGAATACACATAATAGATCATTTTTATTTAAAAAAATGATCTTGTTAAGGACTTCGTCTCAATCTCCTTTTATTGAGGCATATTTTATTTTATACACAACTTTTTTTTATACAGTGTATAAACCCCTTGACTTTTAAGTTTATTCAAAAAGAACATTTTTATACGAAGCATTTTTACTAAATGACAAAAGGAATGTTTTTTATTACGTATGCAATGACAATAACTTCTCCACCGCCGTGACAATTATTTGAGTTTCGGCTTCCTCTACAAGCCATAACTTTTTTTAAATGAAAAGTAAATACAAAGTTTTAATTTTCTTTTATTTTGGTATTGAAAATGGTTTTGAAAGTGTTTTTATTATATCAATGTGTTGTATTGATATATTGTGATTGAAATATGGAAATGTTATGTTTCCTTTATGCATGTTTTATGTGATATGATTATGTTATGGTTTATGATATAGTTAAACCTATTCATATGAGGAATGAATTGGACTAAATAAGTGACGGGTGGAGCCCTCTATAGCTCCTCTATGCATCGGTAGGTCTCATGAGACAAACTAGTGTCTTCACACGAGGCCTTGAAAAAATCTTATTTGTAGTCTTGGCACGAGGCCTTGGCTTCGTGGTTATGATAGTCTGGAATTATGCATTCCATCATTATGAAAGTGGTTATTGATATTTCATGTGATTATTCAACTAGTATAATATCCATGTGAATAAGTAATGGCATTATCACATCTTACTTCTACTATATTATGTTGAAGTTCAAGTTTAAAAGGCTTTTTTTTAGTTATACATTACCTTAAATGTTTATGTTTACTTATAAAAGATTTCGCTATATTTTTATCCTTACTGAGAATCTGAGCTCACCCCTTTCAATGTTTTAATTTTTCCAGGATGTGAAGAAGTATATTATGAATGACCTGCAGGGATAGTATGAAGGGATATGAAGACAAGATGTTGTTTTAGTTTTGTTTTACATTATGATGTAATGTAAGACTTATGAATGTATCTAGTGTTTCCAAGGATACTAAACTAATCAGTCTTTCTAGATTTGATATTTTGTGATCATGCCAATGTTACGCAATAATGCACCGACTCTGGGTAACTAGGGTCGGGGCGTTACATTGATGAGGAAGTATCATGTGTTAAGATGATGATCTACTTTTATAAAGTAATTTAAGTCAATATATTCATATATATGATGGATCTCTATAAAACCTATATGAAATAGGTTATGTAGGGAGTAGGTATTTATAATTAACCATGTATATCATATGTGTTTCTTTTACACTCATACAATATAATGTATAAAAATTACATGCCTGGCTAAAATAAAAAAATATCCATATTCACAATCCATCAATAGGGGCTATATTTAAAAATAGTGTTTATGTTCTTAGGAGAATTCAGAATTTGGTAAAAAAATAGGAATCGCTTAATTCATCCCCCTCTAAGATGTCAACACCAATCTTATTGGGAATTTCATTATAAACAACACAATCTTTTTCATTGTCCTTTTAGTTTTTTTATTTCACTGAATCATTTCATGTGAGTTTTTCTTGAGTGTGTGTATGGTATGAATCAATGTGTTGAGATAGGTTGAGGTGCTTCTTCTTGTCTTATATTATATAATATTATAGGTATACATCCTGTCTAGGATGTTCTAAAGAATGTTAAACTTTAGCAAGAGTTTTGGATAGTGTATATTTCAGTGGTAATTGGTGTGTTCCCCTAACATGATACACCATTGAGTTGGATCTATTTATTTAATAAAGCTCTACTGGTTTAAAATACCAAGTAGATGAATTACAACAAAAATGGTTTTTCAAATGGATTGATATACAACTATTTCACTAGCCTCTACTGCATGATGGATCATCAACCATATTTAACTGGAAAAGATACCACCATTGATTATTTTAAGGTAGAAAGGGATACACTAAACCCAAATCTACCAAATAAACAAATGATATATCACTTAAAATTAATAAAAATAAATTTAAATTAGAAAAAGAATCAAATTTTATGATATTGAGACATAAAACTACATCAATTTCCCATTACATGGCTAAATCCCCCTATCCAAGATCATACCCCAGACAATCCTTGTCGAGGAAAACACTAGGGATCCATAAAAAGATTCTGTTTTAAATTTTAAACATAGGTACCGGTCTGGGGGTATGGAGTCCTAGTTTTATAGTTCAATTATATTAAATAATGGTAATCTATGGTCAGTAGGTTCAATTCACATTTACCACTGAACAGTCACAACAATCCTGAGCTCTAATCACACAATAGGAATTAAATAGAAATGATAAAATATAACAATATGTATAAAAAAATTTCATTTTCTATATTTCATATGATTAATGGAATTCATGTAAATATCTGAGAAATAAAGGGACCACCAACCTAGTTCTAGCCGTGTCATACTCATTAGAAACCACAATCTAATTTTTTTTGAAAAGGATGAAATAAAAAAATTTGAAAAACCAAAAAAATAATGAATAACCAATGATACATGAAAAAAGGAATAAAAATATTAAGGATCCAGGAATAGAATTAGTCTTTCCCAAAGAAAAATATTATGATATATGAACCGTGATTAAATCCTAGACTAAGTAGATCCAAACATATTATGTAAATATTGAAGAGGAATGGGTGGGGATCTTACTCTTTTTTATAGGATAAATGAGGTAAAATCCTCATTAATACTTAATATTTGAACATTTAAATATATCTAATTACAGAATAAAAAACAATACATGTTATGCATTATAGTGTGCCTTTATTTATAATATTGAAATGCACCTTAGGTTCACCCTTGCATCATGACCCCTATAGAACTGAAACAACACCTACCCCTTGTAGAACCAATAACAATAATCCCAATCCCATCCCTTTAGGGTGAATATACCGACTTCAAAATAAAATTTTTCCCTTGTAGTATGGAATTATGAAAAAACCGTCATTGTGTTTTATTTCATGACACAACCCATTCAATAATAGCTTCAATTAGAAAACCACAAGTTATGACTTGTCATGTTTTATACAGAGGGAATTAATTTTGCAAATCCCCAAAAAAAATCTTGTGTCTCTCTATTAATACCAAAATCCCCTATACTATGGAGAACACATATTCCATGGAAAAATTTAATCTTAGGAAACCCTAAAAATTATCAAATACATATCTTATTAAGAATAAATGTTATATTCTTCATCATGACCCTTGAATTATAATATAATTATACCCTAATCCTAATGCCAACTTCCCAAAACTAATGATCACCCTCTTCCAAAACCTCCAAATATCAAAAAACACTATAATTTATAGATTTGGTAAAAAAAATGGAATTCATACATAGAGAATAAATTAGGTGTTACATCCTCCCTTTTATATAATAGGTCACCCATGATTTTCAACATTGATAATCACTGATCATCATGGGTGAAAAGCTCTAGACACTACATATATATAGATAATAATCCCACTATCATGTATCATCCTAGATACTCTTGATCTACTAGTTCACCCATACTAGAGGGACTTTCATTCCACAGAAATATTACTCACTATGATCTTTTACCCCAAAGAGTCACTCCTTGAATGACGTGTTCCACTCCATATCAACCTCATTGATTCTAATCACATGATAAGATCTAGGATAGTTCCTCCAATGTTGAGATACATAGAAAATTACATTCATATCACTGAATATGTGTGAAATAACTAAATTATATCGAATTCAATGTTCCTATAAACAACCTCAAATGATCCTATGAACATAGGTGTTAATTTCCCCTCCCACAAGATATTAGTGTATCCCAACTAAGTCGAAACCCACAAGAATACTCACACAAATTAAACTCTAAAATGAATCATCATAAATGGACATATGATCTCTTCTTTCTCTGATTAGTCGTTAACCACTTTATGAACACTCATATGTGCTCTAACATCTCCTGTATGAAATATAGAATGATAATAAATGGCTCCCTGATCATTATCCATTATAGAGGTGAGCATCAATATATACTATACATGTACTTAAAAGGAACAATGTGGCTCGATTTATTTATAATTATTGTTATAGGAAAACTCTCTAATTGTAAGATGGTTATCCCATAGACCACTATAGTTAAAGACAAAAACATATAACATGTCCCCCCAAAACATATATGGTATTCTTAAACTACCCGTCAGTATGATAATGACTTTAAGGGTTCAAGTGAACATATATATTATTTTTATTCTATATCCATTATAATAATTGAGTCAGAAATTGAGAATCTGAAGAAAAACAATTGACACTCCTAAGAACCCTTTTAAGGTGCATTATCTCTCATACATTTATAATACCATGACCATTGACAAAATAAGTATTAAAAATTGGTAAACAATGAGTAAACTTTATCAGATTTTCACTTAAAACCCATACCAAATCACTACCCTGAGATGTCCCTAGAAATCCCATCATGAAATCCACAGTTAGTTCATCCCTCTTCCAATTGAGAATGGGTAAACAATTGAAGTTGTCCTATGGGTCAGTAATGTTTGGACTTCATCTACTGAGGGGTAATGTATCATGAAACAAACATTACTATGTCTTTCTTAATATCAGTCCACTATTACTCCCTAAAAATAGCAAAGTATTTTTCGGTAAAGCCAAGGTGAATAAACTATATCAATTAAATATAATGATGCATCATATTCTCACACATTCTTTTAAATACTACATCATATCCATGAGTATAATAAAACACATCAATATGATGTAAACTCTAATGAATATGTTTTTCCATGTAACACATGATAATTTATTGAATAATTTTTTTAAGATATTCATGGAGTCGATGTAAAATTTAAGTGGATGTGGAGTATTAGTGTTGATATATCAAAAATATTAAATATAATATATAATTAACATGATGTTTTTCATAATAAATGGAATATCTCCAAAACGGTGTCTAGAAAGGTAAAATCAAGACCAACCTTAATTTTGGAATATGGATTTTACCCTAGGCATCTAATATGTTTTGTCTCCATTTGGAATTTTCATAGAGTGTAGTCGGTAGTAGATATTAGAAAAAATGATCAAATTTTATTAATTAATTAATTTATTATCTAATTAATGTTCAATATTGAATAAAACCCAATTTATAACTCATTTTTTAAAATTTACATGGTTATTCACATACCCCTATGACATTAGAAGTTTTATTTAGTAGGGATAATATTTAGGTGAAACCAAGGAGATTGATGGAGATGATGATAAATGTAATGAATTAATAAGAAATATCTCATGAGAGCATAACATCATCAATGGATTTATTAGATCTCATTAATGATAATAATAATAATAATTATTATTCATCTACAATACATCTATCATTGAGGATGGACTTTTGATTCTATATATTTAATTCTTGTTATTATGAATCCATGAAGATTGTGGACTAAATATTTTAGAAATTAATTCATAGACCATATGTTATAGTTTATGATTTATTTGTTTTCAATTCCCAGAATTATGAATTATTGATTATGTCCTTCTTCCCATTCATCAAATTCTCCACCTATGACTGGAGGATAAAATGATTAATGAAAAATGAATTTCTCTCATTTTTTGTTTTGTGATTTTCTCCCCTCTTTCATTGAATTATATTCATCGACGTTTCATTTGATCAATTTCACAAATTTATTTGTGAATAGATCATTGTGTAATAAATATTTGGCATAATAGATTGTTTTTTTTTTGTTTTTAGATTTAGGACAAAAGCCACGATGGAGGGTTAATGATGGTTGTTGAATATTGGTGTGGGATTTAAGGAGTTTCTTTCAGGGGTTTTAGAATTTGGGATATGATGAGCGAGGAGGGGAAATTTCAAATAAATTTGGTATCCAAAATACATCACTAGTGACACAAAGGCCTCACTCAACCAAATATCCATGATTTTTGGTTGTGATTAATGGATGTAGTAGAGAATGAGGTGATGTGGGTGTCTATACATGAAGAATAGGAGTTTATAAAAATTATTGATATATGTGGGATGTAGTTCGGGAGACCACATGTCATATGGACCCACATAAATGATAGTTGGGGTTTATATATAAACTTAAATATCACATGGTTGGGTGAATTGTTCACATGTTGTGTGTTCCTTAAGCTAGTGAACAAGTGTATGAACTTTGGTATAAGGGAATGGGCATAGATAATGTACATGGGAATGACCATAGAATATGGTCATAGTTCAGAGTACATGGTCCTAGAAATGGGTAAGACCATGCTTAGAGGGATACACAGTGTTCCCACTACACAAACTATGTATCCCTTCCAGTGAAGGTTGTATCCATTGATCCCCTCTATGCAATTTTGGTATCAGCATGGGTGTGTTCCCTTATATTATCCCTAGTAGGGTACAATGGGAAATCTTTCCTTGAGTATAAGTTGAAAAATCCCTTATGTGGGTTAGTTTTGGTTAGATTTGGTTATCCATCTGTGTGGTTTGTAGTTTGATCCTATACTAGTCTTCCGTATGTTGGGTCACGTATCATGTTTCCAAAATCTATGGTATCTAATCCCCTTCCAAGTGGGTTATCCTAGATAGGGTTATTTATACCCTATAAACCATTTATGTGATACCCTACATGTCTATCAATGTCTTCAATGTTCATGTGTGTACTTTAGTTGGTCTTGACGAGAGTGTTCTCTTGTATTAGCTTGACTAGTGTTAGTGAGACATGATAAGTGAGTTCCCTCACACTAACAAGGCTTGTGTTCCTCAGATAGAATCCATTGGCTATTAGTGAGTAAAAATTTCACCTTGTGATTTGGTTTCTATCTATCATAATATTTGGGTTATATTGTTTATTTTCACCATTCTCGGGATATTAAGATGAATTACATGAATATTTCTGTTTGGTGTTTTTGAGGTGTTGTGATGGGCATGTTTATACTAAAACAATTAACGGGATCTTCCTGCACGTGTCATGTATTATATATATGAAATTCCCTATGATGAGGTTCTAGGGGGACTGAGAGTGGTTGCATATTATTTTTTCTAGATGGTCCAGGTATGTTTCTATTTGTTTCATCTTTATAGAAATCCATTTTTGATTAGCTGGTTGGACTCTTTTATTTTTATAGTGGGACAGTATTTTCCCCTTTTATTTTTTATTCTCCTTATCATACTTGATTGTGGGATTATTAGTCATGCCTACATTTAGAGTATGATTTTTTTTCCTTTCTGCATTATACTTGCGTATCGATATGTGTGTGTGTACATGTACATTACACAAAGTCCTCCCATTTTTGTGATGTGACTACTTGGATCTAGTATTTAATACCAGGCCTATTGAAGGTGTTCTTGTGGTGTTACAATCATCTTACATCAATCTAGGTTGGCAGAAACGGGTCTGGTGATGATAAAACCAACTAGGTGGTGGATTCCAACCATATATACTATCCACCATAACTAAGAAACACAAGTCAAATAACTAACTCCCCTTCACCCTATCACGATGTGTGGATGTAATTATTAGAGATATTAGGGTTTCTATGCTTTGATACTCTTAAACATCATGTCAAATATCAGTGAAGAGTATCATCATTTTCCACTCACTACTATTAACCTACACCACCTGCGCTTGATTCTTCTTATTTTCTGAATCATGAATAATTTTCCACATTCCCTATATATGACATATAAATGTCAAAATACAGAAGGAACTCTACACACTTACTCTAAAAAATGTTTAGATCATATCATAAAAATATATATCATATGTTTTTATGATCATTAGAGTCCAAAAAACTCTTATCCAAAGGTTATGGATTCAATCATATTAGCAAGTTCACTACTACTGTATGGTCCAAATATTAAGTTAAATAATTCCACTCATGAAACCTCATCTTCCTCAACCAATACACAATGAGTAACCCATAATGAATTATGATAACTCCAATAATAATCTATGGTATATACCAAGATACTCATACATGAGATACATACTTCTAAATGTAATATGAGATGTTTTATAAGGCATCACACAAAACAAGTTCTGAAATAAAATCAACCAGATATTAGAGAATATTTTGGATCATGTTTCATTCTAGATTCTAAATCTAATTGCTCAAAATTTGTCAATAAAAGGTAAAAAATTACAGTTTAACATCTCTAAAAAAGATAAGGTGTATCCCAGTTTCCACCTCTATCTCATAACCAATCACATTCCAAGATTAATCAATTATCGTGTTCATTGGATTCCATGATTTTCACCAAGTAATTTGGGTGCCTAAAGAGTCATAGATTTTGAAAAATTAATAAGCACCTCTCAAGGTCCAAAACCCCATACATGTTTTCAAGGTACTAGATGCATGACCTTATCCTTCCAAACCACACACTTGGAAGGCACCAAATATAAACAATAGGCACTAGTAAAGTCTGTGTGATATTTTACCCAGAGTCATGTATCCTATATACACACTCTTTGTAACCTTAATAGGTTCTAAACCCATCCATAAGGATGCCCAAAAATTACATGATATTATAATCATTCTTATTTAAAAACAATGTTTAATATTTTAAGTTATGTCTTAAACCATATTCATCACTCATGCAATACACATATCAGAAAATACTATCATCTTGTCCAATATAAAAGAAACGGTTATAAAACCATACCTATAATATTACACATGACTTTTGTTAATAAAAATGAAATTCCAAATTGGTGTAGACCCTAGTGATATCCTTTTGATAATATAACTTGTCACATAAAGAGTCATATCTCTAAAACCTTAGGTTCATTGGCTATATTAATAAGTGGTCATGACTTACACTCATTTCAGTAACCCAAATTCATAAATAATCTCCTATGATTCCATATCTATATATCTCAATGTATCCCTCATTCATAAAATAATACATGATCACACATTTCTTCTATGAAATTCTTACCATGTGAATAATCTACTACTAATTATTATGTAAAAGTAATTCACATTCTGGGTACAACCCTCCCATGGGATACCCTCACATATCACAACCCATCCGGGGTATTAGTAATAAAAGAACCAGGCTACACATGTAATATTTTAATTACCATGTTTATAATAAAAAAATCACTACTAGTATCTCCAACAGAGTTGACATACCATATACCATGAAGGTCAAATCCCACGAGGAAGCTCTCTCACTATAGTATATGACATTTATGATTTCTCATATTACATCACCCCATTCCAAAACTCTATCAATATTGGAAATCTCTACACCCATACAAAACCACCCACTCAAAAATTATATTTCTCACTAGGTACCCACATACTATACTAAATCCTCAAATATCACTATTTTGACCAAATAAATGTTGATGATGCTGACCCCAAGAAACACACAACATCATATCCTCACTAAAATTATCAATAAAATTACAGTGAATATAAATATTTGGTTCTACCGGGGATCTGACTCAACAACTAATGGGGCTTGCTCATCTCCACCCTCCAAGTGTTCCATGAGAGATCATCTTAGTTTAATGTCTCTAAAATTCTAAATTCACATCCTAAAATCATTAATATATCATATGTATTGATACAAGCAATAGAATAATGGTTAATATTTATAACATATCACTTTGTTATAGACACACCCTAGATTTATAGGAGTCTCATATAACCTCAAGCGTAATTCATATCCTTGAATACTTGATCTATCTCATGGGTTAAAATAGATACATGTTGGATTGAAATTATCAATATAATAATAATAGAAAACAATGAATTTGAATTTATGGTATTTTATTTACACCATAATGCTATATAGGGAAATGTTATATATGTTTAGATAACACATTAAATAATCAAACCCCATCTCATTATCAAAGTTCCCAATTAATGTAATGAATGAAAAAAATGAAAACGTAATCTAACCTGAAAATAATTATTCATGAAATAAACCACCTTCCACTTTGGGTGAAGAGTAAAACAAAAAAATTATCAAGAAATTATTATAACACTTCATATTCAATAAAAATATCTAAAATATAATAGAGAAAAAAGCCCAAAAATTATATTCATTTTTTACTTGGAATTTCTTGATATATGTGTTAGTGATGGCCATGAATAATTTAAATTATAATATCTAAAAATAAATTATATTCTATTTATCACTTCACAAATAATAAGACAAAGAAAAGATACAAGGGTTTGATACCACTTCGTAACATCCCAGATTCCCTTCACCTCCACCATGACCAAACCAGGTGTTATATACCAATGGCACACCTCCCCATATGCAAAAGGATGAGAACTAGAAGATTGGTTCATCATGAATGGGTGGTAAGAATATATCCATAGACATAGATAACTATGTAACATAGCATAATAAATATCAATGAAATTGTTATCCCAATATAAAAACACTTTAAAGATATACATCATAGTTAAATTCGATCCAAAAGTAAATAATAACACCATGATATAGAATAATGGTTTAGAATAAATGCCAGTAATGAAATATCTGTAAAAATAAGATATATCATCAGTGGATAAAATAAAACACTGTCCAGAATATAATTTTTTTTACATAACTACAAAAATGGTCTTGTATCATAACCCAGTCACATATACGGACTTAGACTCCATATCAACTCAACCATAAATAGTTTTGAGGCCCTTACCCTTACCTAGGTCATGAAATATAAATTCTTTTAGAGTTATAGGGTGATTTAGTAGGGTGTTAATATTACTTAGAAGTCCATCACCAATTGTTTCCCAATCAAGTCCAAAAAAACAAATGTATGCTCAGTATTTAATGTTAGTATTATAATAAATAAATGAACTTATAATCCCATTGAGTGATATTTCCAAAATCATGTGACCCTACCTAATCTGGATAATGTTTGAATGGGATTATATAACTATAGTCCAAACACACAAAAAATTTTAATGATTTAACAATCGTGATGTCCAAACCTAAGTTGAACAAGTCATCTCAATTTATTGTTATGAAGTGAATAATGTATCACCATCATAAGACAACATGCTGAATGAACTATCACCAAACTAATACAAAATTTGAATGAGCCATCACCAGTGATTGAAGTGTATATTATTCTTCATTGATGAGATAATTCAATTTCCATACTTAGGAAGTTGATATACAACTATTTTATAGCACATCTGGATGAAACACCACCAAGATATCTCAACTAGGTTGATGATATACCACAAATATTACTATAGAGGTGGAAGATATACCACCATCAAAAGTATCAATATGAATGATAAAAAACAAATACAATATCCATAGGTTGAAAATGAACCAAAAAAATCACACTCTATGTGGATTATCTACTACTTGTATCATATTAGACGTTGTAACACCACAATATTTTAGAATATTTTTACCTCTAAATTAATACTATGTTTAATAGCTTCCTCCAAACACATCATTAAACTAAAAATATTTATGAAATTATATATGAATATATTTATGAAAAATATAATAATAATAATAATAAAAACTCCATTGAATAAAAATATTCTACACACCTAAAATTTCTTACATTTTGGGGATAAATGATTAGTATGAGTATTATAAAAAAGGATTTTTCTTTCCCAAATAACTAATATTAAAGTCTTTTTTATTTAATCATAATAAACTAAATTGAAAATTTTCAATTTTTTTATATATATGGATTAATATATTAAAATTTATTATAATTAGAAATTAGTATGAAGTAATATTGAGAACCCATAGGTTTTAAAATTCCATTTTTCCAATAAATCCATTTCCCTTATATTTGAAATTTTCATTTAAAAGATACATTTAAATTTTTTATAATATTAATTTTATAAAATGACCTTAATTTATTATATTTAGTATTGAATTATTATCTTATGGGGAACATTTGATATTTTCTAAAATAAATAATATTTAGGTGAGTAGTAGAAATATTAAATTTACCAAAACAATAGTGTTTTTCTAAATTATGAAGTAAGAATTACTTGAAAACATATAAAACATTTTAATGGAAAAAAATTAATTTATAAAGTGAATTATTTATTTAAAAATAATATTTTCAATATAAATAAAATTGTTTTAACATTTCTAAAATTTTAGAAATATTTTTCAATAGAAAACTATTTTAGCCATTATCTTTTAATTATGTTTATTCTAGGTGAAATTATGTTTTATATTTATTTTAAATATCCATAATTATCATATGGTTAATAATAATCTGATTAATTTATCTAAAATAAGTAACATTGAATTGTTTTTATAAACATAATAGTTATTCTTAAAAATATTGTAATTCTAAAAACTGGTTTTCACGCGTTAAATGTAATACTTTTCAATTATTTTTTCTAGAAAATTGGTATTTTATTTTAAGAAATTAATTTATTATTTTTAATTTGTATGTAAAAATTATTTAATAAGTCCCATTTTTCTTTAAATAGTAAAATACTTTGGTAAAAATTAATTACCATAACAAAAACCAAAAATAGTAAAAGAGAAAAATTAAAATGTGTAAGACTTAAAAAACTGTTTGAAAATGTGTGTTTGAGTCCGGATTAGACTTAACCATCACAAAATAAAATATTTTATTTTATTTTATCCATTTGAACCTTCATTAGTTAATTTACCTTTTATATTGTTTTCAAATGTCACTTCATCCACTTATAAAAGTATATTTCACTACACTACTTTTTCTCACAACCAAATCCACTTATTTAATCCAACACTCTTATAAAATATATTTAATAATTAATATACACATACACTTAGTTTATTTCTTCTCAAAATAAAATCTTTTATAGCCTTTATCCTTTTTGAAAAAAGGTGTTTTCTCTAGAGTAAGGAAACAATTCATGTTTACTCACTTTTCTTTTCAATTATTCATTTCTTCATCCACCTATTTAATATATATTTTATCCATTATATTATAAAAAATTAAATATAACTAATATTCTGAAATTTTTTAATGGTAATGTAATAATCACTAACTAAAAATTCTTTTTTATGAAGAGAAATGAAAATTGTTTCATGCCTACGTTTAGACTACCACCTCCATGAATGACATGTTTCATTTTTCATCACTATAATGAATGGATTATTAAAAAAAACTATTTAATGGATAAAAATTATAATTATAACATTATTAATATTATTAATATATAAAAAAGTCCATACCTTCTTCCCATTAAATGGAAAATAAATACGCTTGTCGTGCATATGTGCGGATAATCGCATCCGCAAAAGTGACATAGTGGTTTCAAGTTATTATTTTATTATTATTAAAAACAAATTAAAAAATGGTTTTCCCCCTTAATGACATATAAATAACATCATTATAATTTTATTATTATTATATTATTATAGAAGAAAATCATTATTACCCATACTCACCCAATTATTTTAGATTGTTTTAGTTTTGGTCGGTTTAACAACATATATGAACAAAGCAAAAAATTTATATAATGGATGACTAAAAAAACTAAAAAATTAAAATTATGATAAATTAATTATGAAATAATATTTTTAATGTTTTAAATATTATTCCACTTTGGAAAGAATTATTAATATATAAACATTATTCCAAAATAATTACTGAAAACAAGCATTTCACTGATTCTTTTTTCATGAATTATACCTAAAAATAATATAAAATTAAATTAAATCATTTTATATAATTTTTAAATATCTATTATTATAGATAAAAATATCTAATTATTGTGAATGTTTTTTCAAAAAATAGTAATCAACATATCTATTTAAAGTTAGTACAAAATTAACAATCGAAAACTAATAATATTTTGTGATAAAAATAAAATAGAAATAACTAATATATTTGTAATAAATGAATATAAATTATGTTTATAAAATATTATTGGTCTTCATAAGATTATATGGTATGGGATTAATATAGTAACATTTTAACAAATAAGTTGTAGTCACATTCGTGAAATTTCTTAATTACGTTAATGGTTTCCCATCTCATATTTTTTTCCTTAAGACATGTTTCTCATTATGAACATATTTTCATCTAAATTGAGTGTGTGTTCTTCCTATTTTATAAATTATATCATGAATTATGTTTTATTAATTTTATTTGAATTTAAATTTAATGATCCTCATTTAATTTGTTTTGATTAAAATGTTACATATGTCGTAAGGGTTTTTGATAAATCAATTTTATTTATTTGAGTTGTAGTTATCATTATTCCTCACCATACTTCAAAGATTGATTTATATTACCAAATATTTTTATAGAATAGTATTTCCAATTTCATTTATATTTATTTGTAGTTAATTTTCATGAACTCATTTACAATTTATTTTCACTTTCAATATTATGATAAGCGTCAGGGTTTTTGAATCTATGTTTTACACCATTGATATGTGATTCATATCCCGTAGTTATTTAATTTTTTGTGGTGTATATTTTAAAATAGATTAAATTTTATCATAATTTTCATTAAATATAGGTGATATAAAAATCCATCTTGAATTTTATCTTTCATGGTATTTTTATTTAAATGATACTGAAATTTTAAGGGGTTTCCCATCACAATCTTTATTCTTTGATACTTATACCATATCCACAAAATTTGGACATTTTTATTTTTTGTATACATTACCAATTTTTACCTTTTAACATGTTTTTAATGATAATAAAAGTGATTATAGATCCATCCCATGTTATATCATTAAATATATTTTACAATATTGACAAAATTCATAAGGTGTCATTCTAACCTCATTTTCATGTTGATATTTCTTATAAATGATCCGTCAAGGTAATTTAAACATAACAATTATATATTTATTAGTGTAATAATCTATAATTATATCATTTATTATGTTATTTTACAATGATATTAAGTCAATTTTTAAAAGGTATCATATTTTAAAATTTTCGGGGTGGCTCTTTTCCAAAAAAAAATCATTTTAAAAAAAAGTTAAATAAATTATCTTCTTGAAAATTTTACGTACTAAAAAATTTATTTTCCAACGTAATAAAATATATTTATTAGTATTACTCCATATGTTTTCATATTATTAACATGAATATTTATTCCCTTGTTTTATAAATTTTTCTAAAAGGTGACAAAAAACATAAGGTGTATTTTCTCTTTGTTCTCTAGGTATATTTTTAGGCTCTTATAAAAGTTGTTTTTATCAATATCATAATACTTTGATGTTATATATATTTCACTAGGTGATATATTCTAATGATACCATCATACTTATTATATTGGTGGATTATGAAATATTTTTCTGATGTTTTCTTTAAATACATCTCTTTTCCTAAGGATACTTAGGTAGTAATGGAAAATGAACGTTTTTATGAACTTATGGAACACATATGTATGGTTTTTAATTAAGTGGCACATGGGGCACATATGGAAATAAAATGAACTGAGAATATATTTATATATTATGAGATTATAGGAAATGTGTTTTGGTACTCATTCCATAATGGGAAATATGTAGTGAAGGATGATCAACAAAGGGAAATAGGTAATGAGACTTGATATACTGAGGGAAACAAACTTTGATTCCTAATCCATAATGTTATGATTAATTTTATGATGTTTTCCCAACTTATTTGGTTTTTATATATAATTTTTTTACAATGGACAATATCTTATCCACCATGTTTTATTAGATTATGTTTTCCAAATATTATGTTCATATATAGTGATTATTTTAATTTTCCTGCTAGATTATCTTTTTTAGAAATTATTATCATTAGTATCACTTATGTTGATCCTAATAAGCATATAATTTAACCCCTTTATTATATTTATTTTCCTTAGGTTATTAATATGAGTATTATATATGATATTCCTAGAAAAGGGCTTATATTATTATGATTATAATGATATTTTCATGAGTATTTTAAAATTAGTTGTTAATGCAGCTAATATCACAAGTCACTAAACCTTATGTTCTCTAGATTATGTGACTATTTTTAAGATGAAATTAATATTTATGTGAAAAAAATATTGGTTTTTTTATCAACATTAGGTTTCCTTAGTTGGTATCAGTGATAGGTTTAGTTATTTTGGGGGATTATTTTAGTTATTTTGGATACTAGGAAGAGAAAACTCTAGTGAATCCCAAGGTATATACCTATGTATATGATAACATCATGAAATTTTAGTAAAGTTCTAAGTATCAGGTTTACCGATAAATTAAATCCATTTATAGATAATATAATTTATATGTGGTTTGGGAACAAATACGCTTATAGGTAATCACCCTGAAAAAGGATTGCTATATATCAAATCAATCTTCACATGGTGAATGATGAGGGGACCCAACACTACACACTAATATATAGACTCTTGAGGGATATTATTAGTTGATCATATGATATTTACAAACCATTGTAAAGTATTTGAGAACATATTTGTGGAATTATTAGTGAATTAAATAGGAAAATGTGAATGGATAACCTTGGTTCAATAGAGGGTGTTACATGACGTACTATGTGAGACTTGGTTGATCCTAATGTGTCCTAGTTTGAAATTTTTCTCTCATAGTAGAAGATATCTTATAATTAATATTTTATACACTTGTTAAAATTTATTATGATTTTATTAGATTATATTATTAGATTTTATGTTTTAATATTTACTTGGAAATATTTTATTTATAATGAATCTATATAAGGTATTTCTATAGAATCACCTATGATTTAGCTATAGAACAAAATTTAAAAATATATAAATTAGAATCATAATATATGTCTTCCTTGAGGAAGAAAAAAATGATACCTATTCCCCCCTAAGATAACAAAATTTATATCTATTTTGAGTCTATGTATTGAGTCATGATTAATATAATTTAAATTGACATAGGTATTTTTATTATCATCATATAATTACGATGTTAAAAAAATTTATTTATGTGGTATAATGTAACACCCTGATATTTTGGAATATATTTTCCCCTAAATTGAAGTTCTATTCAGTAGATTTCTCTACAACTAATACCGAATTAAAAATATATATGATATATGAGATTAATAATATTAATAAAATTATAACCATAATAAATTCTCTATTATGTAAAAATATTCTACTCAAATAAAATTTAATACATTTAGAGGATAAATGATTAATGAGATTAAATATTAAAAATGACTCTTCTTTATTAAATATTTCGTTAATGTTTTGAGTATTTGAGACATATAAACTAAACTAAAAACATTTAAAAAAACTTTTATATTTGAATCTAATATACCAAATTTTTTAAAACTAAAAATTATTGTGGAATAATATTTGGAACATTTAATATTTAAAAGGCCATTTTCGATAAAAGTTATTTTTATTTATATTTTGAATTTTCATTTAAAATCTAAATTTATAAAATGTAGATTTTTTATTTTGAAAAATGATTTTATTTTTTTGATTTATAATTTTAATATAATATTATGTTGAATTTTTTGGTAATTTTTTAATAGTTTATTTTTAGGTGAATAGTTAAAAATATAGTTGTTCTAAAACTACACCATTTTTAACTATATCAGTACATTAGAATAAATTATAAATTATAAAAAATTCTCAAAAAAGTATTTTATATATAATTTGACATGATGCTTTTAAAAATAATATTTTGAATTTGGAAAAACCATGTTTCAAATTTTTTAAATTAAGAAATATTTTTTAATAAAATATATTTTAGTATTTCTCTTTTAATTTAGTTGTAGGTAGGTAATACTACATTTTTTATTTCATTTAAATTAAAAAAACATATTTTATTAATAAAGAACAATTAATATAATTAATATAAAAAATTTGATATTTTTTCAAAAACATAACCATTATGCTTAAAAAAACACTTTTTCTAAAAACTAGGTTTTATTCCAAGATTAGCTAATGTAAAAAATTAATTTTTATTAAACATAAAAATTTTATTTTATATAACATTTTTCATATTTCAAATAATTATTTACAAATTAACTAACAAGCCCCATTTTATTTTTAGGCATAAAAATGAAATTAAATAGGTAAAAATTAATTTGCACGACAAAAACAAAAACGATAAAAATATAAAAAAATGTTGAAAAAGTGTTTTATAATGTTTGGTTGATTATTTATCAAAATCACCATTATAGTTTTCCATTATTCCCAATTATGCTTTCTATTTGATTCTTCAATAGTTACATTATGTTTTATATATAATGAAAAATGTCACTCCCTCCACTTATAAATGTTGTCTTCACTACCCCACTTCCCCTCACACACAAATAAGCTTAGTTTGACAAAAACTCTACCTTAATCCCTCTCCAAAATTTGTAAAAATACCCTATTTTTTATTCTTATCAAAATTCAAAAACTTCAATGGATTAATCCCATTAATAATTGGCATTTTCCAAGGAGTATGATATAAATTAAAAATTACTCCCTTTCTATTGAAATTATTTCTTTATTATTCTACACATTTAAGATCTATTTTCACAATTATATTATTATAATATAAATATTAATAATATGAAGAAATGTTATTATAGTAATGGAATATAATTAAAAACCCTTTCTCTTTTACTTAAAAAAATAAAAACACATCAATCTGTATGTGTGGACTATACCATCCATGAACGACAAGTCTGATTGTTTATATATACCGAAAATGGTTAATTAAAAGGAGAATATTAAATTTATTAAAAAGATATTCATAACATTATTAATATTATTAAATTATCGATTTGTCATCAAATATTTTTCAACCAATTAATAAAATCCAAATAATGTCATTATATTTCCATAATTATGATATTATTCTAAAAGAATAACTTTCTTAAATGTAGTCCCCTTAAGATAATATCTTGTTATTATTAAAGTCATTTTAACATCCTATATGAACAACATAATAAATTTTTTTCATGTATGAATATTAAAAATTAAATTCTTCTATTATTTAAATTTAATGATGAAATAATATTTGCATTAAGGATCTATAAATGTTATATCATTCTTAATGCATTATTAATATATAAACTTTATTCATAAAAAATTATCAAAACATGGATTTCACTGATTCTATTTTTACAAATTATAACTAAAAATATTATGGAATGAAATTATAACATTATAAATAATTATAAAACATATATTTAATTAATAATATTGATATCTTAATGATCATAAATGAATCTACAAACAATAATCAACACTTCCATTCAATCCTAGTACAAAATGATCAATTGGAAACTAATAAGATTATATTATTAAAATAAAATATAAATAATAAAATATTTAAAATAATTTAATATAAATTATGTTTATAAAATTTCATAGGTATGAATAATGTAATAAAATAGGTTATTAATATATTTTTTTCTTATAAATAATGTTAAAATTATTTTTTGAACTTCAGAAATTTGGGTAAGGGTTTTTCATCTCAAATTATTTTCATTGAAACATGTTTTTATTATACAATAAATTTAAATTAAATGGTATATAAAATACGAATTTTATATATTATATAATTAATTACCTATTAATTATGGTATTTTTAATTTAATTTAATTTTCTCTTTCAAAATTTTTTGTTTGAAAATTTACCTTAGTCATAGGGGGTTTTCATAACTCAAATTCCTTTCCTTGATTTATAAAAATTATTCTTAAAACAAATACTTATACGATTGATTTATATTATCCTATAATTTTATAAATGATTATATTCACTTTATTTGGATTTATATTTCATTCTCTTGAACTCTTTTATGAAGGAGTTGAATTTAATATATTATGATAAATCCTAAGGGTTTGTGCATCTCAATTTTGCTTCATTGAGATGTGATTCACATTCACAACCTGTTCCATTTTTGAATATATTGGCCATAGATTTATGTTTATCATAATTTTTATAAAATTTATTAGATTTAAAAATCCATCTAAAATTTTATATTTCATGGGATATCAATTAAAAATATTTCAAATTTTTAATGGGTTTCCCATATCAGTCTTCATTATCTGATAATTATGTCATATTCACCATTTTTCTGTTTTTTGTGGTGTATATAATTCCCATGGATATCTTTTTTATCATTTTTAATTATAATAAAAGGTATTATAGATCCTTGGAAACATATATATTTCAACATCTTTTGGTTCATTGTTTAACGAATTCAAAAGGTGTTTTTCGACCACTTTTTCAAGTCGATATTGATTATAAATGGTAATCCATCTGGGGAATTTTATTTCCCAAATTATGTATTTTTGAGTTTTATAATCTTTAAATTTATGATATATAAATATATTTTTCAATAAACTCAAATAATTATTATAATGTTATCAAAATTTAACTTTTTTGGAATGGTATCTATCAAAAAAAGTTTACAAATTACAAAATGTGAAAGAAATATTCTTTTCAAAAAATTATATAGTAGTAAAACTTCCCATTAAATTTGTCAGATCAAACTAATAGAAAATCGGTTATTAATGATTATTTTAAGTTTCTTTGTAGGTGATGTTATTGTATGTGGCATAATTTTTTTTAAATCAGTTATTATAAATGAAATTGAAATTATTATTTAAATGACCTTTTTTAGTATTTATTTTATAAACAATGTCAAAAAGAGAGATTAAATGTCATTTATACAAAACGTACATTGAATTTGACTTTTTATATTAGTTATAAAATTACCAAAGTGAAGAAAATATCATTTAAAAAAATTAAATCCTTATTACTCCATTTGATGAAAATAAAAAATTGATGAAATGAAAAAAATCATTAAAAAAAATTAAATCTAGAAAACAATATATTTGATTTAATTTTATAACTATTCATAGACTATATGAACATATTTTTCTTCAAAGGAAAGAATTCAGGTGGCATCTGATGGAGTATATTGGACTTGATTTTAGACTCTGAATGAAGTTTGTTTATTTTAATAGGATCCAAATAAGTATTGATAATTATAAGAAAAAAATAAATCATTTAAAGGTGTATCCATTTATAAAAAAAAGAATAAATAAAATAAATAATTGAAAAATAATTACAAATATGATGATGAAATCATCTAAATAATACTTAGTAGAAGGATAATAACGATCGAAAGAGTTAAATTAGTAGAACAATGATAATGATTGAAAGAGTATAACATTAAATGTATATATGTGGAGAGTGAAAACATATAAATGACATTGGATAAGTATACCATGAAATAATAAATTGTATGTAGTAATAAAATATTTCATGGGGGAACTATAAAAAAATTTATTCCACATTGTAATAATATGAAATTGTAACTTCCACTTTCTTTATACCTTAAGCGATGTTAAAAAATGAGTTTTTAGCACTATTTTTTACAAAACCAACAGTAAAAAGTTAATTTTTAACATTGATTTTGAAATAAATGTCTTTAAAAATGTGGTTTAACTTTATTTATAATAAAATAGGTGTTAATAAAACTATCATAATGTATTTTAAATCAGTCATATAAATAACTAATGTTAAAATCTTTTTAACAGTTGTTATATAAAAACTGATGTTAAACTTCTGATGTAAAAGCCAATTTCTGTAATAATGTCTTTATTAAACCTCATATACATTTTTTATGCTTTTATAAGAAATATTCATACACTTTTTTTATAAAACTTCTCACAAAGGTCATTAAAAACATAATGTGTATTTATTCTTCATTATCCCATTAATCATTAATGCTTATATAAAATATTTTTTAATCTATGTCAACATACTTTAATGTTACATATATTTCAATAAGTGATATTTCTTTATAATATTATCCACCTTCTTCTATGGGTTTCTTATGAAATGTTCTATTGATGTTTTCATGAAACCCTTCTATTTTACATGGGTAAATAAATTGATTATAGATAATTGATTTTTTATGATCTTGGGAAACACATATGTATTATTTTTAATTATTTTATGGTTGTAACCTATATGAACCACTAATGCATTCAGTAAATCATTATATCTCTTTAGATTATGGGAAACAAATTTTGATTCATGATTAACTAAGTGAAATAGGTAGATAAACCTTATCCACTAATGTAAATAGGTAGTGGTTTCCGATCTAGTGAGTTAAATATGTTATGATTTATAATCTTATGTGATTCCAAATCCAATGAGTTAAATATGTTATGATTCCTATGATTATGTTTGTGCCACATATTTATGTTTTTATAAATAATTATTTTATGATAGATAATTTATTATGGTGTGTTTTTTATATAGGTATATGTTCCTAATTTTATGTTCATGGATCATGATTATGCACTCATTCCCACATGATTATCTTTTTCTCATATATTTTCTTCATTGGTGATATATTCTCTTTCCCATAATGAGTGTTTTATCTCACCCCTTTCTTACGTTTCAATTCATCAGGTTATGAAGAAGATTATTATATATGGTATTCCTATAATATAAATTATAGGTATTTTAGTATAGATAAAATTTCATGAATGTTGTAAAATAATTTGTTCATATAGGTTGTTTACAATGATTCTAAACCTTAAGCTCTCATGATTGTGCACTTATTTATAGTAATAATGGATTAGTGATGTAAAATAATAAATTATGTTTGTTTATATGTGATGTTTCACCTCATAATAGGTTGATACATCACAAAATATGAATCATGGGTGGACGATATACCACTAGATTAGGCCCCCCAAGTGGAAGATGCACCACATTGTCTGATATAATAACTGAGTGACGATATAATTGTATGAAATATGATGCTGTTGATATTCCACTAATATGAAATTTCAATGTGGAAAAGAAAAAAAAATATCTATCTACATTTGAACAATTTATCACCTACCATATTCAAGTGTTTGAGATACCACCATTGATTAGATTTAGCTGCCTTAGGTACAACCACATACAAATAATACAAGAAAATGAATGATATACGTCGTTAAATTAATATAAATAATTTATAATTATTAATCATATAAATGTTTTCACTATTAATCCATCAAACCATGTCCAATTAATATTCCTAGGTTATCTCATATCAAGGATATCTTATACTCAAGATAATTCATTCCAAGGAACACAAAGGGGCACTACATTAGGTTCCTATGGTAAATTCTCAATCCAAGTCACCCACTTAGGCTTTAAGATAGGTTTTGATAGATTAGTTATTGTAAATGATGGTCATCATTGACTATTAGTGTCAATATACACTTCTTGTGGACCACTCATTGCCTTATTAATATATAATAAAACATTAGGATTTAAGGGGAATGATTACATTTAAATTTATGGAATTCACATGAAATAATAATTTACCACATTTAATTTGACTCAATAAATTCTTATAAATAAAAAAATGAAATCAAGGGACCACCAACCTATATATATTTGGGTTCTTATAATTATAAAAAGTCTGTTGATTCTACTTAAAACAGAATAAATCTGAAAATGAGGGATGGAAAATCCGTCCGGTTACTAGGGAAAATTAGGGATATGATTCTTTAGAGATTAATATTTAAATATATAATTGAATTTAATTTAACTATAAAAAAATAACAGGTTATTTGTTTTTCTCTGTCCCATATAATCTTTGTGAAATGAACCTATCAAGGTTACCCCTATAGTATGGTCCATCTAGTTGTGATGAAACCCTATCCTCCCAAAACAATGAAAAACAAACCAAATCCATATCACTTTATAGTGAAACCACACCCTTCACAGCACATTTAATCCCTATTGGATGGGATTCAAGAAAAAACCCTTATATACTATTACATGATGCCTTTATTGGGAAATATAAACGTATTCATGAACTATGACATGAAAAACTAGTCACCTTCACTACTAATAAAACACTAAAATAATGATTAATGGATCCACTAAAAATTTTCAAACTATAATAGCGTGGTAGATAACCGAATCACCATAAGTTCACCTCCCCCTTTGAATAAGTAAACTAGAAGTAGGTAGTCACTTGAGCCTACTAACTGCACAATGTCATTAATGTAAAAAAACCTCAGTAAAAACCATCTATGTACCAGTAAAACATCTAATATTAAAACACAAAAATGAATAAAAAATAATAGAATGAATAAGAAGTTTTAATGTGCTTTAGATTATGTACTATACATAAGGGAAAAACAACCCAACTATTTAATTTTCTTATAACAACATGATTTAAAGTAAAAAACATTTCAAAGAAAAGTAATCCTTTACAAATTATCAATTATCTATAAATGAACCCTTCATCATGTTTTTACCACATATTTTATTGGAGGTCTCACATACTTAAATACTAAGTACAAAAAATAAAACAAGATAAACCTACTATCCTGAAAACTCACCTCAAGAGTAATGACTACCTAAGTAAGTTTACCAACATGATGATTCATATGATTTTATAAATATATGGTCTCCCTCTCCTTGATCCTATGATTATCTATTGATGTGAACTTAATATAGATATACTTCCACTAGATAAGGTCTACTACTAATGACATCAAATTGATTCATGATTCATTTCATTGAGTAAAATTTAGATGAATATAGTTCTGATGCCTGGACATTCAATGATCTTACCTATAGATGATCATAAAAATGATCCATATCCAAAATGCTACCAATTAAATATTTTTCCAACGAAAAACCTCATAAAACCTATAACACATAGAATCTTCAAGAATTTTCCTTCATATTCCTTATTTCACCAAAGTCCTACCGAGTCATGATGATACTGTGAAATTTCCCAAAAATAGCCTTAGTGAATATGTAAAACAGATTTTGGAATCATTATAGCTTTTATAACTCAAAATATTTTTCGTCTCGCATGTCTTTGATTTAAATATTCATCAGATACAAATAATTTTTTTATATGGAATAATTGAATTTTATCAAAGTGGAATGCACTTTGGATAACATATTAAATCACTTACCCTTCTTGATTCCTTCTGAGATATTGTATAAATATATTCAACCATACAACTAACATCCCAGATTCCATTTCATCTACACAATTTGCTTCAACTGTACTTAAGTAACTATCTTATGATGTTATGACAACCAACTAACTATGGTTCCACCACATGTGAACATAATCTCTATTGTACACTTTTGAGTATCTGAATATCTAGGGATTTTTGAGTCCAAAAAACCATATAAAATTTTTTTGTCACCAAAGTAAATAAATTATTATCCGGATCCTTTCAAATAAAAAATGCCTACATCACAACATCCTAGGGAGCATTCCACAATTTCACCAAGTATTGATTCACAACTCCCACAACATGGGAAAAGTATAATCATGTGAAAAATATTTATACAATAATCTTTTGGCCACTTATGCATATGTTACATGTTATATTTTGAATCTATGTATTAATTCTTAAACATTTTTGTTTTGATAAATTACATTTTACTCACACTTAATTTATTTCAAACACATTTAATTAATTTCAATTTGTATAAAATATAATATAAATTTTAATTTGAATGTATTTTTGTTTAAAATGGTTAATTATTAATTTTAATTTTAATTTCAGATTTTATTTTTTAATTGTTTTCTTATATACAATATGTATATAATTTATATGTTTTGGGTTATTATGTTTTCTTCTTTTACTATTTTTTTAAAAATTACCCAACCATGGAAAGCCCACTTGAGCTAGCCCTTTTACCACATAAGGGTTCATTGGTCTAACCTATAGGAGAGAAGCTTGAACAATCTAGACATGTTGGTAGGTAGGCCATGTATGGTACCACATGATTATAATAGTGTGGTTGGGTAAAGCATCTAAACGAGACCATGGGCCCAGTATTCCCATAGGGACAAATCCTTTGTGTGTATATTTGGGTAACAAGTGATAATTCCATACTAGTCAGTTCAAAAACATATGCCACACAATTTATATGTTATTGCAGTGGATTAAATTAAGTGGTTTCTGATGCAGGACTTAGGTGTCGAGGTCACTATTCATCAGTGTTTAAAAATTCCTACATTGTCAAGTACTCTAATATATCTGATATGGACCATCTATTCAGTGTGGTAGTTTTCTTATACATCCACCAGCACTCGATCCTCATTTGAGATTTCCTATTCATTAAAACCCTCGTCTCGATGACCTATGATCAATGATGATCGTATTATGACCATTATTAATCCAAGATCACAAAACAAGGTTTCAAAATTGTGAACATCAATCGAGGTTCCATCTCTTCTTTCACCTGTACGGAAGGTAAATGTATTGTTTGGTGGTTGATACCTCAATTTCTAGATCGCTGGAAAATAGTATATCCAAATAAATGATATCAGTGTATTTCGTTCTACCATTAGGTAATTTGATGCTAGTATCTTTAGTCTCCTTCACGTTAGCATTATCTTTTGCCTCCAACTGAAGTAGAAACACATAAATAATTATAACAATGTTATCTCTATTGTATGATGGTATATCATCTTTGTAGTGGTGGAAATCCCAAAAATAGAAGTACATTTATATGAAACCGCAGTGGTTCATGATACCATTTTACATTAATAACCTATAGAAAAATCTCCAACCACAATACTAGTTCTCCCACAAGTAATGATGAATCATATTATATAATAGTAGAGCATGTTGAAATGGTATATTTCAATATTTGAATTTATACTCCTTTCAAAATAGTACCATCTGCCAAAATTTGTAATAGTATCTCACTCGAAGGTATATTATTAATGGTAGATGCATTGTTCTACCACCATGTATTTCTTTAATCTACAACTAGTTCAAATTATGTTTATAAAATATATTTTTTTTATTTACATACTTCAAATTGAAATTTATATTTTCATTAATATTTCATTGTTTACATTTTAGAAAATGCAATCATTAGTTATATAATTATATTTTATCATATATAATTTAATTTTCAATCATGAAGTATATTATATACATGAATTATATGATTTTTTATGAAATAATTAATATTTTAGTAAATTGAAATTTTATTAATAATTAATTTTATTGTTTTATAAATATATATAATATATCATGTTTTTTCTAAACATATTGGATGTTTTATATTAATATTTTGTTTAAAAATAATTTTCATGAATTTTATTTGATAATTATCAAGGATTTTCCTTATACAGGTAATGATAACATTATTTTTTGTTATGTTCTAACAAGTGGCATTCAATTATTTGATTACCTGAAACTATGAAGAGATCATCGAAGTTAATGAATATATATAAATCTATTATAGATGTGATGAAGGGATATAAATAACCACATATAGTTTATTTGACATATTGTTGACATTATTCTTGTCATAAACATTCATATTATTCATTAGATCAAGATGATCCATGAATTTTGATTCATAACTAAGATAAAAAAATACTTCTAAAGGTCCATCCACTACTAGTGTAGTGATAAAGATCATGAAACATTAGTATCCTCATCATCATCTGTTTTTTATATGTTTTCTTTTTATTTTTTACTCATATTATTCTTGTTATTATCTATTTGAAAATTTTTCATGTATGTTTTTTTCTTTTCACAATCAAAATAGGCATAGTTTGTTTTGGTTATTCTCGAAAACAAATGGATTTTTGTGTGTCATGACTCTCAATGACAAATTAGATCAATAACTAGGTTAAAGACTTATCTAAAATTTCTAGGTTTTTCCTTTGGTTATTTTTAAAAGGAAGAGTCTATAATAGGTTCTCACACATTTAAAAGTGATTTTTAGTTGGTATCCATCTATTTAAGAATTAGAGAAGGTTAAGGTGTGAACTAGAATCTTGGTGAACTGAACCCCTATTAATTTGATGTGTTCTTTTGTTTTATTTATAATGAATTTCACATATTGAATATAATACTGACTAAAGTTTAGGTAATTAATAAAATACTAATTTATTTGATATTTAATTTTTAAAATTATATAATCCCCCCGCAGTCTATATTTCCATCACTCATGATCCAATAATGGGAATTAGAGGAGGTGGTTCCATAATAGGTTATATTACATTCTTTGATTTATCTTGTTGTTTATATTTAACTTTGAGGTAACTTGGTACTTTCGACCCATTGGTCTAAGTAATAAATAAAATGTTTTTAAAAATGAATGGTTTTAATTACAACAATGGTTGGATTCCAAAAAACCCATTCTTTAATATGAGTGACCATTGGTATTGGAAAGGCCGAATGGAAGCCTACCTGAAATAGCTATGTGTATCATTGGACTATTATAGATAATACATATGAGGTACCAAAATTTAATTCAGAGAAAAATGTAGGTATGACATGGTAAAATATCTTTTGAATTATAAATTTAAGATTTTTGTGTGTGTTATAAGTAGAGGTTTTTATATCCATGTTTCATTATGTAAGACTTCCCATGATATATCAAGAATACATAGAATGAATCCCTACTAGATATGACATATTTAGATAACCAAGATAGAAATTAACCATGAAAAATAATAGTACATCAATATGGAAGATGATGATTTAGTAAATATGAGGTTCCATTAATTTAAAAGTATTAATGATAGTATAAATTCTCTTACTGATGTTTTGAAAAAAAAAGATCAAGTTGAAATTTTACCGAGGCCTTTTAAAAAATATTTCATATAAAAAAGGTGGCCATTGATTAGAGTAATAATTTTAATTAATATACCTTAGATTAGATAATAATATATTTGTTGTAGTATGAGTTAGAGTTGAAAAACACTGTTAATGAGGAGTCTATAAAGAGAAAATGTATTGCTTTTAAGTATGATGTTAATTAAATATTTAATATTTCTAAATATTAATTCCATTAATCTAAAAAATAGATGGCTCACATTTCTAATATATTTATCACATTCTTGATAAAAAATGGTGGTAAGAGACAGATCATAGAAAATTTCAAAAAGTAATTACAAAAGGTAATTGTAATTTTAGTAAAGATGTTTTAGAATTAACATGTTATTATTATAGGAAAAAATTTCAAATTAGAATATAAATACAAAAACATAAAAATCGAATGAAATAGAAATAAAAAATTAGAAAATAAAATCAATCTTTTTTTTTTGTTGGGACTCCTCAAACATTTTGCATTCTAGAAATAATTCTAGAAGTAAATAAGAGACATGGAACCCCACTTTTATGGGTATACAGTGTGACATAAATAATTCTATTTTTATACATTTAATTAAAAATAATTTTTTAGATCATAATTATAATACTAAAAAAGTTAATGCAATTTATTGTTATTCATGTTCTCATTCAGATTCTTTTAATTCAAAATTAAATTTTTTTAATGAAATTGAGGAATTAATGAATTATGAAGTTTGGATAATTGAAAAATAAACTGATATAAAAATTATAAAGAATAATTTGGTTAAATAAAATGTGAAAATGAAAATGTAATGTGATAATTTGAATAATTTATTATCCTTAAATGAAAAATAAAAAAGGAATTGTGATTCTGATATGTTAAAAAAATAAGAATATGATATATTTAAAACTTTTTTGGCATTCAATGATAAATACCAATCAATAAGTTTTTATTATGTTATATAATATTTCAATAAAGTTTAAAATTATTTTAAGAATATTTGAAATGAAAATAATAAGAAAATGTAACATATATTTTGGCTTTAATGTGATATTTTATAGTAATTTAGAGATTATTTAAAAATATAACCTAAATTTGAAAAAGGTAGTTTTTATACTTAAAGATTTTTTTATAAATTTTTTAATTGTAAAGAACAATATGATATAATGATTTCATTGATGAAAATAAACACCAATAATAATTTTTTTGAGTATCATAGATTTTCAGCAAGGATAAATATTACCAACATTGTTGACATTTTAGAAGGAAGTATTTCTGGTGTAATTTTTTTCAAAATTTATAATAAAAAGAAATTATGCAAATGTTTTTACAATGATATTTACACAATAATTTGGGTATACTAGATATTTTATTTCTATAGATGTTTTATAAACATACCACATATAATTGATTTAAATCAACTATGTTTCCAATTTTTTCTACTAATAATCATGTTGAACCCAAATTATCATGGGTATCAAAATAGTCTATTTTTTGTCTAATTTTTTGAAATATACTTTAGAAGTCTCAAAAAATTAATTTATTCTGACAGTGGATGATACAAGCACATCACATGTTATATATATCCAATTTTTTTCTTTCACTACATGTGATGGTGGACTTATCACATTTTGAGACAACTGTAATGGTCATATAAAAGGTATATGTGAAGTTAGTTTTTATAAATCAATTATTACATCAAAAGTATTACTTGTAGATTGTTTAAAAATAAATTTAATAAGTATATCACAATAATATGATGATGGATTAAATGTATATTTTGAATATAATATATCTATATTTCTAAAAATTTACTCTTTTTTATTTTCTCAACATAGAAAATAAAATGTTTACATTATTGATTTTTCAGATTTTACCAAATAAATGGATAAGTGTTTAAATATTGTAGATTTTTTTAAATTTTATTTCATATGGGTTCTTGGAATGCAAGATTTAGACTGTTTCACAATGTTTCAAAGAATCAATAGGTTCTATAATTTCCAAAATGACATACAAGTAAGTACTTTATGTGTGATTTTTGTTTAATGGTTTTGAGGTAAAAAAGAAAGGATTAAACATATAAAGGATGGTAGTGTTACTTTATGTATATAACTACTACATCTCGACATATTTGGACCTATAAAAACATTTATTTTTACTATTAAGAATTATGTTTTTTTAATTGTATATGATTATAGTATAATTATCTATATTTATTTCTTATCTCATAAAAATGAAACTTCAATGATGTTCTGTTCTTTATGTCAACATATTGAGAACTTCAAAAATATATTAATCATCACTATTAGAAGTGATATATATTGGGAATGTTTTAACATTAAATTTGATAAATTTTGTGAATAAAATCGATATAAACATTATTTTTCATCCCCTAGGAAGCCACACTAAATGAAGTGGTTAAACGAAATAATAGATCTATATAAGAATTTGTTAGATCAATGCTTATGGAATTTAATGTGCCAATATATATTTTGGTAGAAGATATAAATAAGTATCTTTATATTTCAAATAGTGTATCTATTATAATTTTTCTAAATTAGACCCCTTACAATCTATTTAAGGGGATTAAACTAAATGATTAATATTTTAGTCTATCTGGTTCCAAATTCATTATCGTGAACCAAAAAAGACAAATTAGATAAGTCATATTCTAAATGTGATGAAGGAATATTTTTAGGATATTATAGTACTGGCAATTAATATAGATTTTTCAGTAAGATAACATTATTTATTAAAGAGTAAGTGCATGTTAGGTTTAATGAAAATTTATATAATAAGCAGTATTATTATTTAATCAATGGTCATGATGAATTTTGGGAATTTAATTTGGATTATAACAACGACCATGATAATGAGAATGCTTCATTTGAGGGGGAGTATAACTATCCTCAAACTGATTATAAAGAATGTAAAACACATAAAGATCATTAAACTAAAAAATACATTAGTAATTTAGAATCTAGTATACAAACTATAAAATATGTTTTACTTTACCATGAAATATCTTCTTCTTTTTTTAATTTTGTACATAAAAACAATGATAATTATTTAATTGCTTTAATTTGTATTAATGTTATGGGTTTTTAATTAAATTAATTTTAAAGGAATAAATTCTATAATTAGGTTTATCTTTATAATGATAAACCAATTATGGGATTGAAATGGATTTTTCATAACAATCTTGATGAATTTGGGAACCTAGCTAAAAGTCCTAAAAGACTTATAGATCAAGGTTATTCCTTGGAAGAGGAAATTGATATTGAAAATTATTTTGATACTCTATATAAGATTGTAGTAATTATAATTTTATTAGAAAATTATTATTTTAAAAATATATAATTATTTTAAATGGATGTAAATAATTGAATTTTTAAATTGAATAATTTCTGAGGAATTTTATTTTAATCAAAATCCTATATTTGAAAATCAAAAATTCCAAATACATTTTTATAATAATAATAAATAATTATATAGAATTAATATAGCCCATTGATGATGTTATGAAAGGATAACTCTATTTTTATATAAATAATATCTTCATAAATTTATGCTTGATCCAACATTGTTAGTAAAGAGAGTTTTAAATTATATTATGGTTATACTGATTTATATAGATGATATAATATTTTGTTCAATAAATTATTTTCTATGTAATAGTTTATGTAAACTAATTACAAGTTAATTTTAGATGAGCTTAATGGGAGAAATAATTTTTTTATATGTCATCAAATTAATCAAATAATATTTGGTTTTTTCATAAAACAATCTAAATATAATAAAGAACATGTTAAAATTATTAGGATTTATTCTAATATTAATATGAAAACTTAAATTAATGCTAATTTGAAATTTAAAATTGATGAATATATAAATACTATTAATAATTAAATTTAAAGAGGCATGATAGGTAGCTTATTTTATCTCATAGAATCTTGACCAGATATAATATTCTTGGTTTATTTATGTGAAAAATTTTAGTCTAACCCTATGGAAATTCATCTCAAAGATGTTAAGAGAGTAATTAGATATATTAATGGAACTGTAAGCTCTGGTTTATTTTATTGAAATCATATTTCTTTTGGATTACTATCTTGATTTAATTATGAATTTGGAGGTTTTAGTCTTGTCCAAAAAACACAAGTATGTGTCATTTTATTTGTAAAAGTATAATTTAATGGAGTTCTAAGAAAAACTATTAGTAGCACTATCTATAAAAAATGCTGAGTATATTGCTTCAACTGTATATTTTTTCAAATTATTTATATTATCCAAAAATTTTGTGATTTTAAATTTACTTTTGATAAAATTCTAATAATATTGTATAATTCTAGTTAAATTTCAAATTCTAATAGCCTTCTTCATCACTCTTGAACAAAACAAATAGATATCAATTTTCATTTCTTTAGGGATCATATATTTAAAGTTTATATTTATTTATAATTAGTTATTACCAAAATATAATTGGCGGATATATTTTATAAAGCATTATATAATTTCAAATTTGATAAAATGCTATCTGAACAGGGTATTCTTGAAGCCTAACATTTATATTTATAATAATTACTGTTTTGATAAAACATCACACTATTTTAAATTACTTTTAAATATTTATTGTTTCTAAATTTTAATTTTTATAAAATACTTATACATTGTTAATTATATATTGTTTATCTTTTTATGAATTTTTTTTTTGATTTTTTATAATGTAATTTTCCATAAATTTCAACATGGGGGTGAACTTTTTTTAAAATTTATTAAATTTTCTATTTTATAATTTTAAAAAAGGGGTAGTTTTTTAGAGGATGAATCTGTTTATTAATTATTAAACTTTTTTTATAAATTAATATACCCTCACATTAATGTAATTTAAAATACAATTAATTAATTTCAAATAGTATAATAAAATAATCATTTATTATTTGAATGTATTTATGTTTAAGATGTTTAATAATTATTAATAATTTTATTTTTATCTTTTATTACATAGTAATTTCTTTAAATAAAATATATACATAGTTTATTTTTTTAATATGTTTTTTTGATTATGGGTTTTGTTAAAAAAAATAACCAACCATTGGAAACCCACTTGATCTATCCTTTCTACCACATAGTGGACCATTGGTCGACCATTAGGAAGAGAATCCAGCCTAGAACATCCATAGAGGTAGGTAGGTTGTGTATAGTTCCACATGAGTATAAGATTGTTGTTGAGAAAAGTGAAAGTGGGTGACCATGGGCCTAGTAGTTCCATTGGGCTGAAGCTAGTGTGTGTGCATAGGTGTAATGGGTGTTGATCCCTTGGAGAAAACATGAACCATGTGCCACAAAAATTTTATGTTATCTTGGGGGGATCAACTTAAATGATTTATGATTTGGGATTATGGCACCACGGTCACTACTCCTCTTTGTTTAAAAACTCATACATAATCATGGCTAACTAGTCTATTTTATCTAGACAGTTCGTTTAGTGTGGTAGTTTTCATCAACCTCTATAATCACTGAAGCCTCATTTGGGATATCCAGTTCACCAAAAATCTTAGCCATATGACCTACAATCAATTTAAGGATATTCATTATCATTTTTAATCCATGATCAAAAGAAAATATTACATTGGTATGAAAATTCAATAAGGCATCCTTGCTTCATTGAATTTTAAATTTTTTTTTTGAGGAAATTGTTCAATGGTTTATCTATAGAATGGTTGATCACCAAGAGATGTTATATTTTAAGAAAAAGTAGTTGTATATTAAATATACCATCTGAGAGGGTGATATTTGTACTGCTGACCACCTTTATGGAATCATAAGATTCTTCCACCAATAAAAGAATAAGCACATAGCTACAGACACCAAAAGAGGATCCATCAGATTATGGTAGATCATCCTTTTTGTGGCAGTAGATCCAAACATAATTTTCACTTCATGTAAACTCATGGTATTTCATGATAGAATTCAATTTCAATCAGTAGTATCAAAATATACATCAATAATGGTATATGTCCCATAAAAATTGTTAGATCATGTTATTCAATGGTTGATCATGTTGCAATAGTATATTACAACAAATCAATTATTCCTCTTCTTCAACGGTTGTACCATTCACCACAATTTTAGATAGTAGCTCACTCAAATATAGATTTTTAGTAGTAGAAACACCATTCCACATCATTATATTTTGTTAAATATATATCTAGTTCAAATTATTTTCTTAAAATATAATTATTTTAGTTTATTTACTAAAAATGAAATGTAATTTTTATTACTATATTTGACATTTTCTAAAATGTAAATAATATTTTCTTTAAAAAATTTTGACTATATATTATGCATTTTACAAGAATAAATTACATTACAAACATGTAATATATGATTCTCTTTTTAAAAAATAAATATGATTTTAATAAACAGGATGTTTATTAATATTACATTTAACAATTTTAAAAACCTTTATTATATATTATTGTTTCACTAACCATATTGAAATTTTTATATTATTAATCAATGTCTAAATAAATATAATGAATGTTATTCAATATTCTGTATATCTTTTCCTTATAAAGGAAAAGGAATCATTTTTTTGTTATGTGCTAACAAGTTTTTATAGTGATAGGATCATTTGATGATCTAATAATATTTTTGATGTTAATAAATTGGAATTAATTCATTAGATATTTGATCTAGGTATAGAAACTACCACATACAGTTTATTTTATTAATCTTCAACATTAATATTGCCTTACTATTTATTATTGATCCCTCAATAAAGAAGCTCAATGACTTATCATTCCTTTCTATGATCCAAAAGTGACATTAATAGTTTCATATTCTATTACTGTAGTGGTCATGATCACGTAACATCATTATCCTCATCATCATATCGTTCTGTTGGGATTTATTTTTATTTTTTTCTTTATATTATTCTTTTATTTATATTTTAAAAAAATTTCATGTTTGGTTTATGATATTCCCAAAAAAATTAATCTTTTTTATTTTTGTAACTCATTTATCTAAAAGGATGTTTTGTATTGTGACTCTGGATCAAAAGTATAGTCACATACTAAGTTAAATACTCTGATAAATATTCTGTTTTATACCTCTAGGAATTTTTAATTGGTAGAGTTTGTAAGAATATATCACCCTAAAAATGAGTTTCTAATGGATACCAATCTTATCTTGGAGTAGATATGGTTGAGGTGTGGAACAATATCTTGGTTATCTGAACCACCATAAATTATCTCTGATCTATAATTTTATTTCTGTTAAATTTCTTATCTTGAACACTACAATCTCCGAGGATTGCTGATTTAATATAACTATTATTGATTTGTTCATTAATTTTTTTTAAATGACTATTCACCCCTAGTAGTATTTATTTCCATCACTTATAATCCAACAGGACTTTATCTATCTACTTGGAATCAACATCATATTCTAGTGCCTATGATATGGAAAACATTATGTGAGCCATATTAGGGGTTGATTATAGCTTACTTCTAGTCATATAAGTCATTTATGAGATCTTCCAAATATAATACTTTAATAATAGAAACCAATTCTATGTATTTCCAACTCTCTCCATATTCATCCCCAAATTATCCATTTCCATTTCAAGATTTCATGATGAAAAATCTCACATCAACTTTTCAGTTTTAGAAAATTATCAACCAATAATTATAGTGTATTGAATATATAAAATCCATGTTATGAATGTCCTATATTCATATTGCTACTAATAATAGATGTGATATACATTACAACAATTTAATTACCACTCTAAAATTAATGAATCAAATTTTTTATTCAACTATTGTGGTGTTTACTACTGAACATGCATGATTTATTTGGTTTACATAAAAAACATTGATTCCAAACTTATGGTACACATATTGGCTTTTCTTTTTAAATATTCTCCATGAAATAAAAATGATTGAATCCTTTCTTAGCATCCATCTTCTCCAAATAATTATTATCAAATTCCACTATAATTTGTATGCTTCCAATAGAAGAATATTTAACTACCTGTGAGAATAGTTTCAATAAATTAACTACTTCCTTATATTGAAACCCCTTCATGATTAGATGTTATTTTTTATTTAAATTAAATCAGTATCTTCCTTTATCAGATATTCCCACATTATTTTAATTTCCTTTTTACCCTTTGTATGTTCTTCTATATCTCATCATTTATTGAACAGTAGTGAATTAAAATCATAATTCACATCTAACTCCCACTTTTCATAATAACTGATCAAATCTATCTATCATGTATTTTTATGTCATCATACACCATTTATGATTATAGAGTTAAAATCATGCCCAAAATTTTACACCAGTATCATAATTCTAGTTGATCTCATCAAATGAATCTATTGATCCAAACTACATGACTCTGCACATTCTGTCAGCACTTGATCCTTCCATACATAAACATCCTGTGCATATAATTCTGATGATCCTGTTAGAGCTTCATTTTCTCTTGAAATTTTGGGAATTTTTTATAGTATTACACCTATACATTCGATTCCTTTAAAATATGTATATGATTTATCTATTTTTTTGAACTAATATAACTCTAATGAACCTAGATTTACATAGTTGATTCCCATTTAGCTTCAGGCTCCACTGATTGCTACTCCATCTAGAAAACCTTCTCATTAAAACCAACATGTTTTTTAAAATTTTGGCACCGAAAAATGCATCTATTTAATTCATTGAATGTTGCGTGACATGATCTCATAGAAAATCTCATTCTGTAGGCTTCTATTTTACTATTCATGGATCCTAAACATAGGTATGGATCAGAACATATGGCCATTTCAAGGAATACTATTGGAAATGGCCATCCATGATGATTTTGGGGTGAAATATGGACTTGCACATGAAAATGGAATCTAGTACACAAACTAGATTTGCACACAAAAGTTGAACGAAATTTTTTGTGCACCAAAATATAGGTTTCTCTTATAAATACAAGTGCTCCCCCTTCTTCGAAGAAGGGCCCCCAGAGGTCGGTCTACGCTCTAATGCATGTATGTCCTCATCTTCCGCGCATGCATGAAAAACCCCCCATCTTGCATGCGAAACATCAATTTTTGCATGAAAATATCTCAATGTGCCCAATTTTACTCTCCAAACATCATTTTTCATGCAATAGTGGCACTGTGCCCAATTTTTTGCGCACCAGTGTTGCGCTTGTCCAATTTCATGCACAACTCCTCTATTTCATGCAAATTTTCCCTATTGCATGCAATTAATTACCTATTGTGCGCACAACTCCCCTATTGCGTGCACATATACCACATTGCGTGCACATCTACCACATTGCGTGCATGCCAACTCTATTGCATGCGATCCTTCCCTATTCCTTGTAATCCATCCCTATTGTGTGAAATATTTCCAATGTGACTAATCTTATGTGCACATGTGCCACACAGTGCAATATTGCACACAATCAATCCTGTATGGTGCACATATTACGTGCAATAGTATACAGTCATGCAACTTTTAGTCCATTCCGCGGGGGCGCAGCCCCCACACCCTTGCTCAGGAGTACTGCAAGGCTGTGGTCCTGGCCTTTCGGGCCAGTCCCTTCATATCCGTCACTGAACCCCCTAAAAAATGGAGAGTTTCACCATGAACTTTTCGGGCAGGGATGCCGACTTTTTTCCATCACACCCTTATGCACACCCACCTTCAACCTATGGAATACCATGATTTGAGAAACATCCCAACACACCATGAAAAAACTTGAGTCAACATATTCCTCTTAGTAATTTTCTCATGTTGTGAGTTGAGATTCTCATCATCAATTCCCTATGTACCATGAGTCAAACCATTACTCAAGAAACTCATCCAAACCCCATCACCCAAATACTATACCAGGTTGAACCAGAAAGAGCCGATCTTGCATATGTCCCAACACCAACCATTCCTAGGGGACTTATGCTTAATAGTCCTATCTATATGAATATAAACTATAGTAAACACTCTTGACCAATATAGGATGCCACTTTCTCCAATTAAGATATTCCTTATGCACCAATCAAAAGATGCCAATAGTTATATCTACATGACTATAAATTGTAGTATGAACTATCATTCGATAATAGATTGCATCTTTTTCTAAATAAGACATGCCTTATGTGCCAAGAATAAAATTCTAGTAGACTTATCTACATGACTATAAACTATAGTAATCCCTATGTGACAAATATAGGATGCCTCTTGCTCCAAAAAAGATATCCCTTTGGTGCCAAACATAAGATGACAACACTCTAATATACATGACTATAAACAGTAGCAGGAAATATCATTCAATATTAGGATGCCTCTTGTTCCAAATAAGATATGGATTATGTGACAATCATAAGATACAACATTCCATTATTATAGTGGCATAATTCTAAGAGTGTTAGAATCTTTTAAAACATTACATTACTCCACATCATGATTTTTGTGTCCTTAATTTGGATCTTCATCATCTCTCAAGTCCGATGAGAGCCTCTGCCTGGTCCCATGCCACATCCTATCACTTACTGTACTATTCCAATGTTACGGAAGACATTGGATTACACTTCGAGTCAGGTCCTGTGTTTCGAACATGACCAGTTTTCTACCTTCATTTTTATCCCCATTTTGGCCAATGAAATATGGATTATGGGTTTTGAACATGGTCAATATTTATCCTCCAACTCCATGAGAACCTCACCACGTTCCAAATGTTGGTCATGTGATTCACACTTTTCAACTCTTTTTGTTCAGACTGATTCCAACGCCCTTGGAATTATTCTATTTGTGCACTTGTGCATAGGTGTTGGACCCAATTATATTCATCAACCCACCACTGAGTTGAGATTCCCTCATGGCTATAAATGAGGATGAAATTATGGGAAACTCCCATGCATAATCCCTATTCATTCATTCCGCTCCTTAGTGGAACTCAGGAAGCTACCATAGTAAGCCCCATTCACTATTTCAACTCCTTAGTGGCAACTGAGAAGATCCCATGCCTAAGCACCATCCACCATTGTCGCATCTCGGTGGCACCTGAGAAGTTATAATGTGTAAGATCCATCAACTATTTATGATTCATATATGAAAACTAGTGGATATTTTTTATTCTCATATCCATGCTTACGTGGACCCCTCTTTGGATCATTCTACAACACCCCCTTACAACAGCATTTCCAATACCCTCCCTTCACCAAGGGTTAATGCATATAGGTTACATAAGTCCTAGCGGTGTGGAGTGAACCTGCCTCGTCCAAGCTATAAGACATTAAACTGCTGAGCACTATCATTATTATCACATGACGTTAAACTATGGACTCTCCACAAGCATCATACGTGGGGTTCCCCATCTCGGACATTCTCTACACCTGTTGGTCACCGTGGGAGTGAGATATTCCTTACATAGAATGAGATCATCTTTACTAGAGTGGATCCTATCCACAGGGAAGGGAAAATATCTTAGTTTAAGCCCCTGTCTTATCTTATAGGAGGAAACACCTTTGGTCCTCCTTTATTCTTTGGTTCCAAAGGCTATATGTGAGAGGTGCATCGGGACCTTCATTACCTTATCCCTATCCCTCTGGGATTTTTCGCCATCGGGTCTCCACCCTGGAGTAAGTCCCAATCTTCATCTCCCTAGGATGCTAATAACACATAAGCCCCTATTTCCTATTTGGTATGCTAGCCACGTGTAAGCCCCATTTCACGTCCCACATATGCACCTTTCGCGATATGATCATTAAGTATTTTCTGCCTCTTGTTTCTCAAACAATGCATGAATCACATGGGTTAGAGTAAGCATAGACCATTACATCCTCTTTGGGCTACCTTAGTGTGTAAGCTCCAAACCATCCCAAACTACATGGACTTTGATCATTGCCAAGGTAAGGTATTTAGGTAGCCACTCTGAAGTTTCACCCCAATACTTTCTTGTCCTGACCACTTCACATTGGTTTGCCTTCGTCCTACATGATGCTAAACAGTATACCTCATCCCAAACTATGTGGACTTATATCCTTTTCCCCTAGGCATGGTACGTAGGAAGCCTCCATGAGGTTCAATACCAACACCCATCAGTCTCGACCACTTCATGTTGGTTCACCCTCATCCCGCATAACATTAAATATATTCCCATTTTCTCCCTGCAATATGTTAAACTGTACCCATGCTGAACTTCGTGGTATTTGATCCCTTTCTCCTAGAAAATGTAAGTAGGAATCCTCCATAAGGTCCAAACCCAATCAAAGGTAAGCCGTTGTGTTCCCCAATCGATGGTAAGTTTTTGTATTCCCCAATCAACAATACTCTATTGTGTTCATCAATCGACGGTAAACCATTGTTTTCCAAAGTTTGTGGTAATCCATTGTACTCCATCCTGCTGTAAGCTGTTGTCATCCACAAATGATGATAAGATATTGTAAGATAAACTATGTGGGTTTTATCCATGTATCCTGGACAAGGTAATTTGGAAGCCTCCCTGAGGATCAACCCCAAGGACTAGTAAACTTTGGTGTCCCCCTTGTTGTGACCCAAATCTCTGGTCTTCCCCACGAGTGTCAGACTAACCCCAGGCTACTAACAACATGCAATCCCCAACATTCCTTTGGGTCTCTTCCCACTGTGCACACCCTGATTCCATCACCCCCACCAAACTATGTGGACTTTGATTCACTACCGTGGGGATAATTAAGAAGTGTATTCGATGATCAAACCCAACGTCACCTTCAGTCTAATGTCGGTCCCATCACATTATACATTCACTTCAATCAACCATCCATATCCATCTTGATTCTTACCCGGGTGACCACATCCCAATGAGATAATTTTACCCACCTTATCACTGCTCATAGAAGAAATCGAGAAAATTAACCACGCATTAGACCCAATATCATTGTTACCTACTAGGGTTTCACCAACATAATCCACTCTTGTCAGTTTTATAATCAGTTTGACCTGTCTACGCTAGACGTTAAAATTTTGGCATACCCAGTGCTAATCATGGGAAGCTGATGAAAACCTCAGAGACATGACTTTGGAATATAATTCCTCACATTCGACGTGTGAAACCTCAGTCTTATTTCCCCTAGAAAATCCCTATCATATGGGGAAGAAACTCAAATGCATCAATGTTCCAGCATCCAGACATGCCAGTGATGTCCAACGTGACTACTCCCACGATCAATGGTTACTACCCTGACTGGACCCCTTGCAATGTCATGATAGAAGCAGTGTAATTAATCAGTGTCCAAGAAGTCATGGAAATAGGATGAGTTTCATGAACAATTTCTTATGTCAATGAGGGAGACCTAGACTAGAAAATAAGTTTCCTGGAGGAATATATAGAAGGAGGAACCAAAATCCCATCATCATGTTTCAATCATGGATCAAACATCCCTAAATAAGTGACAGATTCCACTGAACTTTAGAAAGCGGGAATACGGGGCAACCACTGCGCATCCTCTGAATGAGACGGATGTGCGGTTAGGAAAAATCATTGGAAACATATAGTTATATAATTTATTTTACCATCCCACAACCAATATCCAAAACTTTTATCGCTATAACCATGGAAGAAACAAGTATTATGATTTTGATTCATGATTTTCACGTTCCATATCATTTACATATACAAAAAATCAACTATCAGATACTCTAACATGATGAAATTTATATAATTTATGGGAACAAAAATACTCTAGAATATTTGGCCCAACTATCGATGATAGACTTTTTGGGTGATATAATCCATCATGTTGATAAACTCTACCTAAACCACCTTAGGTTTTACCATGTGAATCCTCATATTTATATATTTCACTATCAATGTCTAAATCATAATTTTAGCCACCCAAATTTGTTGATGCCTTTTTATAATTTAATTCTCATGAAATATCCCTTAATTCTTTTAGAAATGTCCAATGTTTGATCCATTGTTATCACCACCAATGTCTATTCATATTCACTTCAACTTATGGCCTCATTCTATTTCTATCAATGATTTCCATAGAGTAAACACCTAAAATACATCTGATATGTGTTTCATGAAGTAAATATATAGTGACCCTAGCCTTTTACATATAATATAACATTATTTTTAGCATAATTATACATTATAGTATAAGACAAGTATCGTGAAGTCTAGTGTCTTGGATGATTTTTTACATAAAATAGAGAACATGGAACTAAATAATAAATTTATTTATTTAATATTCTAATTGATCTTTTAAAATACATTGTGCTCAAACATATATATAGGGTACCCTGGGGAACATATGAATAATGGTATTATCTATATATCCTAGTAATGGAATAACCATATGATCAAAGCATTACCACATGGGATATAAGGAATGACATGATGATGTTAAAAGTCTTGTCACATATTGAATCAAAAACATATACACATGGAATCATATAAAAAAGGATTCATAGTAACGTGGTAGCAACATAAATCATGACATTTTCATGAGTCATATATAACCACCAAGACTGTTTCACATGGTAGCCCAAGCAAGGGCTAACTACGAACACCGTCGTACATGGTTGCAAAAGCAAAGTCTAACTGCCAAGACCATCACACATAACATCTCATTAGACTCATATTTACCCAATTAATTAATGCACTATTTGGTCACACCCATCATATGTTCTCATGAACATTTTTTCTACATAAATAATCCTACATAATCAATCTTACATAATCATAAGGGTTACCCGTGGAATGAGTTGGGTACCATAATCATGTTATATAACATTACTAATGTGTGTATCATAATAGTGCCCATGAAAGAAAGGAAGTAAAATTTACCTGAATATTAATAAAGAAAAATTCAAATTTATCATGGTATGTGATGTCATGTAGAAGTCACAATATTTAAGAAAATTATTTATGAAATTTTATCATTGAAACATTTTTGTGCATTTTTAAGAAAATACTATAGAGGATTTAAAATAAAAAAGGGAAAATACTTTATATAAAACCCAAATTGAAACAAGAAGGGTTAATTTTATAAAGACAATGGGATCTTAAAATATAAGATAGAGTGAACTGGAAATCAATTAAAAAATTTAAAAAGTTCACTCAAAAGATGTTTTATTATTGGGAAATATTGAGGTAGAGATCACTTAAAAACAGGTATATCCCCAAAAGATAATTATGAAATGGTCTTGATAAATTAATTTGTTTCATGTATGCATAATTTAGAAGATGAAAATAAAACAATAAAATAACTTCATTTTGAAAAAAGGGATATCATGAAACTTGAAGGAAAAAAGGAGGTTTGGGTAGAATCGCATAGAAATTATTGACATGGTATCAGTTTTACATAAGAGGGCATAATGAGAGGAAAGGGGTTTATCAACACTTATACATCATGGGGTAGTATGGGGGAGGTTTAAAATCATACCCCATAAAAAGGTATTACACATAAAAGGGCATAATAATGAGGAAATTGTTGATTAAAATTAAAATAGAGATGATCCCTTATGATATGTCCAATGGTGTTCTCCACTTAATATTAATGACGTCTTGAATCAATCATTCTTGATATCCTCTTAAGGGGAGATTATTTGTTATTTTCAAGAAACATAGGGATGTAAGACATGGGGTAGGATCTTAGGGATAGATTTGGGGAGAATTTAGGAAAGGCACAAGGCTTGAGTGGAGTGAAGAGAAGAGTTAAGAATGGGTGGTATTTATAGTGGAAGGGAGGATGGTTTTTATAATATTCAATTCATTAGTTTATTAATTTCACTCAAGACCAGAAATAGTGATGATTCCATGACTAAAAATAGTAATATGTGCATGTGTGTTCAAACCAGTTTGTCTTATATCAACATAACATCATCCATTACCCTATAAATCATGTATTTAGCTGAATTTGCAAATTATTGTGTTTTACTATTCAAAAAAGTTCATGTATTTTAGAAAAATCCAAAAAATTCACACTAACAAGTTTTAATTTGGAAAAATCCCAACATTAAATCCATTTTTCAAAAATAAATTTTTAAATTAAATTAAATTAAATTTTAATTAAAATTATAATTTACTTAAAAAATAAATATTTTAAAACTATAACTGATTTTGTAATGATTTTGAAAAATTACATAAGGTCTTATAAAATTATTTAAAAATAAGAATAAAAAAAATTAATAATTTATGAACACCACTTAGGAAAATAAATTTTATTATAAATTAATTAATTAAGTTTAATTAATTATTTGTGTCTTACAAAAATTCCAATACCTTTTCTATGGTCGTATTATCACATAAAAGATGCCTAAATATTATTTTTAACTTCTATGGTGAGGTTACTATTATTATTAATAATTTTCCATTCATAAGGGTCATATTAGTATTCATAATAGGAACATATCTATTCATAAGTGTTAGTTAATATTCATAAAAAATTAGTTTTGTCTTATCGGACTCCAAACATCTAACTGATTGCATCAGTGTATGTCAGATTCTCAAAATTCAAATCACAGAAGTGACAATATTATGTTTAAAGGTCACATAGTACATAGTAGTTCGTTGTGTTGTGATTTCATGTGACTATATGACATTATTATAAGAAGGTAATTTCCATTGAAAAATAATTTTGTTGTTACATTATACCCCCCTTATGAAATTTCTCCCTCAAGATTATATTTTACATTCTAATCCATAAACACGTGCATGTACTTTTCATTCATTGCCTCCTATAGTTCCCATGTTGCCTCTTCGTACTTATGGTTCCGCTATAGTACTATGAATAGGTGAGTAGTCTTGTTATGTAGAATATTATCTCAAAAATCGAAGATCTTTATTGGAAGCTTCTCATAATGAGGATAATTCTCTAACTATACCAGCTTTGAAGATAGTACATGTGAAGGATTTGTTACGTACATCCGTAAAAAGGATATGTGGAAGACATCGTGTACTTTAGACTTGGTTGGAGGAAGTGCCAGTTAGTAATCTGCAGCTATGAATTGATCAAGGATCTCAAATGGTCCGATGTACCTAGGGCAAGTCTTTCCTTTCTTCCCTAATCTCTTGACCTTCTTCCATAAAGATATGCAGAGAAATACTATTTGTCCAACATTGAACTCAAGGTCTTGTCGATGATTGTCTGTATAACTCATATCTCAACTATGGGATGCCTTGATGTGCTGATGAATGGTTTTCACCTTCTCCTCAATTTCATTCACCATTTCAGGTCCAATCAGCTTACACTCATTTACTTCATCCCAACATGCTATTGTTTTGCACCTTTTTCGATAAAGGGGTTTGTAGGGTTCCATTCAGATGCTTGAATGGAAACTGTTATTATAGGAGAATTAGATTAGTGGAAGATTTTGGTCTCATCCTCAAATTAAATCCAAAGACCATGTTCTCAACAAAGATTCCAATGTCTGAATAGATCACTCAAATTGGCCATCAGTTTGAGGATGAAAGGATGTACTGATGTTTAGATCAGTTCTTAGAGCATATTAGATACTTTTCCAGAACACTGAGGTGAATCTGGGATCTCTATCATATACAATAAAGAGTGATACTCCAGGAATCCTTAGTATCTATTTGATATATATCTATGAAATTTGATCCAATGGGATGTCTTCTTGAATTGTGATAAAGTGAGCTATCTTTATAAGAGGATCCACAATGACTCATATAGCATTGTTTCCTCCATATCATCTTGGAAGTCCAATGAAAAAGTCCATAGTGATGTTTTGCAACATCCACGTTGGTATGGGTAGTGGTTGCATCATCCCCTAAGAAATTGTCCTTTCAATGATAACATTATGACATACCATGCGATTTGATGTATACTCAGCAATCTTTTTCTTCAAATTACCCCACCAAAAGATCTCCCAGAGATCTCGATACATCATTGTTCTCCCTAGGTGAATAAAGATGTTCTAGCTATGTGCATCATTAGAAAGCTATTATTTATCTATGGATCATATGGTACACATAATCATTACCCAAGTCTTAAAAATCCATCGTCATCAATCATTAACTCTAAGGATTTTCCATTTCTAATAGATTCCATCCTTTTTAGAATTTCAACATCTTTTCATTGAGCATACCCTATTTTATCCATGAGGGATGGTTGAGAAATAATTTGATAAAGGATTAATGATATTCATCCCTTAATGATTCCCATGATCATCCTCAACAAACCTATGAAGATTGTATCCTTTTCAACTCTCATAATTGATAAATATGCATGATCATTTCTACTGAGAGAATTCTCTACCTTATTTTCCTTACCGGGATAGCAGTGGATTGAGAAGTCATAATATTTTATGTGATATATTTATATCTTCATTGGCGCATATTAAGCTATTTTTGTGTGAATATTTATTTTTGACTCTTTTGATCAGTATATATCTCACACTTCTCCCCATGGAGATAATGCTACCAAATTCATAACGCAAAGATCCCAACTGTTAGTTCTAGGTCATGCATAGGATAGTTTTTCTCATGAAATTTTAGTTGACTTGAATAATATTCTATAATTTTTCATTTTTCATCCTCCCACAACAAAATTTATCGTTTGAATTATCACTTTACACCACAATGAGCTCTCTACTTGTTGTGAGTGTGAGTATTGGCACAATGATTAGCCTCTTTTCAATGTCTTAATGTATTCTTTACATTATTGAGCCCAAAAAAATTCCTCCCTTCCGTGTCATCTTGGTCCTTGAGTTTGAAAATTGGGAAAATCTATTCACAAATTATTAATAATACTCAGTAAGACCCAGAAAGATACGGATCTATTTTAAAAATAATTTTTTGGTCTACTCTTCAATCGCATTTGTCTGGGAAGTGTCCACATATATCCATTTTGCTGGTGATAACGTGCCCCAAGAATGATACTTCCTCTATCCAGAACTCACATTCACTATATTTTTCAAATAGCTTCTCCCTTAACACATTCTTTAATATAATATTAAAATGCTCCCCATGTTCCTCTTTTCTATTAGAGTATATCACAATATCATCAATAAATAATACCAAAAAAAATTCGAGGTATTTCCTAAGAAACTATTCATTAAATCCTTGAAAATTTCTAGAGCATTAGTGAGCCTTAAGGGAATCACTATGAACTCATATGTCCGTACATCATTCGAAAGGTAGCCTTGGGAATATCTTCCTTATTCACCTTTAATTGATGATATCCCCACCAACGATCCACCTAAGAGAAATAACTGGTTCTGTTAATCTGATCAAACCAGTCATATATCTGTGGCATGGGATAATTTTTCTTTATCGTGATTTTATTGAGCTCAAAATAATCAATGAAGAAGAACATTGATACATTATTCTTCCAGACTAAGAGGACCATCACATAACATGGTGAAACACTTGGGCGTATAAAACCTTTCACAAGATTCTCCTATAATATTTCTTCATCTCTTCCAGCTCTACTGTGGCCATTATATAATGTTTCTTTGATATAGGTAAGAATCTAGGGATATGTTCAATTGAGAACTCAACCTATATACCAACAGGAATACCAGTCAACTCTTTAGGAAACAAGTTATTGCAATCCTTCATGATGGGCATGTATTCAAGCATTATTATTTCCTTTGTTTGTATCATTTGAGCTAGACATGATTGCTCATAAGGTATAAATATCCAAAATTGAGACAATGATTATAAAGGAGATTCATCTTCCTCCTTACACTTATAATGAATTGGAGGATTTATTGGGATATGAAGAGTGATATACATTTTCCGATAGTTGATACAAGATTTTTATAAAGATAGCCAATCCATGTTCAAGATATCGTCAAACTAAACTAATGGAAGTATGGGCAGATTTTATGGGTGGTTCAGTCCTAAAATGTTAATTGGGAAGTAGTTATAATCCATTGATGTAATAATATTCCAATTTTTTTTCCCACAGATAACTTACGTCAAAATTTTTAGGTGGTGTTTGAATAGTTCTACTAATCTTTCAAGATATGAAAGTATTTTTATAACCATAATCAAATAGTATGGTCTCTAATATTTATTGAGTATTTCATGACCCATCCTCAGAGCCCATTTCATGACTACCCCAAGCCAGCCTTTCATAGGACAGGGGCTGGAGACTAGCACCAAAGGTGTAAATCCTTATGCGGGAAAGGCACTGCCTTTATGAAAGTAAACAAGCACAATAGAGTACTCAACATGAAGTGAACACTAAGTGAAAACTACATACAAAAAGTAGTGCTAAAAGTAATGGGGCCAGAAATACAATCCCAACAGTATAGTACAAGTACAACAGAAAGCAAGTACAACTGAAAAAGGGAAAACAGCTAAAAAGCATAGCTCCTGGAACATCCACCGAGTATCCTACCTGAAGGGTAGGTACAGATGTCCACCTCAACACTCCACGTCTATCGAGCTACTCCGTGTACCGTCTAATAGTGTGGTCCACCTCCAGGTACTGTCGGGTCTTGGATCGCTCTCTGCTTCTGTCAACACTGTCCATCGTCTGCATCCAACACAATGAGGTGCAGGAATAGCCCGTGCAGGGGTGAGTTTAATGATACTCAGTGGGGACCTCGAGACATCGAATGTCTCCCAGAATCCACGAAGGATAAACCACATAAAAAAGATACAACCATGAAGTATCAACGAACTCTAATTAGGTATATGTCCATAAATATACCTAAGTTATCAATCTCAGTTTGTCTCCAAATCTCGAGCCCAAGCATAACCCAGTCCACACAGGAAGGAAATTAATCATATCGATGATAATGATTGAATGTAAAGACTTAGATCATACAGGTATACATATTTCATATATAGATAGATATGATCAGATGTAGTCAGTGTTTAATCTAAGCTGTTGGACCCACACAGGATACAAGACCAGCTAAGCAGTCGGACCCACACAGGATAGAAGACCAACTACTCTGTCGGACCCACACAAGATACAAGTACATAGGTCAATACTGCGGGACCCACACATGATAAAAGAACAGTAGTCATCGCCATCAAACCCATGAAGGATTCCAGTATGGTAGTCATCGTCGTCGAACCCATAGAGGATTCCAGTACGGTAGTCGTCACTGTCGAACCCACAGATGATTCCAGTACTGTAGTCGACCCAGTTGCAGCCAGCTCTAGGGTTCCCATACACAGCACAATTGATTATGGGAGGGTCCTCTCCTTGAGAAAAGTGGGTCAATACATTAATTGTCATGAAGTCTAGTGTTGATGTATCCGGAAGTTCCGTCTCAAAAAAAGGTACCAAATGCATCTGATAGGGCGTCAATCGGATGCCCGGTCTGAGAGTTATTTACTTTTCTATTCCAGGGGCCTGGTTGGAATTACACACATTCCAAACCCATACTTTTTCCAAATTTTTCCAAAACTCACATAGAGTATTTCAAAAGGACTGCCTCCTCAGAAGGGTCCCAGTGTCACAGACAACACATCGATTAGACGCACGGTCAAGAAGGTATTCGCATTTAAACAAAATGGGCCCGACACGTCAAGCCCGGTGGGCTGGTGGGTCGGCCCGTCCTAGCACGACGGGTCAGACCCGGCTAAGGGATTGGCCCGGCCCGGTGGGGTGCGGCCCAACTCGGTGGGGGCGTGGCCTGACCCAACTGATGTGGCCCGGCCCGGCAGGCGGCTGGCCGTAGCTCGGCCGGTATGCCGAGCGGATCAGGGGCGCGACCCCATGGTTTTCCAAAATGCGGGCACCGAGCGGCGCTGCCCCTCCTATCCGGCTGCCCGAAGCAGCCATACTTCTACGACATGAGCGGACCGCACGGGCGGGCCACTGTCCCTCCACATGCGGCAACTATGGGTGCCGCAACTCCCTTCATCATGGCCGGCCGCCTGCTAGTCAGTTCGCCACCGAAGCGGCCATAGGAGTGTGGGCTGTGGTTCTCTACATCACGGTGTCCTCGTGGGGTTGCAATTCCTTTCGCTTTATCGGCTTTAGCTGGATGGTTCTTCTTTGGCCAAGCGGCCTACGGATGAAGGCCACAATTCTTCTTTATGCGGCCGGCACATGGATGCCACTCAAACAGGTCGTCATCGCCTCTCTCATCTCCACCTCCATCGCAAATAAGAACAAGGATCATCGGAGGGTCGTTGGGCCATGTTCGTTCTGCCCGCACCCTCCTTGTAAGGCTGTAGAATTTGGCCGAAGACATTCCAAGGAATTTAACACAAACGAGATAATTTATTCACTTATAAATTATAAAAAACCTCTACTTTGATTCCGATGCTCGCTTGTCCATGTCGCGGGAGGAGGATTCGAAGATGATGTCGATTCGTTGACGTCAGGACACGTTTGAGGAGGAAGCATAGTCGACGTTCCTCACGGGTGGAGTCTTATTCCTTGACACGAAGGAAGAAGAATGAAGTAGATGATGGTTTCGGGCCTTGATTTCTTCATTAGAGAGGGTAAATGTTCTTCGCGAGAAGAAGGCCCTCTCCAAATTCTCCAAAATTCCCACCACCAAAATATTTTCCAAGAAAATATTGTAATAAGACTTCCCAATTTCAATAAAATTCCCATGCAATTAAATTTTATTTGAATGAATTCAAATATTAATTAAATGTGGCATTTAATTAATCCTAGGTGTTGGCATTAATTAAGATAAGGTGAAGTGTTTCAAATTATAAAGATAGAAGGTGGAGAGTTTTAAGAGCTAATGAGGGGGTTTCAAGGGGTTAAAGGGGTAGTTGATGGTTTTGGGGCTCATGTGGGACCCACCACACATTATCCTATCAAGGGAGGTTATGTGGGTGTGAGCCCCACCTCTAAATCCCCATATTAGAAAATAACCACCACTTAATAAATTAAATAAAATTGTATACACTCATAACAATTTTATTTTAATTTGTTACAAATCCCCAATATATAACTTCTACTCTCGACCAAACGCATCTATGGTAAAGGTCCCCTTATGTGAATACCAGTGTTGCGAGTTCATCGGTGTCCTCAGATTTCAATTCCATGCACTGGTTCAAAATATAGAAAAACATGCACGTACGTTCAGTGAACGTACCCGAACAAAACTTCAGAAATTGATTGTGGGCACACCAGGCCTCGAAATCAGACGCCATCAGAAACCGCGGACTTGTAACATTCCGAAGAATTTAAGAATAAATTTTCCTTGAAATTTACAGGTCTTTAAATTACCCCCACCTCAGTGCTTTACGTCCCCATAAAGATACTACAGGCACTAGAGAAACAAATGGGGGTACTGATCACGCATCTGAGCCTCCCGCTCCCATGTGCTCTCTTGGAGGTTCCTGTGCTGCCAGCGAATGCACACCAGAGGAATTGACCTTCCATGTAGGAAACTCTCATTTCGATCCTCGATCTCCACTGGGACCTTGGTGAATGTCGCCCCGTTATCTATGTCCAGCTCCCCGTGGTCGATAATGTGGGTCAGATCACGCACATATCTCCTCAGCTGAGACACATGGAAGACATCGTGCACCCGATGCATCTGAGGTGGATGGGCCAGGTGGTAATCCACCTCACATACAATGTTGAGAACCTGAAATGGTCTGATGAAATGTGGAGATAACTTCCCGCCCTGTCCAAATCATCGTAGACCTCATCGAGGTGAGACCTCTAGGAATACATGGTCACCATCCTCGAACTCCAGTGGTCTCTGTCTCCTATCAGCATAGAAATTCTATCTACTCTGTGCAGTCTTCATCCGCTCCTGGATGATCTGCACCTTCTCTGTTGTATCTTAAACCATCTCTGGTCCTACAAGTGCGGACTCCCATGGGTTAGTCCAGCATAGAGGTGATCTGCAAGTTCGGATGTACAATGCCTCATAAGGTTCCATCCCGAGGGTGGAGTTATAGTTGTTGTTGTACGCACACTCCACCAAGGGTATGTAATCCTACCAACTACGACCAAAGTCTAGGAAACATACACAGAGCATGTCCTCGAGAGTTTGAATGGTTCTCTCAGTTTGACCATCCGTCTGAAGATGGAAGGCGGTGCTCAAGTGAAGATGTGTCCCAAAATCCTCATATAATCTCTTCCATAGTCAGAAAGTGAAATGAACAACTCGATCAGAGATGATAGTCGATGGCACACCATGAAGCTGTACGATCTTATGAATTTAGAGGCGTCCCAAGATCTATACAAATCACTGCACTCTTATCGGTAGGAAGTGGGCCAACATGGTGAGTCAGTATACGATCACCCAGATAGAGTCGTGTCCTCTAGATCTATATGGAAGCCCTGTCAAAAAATCCATGGATATCCTGTCCCACTAATACTATAAGACCTCTAAGGGCTGTACCAAGCCTGCTGGTACCTGGTGCTCTGCCTTCACTTGCTGACAAGTGAGGAATCATGGAACAAACTCTTCTACAACCTTCTTCATACCCAACCACCAGTGCAGTCGTCTGAGGACTTCAAACATCTTCTCCAATACTTGATGTACTACTAGAGGGAAGTGTAATAATCCCTCAAGACTTCCTCCTATAATGCAACTGGTACCGTGGTGCGTTCCCTGAAGAGGATGACGTGCACCCCTCCTTTAGAAAATCCATCAGGTGCCTGTCCTATGTATATCTGAGCATGTCACACCTCGCAGTCAATGTCCCCACATTGTGCCTCTCTGACCCATTGTAAAAGTGGAGGAGTGACTGTGAGAGGCTGCAGAAAGTTTGGTCCATCTCTATCCACAAAGGATATCTACAACGCGGCTAGCTACTCCGTTGCCTCTCCCAGCAGGTGAATACACGATATCCTGCTGAGAGAATATGCTACAATGTTCCCCTTACCAGGTGTATAGGCTATCTTGAAGTCGTATTCCTAAAGGAACTTGAGCCAATGTCGCTGTCTCAGGTTCAGGTCCTTCTGCGAGAAGATGTACCTGAGACTCTGGTGGTCGGAGTAGACTATAAAGTACTATCCCATTAAATAGTTCTGCCACATCTTCTAGGCAAAGACCACTGCAGCAATCTCCAGTTCATGGGTACTATAGTTCTGCTGATGTTTTATCACCTTCCATGAACCATACATGTTCACCACTTGCTCCAGCATCACGACGCACACGAGTCTGGTCTCTGATGCATCACAGTAAACTACGTACCCAATACCCTCCTCCAGTAGCCTCAAGATGGGCGCATTGTGTAGAGACCACAAACATGACGTACAAAGACATTAAATTACTTTTTCAGAATACTTAATACATAACAAAAACCAATACTCAAGGACTGTAATAGTTTAGTGTCTTTGGAAACTCGGAACATAATCTTCTAATCATGGTGAAAGATTTTCAACATCTGCCATAAAGATCTTCCCATTTTTGTTTTCTTACCTAAAACCTTTATTTATATCTTGGGGAAAATAAAACATATAAAGGGTTTATCTCAATTGCTCAGTAAGGATAATCATAGAGAAAATAAAACAAACCATATACATTTGAATTTAAAAACATGAACATAATGTCCAAATATAAAAATGTTGAGCAATGCCACAAAACATGGAAGTACATAAGGCATAGATCGTAATGGAAAATCAATCACGGTAAAATAGCATGGAAACATGTAATTGTGGAAAACCATTAAGTACTTTACATGATTTACATAGTATCCAAGGAATTGCAGCCAATACCATCTTATTGGACAAAGTCCCTTACTGAATCTTGTTCACTCCTCGTTCTAGTCCTGTATCACTGAACCAGATTAACTTTCCATTCTAGCCATGTCTATCTCATGAGATGTAAATATTTACCCAATTAAATGGAGTGAGATATAGGTCACACCCATCTCATAATGAAATCATTATTTATTGTGCCACAAAACAAACATAAATCATTCATCATAACCCAAAGAGTAAAACGAGTTTTATAAACATCATCCCATCATAACATATTATTTATAAAACAAATGGATATCATTTCATCATAATAAAAGTGAAACCATGATAATCATATAGACATGATACTTGAAACATAAAAATATGAAATAATTTCATCTTAGATTTAAAATGGTTTTGATAAAACACTTGAAATAAATTCTTGAGGAAAATATCTTTTTTACTTCAAAATCATTTTCTTTTCACAAAATGCCCTGAAATTTTAAAAGAAAAGTATTTTGATAAAAATATTCATGAAATATTGTAGAGTATTATTCATGAAAATAAGGCGTTATAAAACCGTAAAAATTCGTTAATTCCATATAAGTTAAAAAAACATTCTCCTCATACTTTTAACGGAAAAGTCAAAAACTACCACGTATGGTAATCAAAATAAAGATTCCTTACATAACACAATGTAAAAGTCAAATAGTGGTAAAAATGAAATTAAACATAAATAGAAGAATAATAAAAACTTTATTAAAAACATTTTTATGTAAAAGGATGAAAAATAAAACCCCAGTAAATACATACAAAGAAACAATCTCGGATAAGAACGAGATTGGAATAATTATCCCCTACCTTATGTCTGATATGATTCGTATGTATCTGAACCACCTGTATACTGATTTACATAATGTCCTAGAATTATTAAAAAATAATATTCATTTTTATGATATCATATATGGTTCGCTTATGACTTTATATTACCTGTTCTTTTGTAAATTCCAGGTTAAAGCAACATTTTGGGTAAAATCGTTTCATTTATTATACGTGTTTCGACTTGTTGTTCTTGATATTATTACTTATATCCTAATTTACTTCATTATATAATGTAAAATATGATTTATATATAATATATATTCAGTATATAAATATATTTTATAGATCTATTAATGGAATAAAATACACCGTTCATGGAGACGGTAGGCCGTACGTACGCATGAACGCTGTTTTCCTTTCCTTATTAAACTAACTAAAATTTACTAAATGAAGAAAATAAGCACATAAATCTAGTATAATTATTATTTAATATCTTTCATGACTATTTATTATAAATACTTTATAATCATACTTGAATGGTTAATCATGTAAAATGAATCTTATCGCGTTCGTAGAGAAGGTAGTTCGTACGTACGTACGAGCAATGATAACGTTCCCATAATTATTTAATAGAATTGGAGTGGATGATATAATATCTCAGAGTCAGTATGATGTTATAATAACCATATATAGTTATTTTTTACACCATTATACCCATCCAATTAAGGTGGTGGTGGGAAAACGGATTACACCACCGCGTGGAGACGGTATTCTGTAAGTACGCACGTGCGGTGATTTCATTTTCCGTAGGATGGATAGAAGGTGAAATGGGGTTGTTTAATATTTATAATAACATATAAGTATATTATTGATACTTATGTTATTACATTATAATGAAACAACTAAATAATAATAAGTTTAAGAAGAAAGGAACTTGAAAGAATCAGTATAATAGATTACCTCTTCTTTGATGCACCTCTGTTAACCTTCCTCTTAAAAAAATAGAGTTGGTATTTTGAGAAGACCATAACCTCGATAATGTTTCTAGGGAAGTGGATAAGAGATATGGGTAGGGTTTGGCCAAACATGAATGCTAAAAGTGTTGTGAAGAGAAGCGGGAGGAGGTGCCCTTTTATAAAGGAGGAGAGGGGCACCTTTGAAAACCTCAAAAATATTAATTTATAATAAATTCAAAACCCACATAAAAAACATCCAAAACGACTCAAATCAGAAACTTAGATGACATGGGGTTGTAATATCATCAACCAATAATATTTATACATGTTTGGAATTTATTTGAAACATTATCAACTTGATTTATCCTCATTTATTCTATTTAATATTATTGGTGGAAATAAGATTCTAAATTTAAAATTGTTATAAATAATTACTTATGTTTTGTGAATTGTCCATAATTGGATAATTTATGACATTTTCTACCATATAAATTTTATTTTATAATTTTTAAATATTTTTGTTATTTTTAAACAATTTTATGTTATGTTATTTTTATAAAATAACAATAGTGTCAATTTTGACCCTATTCATTTATTTGAATTTAAATAAAATCCACACAGAATATATGTTCGAAATAAAAGATTTAGTAGATTCATAACATGTAATATTTATCTCATAAATTAGATGAGAACATTAAATATTTCATATACTATTTATTTTAATATTTTTAAAACCATTTATTTGATATTTCAATCAATAAAATAATTTCATCATCACTATTGTGTCACCTTTAATGATAATTATTTAATCCCTAAAAGTTCTAAATAAACTCAAATGATGTAGATAATTTTATTATATTTTATTGGATACTATTCATGTTCCATGATTCATGAAGGTTATCACTAAATTAAAATTATTATACTTATAAGATTTAAGAGATTGACATGTTGTCACTTTCATTGGTTTTAATAATAATTAAATTATTTTCATTGTGAAAAGTCCATAAAATTTATCTATTCTGACCCTCAAGTAATATGGGTCTAGTTTTAGTAATTCAATAGAATTTTGGCAGGTGTTTGGATAATTTTATAATCTTATTCTTACCCTTAATTACCCAATTTACCTTTAACTATAGTAAATAAAAATTACCGTAGTTACTATTCATAATATCAAAAAAAAGTAACCTATTAACATAATTTGGACCCACTTAATTCAAATATGGAATCCATTTTTTAAAATTCAAATCATATAAGTTGATCTAATTGATTTAAAATTAACCCTGTTGTTAAGAAAACATGTTTTAAAAGTTAAAACATTGCCAAAGATTGGAATGTTTTTACCTATTAATTCAATGTGAAATTAATGTTAATGACATAAATTATATTAAATAGTAAAAATATATTCTCTTTATAGTTTAAAACAGTTCAATGTTATAATTTAACCATATATATTATTGCGATGAAAAAAGTTGTTTTTAATTAAAATATAGCGTGTTTTTACTATTCATTAAAATATGAAAGTTATCAGAATAATATGAAATATATATCTAAAGTAAATTTTTATATCCTAATCCCATATAAGAGTTATATTTTCTAAAATTGAACTTATAAACCTATAAAAACCTTATTTAATGTGGGTGTGCCATCAAAAGATGGAAAAACTGCATTTTTTTGAAAAATACTTATTTTATCTGATTTTTTTTCAAATACCATGTTTTAGAAAATGTGTAAAATGAATAATAATGTTATAAAACTGAAAATTTAGTTAATACTATTAATAACTTCTAGACCATAATAATATTGTAAAAATATATCATTGTTTAGTAAAACATGGTATTGAGTACTACACACGCTATTGAGGAAGGTTGTGATTGCGTGCAATGCAAGCCAGGAATAGTGTTTGTATATAATATAAGCTAATATAGTGCTTTTTATAGCACAAGATAATTTTGGTGTAACGTACAACATAAGACATTAGTTAAATTAAAAGAATATTTTTCATAAAATCTCTGGGTGTTACATTCTACCCCATTAAAATGAATTTCACCCTCGAAATTTGTTGGGGTTATAAAAGGTTTTCTACTTGAAAGATTATTTAATAAAACCCCACATCGTAAAAATAATACCAAAACTGAACTTTAAAAACTAAATTATTAAATATAACGGTTACCCAAATTAACTAATCATTGGGTTTCTATATAGGAGAACATATGTGAAAATATGGATATGGAAGAGAAATCTAACCATCATGTTCTGATGGAGAGTGGTAGAAGTCATGGATATAAAAACGCCAACAATCACAAAGCCATAAATTTGTGATGATCTAAGGTACCATCTGACTCATCGAATATGAGGACATTAGGAAATTTTTTTTGTTTTTCAAGATCATTTCCCTAAAGTTGAAGAATAATTAAAGGAAATACATACTTGATTTTGGTACAATCTCACTACTATTTGTGCCTTGAACAATTTCCACACCATCTCCTAAAGAAATGAAGTTGAATTTGTCTTCCGTGAAGTGTTAGAAGATCCTACAATAGAATGATGGGTCATTCCATCTCTCTCAAACAAAAGGTTAAAAAAAGTTATCAAATATACATAAGTCCATCTATGGTGAGGTTACTTTTATATGATTCTAAAAATGGACTTACACTTCATATATCATAGTGCTTAATATAATAAAAATAGTTTCTAATAACCATGGACTTTCTGTAGGCCAGTGGTAGGCGATAAAGGCTTGTTGCACTTTGGTTGTGGGTTCGATTCCCACAATCTTGTTCGACGCGACGAGTTGTTGCTCGTCCTGCTGGTTGTCCTTTTTCAAAACTATATTATTATAACATTCCATCAATAATATTGAAAAACATTATATCCTTAAACCATACTAACTTATGTCCAACATAATTCATTCCAATATTTAGGCTTATCAAGAATACTTCTGTCCATGCTCATAGTATAAAGAAAACAATTACAAGAAATGTCATCTGCTGAGCATTTGAATACCATCATTTATCCCCAATATATCATAAAATATATCTTGTTGGTCACATTACAAACATGTGAATACTTTAATCATGTATTCTATTTAAAAATAAATACCCATTGAACCTTAGTGAAAACATGAATGCTGTCAAAATTTAACACTTTCCACATACCCAAATCCCAAAATGTCTATATACTCAAACCATGATATTACTTTTTCCTTATATCAGTCATGAGCTCATTTCATTTTTTATTTATCCCTTCATAATGTTCATATCATCTTCTTTCAAAATATATTTCAATCAATTTTCATGGTTACCGGTACCAAATAATTATTGAAAACCAATACCAAGATATTCTAAAATTCCACGATACCATAAATGAGATTCCATGATACTATTTTGAAATACCATTACATAAACACTTTATCAATACTCAACATCATTGTCATACTCAACATCATAAATAGTGATCTTAGGTGACTTCCATTTATCCTTTGCCTTAAGCGGTTTCTCACGTTGATCATCATTACCCCTTGGATTTGGGTATTGATTAGCATAATTCCCCATTTCCTTGCACTTTAATAGTTGGAGTGTTGGTGGTGCGTTCTCTACAGTCTTTTCTTTATCCACATCATTAGCAACCCTTTTCCATTACTTCGACACTCATCTGCTCGATGAACTTCTTTTCCACACTTAAAACATTTTCTAGTCCCTTTAAGACAATATCCACCGTGCTTCTTTCTACACTTTGAGAATAACGAAACATTCATCTTCTTTTCACCATTATTAGGAGATTTCTCATTAATCACCATCTTTCATTTCTTGTCAAAACCATGAGATGGATATGTAACAACAACTTCCATTTCTACCTTGATAGCACAACACACAATTTCTTCATATCTATTGAAGTATCTTATATCTAATTCCCATAGAATACCTGTTTTTAAGCCACTGATGAATCGATCAATTTTACTTTCAGGTTGGATGATAAAGTCAGATGCATACCTTTCCAGCCTTGTAAAATTCACTTCGTATTTACCAAAAGACTCATAATCATTTTTATTAAGCTCATGGAAATCCTTTTCCATATTTTTTCGAGGAATACGAGGGATGTACATATTGAAAAATAAGTTCTTGAAATCATCCCATTCTATTGATTCAATTTCATATTGGGGCCTCGTATTCTTAATTAGAGTCCACCATTGAACTGCTTCACCTTCTAAACTGTAAATAGCTAGAATGAATTTTTCATGTTCCAAAGAGTGAATTGTGGGAAATATCTTTTCAGTGGAATTGATCCATTGTTCAGCAACTAGTGGATTAGGAGACCCACTGAAATAAGGTGGACATTGCCTCATGAAGTACTCAATAGAATATTGTTTCCTTCTCTTCTCATTTTGAAGTCCAGAATGATTCATATCTTGTGTAAGTATAGAAATAATATTTTTCACTCCATCTCCAATAAAATTTGTTTGTTTAGGAGGAAAATAATTTCATTGTCCATTACATTGATCAACATAATTCATTCAGGATCCAGCCATCATCTAAAACCCAAAAAGAATAGTGTGAGAGGAAAAAATCATGCTTGGGAAAAAATATAATAAAGGCGGAATAATTTGAATATATATCATCTTAGGGTTAATTATATGAGTGTAACCATAATTCTAGGACTATAACCTATACTTATACTTATCATTAGGGACATCCCTATACATACCTTAGAAATATCTCTAGGGATCTCACTAATGTTTTTGCATCCTTGTTTCCAATGTTTAACTAAACCTTTCCTCTGATACAAACTGTAGAGACCCCACACATGACCTACATGTACATTACATTAATTTTTCAGAATACTTAATACAAAACAGAAACCAAAACTCAAGGATCATAATAGTTTAGTGTCTTTGGAAACTCGGAACATAATCCTCTAATCATGGTGAAGGATCTTCAACATCTCCCATAAAGATCTTCACGATTTTTTTTCTTACCTAAAACATTTATTTATATCATGGGGAAAAGAAAATACATAAAGGGTGACCTCAAATGCTTAGTAAGGGTAATCATGGAAAAAATAAAACAAACCATATACGTTTGAATTTAAAAACATAAACATACTGTTTAAACATAAAAATCAAGAGCAATGACACAAAACATGGAAGTACATAAGGCATAGATCGCAATAGAACATAAATCATGATAAAATAGCATGTAAACATATAATTGTGGTAAACCATTAAGCACTTGATATGATTTCCATATAAGGCAATGCATTTCTACCAAGACCATCTCAACAGACAAAGTCCCTTACTGAATTGAATTCACTGCTCGTTCCAGTCCTATTTCAAAGAACCGGATTAACTTTCCATTCCATCCATGTCTATCTCATGAGATATAAATCATTACCCAATTAATTTTAGGGAGATATAGGTCCCATTGATGTCATAATGAAATCATTCTTACTTGTCCCACAAAATAAACATACATCATTCATCATAACCAGAAGAGTAAAATGGGTTTCATAAACATCATCGCATCATAACACAATACATATAAAATAAATGGATTTCATTTCATCATAAGAAAATTGAAACCATTTAAATCATAGAGACATTATAATTAAAACATACACATATGAAATAATTTCATCTTATATAAAAAAAAGTTTCGATAAAACAATTGAAATGAATTCTTGAGGAAACTATCATTTCTTCTTAAAAATCCTTTTCTTTTTACAAAATGCCATGCAATTTTAAAAGAAAAGGATTTTGTTAAAAATAGTCATGAAATATTTTAGAGTATGATTCATGAAAATAAGGAATTATAAAACTGTAAAAAACCATTAATTCCATATAAGTTAATAAAACATTCTCCTTGTACTTTTAACGGGAAATTCAAAAAGTACCATGTATGGTGAACAAAAGAATGATTCCTTCCATAACATAAAGTAAAAGTCAAAGAGGGGTAATCATGAATTTAAACATACATGGAAGAATATTAAACACCTTATTAAAAACATTTTTATGGACAACGATGAAAAATAAAACCCCATTAAATAATTATGAATAAAAGATCTCGGATAAGAAAGAGATTAGAATATTTATCCCTTACCTTATGTCTGATATGATTCGTATGCATCTGAACCTCATGTATAATGATTTAAATAATGTCATTGAATTATTACAGAATAATATTCATTGTTATTATATCCTATATGGTTCACTTATGACTTTATATTACCTGTTCTTTTGTAAATTCCATGTTAAAGCAGCCTTTTGGGTAAAATCGTTTCATTTATCGTACGTGTTTCGACTTGTTGTTCTTGATATTATTACTTATATCCTCATTTACGAAATTCCAGAATGTAAAACATGATTTATATATAATATATATTCATCATATAAATATATATGATAGATTGTTAAATGGATTGAAATACACCGTTCATGGAGACGACATTCCATATGTACGCATGAATGCTGTTTTTGTTTCCTTATTGAACTAAATGAAGTTAAGTAAATGAAAAATATATGCACATAAATAAAGATTCATTATTATGTAATATATTTCATTAATATTTATTATATATACTTTATAATCATACATGAATTGTTAATCATGGAAAATGAATCTTATCGCGTTCCTTGAGACGGTAGTCCGTACATACGCACGAGCGATGATATCGTTCCAATAATTATTAAATATAATTGGAGTGGATGATATAATATCTTTGAATAAGTATAATGTTATAATAACCATATATATCTATTACTTACAACATTATACCGATCCAAGTAAGGTGGTGGTGGGAAAACAGATTACACCACAGCGTGGAGACGGTATTTTGTACGTACGCACGCACGGTGATTTCATTTTTTGTAGGATGAATAGAAGGTTAAATGAGGTTATTTAATATTTATAATAACATATAAGTATATTATTGATACTGATGTTATTAATTTATAATGAAACAACTAAGTAATAAGAAGTTTAAGAAGAAAGAAACTTGAAAGAATCAGTAGAAGAGATTACCTCTTCTTCGATGCACCTCCTTTAAGCTTCCTTTTAAGGATCTAGAGTTGGTATTTTGAGAATACCAGAACCTCAAAAATTATTCTAGGGAATTTTAGAAGTTAAATGGGAATTTATTTGCCGATATTGAATGCTCAATGTGTTGTGAAGAAGAGAGGGAGGAGGTGCCCTTTTATAAGGGAGGAGAGGGTCACCTTTGGAATCCTCAAAAATATTAATTTATAATAAATTCAAACACCACATAAAAACTTAAAAAATGACTAAAATAATATTCGTAGATGATATAGGGTTGTAATATCCTAAAAAAAATAATATATAGACATGTTTGGAATTTATTTTAAAAATTATCAACATGATTTATCCTTATTTAATCTGTTTTATTTTTTTGTTGTAATAATAATCTAAAATTTAAATTGTTATAAATAATTACTTATGTGATGTGAATTGTCAATAATTGGATAATTCATGACATGTTAGACCATATAAATTTTAATTTATAATTTTTAAATTTTTTTGTGATTTTTAAACAATTTTATATTATCTTATTTTTATAAAATAACAATAGTGTCAATTTTGACACTATTCATTTATTTGAATTTAAATAAAATCCACAGAGATGATATGTTCAAAATTAAAGTTTTAATAGATTAATAACATGTCATATTTATCTTAAAAATTAGTGGATAAAATTAAATAGTTAATATTATATTTATTTTAATATTTTTAAAACCATTTATTTGATATTTCAATCAATAAAAAAATATCAACATCAATATTGTATCACCTTTAATGATAATTATATAATCCCTAAAAATTATAACTAAATTTACATGATGTATATAATTTTATTAGACTTCTGGAGACTACTCATTTTCGATGTTTCATGACGTTTATCACTAAATTTAAATTATTATACTTATAATATTTAAGAGAGTGGCATGTTGTCACATTCTTTGGTTTTAATAATAATTAAATTATTTTCATTGTAAAAAGTCTATAAAATTAATCTATCCAGACTATAGGGTGATATGTTTCAACTTTTAGTCATTCAATAGAATTTTTCCACGTTTTAGGGTAATTTTATAATCTTATTTTTACCCTTAATTACCCAATTAACCTTTAACTGTAGTAAATAAAAATTACCGTAGTTACTATTCATAATATCAAAAAAATAAAAGTAACCTATTAACATAATTTGGACCCACTAAATTCAAATATGGAATCCATTTTTTAAAATTCAAAGCATAGATGTGTCAGTAATTAATTTGAAATTAATCCTATTTTAAAGATAACAAGTTTTAAAGGTTAAAACATTGCCAAAGATTGAAGTGTTTTTACCTATTAATTCAATGTAAAATTAATGGTAATGAAATAAATTATATTAAATTGTAAAAATATATTATATTTGTACTTTAAAACAATTTAATTTTATAATTTAACCATATAAATTATTGCGATGAAAAAAGTTGTTTATAATTAAAATATAGCATGTTTTTACTATTTATTAAAATATGAAAGTTATCAGAATAATATGAAAAATTTATCCAAAGAAAATTTTTATATCCTGATTCCAAATAAGAATATTAGTTTTTCAAAGTTAACTTATAAACCTATCAAAAACTATATTTAATGTGGTTGTGCCATCAAAAGGCGACAAAAATGCATTTTTGGAAAAATATTTATTTTACCCGAAGAATTTATTTTGTTCACATACCATGTTTCAGAAAATATGTAAAATGAATAAAAATGTTATAAAATTCAAAATTTAGTTAATACTATTCATAAAATCTAGTTCATAATTATATTATAACAATATATCGTTGTTTAGTGAAGCCCAGTATTGCGTACTACACACGCTATCGAGGATGGTTGCGATTCAATGTAACGCTAGCCAAAAATAGTTTTTGCGTATAATATAAGATAATACAGTGTTGTGTAAATCACAAGCTAATATTTGTGTAATGTAAAACACATGACATCAATGAAATTAAAAGAATATTTTTCATAAAATCTCAGGGTGTTACACATTGGTCAATCTCTGCCTCAGCTCCTGAAATCTCTGCTGGCATCTATCTAACCACACAAAGGGTTTCCTATTCTTCGTCAAAGCTGAAAGTGGTGATGCAACTCTGGAGAAGTCTGAAAACAATCTCTGATAATACCCTGCCAGACCTAGGAAACTCTGCACCTCTGTCACACTCTTGGGTGGCTCCTAAGGAAGTACTGCCTCAATCTTTGCTGGATCCACTGCTACCCCAACCTCCAAGATGACGTGTCCCAAGAAGTGAACCTCTTAAATCCAAAAATAGCACTCCGAGAGCTTACCAAAATGCCGGTGCTCTCGGAGTGTGTCTAGTAATACCAGTAAATGGTAGGCATGCTCATCCTCAGTAGTCGAGTAAATCAGTATTTTGTCGATGAAGACTACGACAAAGCGATCAAGGAAAGGCTTGAAGATCATGTTCATGAGACTCATGAACACTGCTGGAGAGTTAGTTATGTTGAAGGGCATAACCAAGAACTCATAGCGGCCATACCGACACCTGAAGGCCGTCTTCTGGACATCCTTGTCTCAAACTCTAAGCTGGTGATAGCCTGATCTATGGTCTGTCTTCGAGAACCATCGTGCTACCTTGAGCTGATCAAATAGGTCATCGATCCTCGGAATTGGGTACGTGTTCTTTATGGTCACCTGATTCAGGAGACGGTAATCGACACATAGTCTCAAGCTCCCATCTGTCTTTTTAGCAAACAAAATCGATGATTCCCATGGTGAAACACTGGGTTAAAAATCCTTTCCCCTGTAAGTCCTCCAACTGTACCCACAGCTCACAAAGCTCAGCGGGGGCCATCCGATATGCTGGTGTAGATATTGGTGTTGTCATAGGGTACATGTCTATGTATAATTCTACCTCTATATGAAGAGGTAGTCCTAGAACATCATGAGGAAAAACATCTGCATACTGATCCCCCAAAATTGGAAAACATGAACTCCGCACATCAACCGCTCTAAAGATGAGAATAGCCAACAAATGTGTGATCGGCTGCCCTCTCCTCTACGTAAGTCCATCCTGCCCTACAAAGACTCCCTTTTCACCGGTGAAGGTGAACCTGGTCCCATCCGTACTGACACACCACACTTTGTGCCTAATAAAATCGATCTAAGAATGGACTGCAGGTAACCAGTCCATACACAAGATGAAGTTATAAGGCCCCGACGCCACTACAAGAAGATCCCATCCGAAGCTCTCACCTCCTAGAGTAAGGTCACATTGCTGGAACCAATGTGTATTCATTGAGTCTGATTCCATAATAGTCTCTGGCCGTAAGGTTCGATCCAACAACTCCGTCAGAATATCCATGATCTAAACAAAGGCAGTGGTAATAAAAGAATGACTCGCAACTGTGTCTATAATTATTGTAGCAAGGGTGGAGTAGACACATATAGTACCTCAAATCATCTCATCTACGTCGTGGTCGTAGGCCTCAACGGCTTGAAGCTGACCCCCTTTCAATCCGCCAGCTCCTAGTGGTCGGGGTGGACCTCCTGGTGGTGGTAGAGGTAGACCCTCAAAATAGCATCCCCCACCTGTTGCTCAAACAACCCCTCTGCCTCATTCGCTTGCTCCCAACGGACCACCACAGTCGACCCTCTGCCTCTACCTGGGAGGTCCCTCTACTTCCTACTTCTCTTCTTCATGGCGGGTTGGGTAGTCACGAGCCATGTGGCCCGGCCCGCCGCATGCATAGCACGACCTGATCCACATAAGGTTGGATTTGTTTCTTGTGCCCACACAACCGAACCTGTATCCTGAGGATGTCCACCTGATAGCCTCGTCCGCTTGGACCTATATGACATCTATCTACTGTCGGCTATAGAAGGATCTGCTATTTTTCGACCTATGGAGGGTCTCACTGCTGGTGACTACTCAGTGAGAAAACTCTCCACTAGAAGGGCTCGCTCCAGCACCCCCGCCTGCATCGGGATGCTGAGGGGAATCGTCGATGCCCTGATCAAATTCCTAAGTCCCTGCTCGAATGTACGTTCCCTGAAGAATGGGTCTCGTACCATAACCGTGATGTAGCATGAGAGGTCAGTGAACCTCACTGAGTACTGAGCTACTTTCATGTTTCCCTACTGAAGATGAGGTAACTTCTGAATCCACACTGAACAAAGGGTGGCTAGAACAAACTCTGAGCAGAAGAGACTCTCGAAGTACATACAGAGTAAAGATGCCTATTTGCAACCGTGGTATCCAGCTCCACCATCTACATGCTGCTGTGTGAAGGAGACTCACAGCGAGGATCACCATAAGTTCGGCTGGTGTCCCTACCAATCTGAAAACTATGACGATATTCCCCAGCCAATCATCAGCTGCATGATGGTCCGTCTCTCTATGGAACCTAGGCAGCCTCTATCACTGGAACTCATGAAATTCACATATCCAGCATGTAATCTCTACTGCGGGGATGGGTGGTATCGGTGGTCCAGTGGGTAGAGGTACCGTTGGTTCGTCCGCTGTGATGGGGCCCTGCAACGAGGCCTCATCGATCGATGGGCTTCCATCTCATACGTAACTCAGAACCCCAGCTGTCTGGCTTTGTGGGGCCATCCTGAGAAGAAACAGGTGAACCACTATCAAAATAGTATACCTAGTGAGCTAACTCAATGTAATCACAAAGATTTTTTTTTGAAAAACACAGACAATTAGTGTTTTCGTGCACTGAGTCAGAAATCATAGGTCAGGGTCCTGGTGTATGCATATGTTTGTCGCCGCACCAACATTGGACTCCCTAGACTGAAAACCACACTCATTACTCTTAACACTATTTCTTCATAGAAAGAATGATCAAAGTCCTAAGTTCTATGGTAGAACTGACTCCTCTGATACCAATTTGTCATGATCCATCCTCAAGGCCCATGTCGTTACTACCCCAAGCCCGCCTTCTACAGGCTAGGGGCTGGTGACTCAAACCAAAGGCATAAATCCCGAAGATGGGAAGGCATTGCCATTACGAAAGTAAACATTCAAAACATAGTAGCAATATGGAGTAAACACTAAGTGAAAATTGTATACAAAAAGTAGTGCTGAAAGTATAGGGGCTAGAAATACAAGCCCAATAGTATAGTACAGGTTCATTAGAAAGAATGTACAACTGAATAAGGGACAACAGATAAAAAGGGAAGCTCCTAGAACATCCGTTGAGAATCCTACCTGAAGGGTAGGTATAGATGTACACCTCAGCACTCCACATCTATCGGTACACTCTGTGTACCATCTCGCTGTGTGGTCCACCTCTAGTTATTGTCTAGTCCTGGCTTGCTCTATGCTTCCATCAATATTGTCCATCGTCTGCATCCGACACAATGAGGTGCGGGCATAGCTCATGCAGGGGTGAGTATAATGATACTCAGTAGGGACCTCGAGACCTCATGGTCTCCCATAATCCACGAAGGATAAACAACATAAGAATGATACAACCACGAAGTATCAACGAACCCTACTTAAGTATATACCCATATAAATACCTAAGTAATCAATCTCAGTTCGGCTCTAACTCTCGAGCCCAAGAACAACCGATTCCACACAGGAAAGAAGTCAATCATATCGATGATAATGATTGAATGTCAAGGCTCAGCTCTCACAAGTATACATATTTCATATAGAGATATTAATGATCATTTGTAGAAACTGATTCATCTAAGCTATCAGACCCACACAGGACACACAACAAGCTAAGGTGTCGGACCCACACAAGATAGAAGACCAGCTACACTGTTGGACCCACACAGGTTACAAGTACAGAGGTCAATACTGTAGGACCCACACAGGATACAAGAATAGTAGTCAATGCCGTCGAACCCACAGTGGATTCCAGTATTGTAGTCGTCACCGTTAAACCCACATAGGATTCTAGTACGGTAGTCTTTGCTGTCAAACCAACAGAGGATTCTAGTACTGTAGTCGACGTAGTCGCAACCATATCTAGGGTTCCCGCACAGGGCATGCTCGATTCCGGGAGGGTCCGCTCCTTGATCAAAGGGGGTCGATACATCAATTTTCACGAAGTCTAGATTTGATGTATCCTGATGTTCCATCTCAACAAAAGGAACACAATGCAATAGACAGCGCATCAATCAGACGCCCAGTCTGAGAGTTATTTAATTTTCCGTTCCAAGGGCCCAATTGGAATTACGCTCGTTCAAAACCCGGACTTTTTCCAATGTTGTCAAAAACTCACATAGAGTATCGCAAAAGGAACTCCTCATTGTTAGGGTCCCACTACCGAAGACGACGCGTTGATCGGACGTATGGTCATGAAGCTATTTGCATTTAAGGGAAACGGGCCCGACCTGTCAAGCCCGGTGGGCTGGCGGGTCAGCTCGTCCTGGCTCGGCATGTCCGACCCGGCTAAGGATTCCGGCTGGCTCGAAGGGGCGTGGCCTATAACAGTGGGGTGCGGCCTACCCCGGATCATCCAGGCGCGGACCGGTCTAGCTGGTGTAGCCCATCCCGTCTAGCGTGGCTCGGCCCGGTTTGCGCGGCACGGCCCAGCCAGTGGGCTGAGCAGATTTGGGGCTCGGCCCCCAGTTTTCTGAAATGGCGCCGCTGAGCAGCGCCGCCCCTCCTATCCGGCCAATCGAAGTCATCCAGTCTTTTCTGGCATGAGGGCATCACATGGGTGGGCCTCTATCCCTCCGCATGTGGCACCTGCGGGTGACATGGCTCCCTTCATCCCGGCCGCCCGGTTCGCCACTAATGGGGCCCGCGGAGCGCGGGCCGCGGTTCTTCGCAGCGCAGCGCCCTTGTGGGGATTCAGTACCATTGTCCCAACTAGCTTTTTCTAGATAGTTCTTCTACAGCCATGCGGCCCATGGAAGCGGGCGTCGGTTCTGCTCTACGTGACCGATACACCGCACCCACTCCCTCCGGTCGTCTCCACCTCTTCCATCTCCGCCACCATCGCGAATAAGAACAAGGATCATCAGGGGGTCATCGGGTCGCGTTCATTCAGCCCGCTCCCTCCGTGTAAGGTAGTAGCAGTTGGACAAAGAAATTTCCGAGAATTAATCAAAAATGAGATAATTTATAGACTTATAAATTATACAAAACCCCTAGCTTGATTCTGATGCTCACTTGTTTAGGTCTCGGGAAGAGGATTCGAAGATGACGTCGATTCGTTGACGTTAGGATGCGGCTGAGGGGGAATCATAGTTGAATTTCCTCGCGGCCAGAGTCTTATTCCCTGATGAGGAGGAAGAAGAATGAAGAAGTCGATGTCATGGGCCTTGAGTTCTTCGTTGGAGAGGGTAAATGTTCTTCTTGGGAAGAAGGGCCTCTCCTAATTCTCCAAATGTTCCACCACAAAAATATTTTCCAAGAAAATATTATAATAATACCACCCATTTTTAATAGAATTTCCAAGCAATTTAAATTTATTTGAATGAATTCAATGATTAATTAAATGTGGCATTTAATTAATCCTAGGTGTTGGCATTAATTAAGATAAGGTGAAGAGTTTAAAATTCAAAAGAGAGGATGTGGGGAGTTTTAAGAGTTAATGAGGGGGTTTCAGGGGGTTTCAGGGGGTTAAAGGTGTAGATAATGGATTAGGGGCTCTTGTGGGCCCTACCACACATTATCCTTTCATGGGAGGTTATGTGGGTCTAGGCCCCATCTCTAACTCCACCATGAAGGAAATAACCACCACTTAATAAATTAAATAAAATTTGGTACACTCACAACATTTTTATTATAATTTGTTAAGAATCCCCAAATATAAAATCTACTCTCGACCAAACGCAACAACGATAAATGTCCTCTTAAGTGAATACCGGTGCTACGAGTTCATCGGTGTCCTCAGATTTCAATTCCGAGAACCGGTTCAAAAGATTGAAAACCCGCACGTAGGTTTACTAAACGTACCCGGAAAAAACATTAGAAATTGATTTCGGGCACACCGGGCCTTAGAATCAGGCACCGTAAAAAACTACGGATTCATAAAATTCCAAAGAATTTAAAAAAAAATTCCTTGAAATTTATGGGTCTTTACCAAATAACTAACATAACTATACCCACATCTTTATCTAGATCCACCACAACAGTAGTGATAGCATATGACCTTTCTTATTTCCTTGGAGGTTGTTGATGATTTCCTCTAACAACCATCGACTTAGAGAAATTGTTCTCATAATTCCCATTCCCCTTATAGTTGTAACACTGCACTACAGACTGAGTGTTGATTTTAAAATTCCATTCCTCTTCCACATTAGTAGTGTTATTTATATCCATTACACATTTTTTAGTTAGATGACCCTACAGTCCACATTTTAATAAATTTATGGTTCCCTTTATACAGTTCCATAGATGCTTCTTCCCATAATTTTTACATGTGGGATGATCGGGCTTCTTTCCATTATGAAATTTATATATGGGATCACACACATTAGATTAAATTTTCCTCTTCTTCTCACTGAGACCACAATAACACTACGAGTCTACGATCTCCATTTCAACCTTGAGGGAACAACAGAAAATATCCCCATAACTATTAAAGTCTCGTATCTCCAAATCATTTTTTATACTTAGCTTTAGTACCCTAAAAATGTGATCCACCTTGCTTTCAATATTCATGAAAAAGATATAGGCATACCTTCCAAGCCTCGTAATGTTTTCTCTGTACACCCCTGTTGACTAATCTTCCTTCTTCTTGAGTCTGAGGAACTCTCTTTATATCATGAGATGGAGGGTTTGGGGAAAATATTTATTGAAAAGCATTATCTTGAATTCCTACAAATCCATGGAAATAATTTCCTTCTGTGGATTCATATTCTTGATCAGTTTCCACCAATTATTAACTTCCCCATCAAAACGATAGACTACTAATACGACTTTATATTCTTATATGAATTGGAGATAATATATTATCTTTTCAATGGATTTAATACAATTTTATTCAAGGAGGTGATTGAAAGATCCAATAAACTGGGAGGTCTTTTCCACATAAAGGATTAAACGACAAATTTCTCTTTTCAGTATAGGTGGAGGGTGTTCCTCATTATTCATGTTATTATTCATAACATGAGCATGGTGAGAAATTACTTTCATGAAGTTTTGAGAACCCATCAAATCATATAAAGAATAATATTAGGTTAATCTTCACATTCCCTATCACATTGATTTTTTTCATGTGTTCTTATATTTCCCATATTCAAATAAGAAAAAAGGCCTAAAATTAGAGGGCTTGAATAATTATGTTATTGAGTATAAACATGGAGTCATTGTAATGTGTAAGAAACATGAAAAATGACATTATCATGAAACAAGTCTAACTTTCAATACTGTTTCAAATGGTAGTATAATCCAAGGCTAACCACCAAGATCATCGCACATGGTAGCACATGCCAAGGCTAACCACCAAGACCACTGCACATAACATCTCATGAGACTCAAATTAACCTAATGAATTTTTGAATAATCTTAGAACACACATCTTGACATTTCATGAATATGTTTTCCACATTAATAATCATACATAATAAATATTAAATAATCATAAGTGTTACCCATGGAAATAATTGGCTACCAAAATAATGTCATGAAACACAATAAATGGGAATATCCTAAAAGTGTCCATGAAAGAAATGAACTAAAATATAAAAGGAAATTCATAAGTTAAAATTTGCATGTATCATGGTAAGTGATTTCAAGTAAAAGTGACCACATACAAGATACGTATTTATGATATTTTAGCAATAAAACATTTTTTTTATTTTATGGAAAATAATATAGAGAATTTAAAAAAGAAAAGGGAAAATCATTTTAAAAAACCATAATTGAAGCAATATCTTTTTCAAAATAATAAATTAATTATTATATATTGAAAATGGGGGCTTAAAACAGAAGACAGAGTGAACTTTAAATTGGGTAATAATTCGGGAAGTTCCCTCAAAACATGTTTTCTTATCATGAATTATTGAGGAGGTAATCAATTAAAATCCTGTATATCCCTAAAAGGGAACAGTGAAACATCTTCATAAATGAATTTAGTACATGTACAAAACATTTATAATTTGAACATCAAATGAGAAGATAAAACCATTTTGGTATAAGGAAGATAATGATACCCTAAGGAATAAAAAATGTTCGATTAGAATCCCTTATAAATTATCAGCATGGTATCAGGTTTACATAATAGGGATTAATGAGAGAGAAAGTGGTTTCTCATCACTTATACATCCTAATGGTAGTATGGGGTGGTTTTAAATCTTACCCCCATCATTAGAGATTGCACATAAAAGGATATATCATAGAGGAAATTCTTAAATAAAAGTGAAATTGAGAAGATCCCTTACCTATAGTCTGATGGTGTTCTCCACTTGATATTAATGAACTATTGAATCAATATTCCTTGAGAGCCTCTTGAGTGGAAAATATTTTGTATTTTTAAGAGATTAAGTGCTGTTGGATATAGGGAGGAGCTTGGGGAGAAATTTGGGAACAATTTAGGCAAGGCACGTGGTTTAAGGGGAGGGAAGTGAAGAGGTGTGGAGGGGTGGTATTTATAATGGCAGGAGGAGTGTTTTTATATTATTTAATTCCTTAGATTATTAATTTCCCTCAAGATAACAAATAATGATTATTAAAATAAAAAATTGTAATAATTACAGTTGAGTTCCAACTAATTGGGCTAACATCAGTAGAACATCATCCATGACCCTATAAATCATGTATTTTTCATAATATTCAAATTATTTTATTTTACTATTCATAAAATTCATGTATTTTAGAAAAATCACAAAAAGTCACCCTAACCATTTCTTCTACATTTATAATCTCAAATGGAACTCAATTTTTCAATATCTTTTTCTAAATATAATTAATTTATATTTTGAAATCATAATTTACTTAAAAAATAATCATTTTAAAATTATAACATGATTTTATAATGTTTTATAAAATTACATAAGGTCTTATAAAATTATATTAAAACCATAAAACGTTAAATTGATTATTTATGAAAGCATTTTAGGAAAATATATTTTAATTTAAATTAAATAAATAATTTTAAATAATTTTTTTACTTTCAAAAATACCAAAACTTTTAATATGGTCATATTATCACTTATAAGATACCTAAATTTTATTTTTACTTTCAAGGGTGTGGTAAATATTATTTTTAAATATTTACTATTCATAAGGGTCATATAACTATTCATAAGATTAACATTACCATTCATAAGGGATAGATACTGTTCACCAAAAAAAATAAGTTTGTCTCATCGGCCTCTAAACATCTTACTGATCACATTCATGTATGTCAGATTCTCTAAATTAAATTCACATAAGTGACAATATTATGTTTAAAGGTATCATATTACTTAGTAGTTCATTGTGTTTTGATTTCATTTGATTATATGACACACTTATAAGAAGGAAATTTATACTGATAAAATATTGAGTCATTAAAAAATACATACTCCCATCCTCGCATTGTTAGTGGGAGTTAGGTACTAAATATAACCTACAAAGGATTGAGCTGGTGTTAGTCCCCAAACATCTTAGTATACATTATCTAGCTTTCTATGCCTATAAATTAGACATTCTATGTTTAATGACACTGTGCTCTGCTTTTCCCATCACACAAATATTATAATTTCTTATTTTTGTGTTTTCAAGATTCAATATGACCTTATCCTGTATATGTTTTGAATAATTTTCACTAGGGTGTCCAAAATTATAGTTACACACTTCTTGATTATAGAATGTTATAATTTAGTTGACTATACTCTTATATGAATTTTCAGTAATTTTAAGGGTCCCATCCTTTAATCCAATGATAATATATTTGACCCTCAGGTAAATTTTCATACACCATCATAAAAACTATCCCCCTGGACTACATCATCATGTTTCATCATAGAAATTAGATTCATCTTAAGTCCAAATATGTGGATAAGTTCTGATAGTTTCAATAAAAATCTATTCTCCATTTGGATGATGACATATCTTTTTCTAATAACTTCAAGGGATTTAATATCCACTAGACATATTTTACCAAACATCCAAGATACATAGATTGACATGAATGTTTAATCACTAATAGAATCTAATGATGATCTAGAGACAACCATTCAAGATCTTACCGGTGTCTTCCCACATATAAACTAGTCATTGTGAACATCAGGTGCATCGACACAATATGAACATCTGATGGTGGAAGTCTATCAGGTGTCCTACTTATGACTTTTACAATCCTTCTTGAGATGAATTTTCTTCCTACACTTCTAGAAGGTAGGATAATGACAAGATAACATTCCTCAACTCTTCCCTTATTTCTATTATTGATACTTAACTTTTGATGACTTATTTTCATAAGTATTCTTTCGATGGGGTCAATGAACTCTCCCATTGGTATTAAGAACACTACCCAATGGGGGATAAACTTACCTTGGATGAATTTATTAACTGAATATCATATTACTAATAAATACCAACACCATATTGGACATTTCGCTGGAGTTACTAACTATAACATCCATTAAATCATATCTACAAGGATGTGAAGATAAAAATATAAATATCCATACATCAGAAAACATTGGTACCAATATCCATTGAATCCACCCATGAATAATATACAAGTCATTCGCATGATCTATATATGGTCTTACATATGAAAATTATATTCCAAATTTCCATTACAACATTAAAACCTTGTTTAGGTCCATCAGTTTTTCAAACATGTATTCCAAAGCTTTCAGAACATCCATTGTATTCATATACTATTAAATATTTAATACAAGGTTACTTAGAAGAGACATATGTACCAACTCAAGTTCTTTTCTATCCAATCACTCCCTTCATCTTTCATCATCAAAATGGGATTAAATCCTAAAAAGGTAACCTCCAAGTCTTTCTAAATTAAAAAGTGTTCTATTATGATTCACTATAAGATAAAATCAATTCCATAGAATTTCCTAATCTAGATTTTCCCTTCATCTAATTCCATATCTGATTCCAATACATGTGTACTAAACCATGAGATTTAGACCAAACCATTTTTTACAACCTTTTGGGGTATAAATACAAATATTTAAACTATAATATAAAAAACAAACCTCATGTACTAATAATATACAATCAAAATTATGATAAAAAATACACAATAAATTTTCATGTTGTAATGGCATAGTGGAAAAACAATCTCTAGAAGTTCACTTCCACCTTTGATTAAGTGCACTAGAAGTACATAGTCACAAAACCCTACTCACCACACAATGTATTTATCACAAAAATACCTCATTAAAAATATACAATGTTCTGAAAAAGTATCAAAAGGTAAAACATGATATTAAATTTTAGGAAAGAAGTAAAAAAATTAATGTGATTTGGACTATTTTCAACATGTATTTGAGAAACCACACTTCTATATGCCTTAATTATAACTAGAATATTTTAGGTGAAAAAATTTAAAAATACAATTAATCATTACAAACTTCTTATCTAACTAAAAAAGTCACAATTAATCACATTTTAACCACACATTGTACTGAAAATCCCACATAATTAAATACTATAAAAAATTGGTCAAAAAATTTAAACATAATCTCTTGAAAACCAAGATCAAGAGACATGGCCATCTGAGTATCTCTACCAACCTAGTGACCTATAATATTTCCTAAACTTCAAGACCTCCTAGTGCTTCATAGTGAAACAATTGGAAGATAATAACATTATATGGATCTACTACTATTGGAAAAGATCTAATTCATATTCCTTTACATCGAGTCTATCTTCCAATCACTAAAAAAATTCAAATTAATATAGTTCTGATTTCAAAACATCTAGTTATCCGAACATCCAATGGTCTGAACAAGGCTTCACATCCCAACAACATTCCCATTAAGAAGTCCTTCACCAAAGATCATTGAGGTTACATGTCATGACACCTTCCTGCAAAGATGTACCTCCTAAATTAGAAATGATGAAATGGGTATAATTAACCCCATGTCATGCCTCAAGTAGGCCCCAAGGTGGTGACCAACACCAAGGGTATACAAATCACACCAAAATGAGTCATTTCCCTTTTTAAAGAAATAAGGTCGGGATATAAGATAGTACATAACAAAATAATTACATATTCTATATATATTTAAAAGAAATCAAAAATCCATCCCAAATGTATGTTTGAAATATAACTCTTATTAATATACTGAAACTCTAATGTAAATACCAAAATTAATGAAAGTCACTGATACATAAACTATCAAGATCCGAGCTTGTAATGTCCAACATTGTCTATAAATTACTCCATGAAATATGAATGTAGTTTTTCATATGTAGGGTTAGAAAATAGGAATAATCATTATGAAAAACCAAATTCTCTCATCCATGAGTGAGAGAATCATTATAATGCTCCTACGAGAAAACAGTAGAACACAAAAACACCTGAAAATGTTTACTAGCCATACCAAAATCACCAATGCTCACTCACCAAGTAAAACAGGTCATGTAACATAGTATAGTAAGTACATAGATGATTTGGGTACCCTACAACACCTTTTTATTGATTAGAAACTCTCAAAATCTAATGGAAAACATCTGGGTTCTCCCACCTCTTCCAAGAGTACCACAACACGACCCAGCCACACACACTTGGGAATCACAACCACATCAAATCTTTCCCACTGACACTTTTTCCACATACATCATCACATCCCACCCGCAGACACCTAGGACACATACCATGTCACATTCCGCCTACATAAACCTATGCCACATACAACATCACAGACCAAAAACACCTGGGAAAGAACAACATATCTCATCCTGAATACAACTAGGAGAACGCAACTCTCATGCACACACCTAGGCATCAAGAACCACTACCTAACAAATAATCTTGGTATACCAATTTCTGAAAGAGGAATCAGGGAATATAAGGTGGCCAACCATCCATCCTCTCATCGGGATGTTTGGGAAAGAGACCCTCTCTTGTGAGGATGGGGTTTATTAGAACATAGTTCTCAACTAGGATAGGGTGAGTATATAAATCTTAAGGAAATTATAAGTAATAAATATATGATACCAAGAACTCAAGACCATCCTATGGTTTTTCAACCAACAACCAACTCATAATACTACCATTTCTACTACCTCTATATACATAACCATAAAACCATCCAGAAACTCAAATTATATCCCTAGACAATTCATTTAACCAATTATCATTTTTTATAAACATTTCATTTATTCATTCTATCACCACCTGGGTAACTACTAGGGATATTACACTGGTAGACACACAAAAAAAGTCATCCAAAGAGAGAAGAACTATGGTAAATTAACCCACTTCACATTTCTATTCGTTTAAAACCCATTCATGACAAAACATACATAGATACTGAGACATGGGGTGAATATTTCTGCACGATACGCACAGAGAAACCTCTTGAAAATTACCCAAACCAGCCACTACCATCATCATTGTTCAAAGTAATTCTGCCCAATACATCCTCTCAAAAGATAAAACTCTCAACTCAAAACCACACCCAACAACACATCCCATCACAACTATAACACACCCTTCACAACCATTATTGGTATCCATAATTCATTACCACACCACACCCATTCCATAATCAATCTATTTATCAACCTGATAATCCTTTAAAACACCAAAAAACCCCAACATCTCATAGCCATGCCCTCAACCCTATGATAACACAATTCAAAACATCTCCAAACACAACAAAACACTACACGAACCAAGGGAAGGAATATTCAGATATAACAAGGCATTCCTCACTCAATTTACACATCATAATTCATGGGTTATCACATAAACAGTTTAATCCAGAGCATCTATTTATTATCCATGTGTATGTGGTTAACTGATTTCATAACAATTTTTCAATAGAAAAAATCATCAAGAATTACTAAATCATTACTTAGTGTTAAAATATGGACAACCCGTGAATGATATGTTTAGGGCATTTATCACGCATAATTCATAAAAAAATAACAATCATATCATATATCACTTTTCCCCAGCCCAACATATTGATCTCGAAAAAATGAAATTATCTTTATTAGTTTGTAATTCCTCAATTTTCAAAAGGAATACATTAATATGCCCACCCCATAGGATATATAGAAAACAGAGATGAAGGAAAACCAACATCGAAGAAGAGACAATCAACACATCTATAATGTGCTAAAACTTGGGGCACACATGTAGTAGGAAAATTCTCTAGGGAAAATACGATCCAAAAGATAAAACACAAAGGAAGGAGTCCACGAGGTAGAATGTTTATAGGAGTATAACACCACAAGAAAGGGAAGTGCACATAGAATAGATGATCTCAAATTTTGAAAGGCCAGATCCTAAATCTACAGGAGAAATTATTTTGAATGTCATTAAATGTGTATATTAACCAAGACCACTCGGTTTGGAAGGAAGATGAAGATTTAGGTTTTTAGAAGATATATATGTTTTGAAATAGTAAAAAAACCATTAAATATGGTATTTAAATCATTTTACATCAAATAAAATGTTAAAGTGGTTACACCGAAAAAACTAGAAAAGAGGAAAAACTACTGGAAATGAATCACCGTTTAGTGAGTCAATGGTGTAGCTCACCGGTGGGAGTCACTGGTGAAAATCACTAATTTATGAGATACTTGTGTGAGAATGTTGTGTGAGATACTATTGTGAGTAACTTGTGGGAGTCAATGGTGTGAGTCAATATTGAGTGAGCTAATAGTGTGATCTACTGGTGCAAGTAACTAGTTCAAGTCATTATTGCCACTCAATGGTCCTAAATCCCAATTACAACTCACTATCATGAGTCACCATAGAGACTTACCATCATAACATTCCATCATGACTTTCCATTAGATGCCTACTATTGGAAAATTGGAATTTTGGAAATCTATTGAAATGAGTTTTCATGACATCCTAAAACACTTCAACCACTTGATTTTCAAAATGTAACAGACCGAAGAGTTATGGGTCATTACATAATATACCTCTCAAACTATTATCGACCATAATAATTCAAAATTAATCCCATAAGGAATATAGGGGTCCGAACAACAACCCCATGAGATAACTCTCAGGGATATTTCCAGGCATGAAACCCCAGCACCAACATTATTGTTCAACAATAAACAACCCTCTATTGTTTGAATGTGGGAGTGAAATCCACATCATCCAAGGACACCTACTCTAACATCTACTAACCCAAAAAACTACAAGGCACATAATACAGGGTCAACATGCAAAATTTCCAAACACACGAACCATGAAATTCCATCCTACATGTCAAGATAATATCCACTCTAGGTAGCATTGACTCACCCATTCAGTTTTAATCAGATAAAGATTAATGCATTGTGATTGGGAATCTAGTCCTACAATTTTAATATTTATGTACTTCATTACATATTTCTCTGCAAACATTTCAAAATAAGTGAAAAAAATTCAATAAAACAAAGTTCTAACATTACATCACTAGGTAAGACAGAACGAAGAAAAAACTCAAAACAACTCTGGGTAATGGGAACACATATTTTTTTCTCATTCCCAATTATTCTCCTCTAGGACACCATACCTCCATAACAACAAAAAACAAAATAATGGTTTACCTATAAATAACCATGTCCTAATGATCTTGGATCTTTATCGGTCGCTCCACATACGTCACGTCATCTTCAATATCCAAATATCCCCAGTTAATGACATGGGAGTCAACATGATGATACTGATAGTGTTGGGATATGTGAAATATGTCATGGATCCTCTCCAACTGTGGTGGCAATTCAAACTAGTATTACACATCTCCAACTATCCCTAACACCTCCAAGGGTCTGATGAACTTGGGATAATGCTTTCTCACATGACCATACCTATGCTACCCCTATATAGGGGTAACCTTCAATTACATGTGGTCCCCAACCTCAAAATATAAGGGTATCCTCGTTTAATTGGAATAATATTTCTGTGAGTCCTCCACCGCTTTCATCAACTCATGAATAGGATGATCCTTATCTGTCATTCTCTAAACTACCTTTGGACCAAGAATAGTTTTCTCCCCAACCTCTATCTTACACAATGGATAATGACACGATCAAAAATAAAAAGAATGAAAAAGTTCCATAATAATGTAAGATTTATAGATGTTATTATAAGAAAAACAATAAGAGGAATGTTTCACACCCAAAATCCATTAATGTACTAGAATAATGCTGACAAAATATCTTCCAGTGTCTGGATAGTCTGCTCTATATAGCCATGTATCTGAGGGTGGAAGGAAACACTGGGGTGTAACTGAGTTCCAAAATCAAGCTACAGTCCCTTCCAAAATCTTGAGGTAAAATGTTTATCTCGATTTAACATAATGGATCTATGAACACCATACATCCTCACCAACTCATCAACATACCTCATTTCCAAGGCATCCACTATACTCGAAACCATGATCAATAAGAAGTGAGTTGATTTCATTAGCTGGTACTGTATTTCTTAAATATCACCAAAGCATCCCCAATCCATGGGTAACGCTGTGATGAAATCCATCTAGATGTTATACCACTTATGCTTAGGGACATTTAAGGGTTGCAACAAACCATAGGGAACCGAATGCTCAACCTTCACTAGATGTCACATTATGCACTTCTCCATAAATTCCTATACTAATCGCTTCATCCCAGGACACCAAAAATACATCCTCATGCCATGTTATATCTTGATAAATCATGGGTGTAATTCTAAGGGTCAGTTATGAAACTCACAGAGGACTCCCCCACACATTTCAATTGAAAAAACAACCTTCCACAAAATAATATCTGATTTTGGACATCCTATTACCACCCATATAGAGAATCATCATGGATAACATGATATCACATCAACTCCATCTCTGAGTCTCCCCATTGATACATATCCACTAGATGCATCCGAGAGTACTACACCATCATATAGAACATATATCCTCTACCACCATCCATTTGTGAAAGCATGTGAAAGGCTTCCAACTCCTCAATTTCCATCCAATTGTCCATAGACTCTCTATAATCCATCTTATGTGACTTAATTATAAAATAATTTACCAGGACATTACCCTTTCCTGAGGTTCTGGAGATCTCAAAATAATTGTCTTGAAGAAATTCCATCCACCTCTAAGTAGAAAGTTCAGATCATTCTAGAAAAACATACACCCCAAGATTTTATGATATGTGATGACCAAAAAGTGCTCCCAAAAGGGCTAATATCACCATAACTTTTGTTTAAACATGACTTCTAATAAATCCAGATCATGGGTGGAATAGTTACTCTTATGGGGACATAAATACCTAGACCCTTAAAAGATTACTCCCTTCTATTGCATCATCACATATCAAAAACCCAGAAGGAATGTATAACAAAAGACCTCGAACATCACCCATACCTCTGGAAACTGGAACACTTGAACCCTAAAAAAATTCCCCTATATATTGTTGAACACCTCATGAAACTACTAATTCCAAAAAAAGTCTTCATATTTCCTATTTAGGACTGTCAACGGAGCTCTAACTCGAGAAAAATCAGGTAAAACCTCCAGTAATAGCCCGTAAGACCAAGAAAACAATGATCCTCTTTCACATAACTGGACACTTCCCAAGAAAAGAAATGCTTCAACCATTTATTGGTCAATAGCCCCTCCCACCTGGGACAACCCATGCCCATGTAGACACACCTATTATTTACAAAAAATACAGTTGGAAAAATATTTGTAGAGGTGGTGGCAACGATGAACCTAGAAGGTAATCCCAAGATGCATGACATGATCCTCAAATAACATTGAGTTGATCAAGATTTTATTGATGAATACAAAAATGAACCAATATAAGAACTCATATAAGATATATTTCACAAGTCTTGTGAATATGGATGGTGAATTCATAATAGGAAATGACATGACTATTAACTCGAGGTACCTATACCTGAATCTGAAAGCATTATTTAGAATATCACCCTCCTTCACGCCCAAATGGGGATATCCAGATTACAGATTCATCTAATAAAACAAACTCACCACTAATATCTAGTTGAAAATCATATATATTTATAATGGGGTAAATGTTCTTGACTGTCACCTTGTTGGGCCTCTTGAAATATTTTCACAACCGCAGTCCACCATCTACTTTTTTGAAGAGCAACAACAGACCAACCCATGGAGACACCTTGGTCTGGATAAATCCCTTATTCATTAGATAATCTATTTTAATCCTCAACTCCTACTACTAAAAAGGTGGGATTTGATAAGGTGACATCAAAATTAGATAATTACATGGCTTCATGCCTATCCTGTTATCAACATCACATCGATGGGGTAGAGTCCCAACTTTCTCAACAAATCTACGAACTCCTCAAAAAATATGGGAAGCTCCACCATCCCTGCATCCACCGACTTCACTTACAACTCAACTGATAAATAGAGAAGGGAATCCACACACCGACTTCTCACCTGACAACTATCCTCACTAACAAAATAAATAATATTTCCATATATTTCTAAAAACATGACTCTTCTCCGAATGTAGTCGATAAAAATGTTCAATGAATAAAACCAACTGATACATATAAAGAAATTTAATGGTTGAGTCTCTAGAAAGAAAATTTTCCCAACGGAGTGATGCAGTTCCATATTTAGTCTACATCCTCATCCCACATAAAACAAGATTTTCTATCCTGTGACTAGTGTAATGAACACCATGGGAACATGAAGTCGCTCTACATCTATTCCTGAAGAATGTGTTAGAGCTGGTGAAAAAAGATGTGTCAAGCACCTAAATAAAGAAAATCACAAGAAAGGGTAGTAAACAAGATGATCATACTTATAACGATCCTGGGTCATGCCAAAATTTCTTACTCTTAGGTATGAAACTGATCATTACTAGCTCATATTACCCTCTTCTAATGATTAAATCTATGAAAAACCCCAGGCTGAGCCCCCTAAAAAACACAAAAATGTCATCCTCTACTTATTACATCTCCCCTCAGTGGAGCATGAGCTTGTTGTTCCTATTGCTAAAATGGCCTAGCTGGAAACTATTGTTGAGGCTATTACTGAACCTATCCACTTCCACCATAATGATCTCAAACAACCATTGGTAACTAATTATTAATATTTAAATTAACCTCAAAATGGAGACACATTTTCTAAAATCCCATAGGAAAGAATTGAGGAACAAATAGTCCAAATGAATACTGTTGAGGTCAATTTACCACTGGTCAAATCCTCAAAAACCATAGTTCTTGAGACTTTCTGCTCATAACCATACCTCTTGAAGAAACCTGGTGAATCCCCACCTATGGTAGCCTTCCTTTTAAGTGCATATTTTAAATCACATCTTCTTTATTTTTGACCTCTATGTACATCGAAATCATAAATGGGTAACCATGTAAAAGATATTAGGACGAGTGCCTCCTTTAGCCGTATCACACAAGAATCTTCACCTGGAAAGAGATCCGAGAAAAAAAGGAGATAATTGAACATAATCCCCAGATCTCATACAGAAATACTCCCCTACTTGAGGGAGAGTAAATCATACCTCTTCTCATCCTTCATGGTTGATGGAAGGAATTGTACTTATAAATCCTTCTCAAAATCAACCAATAGAATTCCAACCTCCTTATTTTCCCCTATGAACAGCTTCCACCACTGAAGCACATATCCATGAATCTGGATCACATCTGAAGGAACATAATACTCTGTCATATCCCAAATCAAAATGATGGAAATATAAAGATCCTAGAAACATATCTCCATCTAAATTTCTGAAACATTTCCCTTGTACTTTTCCAAGGCCTTACTCTAGAAGTCACATAACATTATATGAAATTGTTTTTCATCCTCCATTAGATCAAACCTATAATGATCAACTGGATAGGCCTGATAAAACTCAAATTCTTGAGCCACATGTGGACGAAGACAGGGTTCAGTAGATAAAAAACGTGAACAAGTAATTACTATGCCGGAGTAGTACATAATTTTATTTAAGATTAATTTTAACATATTTAACTCATTTCATTTTCCATTTAAAATTCCATAAAACAATCCAAATAACAAAAGAAAAAAATTTATTATGATCCATATATATTTTCTAGGGTTTCTCTACCCTACAAAAGAAGTGGCCTTACTTGGTTTTTAGGTACACTCAAAGTCCTTGAATCATGTCATGGGGGGCTAAACTTATGTTTCCTTGTCAATCTTCCCAAGCCGATGTCATGAATTGAGGTCACCTAACACCATTTCCTAACCAAACCATGAAATCGTCACTCTATATAACCCCAAAATCCATCCTATCTCACAAATATCACCTATGATACCATTCTATCATGACCCCTCCCTCCAAAGATGCCACACCTGGTCTAGAAATGAAGAAAGGGGGATAATGACACCTAAGTCATGCATCCAGTAGGCCTTTGGGTGGTTACCAGCACCAAGGGTATACAATTATCAAAAAATGGGAGTCATTTCACTTTTTAAAGAAACAAGATTGGGAGATAAGATGATCCATCCCAAAACAACTCCATATACTATATATATATATATAATGAAGTCCAAAATCCATCCCACATACATTTTGAAAATATAACACCTATGAATACAATGAAACTCCAATGTAAACACCAAAATTAAAACTAGGTAGTGAAACAAAAACTTTCATGATCCTTTCTAGTAAATTCCATCACAGTATGAGAAGTCCTCCTGGAAACTTAAAAGTAGTTTTTTATACGTAGGTTGAGTGTACCAGTATACTCAGTAGAAAAAACCCAAGCCTCTCATGAACAAGTTACATAAGCATACTAATTCTGTCGTGAAAAAAAAAACATAAGATTCAAATAGAACATAACAAGGTTTAGTATCCATTAAAACCCTCCCAAAGAACACTCACTAAGTAATGAAATTAAATTAATGTAGTATAGTAATAACATTGATGTTTTGTGTACACCACACCACTATCCTATTGATTAGATACTCTCACACCCTAACAACAAATGTCCTGGTGCTCCCACTTCCTTCGAAATTACGACATTACAACCCACCCATACACACATGGGAATCACAACCACATCACATCCTACCCGCTGACACCTAGTCCACATACCATATTACATACCACCAGTAGACACCAAGTCCAAATACCACGTTGCATCCTAACCACAAACACCTCATCCAAATACATTGTAACATCCCAAAAACATCAAGGAAAGAAAAAAACATCTCATATCGAGGAAACATGGGAAAACACAACTCACCCATACAAATATGGGACTCAAGAACCACTACCTTCCCAAATAATCATGGGATACCACCACCTGGAAGGGGAATCAGGGAAGAGAAGGTGGCCAGTTGCCCATCCTCCCACTATAATTCTTGGGAAATACACCCTCCCCTATTATAATGGGGGTGTATCGAATATAGTGATCAAATGGGGTGGGGTGTATATAGAAATCACAAGGAAAATACAAGTAATACATATATGATACCAAACATTGATGCCCAACCTATAAGATTTCAACGAAGAACCAAGTAATAATAATTCCTTTGCAGTAACCTCTAAATAAAAAAACACACAACCATCTAAAAAATAAAATCATACCCCCATGCAATTCTTTTTACCAATTCTCATTCTTTATTAACTGTTCGTTTATACATTAAATCATAACTCGAAGAAATACTAGGCCAATCACATAACATGAAACCATTATAAATTCACCAATAGGAAGAATAACCATGGTAAATTTATCCACTCCACATTCCTCTTCATTTAACACCCATTCATGAAATAACATATATTGATTAGGAAACATAGGTTGATGCATTCTTCAGGCTACTCATAGAGAAAACATAGGAAAATTACTCACACCAACCACATCAATCATCATTATTCAATTTCATTCCTCCCAATCCATCATCTCAATAGAAAAAACCTCCATCTCATAGCTACACCAAGAATCACATCTCATCACAACTGCAGCACACCCATCACATCAATTCTCGGTAGCCATATTACATAATTACACCACAATGATTCCATAATCAATAAATCTCTCAATATGAGATTCCTTTACACCACCCAAATCACCCCCATCACACAACCATGCCCACAACCCTACCAAATCACAAGTCAGAACGATTCAACACACAACACACCACCACAAGATCCAAGGCACAACATATTCATATTTAAAGAGGAATTCATAAAAAATTCCAATTGTCAATTTACGGGTTATCATATTAATAGTTTGGTCTTGTGGCATCCATTTATTAGCTGAGTGAATGTGGTTAACTGATTTCATAACAATTGTTCGATAGAATAAAAAGACATCATACAATCCAAAATCATTACTCGTTGAACAAACACGGACCACCAATGACCATGATTTTCTATAGGGAATTTAGTCAGAGTACGTCACAAAAAAAACAAGTAGACCATGCATCACATTCTCCTAGTCAATCATATTGATATCAAGACAATTAAATTATATTTATTAATTTGGTATTCCACTATATCTACAAGGGAGATGATTTTACGCCTGAACTACATGACAAAAAAATATTGAGATAAAGCAAATCCTTCTTGAAAGAAGAAACAATTAGAAATTATTTATTGCGCCAATGTAGGGGTGAAAAAGTAGTAGAAAAAGCATTTAGGAAAAAGCGAACAAAAGGCTACATTAGAAAAACACGACTCCTCAGAGAAGTAATGTTCTATGTGTCTCACAACAAGTGAAATGGAAGAACATGAGAAACATTAGATCCCATATTTGGAATGTCCATATCATAAATCGACTGTATATAATGTTTTTAAAGTCTATTAAATGTGGATCTTGATAAAGAACCCAAAACTGGGAAGTCAAAGGAAGCTTCATGTTTTTAGAAGATACATATGATTCGAAATGGCTCTAAAAACCATTAAATATGTTATTTAACTCCCTTTACATCAAAGAATATTTTAATGGGGAAAATATAAAAAACTAGGAAAAGGGGAAAACTGCTGGAAATGACTCACCATTAGGTGAGTCACTAGTGCGAGTCACCAGGGTGAGTCACTGGTGTGAGTAAACATTCATTGAGCTACCAATGTGAGCAATTCATGCGAGCTATGAGTGTGATATACTTATGCAATCTGCCGAGACGAGCTCCTGGCGTGAGTCAATAGTGTGAGTCACCAGTGTGAGTTAGCGATGAAAGTCACCTTTCTGTGAGATACTGATGCGAGATGTTGTTGTGAGTTACCTTTGTGCTTCATTTTTGTGAATCACTGATCCTAACTCACCATCATGTGTCACCATTACGACTCAACATCAACAACCTACCAGTGGAAGAGTAGAGTTTTAGAAAACTATTGAAATGTGTCAACATTACCTTCTAGAACACTTTAAACACTGGATTTTCAAAATGTAATAGACATGATAGGTCTGGCCCATTACATTACGACATTACCTGCTATATATAGAGGTAATTAATTTTAAATTTCCCAAGAGGTACTAAAATCTAGCCCAATTCACACTAAAATACACAATATTTTTGGAATGATGCTTATCCAATAACAAAATTTAATAACCTGAAACCAAAAAATCATTCTTACACAACCCTATTCACGATGTAATTCCCTATTTTATGGAATTTCCCTGATCAAGAAGAATAATCCCAACCCAATATCAAGGAAAAATCCTCAATCCCAACTCTCAGGCCCCACTAACACATCAAAAAAGCTAATAACACTATAATACATGAGGTTTGAAAAAAATTAAATTAAATTCATAAATTGATAATATAATGTTTGTTACAATAAACATCAAATCCTATAAATTTCATAAAAAGTATTCCAGAAAAATATTTTGAATCACAAGATACTGTAGATCAATTATCAAAATTAATGATCCATATTAATGGAAATAAAATAAAATTAGAAACAAAATATAAATACATCAATATACTATGAAAATGAAATTAATTTTGATATTACAGGAGGTGAAAAAAAGTTAACAATATATTATTAATGACTTTTTTAATCTATTTCATATTTTAAGTTGGAATTTTAAGCCATCTATTTTTTTGAATCTTAGTTTTCCAAATAATTGATATAAAATATCATAATTGAGTATCAAATATCAATATGATAGTATGATATTTGACCACGTCATAGAAATTGAGTATATTTTCCTAACATGATGAAATAAAGTTATAAATTGCACTAATTTCCCTTAGGGATGAAATTTATTTTGTGTTATCCTCAATACATCTAAATAAATTTATTTTTATACAAATCAAATAAAAATAACTCAAAAAATGTGTGACTATCTTTTTTCATATAACTTTTGTTACAATGACTTCTATTTTGAGATTTGTTTGTTACATAAGATATTAAATGGACTTGATATGTAATGAAAAAGTAACAGAGATTAATAAAATGAGTTATAAAATATTAATTTTTTAATTATTTTTAGGTAATATTATAATACCTCTATATGGAATTAATCCATAAACAATTTACAATCCACCCAGTTTAACTTTGTTGGTCAAATATATAATCAGATGATTCATAATGGTGGAAAATAATGGGGAATATATCATCTCCAAAGGTATAAATTTTTCCATATAAATATGTGATTCGTGGATATTTATCCTATATAACTTATTATTTGTTAGAATAAAACATCTTAAATTTTACTTGAATATCCATTAGATATTTTCATATTTTTTAGTGTGTGATAAAAGACATATTTTTATTGTTTTTTTGTGGAAAAATTGAAGTGGGATACTTCATGTTATCATTATCCAATAGTTCATGATTTTTATTAGATTATTATAAGTTCTTATTGGTATTAATTTGATATTTTTATCCACCTTACCTATTCAACAAATTAAAAAAATTCACATACATTCTTTTCAAAGTGCATAACATCATGATTATAATGTATCAACTAAAATTATAAATATGTAATTTTGAAAAATATACTGTTTTCTTACATTAATGAATTACATTTATATTTCATTAGGTTTTAAATTCATTTCCACTACTGTTAAAATGATAATATTTATGGAATTATACATCAATAATTGATAATTTTGACATGATTTTGGAACAGGATAATAGTTGTAGAGGTTTGGTCAAATAATTTCATCTATTAAATTATATGTTGTTAAACTGAAATCTATAAGGTGCATCCAGGAATCAATGATGTCATGTGATACACCATTTTTCAATATATGTTAGTATTAACATGGCCAGTTTTCTAGTATATGAAAACCACTGATAGTTCACATTGAAATAACATTTTGAACATTTTTTTCATAGATGCATCATATATATAATTGTTGTCATTACATAACTCATTTACCTATTTTATAAGAAATGATGGTTTATATCATTTTCATTTTCGGAAATTTTTTTTGTATGTTCATTGAAATAATTAAATATGTTTTCTTCATAAACATTCAATAAAATAGATTTCAAGGGACAAATTAATTTGACCTATATTATAAGTTTCACTTAGAGACCCAAATGAGATAAATATACTATTATCTTATCCCAAATATACATTACATGTATTTAAAGTGTAATTTTGAAGCAAATAATTAAAGGATGCAAGCTTTAGAATCATATGGATATTGTATAAACCCATTACTATGGTCTTATATAGTAAATCTATGACAACCCTATTTTTATAACACACATAACATAATTTATTATATAAAAACCTTCAATTGATATAAAATAGATGATCACGTGGTATAGTTTATTTTGGGATTAGAAACATTACATAAAAACATAAAACATAAAACACAACATCTTATTGAAAACTTCCTTATATGACCACTACATTCCCTCGTACATAGCATTGAATGGTATAACCTGAGGATATGCATAAGAAAAGGGTGAGATGTAATGCCTAGTAAGGGAATAAACAGAGAATAAAATTATGACAACAATATATGTTATTCAATATTCATATCAATGGAGAGCAAGAGAAATATAAACAAAAAGGCATGATAGAGCATGATTTTCAAAACATTGAAATGTGGAAAAAAAACATAATATGGTAATTGTATGAGCCAAGGATCATTGAAAATGGATCATGAGTAAACACTTATTACACTTGTATTATCATGAGTAAACCCTCATTGCATTTGACGTATCATGATACTAATATTTACCCAATGCATTGGAGTTCTATCCGGGTGCACCCTTCTTAGTCATTTTATTTAATGCATAAGTGTACCACATGGATCATATAACATGGAATCAATAAACATCATAAGTTATTACATGATTAAAGAATGTGGAATAAATAAATTAATGTACAATTCAATATGTATATGTGCATAAAGGTGAATAACCTTTATAGATACATTAGTATGGTATTCACTACACAATGATCTTGGCTTGGAAAAACACAATGCAATTTCAACTGTATAACATCGTGATATAAGAATTCATAAAAACGGTCGATGAAAGAGAAATATGTGTATCATCATATGAAGATGAAATGGATTATTATGGGGTCATATATATACATGTCCAAAAAAATTTAATGTAATTTAGATACGTAATAGAAACAAATTTCTTGAATATAAATGAAGGGAGAGAAATTCCTTATGGAATTTCCGCATGGTAATGGGTGAACATGAGAGGCTTTAATGAGAGAGAAAAGGGGTATATAATCATTCAAACATAAATAGGGTAGTATGGTAGAGTTTCTAAATTATACCCCAAAATTTATAATTGAAAATAAAGGTCATAAAAATAGATGGAAACTTGGACATAAATAAAGAAAGTGAGAATCCTGTTACATGGAATTGTGATCCAAAAGGGTTGGAAGTGGCTTGAGACCGACTTCTTAGGAGATTGGGGCGCCATTGGAGGATTATAGAGAGAGGAGGGAAGGGGTTGGACAAACTCAAAAGGATTTGAGTGAAGAGGAAGTGGGAGATTGGGTGGGTTTATATAGGAAATGAAAGAGAATGATTTATTATTTAGGTTTGGGACACCACACATTAAACTAATCAAAACCACAAACCAGCCCATGGTCTTTTCCCATAAATTTTTACAAATGGGAGTGGAGTATAAAAATTTATAAGGAAAAAGTCCGAACTTCTTACAATAATAGGGTTTCTTATGTGGAGATGAGCCACACTCTCAAGTAAATCAATTTAAAAAACTAAAATGTTTTATAAGTATTGAAGGGTCCACTAAGGATTTTTAAAATAAATCAATCCAACCTAAAATAACATTATTTTATTGGTAAAACAAATATTGGCCGAGAATAATGTTTTTAGTATTTTATTACCTCACTATTGGGTCATTATGATGTCATAAAATACATTATATATTAAAATGGAATTTAAATATTTTCCCAAAAAATTGACTATCTTAGAAAATTATGAAAAATAAACCATTGGATAATTTCAACATCTGGATTCCAAAAATAATATTCATTTTATACAAATAATTTTCTAAATATTTTATCTTTATTTCTAAAATAAAAACCAAAATTTATAAAAAATTCATGGGTTTGGACTAAAATAGTTTTCAAACCTTAATAAAAATTACAATTGTATTAATAAATATTATACGGTCAATTATACTTAATAAAAATTAATTTAATAACAATACTATTTTATAAAAATATTATATAATTCAAAAAATCCATTAATTTATCGAAATAGATTTCTTAGTTTAACATTAACTATAAAAATACTATGTTTTGTTTAAAAACAATTTACGAATTAACAATAATAAAATGAAAGTATATTCTTTATTATATATATAAATAATGTACACAATAATAATGCTTGGTTCTTGTTACATAACCTCTTAAAACACTCACATAAGACCTTAGGGTAAGGTGTTGGATGATGAAAGACTCTTGGGGTGGCTTAGATAACATCGCTTGGGTAGTAATCCCTATCAACTTCCACTTCTCCCCTAGGTAGTTACACTCAAGATTAAAATATTTATGCTCGACTTGGTTATGGTCAAGAGAGAATCCCAATGACACCACCTACTTTACGATATCCGACAAATGGGCTTCATACGGGGCATGTCTACTGGATGAATCCCTCACTTCCTTTTCCTGAATAGATTGGATTATTTGTAGAACTATATTTATAATAATTATGTGATCCCCGTTCCATGTATATATTAGCCACAATCATAATTCTTAATGGTATTTTTAAATCCAAAACCTAAAAAAATAAGTGCATATATTTTACATAACCATAAAAATCCATTTAAATTGATCAAGAGGAATTTTAATTAATGAATTTTTGGGTCGTTTCAATCTTCCCCCCTTAAGAAATTTCTCCCCTGAAATTTCCTTTTCCAACACTAAAACATATGTGGGTAAATCCACATCATCACTTCTTCCAATTCCCATGCCGCTTCTTAAAACATGTGGTTTTCCACAACACCTAGATGAGGGGAAATGTATTATTTAAAAGAACTTTTTCTTTATGATCTAAGATCTTCAGAGGTGTCTCCTCATACAAAAGATCATCCTCTAGCTGTACTACCTCTAAGGAGATTACATGTGAAGGGTCCGATATGTAATTCATTAAGTGGGAGACATGAAAGACATCTTGTACTTTGGCAATGGAAGTTGGAAGTTCTAGTTGATAAGAATCTACCCCAAAATTATAAAGAATATTGAATGGGATGATGTACCTAGGACTTAACACCTCTTTCTTTCCAAACATCATAACCTTCTTCCACGAAGATATATGTAGATATTCCATGCATCAAACTTTGAACACAAGGTATCATTGACGATTATCCACATAACTCTTCTATCGACTTTGGGCTACCTTGATATGCTGCCAAATGTTTTTCACCATCTCCACCCCTTCTTCGACCATTTCAGGTCCTAGAAGCATACGCTCACCAAATTCATCCCAGAACACTACTATTCTTCACCTTTTCCCACAAAGGGATTCATATTGTGCAATTAAGATGCTCAAGTGGAAACTGTTATTGTAGAAGAATTCAACCAGTGGAAGATGTTGGTCCCATCCTCATTTAATGTCCATAGAACATGATCTAAACATATCTTCCAGTGTTTGAATAGTTCACTCAGATTTTCTATCAGTTTGAGGATGATAGGCCATACTAAAGTTCAATTCAGTTCTTAGAGCATATTGGAGACTCTTTCAGAACATTGTGGTCAATCTCAGATCATGATCGGATATAATAGATAGTGGTACTCTAGGTTCCCTTACGACTTCATTGATGTAAATTTGTGAAAGTTGATCCAATGATAAATCCTCACAAATATCATTAAAGTGACTTGTCTTCATAAGATGATCCACAATGAACCATATAGCATTGTTTCCTCTGGATGTCCTCAGAAGTCCAGTGATAAATTCCATGGTAATTATTCCCACTTCCATGTTGGTATAGGTAATGGTTTCATCATCCCCTTAGTCTTTTGCCTCTAAGCCTTCACATTCCAACATACAATGTACATTGACATATATTCCGCAATAACCATTTTCATATTGTCCCACTAATAGTTTTCTTGTAGATCTCAACACATCTTTGTGCTCTAAGGTGAATAGAGAAGGTTGAGATATGTGCGTCATTCAGAAGCTCCTTCTTTTTCTCTGGATCGAATGGTACACATATTCATGACCTGAATATAACAATTCCATCATTGTCAACCATGAACTCGGATGATTTATAATTTCTGATAGCTTCCACCCTTTTCAGAATTTCCCTAAACTTTTTTTGAGATTCCATTATTTTCTCCAAGAGGGATGGTTGTGAAAATATTTGAGAAATGATTGATGATTTTATTCCCTTAACGATTACCATGTCCATCCTCTATAAATCTATGATGATTGGATCCTTCTCAATTCTCATCGATGATAAAATATATGGATCCTTTCTACTTAGGGATTCTTCCACCTTGTTCACTTTCCCAGGGTGGTAATGGATTGAGAAGTGATAATCCTTGATGAGTTCAATCCAACTTCGTTGGCTCATATTAAGAACTTTTTATGTGAATATAAATTTGAGGATCTTGTGATCAGTATATATATCAATCTTCTCCCTGTAGAGATAATGCTACCAGATTTTCAATGCAAATATCATAGTCGCCAACTCCAGATCATGTGTGGGGTAGTTTTCTCATATATTTTCATCTTCAATCAGGCATAGGCTAGCACTTTATCATTCTTCATCAACACACAATGCATTCCCTTCATTAAATCATTACTAAATACAATAAAAAGTTCTCCACTCAAGGGTAATGTGTGCACGAGAATAGTAATAAGCCTTATATTTAACTGCATGAATATCTCTTTGAATTCATCACTCCATGAAAAGATTACTCCATTCTGTGTTAGCTCGGTAATAGGGTTGGAAAATTGTGATAAATGTCTCACAAATCAGCAATAATATACAACTAGCCCCAAGAAGCTACAGATATCTGTTACCGATGTTGGCCTCATCCATCCATCAATTGTAGATGTCTTGAAGGGATCCACTAATATCCCAATTATTGTGATGATATGACCCATAAATGTGACCTCCTTCAACCAGAACTCACAATTTCTATACTTTTCATAGAGCTTCTCATTCTGAAAGGTCTCTAGTACAGTTCTTAGATACTCCACATGATACTCTTTGGTTTTGGAGTATATTAGAATATAAACTATTAAGACTACCAAAAATTTGCCAATGTAATATCTAAAGACTATATTCATCAATTCCATGAAGATTGTTGAATCATTAATGAGTCTGGAAGGCATTACTATGAATTTATAGATCCCATATCCTGTACAAAAAGCAGTCTTTAGGATATCTTCCTTCTTCACCCTTACATGACAATATCCAGACCTCAAATATACCTTGGATAAGTATTGTGCTCCACACAGATGATCTAACGAGTTGTCGTTTTGTGGAACATGAAACTAGTTCATTATTTTTATTTTCTTGAGCTCATGATAGTTAATGAAAAGGCACATTTACCTATCCTTCTTCTTGATGAAGAGGACTGGTGAACCCCATGGTGATGCACTTGGGTGTATAAACCCTTTATCCAGATTATTCAGTAGTTGTTTTTCAGCCCCTCAAACTCCACAACATCCATTCTATACAGAGACTTGGATATTGGTAACTCCCTCATGTATATGGTCAACTGAGAATTCAACATCTCTTCAAGGAGGGAGACTGGGCAATTCATCAGGAAACACCTTAGTGAATTCCCACACAATTGGAATGTCTTCAAGGTTGGTTTCTTTCTTGTACTCAATCATATGATCCAGATATCCTAGCTCATAGGGTAGTAATATCTATGCTTGAGATGATGGAACTAAATAGGATTCGTCCTCATCCTTTCACATGTGAAAAATCGGGGGTCGATTATCCACATGGAATGTGATTTCCCTCTCACATAAATTAATGTTGGCACTATATAATGAAAGACAAACCATGTTAATAATTGCATCAAATTTTACCAGAGTAAGTATGACAATGTTCGATGGAATGTTAAATACACAAATTATGATAGGGGAGGAGTTATATTTAGGGGATGAAATGACTATCCCATTTTCCGTACTCACCGACATCTTTACTTCCATGAATTGTATTGGTGTTGGGATTGTTCAATTAACCTTTTGGGATAAAATAGAATGAGTAGAACCTGAATCAATAAAAACGTTCGATATTATTGAATGAATAACTATAGTACCTATCACCACTTCATTTTCGAGGTTCACATCGGCAGTCGTGATGGAAAAAGCTCACCCTTGCTGCCTTGGTGGTTGTTGGTTGCCTCCGAAAACCCCTGGATTAGGGTATTGATTTGCTAGATGCCATGTTTCTTTGTAGTTGAAGAAATGAACAACACATTGAGAGTCTAATAGAGTGTTCCTATTTTTTTGTCACAACATTGGGTTTTTCTTATTGGTGGTTAACCTCTTGGGGTCATTCTCTTTGACACCTAAAACATTTCCTTGTCCCCTTCAAGCAATTTATGGGGTGATTTTTTCTGCACCTTTAGCATGTCGGTGTTTGATCTTCTTAGAACCATTGGATTTATCCATCAGACCTCTAGAATTGAAGTCCCCCTTACGCTTCTTATCCTAATGATACCCCTGAGATTCGCTGATCTCCATTAAGACCTTGAGGGAATATCTGACAATTTCTTTATAGTTTTCAAAGTCACGGATCTACAAGGCTTTCATCAGGCTAGGTTTTAGCACACCAAAGAAGTGGTTAACCTTGAATTCAAGGGTAACGACAAAGCCTGAGGCATATCGTGCAAGCCTTGTGATGTTTACCTCATACGGTATGATATATTTGTCATATTTTCTCTTGAGAGAAAGGAATTCCCCTTCCATCTTAATCCAGGGTGTGCACGGAAAATATTTTTCAATAAACATCATCTTGAATTCCTTCCATTACAACACCTCGATAACCTCCTCATGCTTTTTATTTTTTATGAATTTCCACCACTGATCAGATTTACCATCTATATGATAAGCACCCAGGAGAACCTTCTCTTGTTCAGAACTTTGACGGATGGATAAGATCTTTTCAATGGACTTTATCCATCGTTTGATGATTGAGGGATCAAATGATCCATTAGCAGTAGGAGGCATTTGTCTCATGAACCTCTCTATAGAAACTTATTCATTCTGGGGGGGGGGGGTTAGACTTTCCTATTGACCAATGTTTCTATTCAATGATTGAGTTAACTGAGAGAGTATCATGACAATGTTTGCAATTCCCGCTCCCATCGGATTAGGGATCTTATTAGAACAATCATCGCATTGATCCTTACATCAATTGTTTGCCTGAGTCCTCCTATTACCGGACATTTGATGGAATAAAAGGAATTTTAGGGGTAACACATAAAAGTTAATCCATAGACAAAAAAATTACTTATAAATTACTTTAATTTCCTTAACTTATGGATCCACAAGTATCAATCTATGTTATCCATGATCTACTTTATAACATGTATTTTTAGAGGCATTATTTTTAAATTACATTAATAATGTCTCATACAAATCTTGTGAATTTAAAAAATCATAACCCCTAGGAGTGTCATAATGAAGAGTTCATGAAGACCCTTTGTTGTGTACTAGGATACCCTCGGTCAAGCCCAAAACTCCATGTCAGAGTTTTCACTCCTAGGTACATCTGCGCTATAGCAGCCTCTACCTACTCATATCCAGACAAGGATATGTTTTCTTGAAAACACACTTACTTAATACTCACCAAATCCTAAGGATTATTTTATTATTCTTAGTCTTATCCCAAATTATTTCACTATGGTTTTCTAATCCGAATCCCAAAAAATAACTAAACCTATCATCTAATACCAACTATGAAAACCATGTTTTTATTACACACTTAACCTAATTTATTACATAAAACCTTAAACTAATACAACATAGATGATCAAGAGGTCTGGTGTCTTTGGGGATTAGGAATATTACATAACTACTTAAAACAAAAAACACAACATCTTATTAAAAACATTCATTTATATGACCACTACATTCCCTCGTACTTTACATTTCATGGGATAACGTAAGGACATGTATAAGAAAAGGGTGAGATATAAATCCATGTAAGGGAGAAAAACAAGAATAAAATGAACATTAAAATACATGTTAGTCAATATTCATATCAATGGAGCACAAGAGAAACATAAACAGAAAGGCATGATATAGCATGGTTATCATAACATGGAAATGTGGCAACAACACTTAACATGGCATTAGCATGATCCAAGGCTCATTGCCCATGGATCTTGAGTAAAACCTCATAGAACATGAATTATAATGAGTAAAAACTCATTAAACTATATGTATTAGGATACTAATCATTACCCAATTCATTGGAGCACTATTGGGGCGTACCCTTATTAGACATTTCTTATCATGAATAAGTGTTCCAAAATGATCATATAACATGGAATCAATTAACATCATAAGTTAATCCAAGAGTATGGAATGTGGAATAAATAAAATGAAGTAATATTCAATATGTATATTTTCATAATTTTGGATACCCTTCATAGTGTCATGGGTATGGTATTCACTACACAATGATCTTGTCTTGGAAAACGTGGTTCAATTTTGGAAGCATAACGACGTGACATATGAATTCAAAAAAAATGTTTGATGAGATAGAAATCGGTTTATAATCATATTTACCAGAAATTTACTGTATGGGGCTCATATAGATACACGTAACAACAAATGTAATGGAATTTAGATATGTAATACAAAATAATTTAATGAATGTAAATGAGGAGAGAGAAATTTCTTACGGAATTTCGGCATGGTAATGGGTGTACATGGGAGGCTTCAATGAGATGAAAAGGGGTCTATAATCATTCATACATAAAGAGGGAGGTATGGGGGAGGCACTAAATCATACCCCAAGATTTATAATTGAAAATAAAAGCGCGTATCAATTAAAGGAAACTTGGACATAAATAAAGAAAGTGAGAATCCCTTATATAGAAGTCTGATCCCAAAAGCTTGGGAGGGGATTGAGAGAGGCTTATTGGGATATTATGGAACCTTTGTAGGATTCTAGAGAGAGGAGGTACGATGTTGGGAGAACATAAAAGGCTTTTAGTGAATATGATGTGGGAGCTTGGTTGGGTTTATATAGGAAAGGAGAGGAATTATTTTTTATTTAGGTTTGGGACACCACACATTAAACAAATCAAATAATCATACAAGACCATGATTTTTTACCCATGTTTTTTTCCAAAGGGGAGTGGAAAAAAATATTTTATAATTAAAATGGCCAAATGTCTTAAAATAATAGGATTTATTATGTGGAGGTGAGTCACACTCTTAAGGAAATCAATTTTAAAAACTGAAATGTTTTATAAGTTTTGAAGGGTCCACTAATGATTTGTAAAATAAATAAATAAAGGCAAAATAACATTATTTTAATGGTAAAACATATATTGGATGGAATAATGTATATTGTATTTTATTATATCCCTATTGGGTCGTTATGATGTCATAAAAACATTATATATTTAAACAATATTTATTTTTCTAGCAAAAAATTAGACTGTCTCAGATGATTATGAAAATTTTAACATTGGATAATTTCAACGTTCTGATTCCAAATATAATATTCATTTTATCCAAATAACTATCTAAATATGTGAATTTTCACTTTTAAAATAAAAACTGACATTTATGAAAAAATCATGCGTTTTGAAAAAATTAGCTTTCAAACATTAATAAAAATTACAATTGTATTCATAAAAATTATACGATCATTTATAAATAATAAAAAGTAATTTAATAATAATATTAATATATAAAAATAATATTTAATTAAAAAGTCCATTAATTTGTAGAAATAGATTCCCTAGTTGAACATTAACTAAAAAAATACTATTTGTGATTAAAAAAATATTTACAAAGTAACAATAATAAAATGAAAGTATATTCTTTATTATGTACAAAAATAATGTACATAATCATAATGAAAGGGTATTTTTACCTAACCCATTAAAACACCCTCATATGACCTTTGGGTAAGGTGTGCGATGGTGGAAGACTCTTGGGGTGGCTAGGATAATATTGCTCAGGTGGTAATATCTATCAACTTCTACTTCTCCTGTAGGGGTTCTGCTCAATATTAATATATTAATGCTCAGCTTGGGCTTGTAAAAGAGAAAATCCCAATGACACCACCTCATTTATGAGCTATGAAAAATGGGATTTGTATGAGGAATGTCTAATGGATGAGACAATCGCTTCCTTTTTTTGAGTAAATTGCATTTGTTGAAGCCCTATATTTGTACTAATCATGTGATCACTATTCAACAGATATATTGGCAATGGTCACTATTTTTAACAGTATTTTAAAATCCAAAACATAAAAAAAGAAGTGCATACGTTTTTCATAACCATAAGAATACATTTTAATAGACCTAGAGGAATTTTCATTAATGAATTTTTGGTTCATTACAACATCACTTCATTTTCTCTACAATATTAGATTACGTGAACAATATTTAAAATTATGTTGTTAGTGGAAAGTAACATAAAAACTTCATAATTTTTTTATTTCTTTTATTTTAATTTATATTATTTATATTCAATCGTTTTTCATGATTCATCAATTTCCATAAATAATTATACCAAATTTTATACTCCTGCCACTCATAATCCTCACCCCAATAAAACATACTGTCATAGGAACAAGCATGTATCTTTTTATAATTGAGGTTTTACATATTAAGAACATTATTCATCTAATAAAATTATTCAATTATCTTAGATTAAATAAATATATTATAAAAAAACAAGAAAATCATTGACATTAATTTATCTACGATTTCACATAAGAATTTTATAGGATAAAATTTTAGTAAAAATTGAAATATTTTATATTTTCTACAATATTTATAAAAATATAGATTCCTAGCTTTTATTAATTCCAAAAAATTATATGATTTCTTAATTATATTCTATTAGGTATTATTATCTATAAAATAGAAAATATTTTTCAATAATATGTTATAATGATGTTTATGTTATTGGGATATGATTCCTAGATTCAGGTTACCAGATGTTCATGAACCATATTTAAATTTAACAGAGATAATATCAGTGGCATGATACTATAATTGGTTTATAAAAAATTTTAGTTCATTTATTTAGTAATAGTAGGTCCATTAGTAGTTTGTTCTATATATGACATCAAAGGGTAGTCTAGAATTTTTAGTGAACTCTCTAGAAGCATGTATATCGAATGAACAATCTAAAAGTATAATAATCCAAGAAGGCAAGGTCAATGTGGTTACTACAAATCAGATGTTCTATTTCATAAGGAGGCTCTCCATGAGAATGGGATGATATTGTGTCCTCAAATATCATCTGATCTTCCTACAAAAGGAATTGAGGACCAATAAGAATAATTCATCTAACACATGTACATTATATATTGATTATATAAAGCGACTTATTTTATTATAGAGAGATAATCCTAAATAATAAAAACATACTTACTATTTTGTTTTTTGTTGAATGTAATATTTTTATATTCATTGATGAAAAAAATCTACATTGTTTATACCATGAACATATGCTGACTTGTTTGAATCACATTCATCCCTTGGGTTAATTTATTTCATTATGATTTTTTTTCTTCAATTTATATTCATTTAAATATTTTTATGTTTTTTGATGAGGTGTGTTACGGTTCGACTTAGTGAGGAGAGTAGAAATCATTTGATCCCAACTTAGGGTATACTTAATCCGAGGGTAGTGACTTATGGTGGTTCTATCATAACCAAAGGAGATCTGAATTTATTACGAAAAAATAATTTCAGAGTGAGGTTTTACAGTCATCACATCGGTAGTAGAACATTTATGGTTTCATTGAAAATGTAATACTTGTATCGATAAGTTACATGGATAAAAATTTTGGTTCTATAGGTTGCATTTAAATGATTATATCATCTAGGAAGATCTTGATGTACTATTGAAAGGGGTTAAAACAAATATAATATGGAAGGTATAATGATAAAATAAACAAATAAAGACCTTAGAATTGATAATAATTTCATTGGTATGTAGTATTTCTTTCAATATTTAGCAAATGAAAATTATTTTGGATGTTATGAATCCATTGATAGATATGCCTATAAATACAACATATCTAACAAAAAATTTCTAAAATAAACCATTGTTCATTAAAATATTTTTGAATGTAAGAAAGATGATAGTTCTTTTTAATTATTTTAAAATGATATACGGGCATCTAAAATATGTAAAGGTAAATTTTTTAGATGATATATGACCTCTACTTCTATTACCTTAACTTATAAAAAGTTGTTATGTTATGGTTAATGCAGGTAGTAACTCTAGTGGAAAAACAAATATTTTTTTCTTATTACATCTCAAATTTGATCATTAATGAGGTGATTAGATTGAAAAAAATTAATAAAACTACCAGATGCATTTAGTATGGATAGATTAAGATGTTCACCTCAAAAAAATAAATCTTATTGAAAGAAACATTAAAATGAAATATCTGGAAGAAAGAGTTGAAACAAGTAAGATGGACCCGTTCTTACTTGATAGATGTATCGATAAAAGGGAATATCAAGAAGAATTGGAAAATACTCATAGAGAACATTGGAAAAAAATTAACCTTTCATATTTTTAATTCCATTAGTTTAGAATAATGTAGGAATAATTACTTAATGAGTGTGAATGCTCAAGTATAAAAATGTGTTATTAACTATGGAGACTATTTTCATTCAACTGTTGATAAGAGATTCACATTAAATTATATATCTAGGATGTTTGTATTTTTTTCTAGAAAATGATAAAACAATAAATGTTTTTATAAAAAGATATGCCAATATTAGAATCAATAATACAAGATTTATGAAACTATAAAAAGATCCCCACATCACTAGTTTAATGAAAAATAACATTTCCATTAGGTAACTCTATAATGTAGGCTTTGTGACTAGTTTTGAATTTAGGTTATGGATGGTTTCCCAAGGATTCAAGATAGATTCATGTAGAGTAAGGCATGGTACACCTTAATTAATCATAAATTCATATAGAAATGCAATTTCTGAAAGTATAACATCTGATGATCTGATAGTATAGCACTATTTTATTGATCACCTTATTTAGAATAATATAATGGTTCTACAAAAATAGATATAATAAATATTTATAACATAGAAATTTTATTGTGTGAGTGTTTTTTATCGAGAAATTATAGAGGGGTTCCCTTTAATTTAGATTGATGAAATCCCATGAATATAAAATTGGGACTTTTTCACTTCTATGTTTGGGGACTTACCCATGTTCATTCTTATGGATTTTCACATTACTTCATTAATTTTATTTTTGATTCTATAAAAAATTATAAAAATTATTTTTTTAATTATATGTATGATGTATTTAATTTTTCTATTTAGTGGAAAACCTAAGTAAAAAAAGAGAATTTGACTGAATGAGGAAGTGAATCTAGATAGAAAATGATGTTGAGAACACTAGACACAAGTTTTAGAACTTCTTTTAGTTGAAGGTAATAAGTAATAAGGTGGTGGTTCCAAATACACTATAGTATAATGGAATGTATGAAATAAAGAACAATATTTTTTCAAATATTATTTTTAGTATGAGGTTTCACTCTATCATGACTAAGGTGATTTGAGTGAATGCACAAAATATAATTGAATGTCTCATCGAAAGAAGTATAGAATCGACATTTAAACAAGAACTTTAATAGACATTGTTGTCTAAAAACAAAAAATATTCATTATCATATGATATATATTATTTTATAATATGTACAGGTAATTTCCAAGTATATTGATGAACTTGAATAAAAATAAAAAATGTGTTTTCTGTTGGATACATTGAATAAAATTTTGGATATCAGTTATGGGATAATGAGGCATTTCAAGTCATCCAGAGTTGATATATAACTATAGTGACATGCATTTTTATTAAATTACTATTATATATTTGTTCCGATAAATATCATAATTATAAAACATTCAAGTATAGAAAGGATTAGTATTTTGTGAAAATAAGGCTTGTACAACACTTGTACATAATAAAACATAAACATTATTTTAATATTTCCCCGTTATCCTAAAAAATATATCATAGTGTCCTTAGTATATATAATAACCTGAGAATATATTTCAAAGAATGGTGTGAGATTAATCATAGTAAGGGGATGGAAAATATTGATTTAATAAGAGACATGAATCAATAGTACATGGGTGATCATATTCATTATCATCATATCATAAACACATGATCATCATCATTATATCATAAACATGGGATTATCATCATATATATGGTATCATCATCATAAAAACGTGGAAAAATTAATATAAAGGCTTGTATTGTGGAATATGAATAGTAATTAAGTGTTATATCATAGTGGTCAAATACCATAAATAGTTGGGAATAATTCTCTCATCATGTTCACACATAACTAATGTGCATACATCATAACATCATAATTACGATCAAATATAAAACCATATTCATGCGTGATATACATGATATCATGTTCAATCATGATATACATGATATCATTATATATATCACATTACCTAATTAATATTAGTGAAATATAACTTCAGGCCCACCATCACATCATAAAATGTTCATAATCATGCATGCCACATGGAAAGAGAACATCAAATAATCATAGTAATCAAATTAATACATGAAATAGAATGGGTTTTATAATGGTTTCATGATTCATACATTAAGGAATATCCTTTATGGTTCCCAAATTAATAATGAAGATCATATTTTGGCTAAAATATCGTTTTTATTTGAAGAAGAAACAACACAAAAGGAGTCAAAGAGATATTTTCAAAATTAAATTCATTTTCAAAGAAAATATTTTTAATTGGATTGGATGTGTTTCAACATTGTCAAAACATGTATATATCTAAAATGGAAAGGTAAATAATTTGGACATGACACTTTGAAGACAATATAAGGAAATATATGATAAGAATTATGTGAAATTGAATATAACAAAATAAATAAGTAATTTGGTTCAAGTGTTTTGTTACATTAAATATTGCATTATTTCATCACTTTTACACCTCCTAAATAATAAAAATATGTTTATTAAAACATTGAACCATAAATAAATTATATTTATTTATTAAATTTTGATTTAATATAATAATTATATTATAGACTTTAATTATTTTGGTTAATGTTGAAATATTTTTATACCATATATTTCTTAAAATAGATAACTATGCTTAGATTTAATGATCTTGCATTATTTATATTTATAAATTGTTAATATTTATTCTAAAATATTATAAATACATTTATTTTTACATTTATATATTATAAATAATTTATTATAACCATCAATAAGTTTGGTGACATGAAAATAAATTAAAATATCCATATTGATGGGTAATTGGCCTCCAACATGGAATTAACAAAATAAGAAGAAAGGTAAGTATAAAATATAAATACATCATAAATATTACCATTATAGTTGGTAAAAATACTTAATAAAACTAAAAAATACTAATAATATAATAAATTAATATATTGGTTTGAAATCAATAGAAAAGAAGATGAAGAGAAGAGGAAAATGAGAGAAAAGGTTGATGAAAACATACCCTCTCTTTAGGGTTAGTTCTTCACTACCACACTAAAATTATTGAATTCATATAATTGATTGAATTAAAAACAAACATAAGTTATATAATAGGATTAAAGGAAGGAATTAGGGTATATTTTTTTCTTTGTTATGTGAGGGATGAGTGGTCTTCCAAGGGAAGGGTGATGAATTATTTATACATGGTGAGCATTGTATTTTAAGGAAAAAATATTGAATAAAGTATATATTACATGGTAAAACTGTAATTGTGATGTTTTCACATTTTAGGTCATATACGAATAATATGAAATTATTTTTTGAAGTATAAAGATTTAAAAAACTGATTTAGTTATTTTATCAAAAAAGATTGTCTGAAAATAAAAAATTGTAATTTAAACGGAATATTATAGACTGTTATATAGACAAATACATTTTATGTTTAGAAAAAAGATTACTGTATTTTAATGAGTAAATAAATTATTACATCCAAAATTTATATAATTTCTTATCTCATTATTACATAATGAATTTTTTAATTTAATGTAAAGTAGTTATGTAAAAACTATATTTTTACTATTAACATAAATATAGAAGTATATATCAAAAAATTCCAATAAATAAACCATAGAAAATTTAAATGTTTTGATTAAAAAAATAATATCAATTTTGATAAATTAATTTATAATATTGTAAATTAAGAATTTTTAAATAAAAAATATTATTTTTAGGAAATATATTATAAGATAATTTATTAGAAAAAAGTGTTTATAGTTTTATTGTATATTGGTTGTTGATATTTATTTTATAGAAATAAAAATAAATTACTTTATGAAATTACTTTTACTATTTATTGTTTGTAACTAATTTTATTATTTTGAGGTCAAATTACTATTGAAAATGGCCAGGATAATATTCCCAATAGTCAGGTTATGATTCTTAACAGACAAGTTACTATTCCAACAGTCTGGTTATTATTCGAATTGACACAATACTATTATGATGTTCATAGTATCACCTATAAATACCTATTTATTATTTCATACATAATTTACTATAATTACGCATATGTTACTATATATACCTTTTCTAATATGTCAATTAGATTACAACTATTCTATTTTACTTAAATAATATTTGGTGGGAGATAATTATAGAATATTGGATAATCATTTTTGGAGGGAAAGTGGAATGGTGTTGGAAGACATATAAGGATCAATGTGGTGTAATGTAGTAATATAGGATGTTCTCTTTTATAATTGATGGTAAGGACTCTTTTTGCAAGTTTCAAATTATTAAATAAAAATTGTTTAATTTTTATTTACAAATGACTCAAAAGTGAGTTATTTTAAATGAAATGATATCCTGGCTCAAAATAATTTCAAAAAAAAATTAGACATGTTTAGTTCTCATTGTTACCCTTAACTATTGGTTTTAACCCTTATTTAAACCCTTTGACTCTTACCATGACAACATGTGATTCTTCTCTTTATAGGTTAATATAGATACAATAAAATGAGAGAATAACCTAAAATGAGTCACGAATGAAATTTTTAACTTTATAATAATCATTTAAATGAATTTTATATTATTATAAATTTAGTATCATTTTATAAAATATTATTTAATTTAAATTATCATTAGTGTCAATTTTTTTACGATTCATTGCAGAATTTTTAAAAAATATTATAAAAATATTGTAACTCAAAAAAAAACAATTAATACATAAATAATAATCTATAACATCTAGAAAATTAATGTATGATTTTAGTTATCTTATATTATATTTATATTATTATTTTTAGAAACATTTATTTTATTATTCCATCAATTAATCATTTACACCGTCATAATTGTGAAAGTCTTTAATTTAATTATTTATCCCTAAAACTTAAATATAAATTACCATGATGAAGATAAAAATCATAGATTTAAAATTAATAATTATAGTTGATGTTGTATTTTGAATGATCTCATATAAAAAATGTAGAGACCCGAAGTTTGACGTACATGGACATTACATTAATTTTTCGGAATACTTAATACATAACAAAAATAGACACACAAGGATCGTAATAGTTTAGTGTCTTTGGAAACATGGAATATAAACATCTAATCATGTTGAAAGATCTTCAACAACTCCCATAACGATCTTCCCCTTTTTGTTTCCTTACATAAAACCTTTCTTGATTTCTGGGGAAAATAAAACATAAAAAGGGTGAGCTTAAATGCTATGTAATGGAAAACATAGAGAACATAAAGCAATCCATAGAAATTTGAAAGAAATAACTTGAACATGAAATTTAAACATCAAAATCATGAGAAAATACATAAATTGTGGAACTACGTAAGGCATATATCATAATGGAACATCAACCATGATAAAAATATAATGGGAATAGAAGATGTAATTGTGGCAACCATTCATCACATGTTATGATTTCCATAGTAGCCAAGGCATTGCTACCAAGACCATCTTAGTGGACAAAGTCCCTTTCTGAATTGAGTTCACTCCTCGTTTCAGTCCTATAATACTGAACCGGATTAACTTACCATTACAGCTATGTCTATCTCATGAGATATAAATCTTTACCCAATGCATTGGAGGGAGATATAGGTCCAACCAATCTCATAATGAAATCATTCTTACTTGTGCCACTAAATAAAAATACATCATTCATAATAACCCAACGAATAAAATGGGTTTCATAAACATCATCCCATCATCACATAATCCATATAAAAGGAATGGATATCATTTCATAATAAGAAAATTGAATCCAGGGAAATCATAGAGACTTTATTCTTGAAACATACACATATTAAATAATGTCATCTTAGATGGAAAATGGTTTTGATAAAAACACTTGAAAATAATTCTTGAGGAAAATATCCTTTCTTCTTCAAAATCAATTTATTTTCACCAAACATCATGAAATTTTAAAAGAAAATGATTTTGTTGATAATAGTTATGAAATATTTTGGAGTAATCTTCATTAAAATAACGCTCTATAAAACCGTAAAAATCCGTTCATTCCGTATAAGTTAAAAAACATTCTTCTCGTAATTTTGCTGGAAAAGTCAAAAAAGTACCGTGTAACGTAAACAAAAGAATGATTCCTTACATACCATGTATTAAAATTAAAAAATGGTTAAAAAGGTCTTTAAACATACATGAAAACACGTTTATAAGACATGGACATGGATGATAGAAATAACCCCAGTAAATACTTCCGGATAAGCAATCTCGGATAAAAACGAGAATTGAAAAATTATCCCTTACCTTAGGTTCGATATGCTTTGTATGGATCCAAACCTCCTGTATAATGATTTATATAATGTAATTGACTTATTAAATAATCATATTCATTGTTATGATATCATATATGTTTCACTTATGACTTTATATTACCTGTTTTTTTGTAAATTCTATGTTAAAGTAGGGTTTTGGGTAAAATCATTTCATTTATCATATGTGTTTCAACTTGTCGTTCTTGATATTACTACTTATATCTTGATTTACATAATTATAGAATGTAAAACATGATTTATATATAATATATATTTCAGTATATACATATATATATATATATATATATAGATATGATAGATCGATTAAATGAAATGAAATACACCGTTCACGGAGACGGTAGGCCGTACGTACGCATGAACGCTATTTTCGTTTCCTTATTGAGTTGAATGAAATTAAGTAGATGAAATACATATATATACACATAAATCCAGTATCATTATTATGTCATAGATTTCATGATTACTTATTATATATAACTTATACTCATTTATGAATGGTTAACAAGGAGAATGAATCTCATTGCGTCGTGGAGACGGTAGTCCATACGTACGCACGAGCGATGATATCGTTTCCATGATCGTGGAATTGAATTTAAGTGTATGTATAATATTTCATAATAAATATAACTTTTCAATAAACATATATAGTTATTTATTTACACCATTATACCGATCCAGGTAAAGTGGTGGTCGAAAACAGATTACACCACGGTGTGGAGACGGTATTCCATACGTACGCACACACCGTGATTTCATTTTCTGTAGGATGGATAAATGGTGAAATAGGGTTGTTTTATAATTATAATAACATATAAGAATATGATTGATACTGATTATATTACATCATAATGAAACAACTAAATAAAAATAATTATAAGAACAAATAAAGTTGAATGAATCAGTAATGGACATTACCTGTTCTTTGAAGTGCCTCATGGAGATACCTTCTTAGGGCACTAAAATTGGTCCTTGAAGAAGACCAGGACCTCTAGGATGTTTCTAGGGAAGTGGAGAAGTGAATTTGTTCTAGGTTTGTCCGATATTGAAGGCTCAATGTGGTGGGAGGAAGAGAGGGAGGAGGTTCCCTTTTTTAAGGGAGGAGAGGGGCACCTTTGGAAAAACTAAAAATATTATTTTATTATAAAGCCATATTCGGTTTTTAATAGCTCCAAATTGATTTATTTCGAATCTAAGGTGGGGATGGGAAGAAGTAATCTCATCAAATAGAATTTAGACATGTTTAGGTATCTATTTTAACCTTATCATTTATATTTATCTTTAAGTTAGATAATTTACGTTTTACCATCTGTTCTTGTTTTCTTACACTATAAGGTTAATAAACATACTATAACAGGCCAAAATCACCCCATGTTGTTTATTATTAATATATATAACCTTATATAAGTCATTTGGCTGAACCTTCGATTTTTAGGAATAAAATAACAATTAATAATATAATATTTGTTTTAAAAACTATTTGATGTCAATTTTGACACTATTTGGTAATTGATTTTTGTGAAAATAATAACAGAATTATTAGTTCAAATAAAGTTAATTAAATCAATAATAACATTTCTTATTAATCTATGAAATTATTATAATTCATAAAAAGTCTAAAATTACATTTATTTGGGTATTTATAACATCAAATATTTTAATATTTCATTAACAATATAATTACTGCATCATTATTGTGTCATAAATAAATTAAATTATTTAAAGTCTAAAAATTACAAATAAAATAACATTATTTAGTAAACTTTTTATATTTAAAACGAATATTTATAGTCGAATTTATCTTATGTATTACCCTATATTAAAAATGATTTACTTATTAAAATTTGACTAACTATTTTAACCCTTCTTTAAATAAATTAATATTAAATGTCCTAATATAATCCAAGTGTGCCTAAATGGTCATATTTTATTCCAAAGGTTGTTTTTGGTCTAATTACACTTATCAAATAGAATGAGGACATGTGTTAGGGTAATAATAATATCATTTGTTTCCCTTAATTACCCTATTTACATTTAACTGTGGTAAAAAAAGAAAAAAGTTATTATTCACCAAAAATTATTTTCATCTCATTGAACCACATTTTACTTACTGAAATCAATTGTGTCTCTAAAATTTTTGAAATTACATTCACAAAAGTAGTAAAATTATGTTATACGTGATTTTAAAAATTCTCCTAGGAGGTGGGTAAAAGAAAGTGAAAAGTTCAATAAATATTTTATATATTTAAAATTATTATAAATTGACTCCAATGAATTTCATTGAACTTACAAACATCTCAAAAACTAGATTTAATGTGGGTGAACCATCAAAAGGCGGCAAAACTACATTTTTGAAAGATACTTATTTTACATTAAAAATTTATTTTGTTCTCATACCATGTTCTAGAAAATGTGTAAAATGAATAATAATGTTATAAAATTCAAAATTTGGTTAATACTATTCATAACGGCTAGTTCATAATAATATTATAATAATATATCATTGTTTAGTAAAACCCGATATTGCGTACAACACACACTATCGAGGAAGGTCAAGATTGCGTGTAATGCAAGCCATGTCAGGGTTGCATGTAGAGCAAGACTTCTTTGTTGTTTTGTATAAAAGAATCCAACCATATTTCATTTATACATTGAATATATATACATATACAGTCAATGTTGCGTAGAATGACTATTATAAAATGAACATGAAATTGTGTGTAACAGAATCTAAGAATAGTGTGGTGTATACTTCAAGCTAATACAGTGTGGCGTATAGTAGAACATAATCTTGTTGTAGCATAAAACAAATGACATAAAATAAATTAAAAAGAATACTTATCATAAAATATAGGGTTGTTACATTCTACCCCCCTTAAAATGAATTTCTCCCTCGAAATTTGTCGGGGTTATACATGGTTTTCTACTTGAACGTCTCTTGAATTGCAACAGACATCGTAAAATGAAATACCAAAACTTAACTTTAAAAACTAAAGTATGAAATGTAATGGTTACCCAGATTAACTAATCACTGGGTTTCCACATAGGAGAACATAGGTGAAAATATGGATATGGAAGGAAAATCTAACCATCATGTCCAGATGTAGAGTGGTAGAGGACATGGCTATGAAAAACCCAACAATCACAAAGCCATATATTTGTGATGATATAAGGTACCATCTGATTCATCAGATATAAGGGCACTATGACAACATTTTTGGTTTTCAGGATCATTTCTCTAATGTTGAAGAATTTTCGAATCAAAAGAAATACTTACTTGATTTGGGTACAATCTCACTGTTGTTCATGCCTTGAACAATTTCTACTTCATCTATTAATGAAATGAAGTTGAATTTGTCATTTATGAAGTGTTAGCAGATCATGTGATAGAATGATGAGTCATTCCATCTATTTCAATCAAAAGGTTAGAAAAAGTTATCAAATATACCTAAGTCCATCTATGGTGTGGTTAATCATATACAATTCCAAAAATGGACTTATACTTCAACTGTCATACTGATAAATAAAATAAAACTAATTTCTACTAACCAGGGATTTCTGTAGGCCAGTGGTATGTAATAAAGGCCAGTCGCACTTAGGTTGTGGGTTCGATTACCACAGAATTTTCGTACGTGATGGGATGTCACCCATCCTGCAGGTTTTCCTTTTTCTAAAACTACATTATTATAACATCCCATCACTAATATCGAAAATATTTTAACCTTAAACAATACTAACTTATGTCCAACATAATCCATTCCAATCTTTAGGCTTATCTAAAATACTTCAGTCCAAGCTCATAGTATAATGAAAAGGATTACTTGAAATGTCACATAACAATCATGTGAATGCCATAATTTATACAATATATCATGTTGGTCACACTACAAACATGTGAATAACTTAATCATGTATTCTCTTGAAAATTGAATACCCATTGAACCTTAGTGAAAACATGAATTCTGTCAAAAGTTAACTCTTTCAGTATACCAAAATCACAAAAATTCTATATACTCAAACCATAATATCACTTAGTCCTTATATTAGTCATGAGCTCATGAATACTGTGAAAAATTAAATTTTCTTTTTATCCCTTCATTATGCGCATATCATATTCTTTCCAAAATATTTGAATCACTTTTCATGGTTACCGGTACCATAAAATAATTGAAAACCACAATAGAATAATAAAAAAATATTCCAATACACCATTAATGTACCTCAACAACATTATTCTTGAATACCAAAACATAAACACTTCAATCCATCCGCTTCAATGATTTTCATGGAATAAGTCGTTACTTGATTTAGAAGTAACTTCATAGGTCAGGGAATTGAGTTGGGTAATTCCCATGTTCTCCAGAAAGAATACATTGAACTCTATAATAGTCTATCACTCTACGACCCTTTTCTCCACATAGATAACATATTTCCCCCCATTTGAGGTATTCCACAAGGTTCATCATCCCTTCTTTAGCAATCTCAATCTTCCTTAATTTAGGTTCCTCAACATGCGAACATGCATAAAAGTTTTTCTTCATCTTATTTGATGAATTAGGAATACCACTAAATTTCACCTTGTTAATCATATATCGTGATGACTGATTCGGCATAATCACAACATTTCTCTCTCAAGGAATAACACAATTTCAATTCTCATAGTCACCAATTTGTCCATTGGATTCAATTTTAACCAAATTCCTTCTGGTTCCCTCCATTGACTAAAACACAAAAAGAATTCTGTGAGAGGCAAAAATCATACAAGGAATATAACATAATCAAGGTGGAGTACCTTCGACATCTAACATCTTAGGTTTAATTATAATATCATTACAGTAATTCTAGGACCATAACCTATACTTATACTTAACCTTAGGGATATCACTAGACATACCATAGAGATATCTCTAGGGATCTCACTATAGTTTTTGCATCTTAGTTTCCAAAGGTTAACTAAACCTTTCCTCTGATACCAACTGTAGAGACCCGAAGCTTGATGTACATGGACATTACATTACTTTTTCGGAATACTTAATACATAAAAAAACATACACACAAGGATCGTAATAGTTTAGTGTCTTTGGAAACATGGAATATAAACTTCTAATCATGTTGAAAGATCTTCAAAAAGTCCCATAACGATCTTCCCATTTTTGTTTCCTTATGTAAAACCTTTATTTATTTCCTGGAAAAAATAATACATAAAAAGGGTGAGCTCAAATGCTCAGTAAGGGTAAACATAGGGAACATAATACAATCCATAAACATTTGAAAGAAAAAACTTGAACATGAAATTTAAGCATCAAAATCTTGAGCAAAGACATAAATCGTGGAAGTACATAAAGCTTATATCATAATGGAACATAAACCATGATAAAATATAATGGGAATAAAACATGTAATTGTGGCAACCATTCAGCACATGTTATGATTTCCATAGTATCCAAGGCATTGCTTCCAATACCATCTTAGTGGATAAAGTCCCTTTCTGAATCGAGTTCACTCCTTGTTTCAGTCCTGTATTTCTGAACCGGATTAAGTTTTCATTCCAGCCATGTCTATCTCATGATATATAAATCTTTACCCAATGCATTAAAGGGAGATATAGGTCCCACCCATCTCGTAATGAAATCATTCTTACTTTTTCCACAAAATAAACATACATCATTCATAATAACCCAACAATTAAAATGGGTTTCATAAACATCATACCATCATCACATAATCCATATAAAAGAAATGGATATCATTTCATAATAGGAAAACTGAATCCATTTAAATAATATATACTTTATACTTGAAATATACAAATATGAAATAATGTCATCTTAGATGGAAAATGGTTTTGATAAAACACTTGAAATGAATTCTGGGGAAAATATCATTTCTTCATCAAAATCAAATTATTTTCACAAAACATCATAAAATTTTAAAAGAAAAAGATATTTTTGAAAATAGTTATGAAATATTTTGGAGGAAGCTTCATGAAAATAAGGATTTATAAAACAGTAAAAATCCATTCGTGCCGTATAAGTTAAAAAAACATTCTTCTCGTACTTTTGTCGGAAAAGTCCAAAAAGTACCTCGTAACGTAAACAGAAGAAAGATTCCTTACATACCATGTATTAAAAGTCAAAAAAATGGGTTAAAAGGACATTAAAAATACATGAAATCACTTTTATAAGACATGTACTTGGATGAAAGAAATAACCCCAGTAAATACTTACGAATAAGAAATCTCGGATAAAAATGAGAATTGAAAAATTATCCCTTACATTAGGTCCGATATGCTTCGTATGGATCTGAAACTCATGTATAATGATTTAAATAATGTAATTGACTTATTAAATAATCATATTCATTGATAAGATATCATATATGTTTTACTTATGACTTTATATTACCCGTTGTTTTTGAAAATTCCTTGTTAAAGTAGCATTTTGGGTAAAATCTTTTCATTTATCGTATGTGTTTCGACTTGTCGTTCTTGATATTATTACTTATTTCCTGATTTAAATAATTCCAGAATGTAAAAAATGATTTATATATAATATATATATTTCAGTATATACATATATATATGATATATCGATTAAATGAAATGAAATACAATGTTCATGGAGACGGCAGGTCATACGTACGCATGAATGCTGTTTTTGTTTCCTTGTTGAATTGAATGAAATTAAGTAGATGACATACATATATATACACATAAATCCATTATCATTATTATGTCATATATTTCATTATTAATTATTATATATAATTTATAATCATTCATTAATGGTTATCATGGAGAATGTATCTCATCGTGTCGGGGAGACGGTAGTCCGTACGTACGCACAAGCGATGATATCAATTCCATGATCGTGGAATTTCATTGAAATATATGTATAATATTTCAGAATCAATATAAATTTTCAATAATCATATATAGTTATTTATTTACACCATTATACCCATCTAAGTAAGGTGGTGGTCGAAAACAGATTACAGCACGGTGTGGAGACGATATTCCGTACGTATGCACACGCGGTGATTTCGTTTTCCATAGGATGGATAGATGCTGAAATAGGGTTGTTTAATACTTATAAATACATATCAGTATATTAGTGATACTGATGTTTTTACATCATAGTGAAACAACTAAAGAAAAGAAGTAGAAGAAGAAATAAAGTTGAACGAATCGGTAATGGACATTACCTCTTCTTTGAAGTGCCTCTTTGAGATCTCCTCTTAGGGTACTAAAATTGGTCTTTGAAGAATACCAAGAACTTTAGGATGTTTCTAGGGAAGTGGAGAAGGTAATTTGGTAGGGTTTTTCCGAGCTTGATATCTCATGGTGGTGTGAGAAAGAGAGGGAGGAGGTGCCCTTTTATAAGGGAGGAGAGGGGAACCTCTGGAAAAACTAAAAATATTATTTTATTATAAAGCCATATTCAGTTTTTAATAGATCCAAATTGATTTATTTTGAAGCTAAGGTAGGGATGGGTCAAAATTCTCGCATAAAATAGAATTTATACATGTATAGGTATCTATTTTAACCTTATCATTTAGATTTAACTTTAAGTTAGATAATTTAACTTTTACCGTGACTTCTTTTTTTCTTACACTATAAGGTTAACAATCTTACTATAACAGGCCAAACGAACCCCAAGTTGTTTATTATTAATATATATAACCTTATATAAGTCATTTGGATGATCCTTAGATTTTTAGGATTAATATAACAATTAATAATATAATATTTGTTTTAAAAACTATTTTATGTAAATTTTGACAATATTTGGTAATTGATTTTTGTGAAAATAATAATAGAATTATTAGTTCAAAAACAGTTAATTAAATCAATAATAACATGTCATATTAACCTATATAATTATTTTAATTCGTAAAAAGTCTCAAATTACATTTATTTGGGTATTTATAACATCAATTATATCAATATTTTATTAGTAATATAATTACCGCATCATCAGTGTGTCATTTATAAATTAAATAATTTAAAGTCTAAAAATTAATAATAAAATAAAATTATATAGGAAATATTTTTAGCTTTCTAATGAATATTTATAGGCAAATTTAACTTATGTATAACCCTATATTAAAAATTACTTATCTATTAAACTTTGATTTTAACTATTTTAACCCTTCTTTAAATAAATTAATAATAAATGTCCTAATCTATTCCAAGTGGTCCTAAATGATAATATTTTATTCCTAAGGTTGTTTTTGGTCGAATTAAACTTATCCAATAGAATTAGGACATATGTTAGGGTAATAATAATATCATTTTTACCCTTAATTAACCTATTTACTTTTAACTGTGGTAAAAAAGTAAAAAGTTAGTAATCACCAAAAATTATTTTCATCTCATTGAACCACATTTTACATAATGAAATCAACCATGTCTCTTGGATTTTTGAAATTCCATTCACAAAAGTAGTAAAATTAAGTTGTATGTGATTTTGGGAATTCTCCTAGGAGGTGGGTTAAAAACGGTGAAAAGATCAATAAAATTTTTATATATCTAAAATTATTATAAAATGACTCCAATGAATTGAATTTAACTAATAAACATGTTAAATACTAGATTTAATGTGGGTGAGCCATCAAAAGGCGGAAAAACTGCATTTCATGAAAAATAATTATTTTACCCGAAAAAAATTATTTTGTTCTCGTACCATGTTCTAGAAAATGTGTAAGATGAATAAAAATGTTATAAAATTCAAATTTTGGTTAATACTATTCAAAACAACTAGTTCATAAAATTATTATAATAATATATCTTTGTTTAGTAAAACCCGGTATTGCGTACAACACACGCTATCGAGGAAGGTCGCGATTGCGTGTAATGCAAGCCAAGCCAGGGTTGCCTGTAGTCCAAGACTTCTTTGTTGTTTTGTATAACATAATCCAACAATATTTCATTTATACATTGAATATATATATATATATATATATATATATACACACTCAATGTTGCGTAGAATGACTATTATAAAATGAACTTGAAATTGTGAGGAACACAATATAAGAATAGTGTTACGTATACTTCAAGCTAATACAGTGTGGCGTATAGCACAAGATAATCTTGTTGTAGCATAAAACACATGACATCAAATAAATTAAAAATAATACTTATCATAAAATATCGGGTTGTTACAAAAAATGCAACACTTCTTAAAAAAATGAGTATGATATATTTTACTTTCCTTAAAATAAAATACTATAGAAGGCATAAATTCATCCAAGTGGATTTTAGAGGCCATAAAATAAGGGAATGTATTATTTTTTTAGAAAAAAATTATCCCACAAAATAATAATAACATTTCTGATAACTTTATAGTACATATAATATTATTTTTACCCTCAATTAGACGATTTACCCTTAACTATGGTTATTAAAAAATTAAAACATTATATTCATACCATCCAAAAATAAAAGTGACTTATTCAATAAAAATTTTAAATATAGAATCCATTTTTTAAAACTAAAATCAACTAATTTTATAAAATTAATTTAAAATTAATCCTGTTGACAGAATGAGAAAACAAGTTTTTAAAGATAAAATATTCAAAAGATTGAAATGTATTTATATCTAAATTCCATGTGAAATTGATCCCAATTATATAAATTAGATTAAATTATAAAAAATTATCTAATTATACATTAAAAATAATAAAAAATAATACCTAACACAATAAATTATTTAGACAAAATAGTTGTTTTCAATTATATTGCAATTGTTTTCACTGTTCATCAAAACACGAAACATGTCAAAAAATACCAAAAAATCAACAAATGTAAATTTTGATATTAATAACTAAAATATGATGATTATTTTGTAATATATAATTTCTAAAAGTGTCAAAAACATTATTTAAAATAGGTATATCCTCAGAACGTGGAAAAATTACCTTTAGAAATATATTGCCTTTTATGCTTAAAATTTGTCTTATTCTTATAAGTATACAAATTTATTGGGTGGATTTAAAAACATTTTTTGAATATATAAAATATATATTTCATTAATATATTTCACTAATAGTTATTAATTTAATTTATTACGTTAAAATACCATTCTGGGCATAAAAATAAATTTTATTGGTTTTTATTTTTATTTCTAATTAATTAATTTTATCATCATTCCTAAACTATATATTCATATTTTTGTTGATACTATTCATAATCTAAAACTTAAGAGATAGTGTTAATATAATAATATTTAGTACTATATCACGTTTCATTTAGGTTCAGTGTTGCCTGGAACATATATTTCCAAAGATATTGATCTTAATTTAGAAAGACATACCATAAAATCATAGAGTGATACAATTTAATTTGATCGATGAAATCAGAAATCCATGATTGAGGAGAAACCATGAACCCATAGGGTAAGAATTGCTGGGACCCAAACATTTCTATATTCAGATTTTCCTTCTTAAAATAAATATAAATGTGTTTTTTTGTGCACGTGTGTGTCATAATTAGGGATAAGGTATAATATAAATCACATTAACAATATAATAACAACACATAATATTATTATTCCTTAAACATTGAATTATAAAAATGAATGACAAATAAATTTATTAAAATAAAAATAAAAATAATATGGACAAGAATAATAGGAAAACAACATGACTAGAATTTAGAAATACATTGGATCTTTGTCTCCTACAAATATCACATCTACTAGAAACACTATTAAAGGAAATCCAAAACAATAAATTTTAAGTAAATTATGTAAAGAATATAATGAAATGTGAAATTAAACAGAGTTAATGTTAAATTATGTAAATCATAGGTATTTATAGGAAGAATAATTTTTCTGTAATTATTCTAATATAAACTTAACTATTAAAATATTAACATTGATATTAAAATATATTTTTGACTCATATAACAATAACTTGATCATCGGAACAGTAAAATTAGAGATTAGTAATTTTTATCATCAATTAAATAAGTAAATATTAATATTATAATTTTATATTATAAATATCCAATTTAATGTGACTAAATAAAACCATTTGTGTATATTTTCGGTAATGGTTGTTTTGACATTTTTACTAATAACCTTAAATTTACGTTGGTATATAAATATCTAAAATTAATTATGTTTGAAAACTATTTTCTTGAAATTAATATATTTTTTGCAATCATATTTCAAAATTATTGTAGAACAGTCTGTTGACATTTTTTTGAAAAATGTAAATTTTTTGGTATGTATTAAAAATTTAATGTTCTAAAAATAGTATGTTTTAAGACATAATATTGATGTAATAATGTCCATATGAATTAAAAAATTGTTTTATCACCACAAATAATGTTTAATAAGATATAAAATATATTTAAAAATAATAAAATTAATTTTAAAACCTACAATGTAAATTTTAATTTAAAAAAGTGGAAATTTATTAATTATAAACATTTTTTACATGTTTCATAATTTTTTTATAATTTAATGTAAAAATTAATTTCATTGTGGTAGGTTTTAAATTTAATAAAAAAAATCTAATTATATATTATTCATGGTCGCAAATAAGTCCACTATTGAATGTCCTAGTATTGAAATATTATATTTTTCATTATTTTATCCCATAACACCCTTACCCTTAATGTTTAAATAGACCTTATCACCCACATAGAAAATCACTTCTAAAATTTACCTACTACTCAGTGCTATATTTTATTTTAACATTTATTTTGAAATTATATATTAATAGGTCCTAATGAAATGATGACTAATAGATTTGGACCATGTAAACCCCTTATAGAAAACTATAATAGAACTAAAACTTTGGGAAAATTGCAGGTATTTCATGAAACTGCCAATGAAGGCTAACCCATATGCAACTAAAATTACTTAACAGTATGTATACATGAATATTAATTGATTATCACATGATTGGTATCATTGGTAAATGTGTAATTAATGTAACACTATGCCTTCCTAAAGGAAGAGAGAGTGGTTGAAACAATGCAATTTTTAACCATGATAATGGAAGGAATGATGTTGCATTCATTACAAAAAGGACAAATTACACAACCTTAGCATACACAATGATGTATTAGCCAATACCAATACCATACAAGAAGCTTGAGTCTTAGTAAAATAAGGAATTTTTTAATTAGTTACAATGCATTATTACTTCCTTCATATATCTATATGAAAATGGCCCATTAGTGTTTAATTTAATTCCCTCATTTTAGGGAAACCACATGAAGTATCAATTGTGATTTATGTTCCAATTCAATGTAGATATATAAATAGTCTTCTATATCTGGTGGTCCATCAATAATATATTTCTAGTTTCTATAAATTCTATGATAACATCCCTGTAAGTGGAATGTATTTATGATACTAAAACACTAAACATTGGGGAAGGGTTCCCATACAAAATATCATTTCAGGTAACCTAGATATATATTTAGATGATAATAAAATTAAGATGGATGATTATAATTATCAAATAATCTTATTTAATATCTAAAAAAGGATTCCACCATATTCTCAAAGGAGTATAAATATAACAAAATGTATAACGTATTATAAAATATGGATCCATAGTGATAACTCAAGAAGTCCCACGAATATTTTAAAGATTCTGGGACTCTATACCTATTTTCCTAATTGGAGATAAAGAAGTGGGATTTGATATAACTATAGAATTTTTTCCATGATATCAACTTTATAAAACTAAATCCATCATATTAATCCATCTAGGAGTATTAGAGATGTTTTTGTTTCACCACAAACCAAGAATTCAAGGAATTATGGTTTTAGAAAAGTGAAAATTTTAAGTTCAAACATTCACTCTTCCCCTTATTTCTAATTTAAATTCCTCTATTCTTATATTATCAATTATATTTCTAAGCTAATAAAACTATATTAATTATTTAGGATATTATTGTGGTATGAATGATTTTACAACACAAAAAAATAGTTATTAATCATATATGTCTATAGATATTACTACTCTTCCTATCTTGACACATACTTTATTGGTCAGTTTTACTACCCACAAGTATGATATTATTTCATTTTATTTTAGTAATTTCTATGGATGGTAGTATATATTATAAAATATTAATATGTGTTTGTGGATTTATTGATGGATCAATGAATACCTATATGTATGTACCAATTTATGTCTTTTTTATTATTATAAATTATTAATATTTTATATTTCATGAAACTACTAGATAAATAGAAATGATCAATACCACAATAAAATAACCCTAGGAACTCGTACGACACCCTAATATAATTAATTTGACTATAAGGTAAATATTAAATCCATAGGAGTTAACAGCTAGCACCTTGAGTCTCGATGTCAAATTGAGAATGATTTTCAAATTTCATTTTCCATTGAAATTCAAGATTGTTTTCTAGAAGAAAACTGACATGAGTCATCTCTATTTCATAAATTCCAAAATAACATGAAAACAAAAAAGGAATAATATATTAAAATCAAAGGAAATCAAGATATAACATTAAATATGAATAAATAAAAACCAAACCAAATTAAAATATATAAAATAAACCAATCGATGGTGACTTTACAATACAAAAATGGTATATAAAAAACACAACCAAAAGAAAAATTATTGATGAGATAAAATATACCATTAAAAACCACTAATAGGTCTTAATAAGAGGTGGGAAACCATTTCTACTCCCTTAATCCCATGATAAATCAATATAGAACGATCCCACACCTATCGATGGACTTAAGGGTGCATGAAATGTTATAAATGATGTTCCAAATCTATCAATTTTTCCATTCAGACTGTTAGAATTAAATAATCAGTAGAAAACACCAATCGTTTCAAAACACAATAGTAAAAAATGTAATAATACTTGAACATGTAAACACAATTATAGATATATATATGAAGACATTAAGATTTTACAAACATGGAATGGAAGCAAAATAGCAGTGGTGTAACTCAAGAATCCATAAAATTTTATAACCAATAGCTCCCCATACTAGTAGGGTTATCATATTCACATACCTGTATTAGGAAATAGAAGTATTGATAGTAGGTTAGAGTTAAGGAAATCTTGCATCCCATCCCATCCAAGTGAATATGTATACCAAGTTAGGGCATAATTTCATCATGGTTGATAGGGAAAAGAGTGTACAATGTCGAGGCATCATCTCATCCCATGAAATATTGGAAGGGGTATATATAGTTTTGGAATTATTGCCCCATACCAACCAATATATTCTAAAAAATGATTTACCTACATGAAATATTCATATATTAGATCCAAATATAATAGTATCTAATTTCTAAACTAGTATTGAAATTAAAATTATTCATGATAGTATGTGATATGAATCATATTTCATAAAACATCTATGGAACCACTATAACATTCACATTAACCAAAAAAATAATAGACATGGCCAATATATATATATATATAAGTGTGAAATTATAATTAAAAATAAAAAAGGTATGTAGTAAAGGTTTTAATCAATAAAATACTGTATGAAAGAAGTCATATTCATGAACAGTCAAACATGTTATAGTCAGTCCAAAGGAACCGAATGGGTATGTCATGGCATGATTGAAGACATTCTAGGTGGATCTAAAATAAAGGAAAAAAGATATTGATGAAAACATTAATTGTGGTATAAATTAGGCTTAAGATGAATTATCTAGTGTAAACTAGTAACATATCTTGATATTATGGAGAATGAGGCATATATTATTGATAAATACCCATGTTATAAGAGAATATATGTAAGAGATAAAATTTTCTTAAAACTTTACCTTGTTAATTATAATGTTTTGTGAGAGTCTGTATCACCCAAAGAATTTAATATATTTTACTTTGAAAATAAATTATATTTTGTTGATATCTTATAATTTATGAAACACAGGGTCCAAACCAAACACTATTTTCTCAAGTTTTGCAAAGTCAATTAAATAACATCACATTTATATAATTTTATAGTGAATTTATTTGTTTTATTTCCAATAAAATATTTTTAAATACATATAATATACTAGATAGGCATAAGATAATAAGAGTCTCATTATTACCCATAAAAACCTATATTTTTTATAAAAGTTATTTTTCACCTTTTAAAAGAGAATTTTTTTTATAAAAACTTTTTGAAATATTTGTATATTTTATTTGAAAAATAAACTTCTTGTTTTAGATAATAATATAAAACTGTACTTTGTTTGATTTTTGGTATTTTTTGATAAGTTTAGTGTTTTAATAAATAATGAAAAAATATCATATTTTATTTGAAAACAAATTTTTTATCTTAATAATTAATGATGGTAAATTATATTTTATTAATTGTTTATAGTATAATAAGATAAATTTCATATCATATAATCTAATTCAGATCATTAGAATGAACTTCACATTTAATTTTAATATATAAAAGATTTCAATCTTTTGAACCTTTTCAATATAAAAATCCATTCTCTCATTCTGTCAATAGAATTAATTTAAATTTTAAATTAAAAAAAACCCTATATTTTGAATCATAACATCCAAATTTATTAAATTATTCCCTTGATTTTTTCGAAAATATGAATAGTAACTTTATAATTATTTTTTAATTACCATGACTAAGAGTTAATAGTGTAATTGAGGGTAAATATTATAAGTTTTATAAAATTACACTAAAATATGTAATAATTTTATTGAATGAGTTGTTTTCAACCAAAAACATTCTTGGGCTGATTTTTTTATCTCTTGGATCCACTTGGAAAACATTAATCCATTTAGAGTATTTTATTCAAGGGAAATCCAAACTTTTCATACTTTTCCTTTTAATGAGATAAATTTGTTTATTATGTGGTTATATAGGGGTTCTATTCAACTATAAATTTTCAATTGAAAGATATTGTTTTTATCTTCATCATGATAATTTTTTTATTTTTTTGGGAAGAAATAATTAAATTAATGTCTTCAACAATGATGATGTAATAATTGTTTAATTAATAGACATATAAAATAATGGTTATTAAATATATTAAATTAAATATAATTCGATATAATTAATTTACCCCACTATTTTTATAGATTACATAGGCATATTAGGAATGTGTTATATTTTTCTTTTCATAGTTATCTTATGTGTTGATATATTTTAAAAATTCATGAAATTAATGGCGTCAAAATTGAAATTAATCATACTTTAAAATATTTAATATTTTATTAAATGAAATGAAATGAATAAAAATTTTATAATCAGTAAACTTATTGGTATAATATTTAAAATTTAATATATTACTCATTTATAGTTTATTTTTCATCTTACAGTAACTATATTAACACTAAAAATTTAAAAATCAAGTCATCATGGAAAGAGTTAAAGGGCCTAACTCTGGATAAAGCCAAAGGATAAGGGTGATAATGTGGCGAAAATTTTCTAAAAAATATTGTTTGATATTATTTAGGCCCATAATCATTTTATCATTAAAATAAATCACTTTTTTATCAATTTTTTATTTAAAATTAATATATATTAATTTTGTATTATGAGAGTTTCCAAGAGTATCCATCACCTCAATTATAAATGGGAACCACCAACCTCATTCCCTCAAACCACATTGAGAAATATATCTTGACCATCCTATACAAAAATTAGTTCCCAAAATCCCAACCCTCATCATATAAAACTCTATTTTGGCATAAATAAAACCATGTGTGTCTTTTGTTATAAACCCAAATGAGTTACCAGAAAATGACGTAACATTCTTCAATGATTAAAACCATTTAATTTATTTCTAAAACCAATATATTATTCTTATTAGATGATTATATAATGACTTAAAAATATTAAATATACATATATTTAGTTATACTAATATTTTTATCTATAATTTCACACAATACTATTAAATGGGATACACAATCATCGTTCACGTGTACTGAAGACTACCTCCTCACAAACTAATACCACTTGTTCTTTTATTAACCACCATTAATGGTAAAAAATAAGATTTATTTATAGTATATAAATTATATAAATGATATTTATAAATATTTATTCTTCTTTAATTTTTATATAACTCATATCATCATGTTTAATATTTTTTATATATACGGTAACTTCGTTTGTGGACGTCCGAACTACTACCTACTTAAAAATGATTTGATACGTTCAAACTTTTCATGTAATGTATGAATGATGGGTTTAGTGAAATTGATAATATATATGACATAATAATTCTATGGGAATTATATTAATTACATTTTTTCTTTCTATATGGAAAATAAATGGAAGTAGTGTTCAAGTGTATGTATGACCTAAAATCACTAAGAAAAATGAATTTCATTTCATATCTGCAAATTTTAGGGAATATTATAAATACATATATAATTAATATATTTGATAATTACATCATGTTTCAAATTATTTAAATTTTTAAATAATTATCTAATTGAGAATAAAAAACCAGTCCAAACGTACTTGAAAAACTAAGTAATTTACACAGAAAATTGTGAACATAATAGAATATGGTTAACAATCGTGTAAGGAGATATCATAAAAATATAATATATGTAATTATAAATGTGAATATTTATTTTTTATAATTTAGGGACATGTTTATAAATATTTTACAGGATTATTAAGAACATTCAATCGAAAGGAAGTGTGTGGTATGTGATTTTTCTATCACTTTTATTTCTATAGGACACAAGAGTTATAGTGACTAAAAATTAAATTTTTATTATTTCAGAAACTTTTATGGAAAATGTTAGAAACATTGAGTTCAACCAAAAAATTAAATAACATATCTCATGAATTAAAATTTAATTCTTCTTGTTTTAATCTCCCTAAACAATTTATATGAGATATTGGTTACCCCAGAATCTAGTTCATCCATTATCAAATAATAAAACAAAAAGGACATCATGTACCAAGACTAGACATACTCCTTGAGGTTGATAATCCCATTGTTGAATCCCCCAACAATAACCGGGTCCTTCTTGTGGATCTAGTTATATTTCTCTTCATCTAGAGTCACCCTCCATGACCTCTCCATCATTTTGGTAGCTTATTATTCAGTAGCATTGAGTGAAGATCATATTCAACCGCTTCTTCTTTAGAGATAAAAATGAATTCCAAGGACTGTTCAAACACACCACATACCTTCCGCTGACAAAATACATCTCTTTATATCATATTGTATTTCAACATATTTTCTTATCGTGTATCTATTAGAGGTTGTAAGAAGGTGTAGTCATTCTTTTTACGGATTCCCTTCCAAATCCGGTTTCACCTTAGGCCCAGATTATCGCCTATAGGAATACTAGAACCACCTACATTGGACTCAATCCCATATATCCTATCACTAAAAACATCCCTAAGGATGCCTCTATTAGATACCTTGTCTTGGAACGAGTTTGATTGATCTAAATTCAATCCTTTCTCAACATCCCATTAAAATCCATTTCCCAGTTGAATCAATGGTTTTGTCATTGGATCTTTCCATTTATACCGATAATTAGAAGCCCCTATGTCCTGAGAACCAATAAGTAGAAAATACATTTCACCATTTCCAAATGTTTTATAGTTAACCAAATCTTTGATTGTACCCTGAAGTCCCTCCTTGAGGGAGGAACCACCACCAGCTCTTAAGACCTCTAAAAAAGAAGCTGTATTGGATGAGTAGGAGGAACAAATGAATATGATCCCTCTAGACCCCATGACATTGACTAAAACATTTTAACTAGACCATCCATATCATAGTGCAATATTTTAAACACATCTAATAATTTTGGATTATAATCATTCGTACGATCCTATTTTCGGATGGATAACAAGTTTACCTGTTCACCCCCACCTTGCAGACCAGCTTCCACACTAGCGATGTGAGGCGAAGAGTCCTTTTGAGTCCCCACATGAAAAACTGGCACATCCAAAAATGATGACTGAACACTATCATCCACCTAATCTATTCCCATGTATTTACCCATCTTTGGATCTATACCACCATTAACACCCTATCAGAATAGGAATCAAAATGCCCCAGGAATTTACACTTCTTGCAATAGTCCTCCCAAGACACAAAAAATACCAGTTGTTTGTAATATTACATATAAATTTAATTCTTCTATGGGGAATATAATTATAATGATTATAAAGTGGAATTGGTTGTTCCACAATATCATTATTATTCATGATTATTTAATTTTAAGTTTCCATTATGGAATATTTTTATATTATGTCCATGTTTTTGAAAATAAATTTTTTCTAAAATGATTTTACCATTATATATAAAAAAATTTAAAAAAATTTACCCTTGTTTGATTTTTTGAAAAATGGTTTGGGAGGAATTATTTTTTCATTTTCCAAATGAGGTACTTTGGGACTTTTTCAACAAAATAAGGACAGATTATTTTTAAACATATATGGAATGAACATAATTTTCCCACATCCGGACAACCTAATGATTTGAAGCATTATTTATAAGTTTAAAATGATATATTCAAATAAAATGTTTTATTTAATAAATGTGATGAATTTTAATTAAATGATTACAAATTGGTAAGAGATATCATCTTAATTTTAGTTCATTGAGAAATATTATAAGGGTATGCATATTTTTATGTTATATGATGTATATACTGACTTTTGATACATTATAACTTGAATCTCCTTATTTTAATGAAATTATATTTTTCATTTAATGTTATTACATCAAGGTAATTAAAATTCAAATGATTCCATGTGTAATTTAAAACACAAGATTTTTTAATGACTACATTCATGAAGGAGTTTTTTAATGATCTTTCAATGGTAATCCCATTCCTAAAAATCAAAGACCATTGTAATTACATATCCTTTACTAGGGAATTATAAATAAATCCAGATTTTTAATTCAATTGGAATATTTGATAAGAGAAATTAATTAGTAATTAATTTTATTACCTAATATGAGGAATGCTTTGGGATTACAATAACGGGTGGGAACCTAGACTTTATATATCTCCTAAATGCATCGATAGGTTCTCATGATACTAAAAAGTATTCCAAATTAAATGGGTTCTGATCTAGTTTTTAAACCATCCTATGAACGGTCCTCATGGTATAGGTTTTCATGTTCCTCAGTCATAAAATATAATAAATATGCATTTACTTCATAGATATTTATTGTTATCATTGTTATTATCCTTGGGATTTTCATATGGTCAAACCTAGAGATTCATTTCATTCATAGTTTATTTATTAAATGACATGTGATTGAGTTAATAACATTTTTTATTGATTTTTCATTATGTAGTTATTTGAATCGCATGTGTTATTAGTTATTTACCAAGCCATGATGATTAATTCTTATTAATAAACTATGTCTTCTATTGTACTTTCCCTTACTGATCATTTGAGGTCACCCTTATTATGTTTCCTTTTACTAGGTTATGAAGTAGAATCCTTTGAATGAGTTTCAAGAATGTTGAGGTTTTATTTTTATTATTCTTTATTTTCTATTACCAATATATTATGGGTATCATATATGTAATATGATCATCTAAATCATCTAAAATATTCTACCCTTTAGGATGAAATTTACCTGTATCAATGCCTATGTATTAAAGTATTGCACCAACTCTAGGCTTCTGGGGATAGGTTGTTACAATTTCTGTCAGATCAAGTTTAGTAGATACTATAAAAACTAGATTTAGAAAACACAGAGTAGATAACTCGACCATAAAAATTAACTTTGAGGATTAGTATAGAAGAACATATAGAATTTTTGTAAAGTAGCGATTATGTGGGTCTTCCTAGAAATTTATTCTTGTATAGATACAACAAGTGTACATGGTTTTTGGACATATATACATAGGGGTAACAACTAAAAAAAGGTTCATTGTGCATGATTCAAGCGTATCTTGGCACACAATAGTGATCCTTACCCTCCATCTGCATTAACACTCCAAGGGGATATTCTTAGAATAATTCACATTTTATTTTTAAACCATTATAAAGGATTTGAATATATAATGAAAATGAATATCCCAGGATAAACCAAAGTTATTTTTTTTGAAAAATAAACTTTCTTGATATTCCATAAATGATCATACATTTTTTGTCAATGACTATTTTTACTCTCACTATGCAATATGTTTTTAGTAAATTGCATGAACCCAAATGCATCATATTAAAATTTAACATGATGGAAAAAGTAGTGGTGTTGAGAAACCAAATGGGATGTTGATAGGAGTGAAAGATATCATGTTCCTACCTAATTAGTTTTCCAAAAATATGATTAACAACATTAACCATAACCACCACAGGAACTCACCAAATAGGAAATGTGTAAAGATTCTTAAGATCTCTAATAGAGGAGTTCCTGGAGAAAATAAGGCTCGACTTCCATATTGTAAGAAATGCAGAAGGAGACACCCAAGAAAGTGTTTTAATGGAATGTAAAAATGTTTAATGTATGTGAAACAACGACCTAAAGGAAATAATTTCTTAGAAAAAAATGTACAGTATGAAGGTAAGAAATAAAACTCATCCTCAGAATCCATTTTTCTTACATTGACTTAAATATGGGGAACCTTGGAATTACCTATATCAATACCATATTCTATAAGATAAAATATATAATAAGGAAAGAAAATGTGGAATATAATGTATAACTTATTTATGAATTGGTGTACTATTTGAATCCTTAAATAAAATACTATTTTGTGATTTACCTATTTCAATGATGTCCATCACATTTATTTTGGGAGTTATATAGATATATTTTTAGAAAAATGACAACCCGCAGGATGAGTGACAAGCTATCACGTTTGGAAAGGGTTTGGGGTTTCAACCCACAACTAGAAGGTGAAAATAGTGAAGAAACTACCACTATCCTATGTGAAGTCCTATTTAAAATGTCGTTTTTTAAATAAATTCTAAGGGAAAAGGGTCATTTTTATTTTAATTAATTGTTTTTATCAAATAGATTAACTTAGGATGGGAAAATATTTTTTTTTATGTGGTTAATTTTTTTTAGAAGACTTTAGATATCATGGGAATTCTATAAGATTAAAGAAAAAATTATATTTTATGTCATAAAGGATAAAATGTATTTTAGATTCAAATATGATTTTATTATGGAATTATATTGGTTTAGTAAATTTATGTAAATTGATATCATATCAAGGAGATTATATATTTAGATGATTATTTGTTTTTGGTATGAGTCAATAAGAGTAATTGATGTTATTTGGAAGACTATGTGATCAAATAATTCTGATTTTTGGGTCCTAGGCCGTAATATTTTTGAGGAAGATTAATTATTTGTTGAATGATATATAGTTAAATTTTAGTATTATATTTTAATTTTGGAGAATAAAGTTGGTTTTAATTATATAATGTGTTACTTATTGGTAATTACGTTATCTTTTCCCAAACATTTTAGTTTTATTTAATTTATAATTATAGGATGAATAAATAGATATACTTTTATGGATTATTTGATCTATAGATGTTGATTCAAATACATTAGGCATGAAAATCTCCTCTAAAATACTCATCATTAGTGGAAAAAGATGATTTTATAGTGGAAATTGATTAAAGTATGAAACTATACATGTTATGTAAGATTGATTCATTAGGTTCATAGTCTAGGAATTAAATAAATACCTTAACTCTAGGAAACTTATTTTGGAATAATAAAAATATTCATTTACTTTTCTTACTAAGAAATATTTTTCTTTTTATCTCCTTACTGAATTATGGTTGTGTGACTATTAACCTTATCATGACCATATCCTCTATCATTCTACTTTAGAACATGATTGTTATATTTATCTTCCATGTCATGGTTTTCTCTTCTCACTAATTTTATCCTATTTGGATACCTAATTTTTTGGTGACCATCACATTTATTTTTCCTATTATTAAGAGGATGTTTTATTAACCCTATTTTTTGATATGTGTTTCTCAAAAAGGTTTTTTTCAAGTATCAATATTTGATTATTTATGTGACATTGAAAAATATGAGGATACATTTTATTGAAGTAGGGGATAATGTAGCACCCCAAGACTATACCATATTTTACTTTTATATTAACTTTTATTTTTTTCATATCTTACATTGTGTGCAACACCATGATTCAATGAAACACTATCTAGTCATGTTATTCACATTAAGTTAAATTATAACACTTTTAGAGGATTTATGTTGTAAATTTATTTTTTATATTTCCAATAAAATATTTTTATATTCATCTAATATATTTTATATGAATTGGATAAGAAGAAACCCAATATTACACATAAAAACATATAATTTTATAAAAGCATTTCTACCAACATTAAATGGAACATATATTTTATATCCAATTTTTTAGATATTTTTATATTTTATTCGACAAAAAGAACTTCCAATTTCAAAATTATTATTAAAATTTAATTTCTATGAGTTTTTTATATTTTTTGGAAAATTTACATGTTAGGATGAATAGTAATGAAATATTTCATTTGAAATTTTAAAAAAAAATTGTCTAAAAATTATATATTTTAAAATTATATTTTATAATTGGTTTTAAATTATAATTATAAAATTTTATTATCATTTAATATAATTTAGGTCCGTGTAATCAATTTCACATTGAATTTGGATATATTAACAATTCAATATTTTGAATGTTTTCACTTTACCAACTCTCTCCCATTCTGTCCATGGGATTAATTTTAAATTGATTATATCCAATTATGTGTTAGTAATTTTGGGAAATAGATTCCACAATGGTAATCATAAAGTAAAAATTTATTAAATATGTCACTTTTATATTTTTACAATATGAATTTTAACTTTAGTATTTTTTTAATTATCATGGTTACAGGTAAATCATGCAATTAAGGGTAAAAATAATATTATAAGTATTAAAAAATTACCATAACAACTGTCCTAATTTAATTGGATGAGTTATTGTAGACCAAAATTATACATGGGTTGATTTTGTGATCTATTGTAGCTACTTGGATGAATTTAATCCTTTTATAATATTTTATTCAATAAAAAGTCAATTATTTCATACTTTTTTATTCAAAAAATTATATATTTTTAATATGGGGTTACATAGGGGATCTATTTGACTATAAATATTAATTGGAAAGATAAATTTTTTATCTTCATCCTTGTAATTTTATTTTTTTAGGAAAAAATTTAATTAATTTAAAGGCTTTCAAAATGAGGATACAATTATTGTTTAATTAATGGACATACAAAATAAATATAATTAAGAATATTAACATAAATAAAAATTATATAAGTATTGAAATAAAATATTTTTATAGACTACCTAAAAATATTAGGGATGTATTAAATATTTTTTCATTGTTATATTATGTATTGATAATTTTAAAAAATTCAAGAAATGAATAGGGTCAAAATTTGCATTAACGATATTTTAAAATAAGTAATACTATATTAAATGATATGAAATTCATAAAAATCTAAATTTCAGACGACATATTGGGGTAAGTGATAAATTTTTCCCATTATACATTTATGGTTCATTTGGAATCTTATAGTAACTATATTATCCATTAAATTGTAAAAACCATGTTGTCATGGTAAGAGTTAAAAGGATTAACCAAGGGTTAAAGCCAAAACACAAGGGTAATAATTTTACCCAAATGTCATGACCCGTACCTCATGTCTCGTGCCGCGACGACCCCAAACCTGCCTTCAATAGGCCAGGGGTTGGTGAATATCACCAGAAATGAGCATACCAAAAACAGGAAGGCATTTCCTTTAAAACGTTACATCGACACAATCCTAGAACACAACAAGATGTAATAATGTAGTAAAATTATAGTAGTAAGGGTGTGTACTAAAATTAAAGGGGCGATAAAACAAGCCCAACTGAAAAATACAACTATAATGGGAAACAGTAGACAACTGCACGTATTGTCTACATAGGATCCTACTTGAATGGTAGGTACAACTCGCCTCCACAGCTCTCCATGTCAACCGTCACCACCATACACCATCTAGACCTAGCTCCCCGAGTCTCATTCAAGGTTTCCCATCATATGAACAAGACACAACAAGTTGTGGGCAAAGACCGTGCAGGAGTGAGTATAACAATACCCAGTAGGTACCCTAAGACCTTCGAAGGTCTCTTAGAATTACACAAAGGGAAACCAAAAAGCATGATCTCAATCACAAGGACAATGAAAAAGACTCATCTCAAATCTTGGTATAACAAAAGTACATAAGTATAGATGGTTAGTCATAAATCGTGATCATCTTATGCTGTCAAGAGGCACTACTGCTGAAAATACAAAGTCTGACCCACACATGATCAATAGGTACTAACCCCCATAGACCAACACATGATCTGAACTGCCTAGGATCGATATGTATTATCCCCTACTGACCCACATAGAATCCGACCCACTGGGAATAGATAAGTACTATCCCCCTCAAGATGGACACAGGATCTGACCCTCACAAGATCGATATGTCGTTGATCCATGATGGGTTTCTCTAAGGCTGGTCCTCATTAGGTCATGCACTACTGATCCACACATGTTCACCAGAATTCTAATCCACATAGGGATGCCAGAATACTAATCCAGAAATAGTCACTAGGTGTTGATCCACATAGGCTAATGAGGTTCTGATCCACACAAGATTGCGAGGTGCTGATACACAAAGGATCTCTAGGTGCTGAACCACACCGGATCACTCGGTACTAAGCTCTGAATTATGTTTCTCCAACCTCCATCTCACAGCAGACCACTTTATTCCCGCTCATAGTAAGCTTTATTTCTAGGGATACTGATTCTTTATACATCATTCATTTCTCAACTAGCATGAAGTACAATGAAGAATTTACCCAGAGATTTGTCATGTTATAAGTGCTCCAACGCAACAGACAGCGCGTCAACCAGATGCTCGGTCTGTAAGTTATTGAAATTTTAGTCCCAAGGGCCAAGTTGGATTTGGGGTTGATCCAACTTGGACATACTCCAAATTACTCCAAAACTCTCGTTGAGTATCTCCAAGGGTTTGTATTTACCCAATTATCCCCACACCGTAGACCGTTCGTCAAACGGACGTCTGGTTCTGAAGATATGAACTTTTGAGCGTATCAGGTCCCGAGAGGGGTTCGGGTCCCGTTGGACCCAACCTTGTTTGGGTTCAACATGGACCGGCCTAGACTAGGATAGCTAGTTGGGGCTGTTGTGGCTCGGCCCACAGATTGGTGCGACCCATGCGTGAGTCGTGCGGTCTGCCTCCCGAGCTTCTCAAAGAGCCATTCTGTTCTTTAAATGGAATCACCAAGTGGCTTCGCCTCATCACCCGCGATACCTGCAGTGGGTAGGTCCCCTCCATCATTACGGCTTCGTAGGTGTGGCATGCTCATTGCAGTGTGTGACGACACTCCACCTACTACCTCTGCGGATGACCGAGCATCGCCCACCTGCCCATCTACCTCGGTGCCGCCTCCTTCCATGGTCAAAGAGCATCGGTCAAAATCTTCATGTGTAGGTGAAAGTCACTGCCTTTGTATTCCCGCCCCGGTCCCCACCTTCTCCTACTAGCGCCAGTCACAGTTGCCGCCAAGCCGGTTTCGCACCGATGGGACTTTCGTGGGCCAGCGGGTGAGCTCCGGTGGCCCATTCTTCCTTCACAATGCAACTACAGGCCTCCCGAGATACCATCATCATTGCATGACTCCCAATTTTTTTTCTGCTGAGTTGGAATTTTTTTCGTTGAATAAGGCAACATTAATGATGTATAAGAGGGTTCGACCTTGTTCATTTGGTCGTACCCTCCGCGTAATCATTATAACAAGCAGGAGATTATTCAATAAAGATAATAATTAATATTAAACACCCTACCTCAATATCCATTGGAGGTGTTGTGGTTTTGGTGGGAGTAGCATCTACATTGGATGGAGTCGTAAAATTTTGTCGTTCCCAGATCATTGCCACCTGAGATTTCTTCCTCTATCATTTAATGTTTCCGCAAAACTTTTCCAGTTTTTCCTCTCATAAAGAATCCATGCCAAAACCCTACCCTAAACTCTGTTTAAAAATGAGGGTAAAGGTGAGTAACGCATTGACGAATTAAATAGGTTGATTAAATTAATTAATGATCATCTTTTAATTCACAACGATTGAGTTACACATATTATAAGTCATGCCATTATGTTTATTAACTTGTCATCAATCCCCACTACCTTTGCTCAACCGCTATAGAAAATGAGATAAAATAACATAATATGTTATATTATTATGTTTCTATAAAGTCAAAAAACAAATTTTTTCCTTCAACCCACTACGGTTGAAGTGAATATTCCCTTAAGAAAATAATAGCATGGTGTATTTAATGGTGTCCTCAGATTTTTAATCTAAGCACCAGTTCAAAAGATAGAAAACGTTGCCCATCCATTAACTGATCGTACATTAAAAATGTTCAGAAATTCATTTCGGGCGCACCGGGCATTGGAATCACGCACTGTCAATTTTCAAAGACTCGTAATAATCCCAAATATTAAAAAAAAAATTATATAGAGTTTTATGGGTCTTTACATTCTCCCCACCTTATGGATTTTCATCCCCAAAAACTACAACAAAACTAGAGAACCAAATGGGGTTACTGAACATATTTCCGAGCCACCCGCTCCCAGGTGCTCTCATAGAGATTCTCATGGTACCAAAGATCTCGTACTAGAGAAATCAACCATCTACAAGGGACCCGATCCTGTCAATATTCTATCTCTACTATGGACTTTACAACCATCTCCCTATCGTCAATGCCTAAATCATCCCATTCGATAACATGTGATGGATCATGAACGTATCTCCTCAGCTGCAACACATTGAATACTTATGCACTCAGTGCATTTATGGAGGAAGATCTATATGGTACACCACCTCACCTACTCTACTAAAGAACTGGAAATTTTCGATCTAAGAGATAGCTTTCCACCCTGGCCAAACCTCCATAATTCTCATTGAGTTAAGAATCATAGGAAGACATGACCTTCTGCCTCAAACTCCAAGGGTCTCTATCTCCTATCAGCATAAGACTTTTTATGGCTCTGTACATTTCTCATCCTCTCTTGGATGACTTGCACCTTCTGTATGGTAGCATGTACCAACTTAAGACTCATAAATGCAGACTCCCCTGGGTCTGGTCAGAAAATAGGGCATATGCATGGTCACATGTAAAAGGCCTCAAATGGAGCAATGCCAATGGTGGAGTTACAACTGCTGTTTTATGAAAACTCCACTAGGGGCAGGTGGTCCTCCCAATTGTGGCCAAAATTGAGGAAACAGGGAAAAATCATGTCCTGAAGTGTCTATATAGCCCCCTCTATCTAACCATCTATCTAAGGGTGAAGGGCGGTGATCAAGAGTATCTGAGTTTTGAACACATCATATGATCCCTTCCACAAGAGGGGAGTAAAATGAGTGTTTCGATCTGAGACGATCGTTGATGGAACCCCGTGAAGCCGTACAATCTCCTGAACATAGAGACAATACAAGCTCTCTACTGATCCCTGCTCATGAATGGGTAGGAAGTGGGATAACTTGGTGAGTCGGTCAACGATCACCTAGATGGAATTGTGGCCCATGTATGTACGTTCTAGCCTGGTCACAAAGTCCATGAATATACAATCCCACTTTTACTCTGGTACCTCAAGTGGATGATCTAAGCATACTGGTACATGGTGCCAGGCCATCACTTGCTGACAAGTGAGGCATCAGGATACAAATTAAACCACTTCATTCATTATCCCTGGCCACCAGTATTGACACTAGAGGTTAGGGTATGTCTCCATCACACCATGATATACCACTGAAGTGGATTCGTGGAACTCCCCCAACACCTCCGCTTGAAGCATCACTATTACCATAGTGCATCCTATAAAGTAGAAGATGTGCTCCCCACCTTCAAAAAATCCATCAAGAGACTCCCCTAAGGATATCTGAGTACGAATGGCCTTGAATTCAGCATCCCCTTGGTATGACTCCTGAACAGTCTGATGAAGTGGGGGAGAGACAGTTATAGACTATTGGTAAGTTGCTCCATCTCTATCCACAAAGGATAACTGAAACGAGACTAGCTGCTTTGTCGCCTTACTCAGCAACTGTAGACTAGACCTCTTGCCCCGTGAATCTGCTACTACGTACCCATTCCCAAGAGTATATACTATCTCAAAGTCATAGTTCTAGAAGAAATATAGACATTGTTTTTGTCTCAGGTTCAGGTACTTCATTCCAAAGATATGTTTTAGACTCTTATGATAAGTGTAAACAATAAATCGTTCACCCTTCAAGTAGTGTTTCCACATCTTCAGCACCAAGACCACTACTTCTAACTCTTGGTCATTGGTGTCATAGTTCTTCTCATTCTTTCTCAGCTTCTATGAGCCGTATGTGATCACTGATCGCTCCTAAATCAGGACACAACCTAGTACTGCCCCTAAAGTAGCGCAACAAACAATGTACCCAACACCCTCTTCTAGTAGCCTCAAGATGGGAGCATTCATCAGTATCTTCCCCAGATCCTGGAAACTCTTTTGGCACTTCCCTGTCCATAAGAAAGTTTCCCCCCTTCTTCATCAAAGGTGAAAATGGTTCTACTACCCTAGATAATTCATGTATAAATCTTTAGTAGTACCCAACCTATCTCAGGAAACATAGCACCTCATTCACACTCCATAGTGGCTCCCAAGCAAGAAATGCCCCTATCTTTTCTATATCCATTATGACTCTAGACTATGAGAAAATTTTCCCCTTGAAGTGGACTTCCCATATATAGAACTGAATATTTGAGATATTTCCATGAAGCAGGTGCTCTCTGAGTTTATCCAGGACTATCAATATGTGCGTGGCATGCTCCTCCCCTGATGTAGAGTATTCCAACATGTTGTCGATGGAGACCACCAAAAAGAGATTGGGGTTTGGCTGAAAGATACTAGTCATGAGCCCTATGAACACTTCCGAATTATTGGTCATGAAGAAAGGCATCACTAAGAACTCTTAATGTCCATATCGACATCTAAATGTTGTATTCGATACCTCCTTATCCCGTACTCTGAGCTGATGATATCCTGATCTGAGGTCTATATTCGAAATCCATCGATCTCCCTTCAACTAGTTGAATAGTTCATCGATCCTTGAGAGTGGATACTTGTTCTTCAGGGTCACTTTGTTTTGGTGCTGATAGTCCACAAAATGCCTCAATATCCCATCATGCCTTTTGGAGGGAAAGATCAGTGATGCCCATGGAGAAACACATGGCCTTATGAATCAATTTCCCTGGAAGTCCTCCGGCTATTCCAGTAACTCCCGAAGCTCCACGGGAGCCATCTGATATTCTACTGTGGATATCTATGTCGTCCTGGGGTATAGGTCAATGTAAAAGTCTACCTCACGGCATGGAGTTAGTCCTAAAACATCATTAGGAAATACATCACCATACTATTCAACCACAACTAGATAACTCGGACTCCTCACATCAACTCCTCCTAGGGTGAGGCTAGTCAAATGATGACTAATTAGATGCACCCTCATCCGAGAAAGTGTATCCTATGCAGTAATGGTTTCCTCCTCACCGATGAAGGAAAATACGATCCCTTCTTCAAGGAAAACCCGCACTTTGTGCCTAAAATAGTTGATAAAACATGTACTATGGATAACCAGTCCATAACAATGATGAAGTCAGAAGGATTCGATGCTGCTATTAGGAAATCTTAGCTGAAGTTCTCTCCTTATAGAGTGATCTAAAACTACCTACACCAGTGCGTAATCATTTAATCTTCTCTTATATGAGTCTATATTCACAAGGATAGAGCCAAAGCCTCCTTCAAAATCTCCGATCTCTAAACAAGTGTCATGGAAATGAAAGAGTTTTTGGAACCTATGTTTATAAGTAATAAAGCTAATGTGGAATAGACACAGATCGTACCTCTAGTCATCCATAGAGCGTCGTGTTCATAGGCCTCAACTTCCTAAATCGATGCTCGCCCCTGTCCACCAGCTCCCTATTGTCTGGGTGGACCTCTAGGTGGGGGTGGCAGTAGAACCACATATCGCTTCCCACCGCCTACTGCATGACCTGATCTTATACCTTATCCACTATCCTGCAGACCTAATCACTCAAACCTATGCCTCTACCTCAGCGGTCCCCCGACTATCTGCTGATTGTTGGTACAGAGGTTCGGGTAGTCGTGATCCTTGTGGCCTTTCCCACCGCACATGAAGCATATTCTACCTCCCAGCTGACCTTCTCTGTCCCACGAGCTCTAAACCTCCGACCCTACATCCCAGGGTTGTCCACAAGTTGGTCTATCCCACATTGACCTATGGGTCATCTTTCTACTACCTCTTACTGATTTCTCGGTTACCTATCATCCGATGGTGGCTCTCACCGTCAGTTCTTCCTCATCTATGGTGCTCTCTACCAATAGTGCTCGCTCGAGCACTATAGCCTATGTATGGATATTTAGCAATATCATTAACACTCTGATCTCTCGATGGAGACCTATCTCAAAGGTATAGTCCCTGAAGAATGGGTCTTGTACCATGCCGGTGGAGTAGCGCGTGAGGTTAGTGAATCTCGCAATGTATTGGGCCACTGATAAGATGCCTTGCTTTAAGTGCAGCAGTTCTTGGATACGCCCTGAGAATACGTTCACTGGAACAAACTCCGCTGTGAGTGGGTACTCAAAGTCCGTCTAGGTGAGGGTCACATCATGTGACTGGAGCATCAGGATCCACCATATCCCTGTTGTGACCTGGAAAAGTCTATCATCTAGGATAAACATCTACACTATTGTGCTCAACTAAGTAAAAAACTCTAACTACAACCTCTAGCTAGTCCTCAGATGCATGGGGATCTGTCTCGCCTCAAAAAAATAGAGGCCTCTACCTCTAGAACTCATTAAACATGCTCAGTCGACATGGAAGTCAATTGGTGGGGCAGATTTTATCAACTTCCCATGGGCAGCGGCGCTGCTGGTGTACCACCCGAAGGTGCTACCAAAGTATGAGAGCCCTGTACCAATGCCCCGTCGCTCGGTGGGCCGTCATCATGTACTCTCTCGGGAATCCTAGCTAGATATCTACATGGAGACATCATGAAAATAAATAGGTGAACAACTATCAATAAGATATACCTAGTGAGTTAACTCAAATGTGTTTGAAGTAAAAATATTTCCAAAACACAGGAAATCAATGTTTTCATGCACCATGTCAGAAATTAGAATTCCAGGTCCACATGTATAGATAAGTCAGTTACCGCACCAGCACTGGACTCCCCGAACTGAAAACCATACCAAAAAAACTATATATTATTTCTCTATTAAAAAGATCAGAGTCCTAGTTCTTCGGTACAACCTACTCTTCAAATATGACATTGTCACGACCCATCCCCTAGGGCCCATGTCGTGACTAACCCAAGCCCACCATTCATAGGAAAGGGGTTGGAGACTAGCACCAAAAAGACATATCCCTAAAATTGGAAGGAATTTCCTTTAAACCTATACAAACACAAAATCCAGGAACCCAACAAGATGAAATTTGGAAGTAAAACTACATATGTAATGGTGTGTACTGAATGTAAAGGGGTCAGAATAAAAGCCCAAATGAAAGATAAAACTACACCAGAAAACAATATACAACTCATGGGATTGTTCACTAAGGATCCTACCTAAAGGGTAGGTATAAATCGCCTCCACAACTCTCCACATCAACTGTCACCATCATCCACCGTCGGGTCCTATCTCCCCTAGTATCAGTCAACACTACTACAAAAGTCACTTGTATCAGCGCTAAAAACCCCCTTTATCAAGCTTTTATGAGCGCTGTAAAGTGAAACGCTAATAAAGGGTGGTCCCTTTTATCAGTGCACAAAAAGTGCTGATAAATGGTACTTTTATCAGTGCTAAAAATAGCACAGATAAAAGACCACTTTATCAGCGTTTTTTTAGGGCAGATAAAAGGGGTCTTTTATCAGCGCTATTTTTTAGCACTGATAAGTGTAAAAAAATTGAGAATTATAAAAAATATATACAATTCATGGGGGGTACGCACGCTGCACCCCGCTTCACTGCGCCAACGCCCCCCTCAATCTGCACACTACTCCCTGCTTCGCAGCACCCGCGCGACCCTGCTACCATTGGAATTTGAACACATGACCTTCCCCCTTGCACGCTGCAACATTACCACTAAGCCATTTTATTTTGTTCTCCATTTAATGATATATAAAGTTATATCTATCTATATATAGTTATAGGTATTCATATATTAATACAGATCCATATTAATAAAAATTTATTTAGTTATATTAAAATATATATATTCATATATTAATATATATATATAGATATAGTTATAATTTTTTATCCGTATATTTATTTGTATATTAATATATATATTTATACTGTTAATTTCAAATACATTTATAGAATATGTGTTTTTACGTGTGCTTAAAAATAAATATATAAATACATATATATATACAACAAACACATACACACCCATATATATATGTGTATATAGTTATGAATGAATACATAGAAATGTAGATGTGAAATGTCATCGAGAATGTTAAAACATCTATAACTTATAATCCAGAAGTTTGTTTCAACTCTAAAACCAATCAAATCGACAAACACGAAATTATCTTCGATACGATATGTGGTATAAGAAAAACGAACAACCGGATCTGAAGTTAGATGTGTTTGAATGTTAAAACAACCATAACATCTAATCCAAGAGTCCGTTTCAGCTCCAAAATCAGTAAAATTGAAGAAAATGAAATGATCTTCGATATGATATATGGTACACATTTATCAGACATCAGTATCAGAAGTTATAGCAGTTTGAATGGTCAAAAATTGGGGTACCCCAACTAGAAACTCAGTTTTGGAGGCCTTATGGGCCATTTGTGGCCTCAATAAAACCTTGGACGAGCTCACTCATCCTTAGAGATGTAGAGCTCATCACATGCTTTGATTTTATATTCTATAGAGCTTAAAGGGAGTCCTAGATCAATAGTTATGGCTATTTGAAGTTTGAGCTGCGTTTTCAACATATTTTTGATATTTTTTTTATTTTTTTTATACTCAAAGTGTTATTACATGACTATTGGGGGATAAAAATTACATAATTATTAATTGAACATATTTTTAAATTATTTTATAATACACTTTTACTAAATATCATATACATTCATATTTGATTTTCATTCATCATTGATAAAACATAATTAAAAAATGCATATTATATTTATATCAATATAAATAGATTTATAGCATTATATATTAATAAATGTTTTTAATTTATTTTGAATTTCCCCCTTTATCAGTGCTTTTAAAAAGAGCTGATAAATGTGTAGCCCTTCCCTTGCCCCATTTTGTAGTAGTGCAAGGCTACCTGTCATCTGTACAAGACACAACAAGGTGCATGAGAAGCCCATGTAAGTGTGAGTATAAAAATACCAATTAGGGACCCTAAGACCCCCAAGGTCTCTCAGAATTACACAAGGAAAATACAAAAATAATGACCTCAATAACAAGCACAAAGTAAAATACTCAGCTCAAAACTGGGTATAACTAATGTACATAAGTACAAATGATTCGTAGAAAAACATGACCATCTTATTCTATCAAGAGGCACTCTTGCTGACCATATGGAGTATGAACCACACAAGATCGATAGGTACTAACCCTCGATGACTCACACTACATCAGAACAACCCAAGATCAATTGGTACTAACCCCAACTAACCCAAATAGAATCTCACCTACCCAGGATTGATAGGTACTAACCCCCGCAAGACCCACATAGGCACTGACCCACACATAATCGGAATGTCTTTGATCCATGAAGGGCCGCTCTAAGGCTGGTCCTCATCGGTTCACACACTACTGATCCACATAGGGTCTCCATAATGATAATCCACGTAGGGTTACCAGAATGCTGATCCACACAGGGTCGCTAGGTGCTAATACACATAGGCTCACAAAAAGTTGATCTACACAGGATCTCCCAATGCTTATCCACATAGGATCTCTAGGTGTTGACCCACATAGGATGCTCGGTACTAACTTCTGTATGATTTGTCTCCAACTTCCATCTCACAGCTAGACACTAGATCCCGGCTCATAAAACGCTTGATTCCAAAAGAAACTACTCCTTAAGCCATGGGTCATTTTTAAACTAGAATGAAGTCCCATAAAGAAGTTACCCAATGATCTGTCAAATTATAATGGTTCCAACGCAATAGACAGTGCATCAACTGGATGCCCGGTCTCTAAGTTATTGGAATTTTAGTGTTGATGGCCTGGTTTGATTCAGGGTTGATCCAACCGGTATATACTCCAACATTCTTCAAATCTCAGTTGGAGTATCTCAAAAGGACCATCTCTTTACAAGTATCCTAGTGAAGTAGACGATTTTTCAAATGAACATACAGCTCACAAGATAAGATTTTTTGAGCATATCAGGGCCTGAGAGGGAGCAGGGTCTGGGCCGCTCAACCCAGTTCGGGCTAACAAGAACCGGATCGGGCAGACCTGACCCAGTTCGAGTCACGACGCAGCCCAACCTGGACCGGCCTAGTCGGGCTGGGCCATGGCGGGCTTGACCCACTAAACCGTGAGGGTCGCGTGGTCCGCCTCCGAAGGGCTTATGGAGCTGCACGGTTCTTTAAATGGCTACCCCAGGTGGCGACGCTTCATCCCCTGTGGGACCCATAAGGAGCAAATCCCCTCCTTCGCCATGGCTTCGTAGCCGCGTCTTGCTCACCACGGCGCATGACAGCACGCCTCCTCCCACCTACGCGGTCAGCCAAGAGCCAACAGTATGTCCGTCCGCCGAAAGCTTGAGTAGTGTCGCCTCCTTCCACGGCCACACAAGAGCTGACGGCTTGTCATCGGCATCACTGTGACGGTTCCGCATTGGAAGGGCTTCATGGGACATCATGTGAGCTCGAGTAGTCGTTCTTCCTTCAAGACGTGTCTACGGGGCTCTTAAGATTCCAATGTCATTGCGTGCCACTCGATTTCTGCTGTCGGTCGAGATAGGAATTCGTCCCCTGAAGAAAGAAACATGAATGAAGCGGTGGAGGGTCCAACCTTGTTCGTTTGTCCACACCCTCCACATAAGAATAATAACAACCAAGAGATTATTCGACAATGATAAACATTAATATTGATCCCACTACCTCCTAATCCGTAGGTGGTGTTGTGGTTGCGGCGGGAGGAGTGTCAACTTTGGATGGAGTCGTTGGCGTTCGTCGATACCGGATCATTGCCACCAGAGCTTCGATCCACTATCGGTGGATGTTGCCACCGAATGTCTCCAAAGTTACCTATCTTGAAGAGGCAATTCCAAAACCCCACCCTGATATCCTTTTGAATAATAGGGGGAATGGTGAGTAACACATTGAGTAATTAACTAGGTTCATTAAATTTATTAATGGATCTCTTTTAATTCACAATAGAGGAGTTACGCAGTTGATGAGTCAAGAAATTAATTTGATTGAAAATTACCCATCCCAACCACCACCACTCATCCGCTAGAGAAAAATAAATAAAATAACATGATATGTTATTTTATTATTTTTCTGTAAAGTCCAAAAAATAATTTTTTTCCAGACCCACAATGGTTGAAGTGAATCGTCAATTAAACAAATCCTAGTGCTGCAGATTCAACGGTGACCTCAAATTTTTAATCCAATAACATGTTCAAAATATATAAAACACTACATATATTTTTACTAAACACACATTAAAAAAAGTTCAACAATTCATCTCGGGCACACCGGAACTAAAATCACACACCTTCAATTTTAATAGACTCGTAATAATACCAAATATTTAAAAAAATTATATGGAATTTCTGGGTCATTACACAAACATTTCTAACAATTATTTTCTAATATTAATGATACCTATACTCATCTTATCATTGAAATTAATTACTTTATGTTCATTTGGAATTGAAAATTAATTTATATTAATTTATTATTTTGAGAGATTCCAAAAGTAACCCTCACATAAATTATAAAAGAGAGTCTCTTCCCTTACATCCTCACATCACATTGTACCTTTTAGATAAATGAAAAACGTCCAAAAATTCCTCCCATGATCTTTACCCGCATTTTAGAAGACCCACTTTAGACATGAATCTATATAAGTAAGTCTTTTGGTATAAACTAAAAGGAGTTACCTAAAAATGTGGTAACATTCTTCAATGATCACTTTTGTTTTATTTATTTCTAAAACTATTAAATTATTATTATTTCATGATTATATAAAAATATAAATATCATAAATATCCATAGTTGTTTTTATTATAATTGTTCAATCTACACTTTTACACACATCCATCAAATGGGATATGAAATCACCGTTTGTCTGTAGGAAGGACTATCACCTCAAAAACTGATATCGTTCGTTAGTTCATTCACCACATCTAAATGTTAGAAATAATGATGTATTTATAGTTTATATATGATATATATGATATATATAATGTATGTATGCTTCTTTATTTCTTATATAACTCATGTATTCATGCTTTCCCTTTTCTATAAATATGAAAACTTTGTTTGTGAATGTGTGGATTGCCGCCTCCTAAAAACAATGTGATTCGTTCACACATTACATAGAATATATTAAAGATGGGTTTAGTGAATTTATATGATATACATGAAACATTAATTATTATATAATTATATTAATAACTTTGTTTCTTCAATATGAAAATGAAATGTATGTATCATTTATGTGTATGTAAGACTAACTATCTCCATGAACGGTGCATTTCATTTACTATCACCAAATTTTATGGATTTTTCTTAGTAAAAATGTAATGAATGTATATAATAATTAAATCATGGTTTACATTATAGATATTATTAAATAGAGATCTTCATATGAAGAACAAAAATAAAAGTCAAAATATACAAAAAAACCTAAGCAATTAACACCCAAAATTATATAAAAAATGCAAGATTGTTAGCAAACGAGTATAAAGATATTATAAAAAGATAATATATAATATTATAAAAACAATTATAGTTATGGATTATGTTATTAACCTATTTAAAACCATTATAAATTTTATTAAAGGATTCTGACTTATAAGGAAATGAATGTTAAGGGATTTTGTCTCAATTTTATTTATGTGGGACACATGCCTTAAAAACTACTTGATTCTATTGGGTGGTCTATAAGCTTATCCTTAATGAATTTTATGAGTAATATTATGAATATTATGATATTTTTATATAAATATATTTTCATTTTTCTATGGGGAATATTATTCTAACGATTATAACATGGTAAGGGTTATTTCACAGTCTCATTATTATTCAGGATTGTGTATCTTTAAGTCTCTATTGGGGAAAATTTTTCATTCACATCCATGTTTTCTAAAAATATGTTTTCAAAAATATTATTACTATTAACATACAAATTTTTAAAATATTTTTACCCAATTGATTTTCTTTTTTAAAATGATTATTTTTTCTAAAGGAGGTACTTTCTTACTTTTTCAACAAAATTTGGAAGGATTATTTTTTTAACTTATACGACATGAATGGAATTTACCACCATCATGACGCTATGATGTTTTGAATCTTACTTTAAAAGTTTACATGGTTTTTTTAATGAATATATTTTCTTTTATAAATTACCACCCATTTAAAGAAATTATTACAAAGAGATAATGGATTATGTCTCAATTTACTTTCATTGAGGAATATTGAAATGTAATGAACCTAGTACTTTTATATGGTGTATATACTTCCATTTTACATGTTATATCATGAGTATACGTATTTTAAGGATATTACAAGATTCATTTAATTTTATTACTTCATGGAAATTATGATTCAAAAGTTTCAAAGTGGTATGAGACACTTTGGAATGTTAGAAGATTATATTCCTCAAGATTTTAAATGATATTTAAAAAACAGTTTCATTCATAAACATCAAAAAACCATGTCATTACATATACCCTAGTGGGGAATACTAGATAAATTTTTATTATTTATTTAATACCAATATTTGATAAGTCATATTAATTATAAATTAAGACGATTACATGATATGAGGAATGCTTTGGAGTAGCAATGATGGGTGGGGTTTATAATTTATATAGACACTCAATGAATTGATATTATATCATCAGATAAATATTTTGGAATGATTAAATGGGATTAGACTCATGGTTTTATACCATCTAGTGAATGGTCTTGACAGTACCGGTTTTAATGTGCTGTTGGAATGACATCTAATAATTATGCATTTTCTTGATTTAAATTTCATTTATCTGTGTTATTATCCATCAGTTTTTCAAATGATGAAACAAATGTATGAATTTAATTCTCAGTTTATTGATTAAATGGAATGTGTTTCAGTTATCCACCATGCGGTATTGATTTTTACTTATTCAATTATTTTAAGGTTAAATGTTAGAAGCTATTTAACAATCCCTGTGGAATTATTCTCATTAATATATTATTACCTCTATTTTACTTACACTTAATTATAATTTTCAATCACTCATATTATGTTTATATTTCCACAGTTTATGAATAGGAATCCTTTATACGGGTTTCTAGGATGTTTTACTTTTATTTTTATCAAGAATTTTTTTATTTTCCCAATTTATTATGAGTATCATGTATATAATATGTTCTTCCAAAACTGCTAAAATTTTTGGCCATTTTGAGTTCTATTTACATGTATCTATGGAAATTTTATAATGTATTTCCTTGAGTTTAGGATTTACGGTTCATGGCGCAACCGAGTCTCTAGATGTTTCTTAATAGTTTTAGTGTTTGTGGAATGTTTATGTGTTTTAAAATTAGATTTAAATTCTTTTTTGAATTATTTTAATTTTGAGGAATTATTTTCATTTTGATGAATTATTTGGGATAATTATAAGATTATATTTATGAATTATAAAATATTACATACAAATTAAATATACATACATGTTTATTTTAGTATATTATGTGTTCATTTTTATTATATTGTGAAAGTTGTGATACTATAATTCTCTACTTATTTCACATGTATCTATTATTCTAAAAATCATATATGTATATAATAAGTGTGATATATTTTTATGTATTATATTATGTATAATATATGCACATATATATTACATATCTTCAATATATACTTCATATAATTTATATTTTCTTACGTGTTGAATTTTTCAAAAGTAAATAATTTAATGAAAATAAAATATTTTACACATTTTATATACTTATATATAGACATTATGTTATGTATTTTATATATAAAGATTATATATAGACAATTTTTTTTTTAAAAAGAAGATAAAATTTATTATAAAACTCTTTGAAAAAACATGTGATTTTAAAACAAAACATGTCTTACAATTTAAATGGGAAATCATGGAAATGGAATCTCGGTCTTCACCTGTATCTGGAAATTATGATCGAGGTAGTAAATAAACATATGCCTACTATAAATATTCCTTTTAATAGAATGAAAAATGGATTTCAACACTGCTAAAAGAGTACTAGTAATTTCGATGCCGATAAGGGGGGAGGGTCCCCTTTATCAGTGTTAAAAAAGCACTGATAATGGAATAATTGGAGGCAATGTGTTGTTAAAATAACTTCACACATAGAAAAAACATGTAATTTCATAAAATTTTATATACGTTTAATTCAAATCAGGAATTCACAAAAATTCAATCCCATGGTATTTACAAAAAACACTACTATATACATTTTAAAAAATCTTTTATAAAATTACAGTTACAGCTATCCAAAAACATTAAAAAACATTAATATTTACTCTTTTGATGCATGTGATCCCTTATAAAAAATCTCCCTCCACATGTTGAATTATTGAACAAATAATCTAAACCGGAGAAAAATATTCCACCTATATAAGAAAAAAAATATTATTTTAGTATTAGTGTAAAAAATAAATTAAAAATTAATATAAAAAAATACAAAATAAATTATCTATATTTAAAAAAAGAAACATTTGGATTTATACCTATATCACCATTGTCATTATGAGGTGGGGTTTATTCCATCACATCAAAAATGAGTCATTGATCATTTTCCTAAAATATCAAAACAATCAGAATGTGTTAGCTTAATTTTGAGAATGTTGCATGTTCTTTTACTGATATTAATTTCAATTTTAAATATTGACACATTTGGAGTTATATCAGTAACAAAAATCATCTGATTGAGGTGTGGCTGATACCATCCTATAAAAAATTATTGATTTATCATTTTCCTAAATTATCAAAACGATCTGAATGAATTTTTTCAGTTTTAGTATACCAATTTTGTTTTTTACAAAATTTTCTTTCTAAATTGAAAAAATTCATTTTCATTTATATAAGATTCTTAAAGAATCCATTTTATGTGGGAATAATTCAAACACGTCACAAATGAATTATCAATCATTGTCCTAAATTGTTAAGAAAATATGAGAATATTTTTTTGTTTTTCAGTGAGTGATATGTTATGAACTAAAATGTCAATTTTAAACTGATAACAAATATTTTTAGTCATACCATTCAAACAATGTGTCACATTGATGTGTGATTAATTCTTACATGTGAAAATGACCCATTGATCATTTTTTCCAAAGAAACAAAACAATCGGAAATCATTTTATCCATTTCAGTATGTCACTAATTATTTTTTACATATATTGATATTAATTCAAAGAAAACTCCTCGAGTCATGTTGGTTACACTGTGTATCTTATTGAGGTGTGGTTGACTCTTATAGATCACAAATGAATCATAGATCATTCTACATAAATATTAAAAGAATCCAAATTTATTTTCAGAGTTTTTGGTATGTCACATATCCATTTTATTAAAATTAATATCAATTTTAAATAGAAAGGGAAGCTTTGAGTTGTACCAACCTCACCATACATAATATTGAGGAGCAGTTGATTCCTACACATTATAAATGACTTGTATATATTCTTCCTAAAGTATAAAAAAAGTCCAATTGCATGTTATTGGTTTTTTTCATGCCATTTTTTTTATTAAAATGCAATTTCAAAATAAAAGCACAAATTTTTAGTCATACTGGTTTCTTCCTTTGTTAGTTTGACATTATAAATCTTTATACATGTCTAAAATTACTTATAAATTACAATACAATACTATCACGAAATTGAGATCACTTTTTATTGGTTTTAAGTGAGGGATATATTTTTAACAAAAATTTCAATTTTAAACTTATAGTAAACACCTTGAATCATACTAGCCACACCATGCGTTAGATTAAGGTTAGGTTGAAACCTACACATAAAAAATGACTCATGGATATTTTTCCTAAAGTATCAAAACAATAAGAATGTGATTGATCAATTTTCAATGCATTAAATGTTCATTTTTTTACTTTAATTAATGAAAATTGTGAATAAAAAGACACATTTGGAGTTATACATATCACGTAACATCTCATATTGAGGTTGGGTTCATTTCTACCCATAAAATATGTGTTATGGATCATTTCCCTATAATTTCAACACAATATGAATTTGTTTGATTGGTTTTTTTATTTCAGTTGTTCTTTTTATAAAATTAATATCAATTTTAAATATTGACAAATTTTATGTGATACCAGTCACAACATGCATCATATTTAGGTGTGTCTAATTACAACCTATCAAAAATAACTAATAGATCATTTTCCTAACATATCCAAACAATCTGAATTATTTTTTTTTCAGTTTTTAATATCCATGTTGTGTTTTTTACTAAAGTGTCATTTCAAACTAAAAAAACCATTTTGAGTCATAAAAGTCACATCATGCATTATTTTTGGCTTGATACTACTTCATACAAGTCACACGTGACTTATGAAACACTTTCCTAATTTATCAATAAAAACAAAGCGTTTTTTTTGTTTTTAGTGAGTGTCACATTTTGAAATAATTATAACGTTTAAAATCATAATGGACACTTTTAGTCATATTATTCACACCATGAATCAGATTGAGGTGTGGTTGATTAATACACATTAAAAATGACCCATTGGTCATTTTTCCTATTGTTTCAATGTAATATGAATTCATTTTATTAGTTTTTAGTATGTCAATTTTTCTTTTTAAATAAATTAAGGTTAATTGTAAATAAAAAAGACACACATGGAGTCGTACTAGTGACATCATGTGTTGAATTTTTTGTGTTTGAATCCTAAATGTGAAAAATTACTCATGGATCATTTTTCTATAATATCAAAACAATCCAAAATAGTTTTCTCTATTTTAAGACAGTCACTTGTTCTTTTTACTAAAATTAATTGAAATTTAAAATAAAAGGAGACTCATTGAGTTATATTGGCCAAAATATGCTTCCTATTCATGTGTTATTGATTCCTACATATCACAAGGAACTTATAGATCACTTTCCTAAAGTATCAAAACAATCTGAGTGTATTTTCTTGGTTATCATTGAAGTAGTTGTGGGTTTTTTCTAAAATGTTATTTAAAATTGGAAACATGCATTTTGATTCATACCCGTCACATTGTGAATCTGTTTGAAATGAAACACATCCCTACATGTCACAAATGACTTATTAATCTCTAAAAAAAATTATCACGAAAATCCGAGTGTGTTTTCTCAATTTTTAGTAAGTAAAATTTTTTAAGTTATATAGTCAAGAATTTAATTTAGATTATGTTAATATAGAAGAGAATAGATAATATTATGAGAAGTAACATTTTATATTAAAGAAACATTACCTTCTCATTGAATTTTGAGTTTCAACATTGAAGTCTTATTTTTTAAGAGTGCGGGAATCTTCAAAAAAACAACCCTGACTTGAATAAAGAATCCACCTATATAGAAAAATAGTATTTTTTTGGATAACACTAAAAAGATTTAAATTAATCAAAAATATGAAAAAATAAATTATTTATATAGAAGTATAATCTTCATTATATTTTTGTGAATTATATCATCAAGTATGTTGTCTCATTGTTTCTAAGTAAATATTTATCATCTTTTGAATATAATTCTTGTAAATTTTCTTATTAGTATTGGAAAAATATAAATACACAAAGGATTAATAAATACATTTAAAAAAATAGTAATTATATTCATATTAAATCATTTGGGATGCTACTGTATTGATGGAATATACTTCCTCTCATAAATTTGCAAATATAATAACTACAAACTTTTAAATTTTTTAGAGTTTAGGAACATTGAGGAGAATCATTAATTTGTCTCAAAATGTGTTAGAATATTGAAATCTTATAATATATATAGCCTCACAATTTTCCAGTCATAGAACTTTTCATGGTCCTCATTATTATCCCCTGGACTCATTCCTTATTTTCACAATACTGATGCACTTCCCTACAATAATAGAATCCTCATTAAAAAATAATCTAAATTATATAACTTTATGTATAGTTCTAAAATGTTTGATGTAGTGCTTTAAAAATTGAAAGAAACCATCGAGAATTTACATTTTTTTGGATATCCATCCACTGAATCCTGGTAATAAATCTTTTGAGTATCCAAATTGACCACAATGACCATACAAGGCTTCCTAAAAACACAATAAGGAAAAGGTAATATAATAAATGAAAATATATTTGATAAAAATAAATTTTAGTGGTTTACCCCTACATCATTGTTATTAAGAATAATATATCATATGAAGGAATTCATTGCAAATGATTTGACTAGGCCTTCCACTATTTCATCCATTTTTTATTCGGGTTTTGGTTGTTCTGTATAGGAGATGTGAGGACGAACGGACCCAAATGTTTTTGATGAGGAAATCCCTTAAATAGTTTTTTATATATACACATTACAAAATATTAAATTAATAAAGTCATAACTAATATAGTATATCTTGTTTTAGAAAATCAAATATTGAAAAAATATCTCATGTATGAATTTACGACTGAGGTTCTTATCCAATCATAGAAGATTATTTTACATACATTCTCAACACCAATGATGTCTCGAAATTCATCTCTATACTTATCCATTTTGAAATTAACTACATTACTAAAACCATTTTTAAATATTGTATCCACATGAACCTTCAATATTAGTATATACAGATATAAAATGAGTAGGGTAATAGTGCTTTCAATAGATATTTCTGATCAGTTGGTTGATCCATTAGATGGTTTTGTTAAATCATTCAATTAACCATCTACCTATTTTATATCTCTAATAACATTCTTTTATTTTGACATTTTTTCATTAATTATTTATGGTTTATCATGACAAAAATAGAAATGCATACCTCATAGTCTAAATGTTTTTTACAAGATATAACAGCCATGGAATGAATGTTCCGACATATTTTTTGATCTTATGAATATATTCCTCATCAATTGAAAAAGATATCTTTTTTATTGTTTCATTGGATATACTAATCAAAATACTCACATGACCTATTGGAAATGGTCTATTGTGTATCATTTCATTTTGGATATTGAACATCGTAGCCCTTACAATTTTGCAATGGGTGTTTATTGATATATATAAATCATAGTCATTATTATCATATAAAATATCAATATAGGAAAGGTATTGGTGTTTTTTATAATTCAAATTTAATAGAAACAATTATTAGAACATTTATTACATCAACCAAGACAGTTATTTGAGTTGAATGACTCAACTCAAAGCTGGTGGGGGTGGGGGGGGGGATCTTGACGAAATTTTTCTTGTTTATTTTTATGTTCCCTTTGCTTACAAAATAAAATATACTATCATATATCTCATTCATTGGAATTTCTGTTCAAGGGTATCTAATATTACTTTTATATAGTTTTTAATTCACCTTGTTCATACCATTGTTTTTTCACAAAATAAGTTTGGGGTGTCACCACAGAACCTACACCTCTAGTGAAACCGTACTTTTCTAGACGCTTCAAGGCCACCGATAGTGGGTGTTCATCTGGTACAACTTTTTCTGATTCCTATGACTATGTCATATAGATAATATATGAAAACAACTAATTATTGTTATTTATTATAAATTTAATATTTTTTATTATTTTATACTTACAAATGTCTCCCACACATTTTTTTGTGTCTTCATCAATATTAATCCCATCATCATTTACAGGTGCCTCCTTCCATTGCAAATGGAATGTTATGGAAGTGGATTTGGAAATTGTGTCATAAATCTGTATGTAAATAGAGTAATATAGTTATTCAATTGTTTCATGTCCCATAAAAGTGTTATGGTAGATTAGAAACACATACCAATATTTTTTCAATGTAATCATACCATGTACTTGATATATTGTAGAGGTACATTGGCTTTTCATTCCGTTACATATTTTCAAAACTCAGTTGTCATTTTAAAATTAAATTTTCTTCAATAAATGTGATAAATACATGTATCATTAAACAATGAATTACTGGCCAAAATCAACATAAAAAGACACATCCACAAGACTTCTAGTAAAAACATCCCATACATCATCGGTTATATGGTGTTTACAGATAATTGGTGGGTGTAGGTTTATTTTCCCTTTAGCATCATTAAGATTTTGTGTCCTTAGAAATGTGTGAAATCCTTCATGAATCATTTCAGTAGGCCTTAATACAAATATCACATGGGAGTCATATAATAAACGTACTCTACAAGGGATGAACAATATTGTGTTAATTTTTAATTATATTATTCTTTAGTAGAATTATGAAATTATTTCATAATTTGAACATAATATATTCCAACATCAGTTTCTTAATCCAAACCACAACATGGTTCCAAGAATCTACATCATTTAGAATGCACTGTTGAGTGATTATTATGATGTAACTAATGAACATGGCCATGGTGTTGTTAACATTTTGCCCAATATATTCAATCTTACCTCATATTTGATGAATTTTATTTTCACCTTAATGATTTTTCCTCACATCATCAAACTACAACACCCCAATTTTTGTGAGTCATCGGTTCATCATTGGCTACAATTCTCTTCGATTCAAAATTATCTATATGTTATTCTAACAGAGTGGTAGAATCATCATGTTCATATGGTCAGTGTACCTCTTCATTAGGAGAAGAAATAGGTTGAGAAACACGTCGTTCCTCAGGATTGGGACTACCATCAAATGCAGATGGTTATTGTACCTATGCACTGTGAGAAGTAATAGGTTTAGAGACACGTTGATCCTCAGGATTGGGAGCACAATCATGAAAATAATTCATTATCTACAGATGTGGTCTAAAATTTAATTTAAAGTAAAAAACTGCATCAAATAATGCATAATAACATGAGGTAACAAAATTTTTATTACAAAAAATATAACATAATTGTTGAAATCATTTTTATGGATGAAGGGATTCTCCCTCTATCATATATTCAATTCCCTTTTTTATGGTATTCTATGGCATAAAAACAGGCATCTATATTGGGACCAATGTGAAATGATTGTGGTGTCACAATAAAAGGTTCATACTCAGTTGATTTTTCATTTGGCCCTATATTTTTTTGTCAATAATAGAACAATTGACCACTTTTAGTTTATGGGATCTGGAACATAAAATACTTGTACTTCTGGTGATTCCATTATAAATGGTTAATCGTTGTATCCTTCCTTACTGAAATCAACATTCTTGAATCCTAATTCATTTATTTTAAAATCACTCCTATTATCAACCCATTATCATTGGGAAACAGACACTAGCAATATTGTATAATCCAACTCCCATGTTTTTTTGATGATGCCAAAGTATGACGTATTCAGGTAATTTGGATTTGGGTTCTTAGTACTATAAACATGTAACACATCATCCAGAAGTGTAACTCTACTATACTGAATGGTACTATCATCATCATGTTCATTTGTATAGAATGTATAACCATTAATCACATAACCATTTTAAGATAATAAATACACACTTGGTCCTCCGGCTGGCCATCAATGTCGTTCTGAAATTGAATCCACATTTTCTTCTTATTCCTTTAAAATATGATCCTAAAACCATCCCATGAACTTTTCTTATGAGTATTTGGTATCCATATTTCATCCCATATTGGATTAAAATTACAAAAAATTTCATTATGTGATTCAGAATATATGGAAACCTCCAAACTATTATGAAAAATGTAAAGGTGGGCCTGCTCCCGATCTATAATATTAATTACGACAACATCTCTTCTAGAAATTACTTCATCAAAAGTTACCCAGTTGGAAAAGATTTCTGTAGACAAATTATTTCCACACCGGATAGGTATTTAGTATAGATTTCAACGGGATCCAGAATAATATATCACTCTCTATTACAACACTCTAGATGTCTTTTATTTTTGATATACCCTTTAAAAATCAATATATACCATTAAATGGGTTACATCCATTGATAGGGTACATGACCACATAGTTGAATCTCTCTCACTAATTGAACCATCAAATGAACCATCTTATCAAAAAATGTTTGATGGAAGAGAATTTCCAATTCAAATAATTTGGAAGCAATTTATCTTCCCATAGTTAGTAATTCCATAGATTCTATGACTTTTCTGTATATATATTTGAATAAGAAAAAAAAATGGTAAATTTTTCATAGAAATTCTTAGAAAAAATTAAATATAAAGATATTGGAATTCTATCTTGCATAAAAAAATTGAAGCCATGTGATTTAAAACCATTTAAATTTAAATTGGTCACTTAAACGATGTTCGTGTTATTCGATTAAAACCCCCATGGAGCCTTTATATAATTACAAAAGTTATAAAACTGATATATCCCTTGTTTGGAAAGAGTGTAAGTAGCTGGAGGAAGAGAAGTTTGTTTTTATCCCTTCACTGGTGCCAACTCTTCCTGCATTTCTATGTCAACGATTTCAAACCTACTCTTAATTAGATCCATTGTTTTTCTTCTTATTTTAGTAACGTGATGATGACACTATCACATACATATTTTTAATATGCAGAATAATAAGAAAATTTAGGATGTGCATAAAATTCTAGTATGGTAATTCAAAATAACATGATCTCATTTTCCCACCATTTTTCAATTTTTTTCAAAAATGGTTTCCCAAAATAAGTTTCTCTATCTTTTAAATTCCCAAATAGTTGACCACATATTAGTGGAGAAAATCATATACATTCTTGTGAACTTACGTCGAATGATGTCAACCCAGATCAATACTTATGCTGTCGGGGTAGAAATATATGATGTCCTAGAAACCTAGGTTTCAGTGATTGTTTCGGCCTAATTGATTGATTAACTTGTTCACAAATGGGACACCATTGAGTTCTTTTATTTCTATATCATAAACAGAAATTAATTAGGAATGTAATTTATCAAACCATACAACATGTATCTCAATGTGAAACCTTCATTTCATTAAGCATATTTTAACATAACACCTAATTCCCACAATAATTTCTAATCATTGATACATGTATCTAAATAGTCATCAGTATCGTTACCCGGTTTTTTTTTTCTGATATAAGCATAGAAAAATTGCTGTATTTTTATATCAAGCATAACCACAGTTGTATGCTATAATTCACCATAATAATAAACCATGTACTATGATTGCATATTTCAAAACCAGAAGGATTCAATCCATTTTTGGATAATGCAAGACGATGGTTTCTCTGATAATTTCCTAATTCATGATACTCATGGTCAATTATCTTCCATTGAAGATAGTCTTATGGGTGACGTAGTTTCCCATATTTAATTATTGTATCTGCGTTAGACATAAATTACTATCTAGTCTTCTAATTTCATATAGGCACCTAAACCTTGGAATGATTGGAATGTACCATATAAAATTTTTATGACCAAATTAATTTTTATTGTGTTGAGAAGTAAAAATATTTGGGCATTATAATGGTTATTTATGGACCTAAAAAAAATTATACATTTATTCAGGAAGTCATGTATTCAATCAGAGATCATACTCATTGATCATAGAATTCATTTGGTATTGTATGTTCGAATCAAGAGATAATTATCTTCTCGGAGAATGTCACTCAACATAGAAATTAGTTCCATAAAACTAGTGTCACTCCATCCATTGCATTATTTCAAATTATATAGCTTTAGTATGGCTAGCTATGTTGTATAATTAGTGAAACATTAATACAATGGTATATTTGCATGAAACTTTTACTTCTTAATCAAATTTGGAAAATCACGAAGTTCATCTTCAACTGTGGTCATCATTTTAGTAATTCCATCATAATCATCATTCACATCTGTAATTACATCATCAATACATTATTTTTAATTGTCCACACTTTTAATCATATTATATTATCCATAAAATTTAGTGTTATCTCAACCACTATCTACCTTTTCTTTACTTGAGGTTTATTGCAACATTTATAACTTTGATCTATTCCATGATAAATCAAGTGTTCTTCCAACACCTCTAGACAAATTATTTTTTAATAAAAATAGAATAATAAAAGACAAAAGATTTTAGAATGGTTATATGCATGATCTTTTGAAAACTCTATGAACTATTTCACTCAATATTCACAATCCGTTGTTAGATAATTAAAATCCATCAAATAATTATTCAGATTCATCTTTTTTGGTTAAGTAATATTATTATTTTAAAAAATAAATACCCAAAAGAGACCTCGCAAATAAAAGGAACTCAACATTTTAATGATAGTTATTATTTCATTATGTTTCCTGAGACTCATACCCTTATAATATAACACTCAACCAGTAATAATATGTAATTGTAGAGGACTCCCATAATTTAAATTATTCATGTGATGTTGGATGCATTGTAGGCTTAGGAGTTTTTATGGGGTTAAACATTATATCACCTTTTTTGGGAGTGAGGTCATGATGGATATCTTATGGGTTGTATATAGTTAGTGACATACCCTTTCCATAGTTTTTTATAAATATACCTATCATTCTTATATAATGAAACAGTTTTCCTAATTCTATAAAAATCAAAACATAAAATATCATGGGAAAATACATTTCATATGTCTTTCATAAAAATTTATAAAATCACACCTGAAATCCCATTAAAAAACTAACCATTTACAGAATTTTCTCTTTAAAATAAAAAACCCATTTTAAAATAATCTAATATTTCAAAATACTCTTTCACAAATACATGCACACTATGAGAATAATCCAAATTATCAAAAATTAAATCTATATTTTCATGTTAAATTTTTTCTTCAAATTCAAAAAATGCCCTCTAATTTTTCATAATTAAATCAAAAAAATCTCACAAATTTAAAATTAAATATATTTCTTCTTACAAGTAATTCTTCAAACAGAGTTTCAAAAACTAATTAATTTATCAATATCCCATTTTAACTTCAATAACAAAAATTCTAGTTTAAAATGGAAATAGAAGATGAACTATATTTTAAACCATTCAAAACCATTAAAATATTTATTATTACCTCACAATTTTAGTTTTAAAATCAACTCACTCAATAAACATTCATTATCCATTCAAAAATAATCTTTTCCTATCATATGAAAAATATATTAAGTAATAAAATAGTATATTATAAAAAAATTAAATGAATTGTTACATAATGAACTATTAATGTTTAAATGATTATGGAAAAAAGTATAAATGTGAAATTTAAGGTCATTTTGAATATACGAAATCAATGAATCATTATATACCCACTAAGAACATGAATCTGGTCATATGTAGTTCTATGAAATAGAACACATACATAGATTGGGACCATACAAAGAGGAATATTACAGTTCATGTTGATAGGATGACCATTTACATTGAAGATATTATAAAATATGATATGAATATGAAGGTTACCTCACATAGTTGAGAGTTATATAGGGTGTTTATATCCACCCTGATATTGAGATGACTATTGGGCTTCTCATAAATTTCCAACTCATTATAAATCTGCTCAAATTTCTTAAAAAACAAAACCATGAAAAAGAATATAGAAACCTATTGGAAAATATTTCAATGTAATGAATCCTATTTAAATGAATGGCTACCATTGAAAAAATATTTTAGTATCCAATAAAATTCGTCATCATAAATTATTGTTCAACAATGTTCAATAATATCAAACATCATCAATGATTTGTTACAAATATCATATACAACCCAATAGAAACATAATTTTCTCCAATAATATTTTTTTCTTAATGATTACTTCCATAAAAATCAACAACTATAAGGGATTGATATAATCTATCCCCAATTATTTCATAATCTATGATCCTCTAAATATCTAGATTTTTTTCACCTTCCTACACATATGGTTAGAAGATTTGAAAAGGTCCAATCATATTACCCTATGGAATCATATTCTTGTTAAAACTTAACACTAATATAAATAATATCAACCAATATTTAATTAACCACTAATCATATATGAGATAATTCAGAGAAGTGGAAAAAATTAAATTAATCAATATTGAATTTTCAACCTAAAATCAATATCAAATACCTCTATTTTCCTAGTAACCATGGATTTTAAATCTCCCAATCTCATTTTTTTCATGAATAATATAAATATATTTTCACAAATAATATATATATACACAAATAATTAAGTTCATTTGGAACTTATGCTTCTAAAATTAGGACGATGGGGGAAGCAAAAGTGGTTTTGGGGGTAGCGGCGTTGACAAGGGTGGGGGTAGTTGGGGGAATTGAGATAGAGGTGGGGGCATCAGAGCTGGGGGCATTGGAGAAGGGGGAATCATAGGATGAGGTGGGGGTGAAGGTAGAGGCGATAGAGGTGAAGGGGGAGTAGAAGGTGAATGTATAGAAGTGGATGTTGGGGAAACAATGGTTGTGGTAGGGGTGGGGACAGCGGAGGCCAGTGCTGTGGAGAAGGGGGAAATTGAGGTAGAGTTTGTGGGAGCATAGGCGAAAGTAGTGCTGGTGAAGGTAGAGGTGAAGGAAAAAGTGGAGACAGAATCAGAGGTGGAGGGGGCAGTAGAGGCAGGGGAGGAGGTGGAGGAGGTTGAAGAAGTGGCAGAGGCAAAGATGGTGACGAGAGAGGCAAAGGTCAACTTGCATGATAGCCCGAGGCTCAAGTAGCAAGCAAGTTTTAAATGATTACATTTATAAAAACATGAATTGATTTTATGAGATCTTTTTGGAAGGCACTTATAAAGGTTGTTTTCATCAGTACTAAAATATAATTCACTAATAAAACATACCATTATCATCACTTTGTTTAGCACTGATAACAAATTTTTTTATTAATGCTAAAAAAATAACACTGATAAATCTTGTCTTCATCAGTTGTTTTTTTAGCACTAATAAAGGGTTTTCTTTATTAGTGCAAAAAATGTGCTAATAAAGACCTAATATTAATAAAGGACATATAGTTATAAAATTATAATAAATATATTTACAAATTTATGATAATAATTAAAAATAATTAATTATTTAATTATGGTCATATATATATGTATATTTATGACTATAAATAAATAAATAAATATTTATAATTATAATTATAAATATAATAAATATATTTATATATATAAATTATTATTATTTATAATTAATGTTATAAATATCTGTATAAATGTATAAATAATTTTACTTATTTATTAATTTATTTATGTAGTTATAAATACTTATAAAATAATAATTTTTATAAATATATTATTTATAATTTTAAAATTAAATATATATATATATATATATAAATAAATATATTTATAAGTATTTGTATATAATTATAGATATATATATTTATAAATTTATAATAAATGACTAGATTATAATTTTTTATTAATTTAAAAACATATATATATATATATATAGTTCGAATATAAATTATAAATAATAAATTTCAAAAGTATTTCTATAAAATAAAAAATATATAATAAAAAATTTGATAAATAAATTTATTTTTTAAATATATTTTTTATAAATTTATAACTATTTATGAGAACATCATAAGTTCATGAGTATAACAAGAACGAATCATACAAGTGTCGATTTATAAATTAATAGTCATAATGATGAACACATAAAATATGCATGTTCCCATCATCAAAAGATAGGTAATCATTACATTTAGAACATTAGACACAATAACGTCCACAAATAAACTTCATGATCATATACGGTCAATTAAGCTCACACATTAATATATACATATATATATAATAAGGATAATTAATATCATCATTATCTAATGATATATATATATATATATATGTTCATTAAAAAAATAGATATATATATATATAGTTATAATTATAAATAAATATATTAAATAAAATTTATACATAATTATAAATATAATAAATATATTTATCATTTAAAATATAATTCTATATTTTAATTATTTAAATATATCTCGATTTATTTATAAACATATAAATTGTTTTTTAAAAACATCACACACACACACACATATATATATTTTTGAATTATTAAAAAATAAAATTATAATATATATTATATATATTAATTATAAAAATGAGTTTTTTAATATTTTTATATAAATAAAAAATATTTTTGAATATAAAAATAATATTTTTATATAAAATAATAATATATTTTGTGAATTTTTTTTATCAGTGCTAAAATTAGAATAGATAAATCTATTATTTATCACCGCTAAAAAAGAAATTATAAAGTGTATAATGTTATCAGCACTTGTTTTAGCATAGATAAATATATTTTATATCAACGCTAAAAATGAACTTATAAAGGGTATACAATTATCTGTAGTTGTTTTAGTTCTGATAAAATTAACCTTTAACAGTAGTTTTTCTAGATTTCTTAAATGTGTGTCTTTTATTAGTGATTCTTGTCTTAGTGATGATAAGATCTTTCTCATTCCTTTCTTAGATCAATGGATATGTATATTGTGGTGTGAATAAAAAATAGCAATGCATTTGTGTGAGATTGTATCATTTTTTATTTTTATGTAGCACACATTCCCTTCCCTTTATTGTATTGATGGTAGATGGGTCTTAAAGAGTCTTAAGGTGGAACCATAAGGTGGTTAGGAGATCTGTAGTCCACCTATGATTTTTAATAGATGTGAAACGTGTCTACCATTTTTCATTTCAATAATAACTAGATTCATGTTGGGAGATTCTCGAGAACTGTTAAATTGTCTGGACCCTCTTCAGTTGACTCCTATTTGATTTATTCATATCACAAGCATCCCTTCATTCCCATATTCCTATGCAGGAAAATATTCATCCAAGAAATACATCCTTCATGCATTTTTGTCCTTATATATTTCTCTATTTCCTTTCCTATTTGTATTCAGTGAAACTAAACAATATCACATCTGGATGGATTTTTCATTTTTCAAAATAGATTGTTTAAGTAGCAGTTATTCACCCAAAAAATAATTTCAAATAATTTGAAAATTAGAAATGATAATCGTGAGGGTTTCATGAGATGGTAATATTATTTTTATGACAACATATTATCATATATGTAATTTGATTATTATTATGGTATATTATCATTATGTTAGAATTCATTCTTATGTGTTTGAAATAGATAAGTAATTTTTATTTTAATTATTACTATAAGGGAAAATATAATATGGGAATATTTTGATTGCATATAATCTCTTAAGAATTTTTTCTTTTGTTTTGAGAATATTAATTGTATTTTAATCAAGAACAGTGATTATAAATTATATTTATTCTAGTAGTGATTTTTAAAACAAATTAATTGATAAATTCTAGATAGTAAAAGAAAAAAAATATTTAAATAGCAACATGATTGATGGAATTAAATAACTAAAGGTTTAATGCATTCATACCCCGTTGTTATTGTTTTTTAGTCTCGATTAGTGGCATAATAATACTTCATTGATATATATATAAAATAGATTATTATTTGTGTCTAGAATTGATATATTTAAAATATTTAAACACCTTTTGGGTTATTATTGGGAACTTGGTATTGTTAGAATAATAGGAATTTGTGATATATTTTCTTATGTGTTGGAAGTGGTATGTGGAATTGATGAAATGCTGTGAATATTAGGGAATTATATTGGATATTGAGATGATTGGAGCAGTTTTAGAACTTAATTTATGTTAGATAGTCTTTTATAGGATTATTTAATTTCTTAATGTATGTTGTAATGTTTATTCATTCCCCATTGGGCCTATTTATATCTTCACAGATATTGGAATAGATGAGTATTAGTGCCTAAAATTATGAAATAGAAATTAATTGATGAATAAATTGAATAGTATGCTTAAAGTTATTACAAGATGATGAAATTATAAATGAATTCTAGGATTACTAAATAAAAAAATGGGCTTGATTATGGGTAATGAATTTAATACCTTATCTTAGGTATTAAATTATAGATTAATTAAGTATAAATATTAAATGTTTGATTGATTTTTGATGGATATTAAACCCTTTTTGCATGAATTGATAGCTTCAAAGTCTTAGAAATTGAAGTTGGGATGTAATATGGGGTGCTAGGAATAGAATGAATATAGGGACATGGAATTTTCCATTAGTTCGGTTTTCTTATATATATATCATTATGTTCATTGATTTTTTAGGCTCCACCACTCGTGTCGGTTTGGGTGGATGATGCCCATATTGCCCTTGAGTTCCTTATTTTTTCAAATATCTAGGTTGTTAGAATTATTGGTGGCTAAGTACTCGCCTACCCCACTCTAAAATTTAGAAATATACTTACAATGTGGGCATATTCTAAATATAATTTCATATGGTTATCAGATGTGTACCTATACTAGCATTAATGGCTCTCAATTATTGAGTACATCTATATGCATTTTGTGGTAGTTAAATTTTATAATATATATTTGTATTTATGGTGCTTTCATGCATGAGTTGTAATTTCTTAAGATATATTATACATTTACAAATGGTTGTGATGACTCTAAGTCTTACTTTATGATATGAGGACATGATGGGATTTGGGTAGGATACATTTTCATTGATATGTGGAATTACATAATATAGGGTAAGAAGAATCAAGATGTATGTAATTGGGGTTTATGGTGACTGGTTTAACAGAAAATTGGTTATGGGGTACAAATCTTATATAAATATTTGATTATTATGTTTCTTTCTTATGTGTGTTACATAGTGAATGGGTCTTGGTGATGTTGAAAATTTAGATTATATATTTAGATTGTGAGTTGGTTTCTTTATTTAGTCATTGGGGAATTAGTATGATTCTTCCATATTTTCAAGAGTTTTTGCATGGATTATATCATTGAGTATAATTGTATACTCATCCACATATATATACAATCATATGTTTATAAGTCCATAAGAGGTTTTTGATGATTGAGATAGATGTTACCTATTCATGGAGGGTGTTAATATGATCTGAGTGTTCATATTCACTATAGAAAGAGCTATTATATTATAATTTTCATATGAATTTTGTGTTTTATGGTGTGAAATGTACTAGGATTTAGTTTCTATTATTTATTATTTAATTTATTAGTGATTTCTTTAACATTTATTTGGATATTGTGGGTAACTAATCTATTTTTCTCTTTTACTCCCTCAATTCTAGTAAAAAACTTTTGAAATATTAGAGTAAGGAATCAAGGGACACACATATATACACAGTTTGTCCAAGAGGGGTACCAGTGGGATTAAGTCATGATAGTATATAGTATACTAGTACAGGTTTAATGTTTCACTCTATAACCCATCCAAAATTAGAAAATCCTAAATTCATTCTTGATATAATTATATTCTACTTAAAAGACTATGTTTAAATGTAGTAAATATGAATTCACATGAATTGTTTTTTCTAAAATATTTTAAAGGTCAATGAAATGGGTAAAAAAATATTTAATGAAAAGGGTATCTCTAGAAGAAACCATTTTTAAAACAATGTTTTCAATAATATTTTCTTTAATATTTAATAACTTTATAAAACTACAAAAAAATTCAAGTTTAAAGCTTTGGAAACTATTAAACCATAAGTCTTTTCATCTTAAGACACACATTTCCACTATGTAAACTGATCCAATATGTCACAACTGAATCACTTTTTTAACCATAGGTTATGTGTGGTTCATTAAATCATATATGATTTTGGTTTTAGTGGGAATGTATTTTTCTTGTTATGAAATATGTTTTTAATTCAAGGAATTGTAATTTAGTTTTAAAATAATAAATAAATCAGGTTCCGGACAAAGAAAGATTCAAAATATACAATGTTTCAATAAGTTGATTTCAAAATAATAAACAATTAATGTTACATTTTGGCCCATAAATAAGATAATGTCAATTCTTTAACACATTGGGAAAATGGGGCTAATTTTCATAGATTATGTGAGGGTAAAATAATAAATGACATAGGGCAAGCCTTGCTTGGAATCTAAAAACATTGTCCAGTTTAATAAAGTTTGTAAAGTAATCAAGAGGATAAGGGATTTTTATTTCATAGAGTCAAAGAAACCTCAGTAAAAACTTTTAACTCATTATATAAAAAAATATAACTGAAACCCATTATCTTAAAACATTAGACCATAGTTATAATTCCAAATTAAATTATGAAAATCTATAGGTAGACATGTGTAGGAATACCATGATAATTACTCAATGATTAGATACCACCTACCCATAACAGCAATGATATTTTACAATTACAGACTATCGATATGTATCAACTATTTTTTTACTTTTTATATATTTTTTTGTGTATGTTTAATGAATTTGAGAAACTACTATTTTTTTGATTTTGTTATAAACTATATTAAAATAGGAAAATGTTTAATGTTTTATATTAACAGAAATTTAAAATGATGATAATTGATCAACCAAGAAAAATATGTCTAGGTAAAAATATTATTCTAGTGTATTTAAAAATAATTCCTATTCCCATAAAAGTGTTGCAGTATACCACTAAAGAACGAATGACTTACTTCCCTCACCAAGAGTTAATTTGAATAGTTTGATCAGACTTGGAGTTCACCACTCCAAGAGAGTTAACTCTGAAAGTATTGATTTAAAATGTACAACAGAATATCTCAACGTTAGTTATGAAGTTTTTATTATAATTTAAAAGATATAGAAGTTATATCCTTAAACAAAATCCTCGTATGATTATGGAGTTTTGAAATTAAGTGAATGTGGAAAAATGCAGATAAATGAATTCAGAAAAAATCTCACAAATCAATTCTAAATACAACAAAATGATTAAGTGAAAATGCAAATGAAAGTACAAAAAATGAATTAATCACTGAACTTGAAGGTTTATCTAACAATCAGGTTCATTATCATTATATAAAATGAAAACATACAAAAATAGAGTACAAGAATTCAAATACTAGTGAACAAGAACACCGTGACTGATGCTCTGCGTTCGGGCTCCTTCGACTCCCGGGATGCCCACCGAGTCTATAATAACTCCCCAAATGATCTGATTTGATGTCAAAGAAGTTTTCCAATGTCGAAGGATTAAATAATTATTCCAATTCCACCCCCAGAATCTAAATCTTTTTAATTTTTTATCTGATTTCATAAACTACATCATCACCATTGTCTTCCACTGAAATAGTCTTAGCTTCTTGATGTGCACCAGACAAGTGCACTATTTCATAAATCACACATCATTTGATTATAACCCCTATAACTAACTTCAGATGAGTTAGTTAGATGCATCTGGATGTGTTTCCAAACCTTGAATGAACCTAAACACTTAGGAAAAAATAAAATAGTTAAAACATGAAGAAAGTTAAGTTAAATAATAAACAAGAAGAAATTATAATTATGTATTATTATAGTTATTAATGTTATATAACATAGTAAAAAGTTAATTACTATTAATTAATAAATAATTTAATTCATTTATTTTATTTACTTTTATAAATATTAAAAAATTATTCACTTATTATGATTATGGTAAAACTTAAGTTAATTAGAATGTGATTTATTTAATTTAGTTAATAATTATAATTACTAAATTATTATGTTTATAAATTTTAACTAATTTATAAAAATTTTGACTAACAATCACAAGTAATTAAGAAATTAAATATTTAATAAATTAAATTAATTATTTAAATTTTAATAATTTTATTGTTATAATTAAATTTATTTCTTGGTTTAAAAACTTAAACTTTTATATTTATTAAAGAAGATAAATTTATTTATTAGTTTATTTTAATAAAAACAATAAGAGTTAATATTTTAGTTTTAAATCTATATTATAATTTTAATATTTATTTTATATATTTTAATTATAATAATATTATTAATTAATTTTTTTTTTAATTTTTTATGTTTTTTAAATAATTTTTAATTAAATTTGGTTTTCACCCACCATCCCTCAAATTCGACAGATCTTGGGGGCGGTTCGTCTTCCTCCCGGAGAATAGGCAGTAGGCCCATCCTAAACGTAGCTCCGGGCGATAGTGGGATTTGTGAATAGTTGAAGCATTCCCCCGCACCACTCGATTATTTTCACAATGACACGACACCAAAAGTCAACCTCGGCTCATGGCACACCTCTCCTCAGGTGGTTTCCCTCCATCTGAGGCGCACAATCCTTCCATAGCTTCTAACACGGTGTTTCGGGATCGTTCTCTGGGATGATCCTGCTACATGGAGGCTCACGGTCTAGATCTTGGTGAATGTTGGTGCGATGAGAGTCCTGAGGTGACAGCGTGGAAGAATCTACTAGCGAAGGGGTACACAAGATATGCGATGACAGATTGGATATATGAAGAACTGATTTCCTAGTTTGATTTGAATTTGGTCTGAATGGATGGCTTTTTTTGTGGGTCTAGGATAGTGGTAAGGCCGGGGACAGTCGCAATGGAGAAGTTTTGTTCCCAGAGGGTTATAGTGGAAAACGTTTCGTGCCATAGGATTTACAATGTTGGTAGAAGATGAAGAAACTATGGCTGAGGATCCGTTTGTGAAATGGTGTTGTAAGAGGCACGGTGCCTGTAGTTGATGGGCACCGTGATGGGAAAAATAGTAACATAGGCACAATAAAGGAATAAATTAGTGGCACCATGAAGGGTGCACACAGTTCCATCGTAAGCAGTTTGAATGATCCATAATGAAAAATTCAAAATAAAAACAGAATAAAAACATGAATAAATAAAAACAAATGATTTAATTATGAATTAATAATTAATTAAGACACTTTAAAAATTTAGAATCTCATTAACTTAGATATAATAATGTCACAATTAAAACATATATTATATTATTATTAACTTGAAATTATAAATTTAAAATAAAACTAGATTAAAACTAAAATTAATAAATAACTATATTATTAAAATTTAATTATAAATTAAAAATTTATATAACTACTTTAGATTATTTTAAATAGCTATTATATCAAATTAAATTTATTAAAGTATGAATTTAAACATTTTTTTATTAAATAAATATGATAATTTATGAAATTAAATTAAAGATATTTAATAAATGTAGTATGATTATAATCTTAAATTTATAATTAATGAATTGCTAATGGAAAACTGATAAATAGATTATGTTATTTCAAATCAATTAAATTTTTATACCTGAAATGTTAAATTAACAACAAACATTATTTAAGTGCAAACATTGGGATTAATTAATTAATTAATTAATATATTTTAATCTATTAAATATGAAGAAAAAATCACCAAAATAAATAAAAATTTATTAGACTATAAAATTAAAGTAATATATAGATTAATTATTTAGAGGAAAAAATACAGTTTTAATTAAAAAAAATTATTAAATAAAATATTTAATTCTAAAAATAAAAAAGTGATTTTTTAGAAAAAAGTGAAATAACAATTAAATAAATCATTAAAAATTAATTAAAAATATGTTGAAAAATTATTTACTAATAGAGCTACATCAAATCCTTCAACATTTAAGCATTGTTATTCCTTAAAAAATCTCATGTTCTATTAGCATAAAAGAAAACAAAAATATGTTTTTTTAATTAGCTAAAAATGTAACATGTCTAACAACAAGAATGAGACGTCTGAAACATGTACAGAGGCTTCTGAAAATTAATTGTTCAAATCAAATTTACCGAATTTAAGACTATTAAGCGTAGTCTATAAATAAATGGATCATCAATAAATGAAGGTATCCTACCTCATATATGAACCTACTTAATGATTCATTTGAAATCAAGATTATGAACTAAATTCAAAAGTGATGAAGGATTAAAAATATATGTAATTAAGAACATTACTTTATAAACGTTGTACATTGAACCTCACCTAGGTTCCAAATATAATTTTTTTGTGACTCATATTATTGGTACAACCTAAATGATTCCATAAAAGCAATTTTTCCTTTCTTTATCAGCTTTTCATTATTCCCCACAATTTAATGAATTCATTTTTTACCCTATACACTTTATTATTATTATTCCCAAGCCCTGTAACCATGTGCGAAGCACTATGCATGTGCACTTATTCAAAGTGAACATAGGGATTTATGTTAATAGAAACACACCCAGCATATAGGGTCTCATATATTCATCTTGGGATCCCAGATAACCAAATTACATCTATGTAATAATATTACAATGTAAAACATTACAGATACCTCACTAAGGTGATCATTTTTTACAAATTAATGAAACTGGGTCTCCTCGAATCAAGATCAAATTTCTAGTTCCTATGGTTATGATCATAACTCAAAAAACAAGATACCCATATAACTCTAAAAAACAGTTCCTAAACCAAAATTAAATTAAATCACTAAGTATGGTTCACTCAGCAATCATCCGACCTCATTAATTTCAGAATCAATGTAGATATTAACTACCATCAGATTCTTGTTCTTAGGAAAGACCCATTTTAGTATAGTGTAAAGCCTAATATTGTTCACGATTTTCGAAATAAATTACATATTTTTTGACAAAATGTATGAAGTAGAAGTGGTAATTAAAGGACTTTCAATAATAATAGTTTAGCTTATTTAAGAATTGACCCCTTACCCCTTAGTTAAAACCCAAATTTTTCCCCAATGTTGAATTATAAATGCGAATATTAACAAGTTTTCAATTAAAGTTCAAAAATATTCATGACATAGTAGATTTATTACATGATGATGGGTCTCATTAAAGTTCAAAGAAGTATGTTTTCCAAAAAAGTTAATTTAAAACAAGTTAATAAGCAAGTAAATGCATTTTAATTTATGTTAAGACATGTATTCAATTAATCTAAAACAGTTACATGTGTTATATGTAGGTGAATTGTGGAAAAGGTGTTTCATGTTTGATAGAATTGATTTTGTTAGATGTTCAATATGGAAGGAAACATTTATTCTATACACCGTAAAAACTAAATCAAATTGACAAAAACTAGCAAGCATGTACGCCCCCACAGTTTTGCACAGTTGGTTTTTTAATAGAAATGAAATTCTATTTTCAGCAATGAGGTAAATGAAGGATAATTATTTACATAGTGACATATAATAGAATTTATAGACATCTCAAGTCATTCTGTATAATTTTTTCGCAATCATGAATAATATTTCCAAATAAGTAGTAACTGATTCACCTCTAGAATTTTATCAGTGAGTCACCATCAGAAGCACCAATGAGTCACCGAAAATAGTGCATTATTGGCTGAGTTACATCAGTGAGTCAATGAATCACCTATAATAGTAATATTGCGAATTTCTAATAAAGTGAACAGGAGTATAAAAAATAATAATGTAATTAAAATACTTCTTTGTAATGGTTTTTCATTAATCCTCCATCATGGAAATTTGACTACCATATGACATAGTAGTAGTATCCTAACATAGAAAACAAGATCCAGGATAAAGAACAAAGAAGCAGAAAGAAATGAAAAAAGAACATGAATCATTTTAATTAAAATTTAAAAACTGAATAAAAAAACAAAAAATAAAGAACCATGGGTTGCCTCATATGTAGTGCTATGTACAAAAGACTTCATCTAGACATTATTCAAGATAAGTTTTCAAGCACAATGTAGGCAACCAAGCCCTTCGACTATCCCTCAAACTGAAGCATCACAATCTGCCCATTAACCAAAATGGGTTAGTTCTGTCCACCTACAATTTCAACAGTTCCATTCTTAAGAAATATCATTATAGTAAAAGTGCCAGACCACTTAGACTTCAGCTTTATAGACAAGAGCTTGAGTCTAGAGTTAAAGGGAAGGACCTTCTGTACATGTTTATATTCTTTGTTATTTATGACAGGATCATGAAATAGTTTTGTCCTCTCTATATAAATCCGTGAATTATCATAACTCCCTCTCATAATCTCATATAACTCACATAAAAGAAGTAATATCCTCTCAGCAGCACTCTTAAAATCAAAATTTAGAGCCTTAACTACCCAATATGACTTATGTTAAAACTCCACAGGCAAATGAAAACACTTCCCAAATAATAACATCTATGGAGACATACCTATTGGGGTCTTGAAAGAAGTTCAAAATGCCCATAACTCTTTATACAATTTTAGAGACTAGTCATTCCTAGAGGTTGACAAAGTTTTTTAAGAATATGTCTCTGTTCTCTGTTAGAAATTTCCACTTGTCCACTGGAATGGGGATGATAAGGTGTTCTTGTTTTATGAACAAAAACATATTTTTACATCAAATCTATTAACTTAAAGTTATTAAAATATTTTCTATTATTAGTGATAAAGGCTTTGGGAACACCAAATATAGAATAGATGTAGTTTTTAACAAATTTAACAATACGGTTGGCTTGATTTTTTGAGAAGTTCCCCTGCTTAAACCCACTTTGAAACATAATCTACAAAGACAAGTATATACTAGTTCCCATGAGATGATGGAAAGGGACCCATGAAATCTAAACCCTAGACATAAAAAATTACAACTTCTAGTATACCATTTTTGGTTAACTCTTGTTCTATACGCACATTGACTAATCTATGGATATTTTTACTATCAACTACAAAGCTCATCAAATCATCGAAATGATAAGGCCAATAAAAACTATATTGTTGCGCTTTTTGTGCTATCATTTCACCACTATGATGATCTCCCCATGATGAGGAGTGACAACTCTAATTTTGGAATCATTTATTCCTTAGGCACACAACTCCTAATAATACCATCAACACATCTCTTAAATTATAGGGGATCATCCCATGGATAGTACTTAATATCAGAAATGAATTTCATAGTTTTGTTATTTGATATATTTTGGGGAATGAAACCTACAACTAGGAAGTTGAAAAAATATGCATACCATGTAGACTTACTGATTTACCCAGTGAGCAGTTTTTCATCCGAAAATGAAGAGTTTTTCTACCTAGGATCTTCAGATAGAGTAAGAGGAAGCCATGATTGGTGGTCAAATACTATGTTTTCAGATCCCTGCTTATCCAAAATCTCTAAATTAAATTCTCACAAAAAAAATCCATCTAATCATCCTGGGTATTGTTTATTTGTTTGAAATCAAGTACATTAATGTAGAATGATCAGGGAAAATGATGACTTTTGAGCCTAACAAGTACAATCTAATATTTCCTTGAGAAAAATCAACAGCTAGCAGTTCTTCTTTAGTGGTGGATTAATTTCTTTGATTATAATCTAGTAGTCTACTAGCATATTAAACCATATGTAACCTTCTATTAAATATGAAGACAAAAATCATCAAACTATATAATAATTATTATACTATAAAATAAATGTAAAATTAAAATTAAAATTTTAGAGGCTAAAAATACAATTTTAATTACAATAATTTATTAAATTATAGATTTAGTTTTTAAAAAAACCAATCTTTTTTAGTAAAATGTGTATTAATCATTAAATAAATTGTTAAAAACTAATTAAAAATATGTGGAAAGACTATTTAAAAATACAAGAACATCAAATTACCCCACACATAAGAATTGTTTCTCTACAAACAATCTCATGAACTATTAAATTCAAATAAAACAAAAATATGATTCAATTATTTTGCTCAAATTGTAAACTGTACAACAACTTGAAAGGGAAGACATAAACATGTCAATAGGTGTTTGAAAACTAATTGTTCAAATGAATGTTTCCCAATTTCAAACTGTTTCTTGTATTCTATAATAAATTATTCCTCAATCAATGAAAGTGTCATGCTTCATATATAAGCCTACCTAATGATTCATTTCAAATAAAGTTTACGAACTAAATTCAAAAGCGATTAAGGGTTTCAAATATGTGGAATTAGGTACTTTACAGTAGAACCATTGTACTCCGAACTTCACCTAGAATCCAAATATATATATATATGTGTGTGTTAATTAACTTATTGATACAACCTAAATGATTAAATAAAATCAAATTGTCCACTTCTTCATCTAGTTTCCATCATTCCTCTCACCTTAATGACCTCATTTTTGACCCTAAACACATTATTATTATTATTCCCAAGCCATGTAACCATGCACGAAGCACTGTGCATGTTCACTTATTCAATATGTACATAGGGATTTAAGTTAATAGAAACTCACCTAGCATCTAGGGTCTCAAATATTCATTATGGGATACCACATTCCCAATCTACTACTGTTTAAAAATATTTAAATGAATAAAATTAAGGATATATAGCTAAGGTTATCATTTTTTTATAAATGACAGAAAGTGGGTCTCTTATAATCTAGGTCAAATTTCTAGTTCTAAATGTTATGATCATATATCAACCAAAATATTACCCAAATCACTCTAAAAAAAAGTTCTTAATCAAAATTTTCTATATATAAATAAGTATGGTTCACTCAGCCATCATCCAACCTCATTAACTTCAGAATAAAATAAGATATTAACGACCATAAGATACCAGTTCTTAGGAATGTAACTTTTGAGTATAGTGTAAACACTGAAATTTTACAATATTTTTGAAAATGTTTACCCATTTTTTTTAAAAAAAGTGTGATGTGGCAGTGGGAACTGAAGCACTTTCAATAAGCATAGATTAGCTCAGTTAATAATTGACCCCCTTCAGAGCACTTAGAACCCAACTTTGTCCCCAATCTAGAATTCTAAATGTGATGAAGAACATTTTTTAAATTAATGTTCAAAATGATTATCAACATTGTTGATTTATGACATGTTGATGGGTCTCATTAAAGATCGAAGAGGTATGTTTTCCACAAAGGTTAATTTATAAGAGGTTTATAAGAAAGTACACACATTATAATTTACGTTTAGACAGGTTTTAAATTATTCTCATTCTGTTTCATGTGTTATACATAGGTTAACACTGGCTAAGGTGTAGCATGTTTTATAGAATTGATTCAGTTGGATATTCAACAAAGAAGACAAAATACATGATTTACAACCTACAAACTAAATAAAATACATAAAAACCAGCAAGTGTGTACCCCCCGCAACTATTTTTCCATAGTGAGTGGTTTTAATAGAAATTAAATTCAGTTTTCAGTATTAAGGTAGATGTATTATTTTTATTTAAATAGTGACATACATCATATTTTTTATACCTGTGAAGTCATGTAGTAGAATTTATAACAATCAACCATTATTTTTACAAATAAACTATAATAGATTCACCGCTTTCAAGTTATTATCGATTCAAAATGATTTTCACAAATGAGTCACCAACAATAGTGCATTGGTGGCTCAGGTGCATCGTTGAGTCAATGACTCACAGATAGTAGTGAGATTTTGACTTGTAGTGAATTTTTATTAAAGTGAACAATAGAAGAAAAATCAATAAAAGAATTAATATAATTCCTTGAAATGGATTGTCATTAATCCTCAATCATGTAAATTTCACTCCCTTGTGATACAGTAGAAGTATCCTAACAAAGAATACAAGATCCAGGAGTAAGAAGAAAGAAACATGAGGAATTTCACAAAAACAAGGAAAGTATCATTTTTATTCAAATTCTAAAAAACGAATCAACAAAAAGAACAAATCAAGGACCATGGGTGGCCTCCCATACAATGCCAGTTTTAAAATTCTTCATCCAGAATTTATTCAAGACCAGTTTTCAAGCATAGTGAAGGCATCTAAGCACTTCTATTGTATCTCAAAATAATGCTTCACTCTCGGCCAATTAATCAACATGGGTTTGTTATCTTCACCTACAATTTAAATAGCTCAGGTATATAGCACTCTCATAATAGTAAAGGGTCCATACAACTTGGAATTCAATTTTACAAGAATGATTTTATGTCTATAGAAAAATAGAAGGACCTTATTTTTAGGTTGGAATTCATTATTACTTATGATATAATCATGAATGATTTTGGTCCTCTCTATAAATCCTTGAATTATCATAATTGTCTCTCCTAATCTCATCTAACTCACTTATCTCAAGTAATATCTCTCACCTACACTATTAAAATCAAAATTCAGAGCCTTAACTCCCCAATATGACTTATGCTATAATAACACAGGAAAATGAAAAGACATCCTAAGAAATGACCTATAAAAAGAAATATCTATTATGTTCTTTAAAAAATTATATATTCCCATAAAGCCTTATCCAATTTAAGTGACCAGTATTTCCTAGATTTTGATATAGTTATTTCAATAATTTGTTTTAGTTCTCTCTTAGAAATTTCCATTTTCCACTACACTATGGATGATTAGAAGTTCATGTTTTATGAACACAACCATATTTTTTCATAAACACCTTAAACTTTTATTTCTTAAAATGTGTTCCATTATCATTTGTAAAGGCATTGGGATCTAAAAATCTATAAAAGATATTCATTTTGAAAACTTTAACAAAACAGTTGGCTTGATTGTTGGGCAGTGCCACTACCTCAACACACTTTGAAGCATAATTTACAATGAAAATTATACACTCATTCCCATAAGATTATGGAAATGGTCCCATGAAATCTAATCATGAGACTTTATAAATTTCAACATCAATAATTCCATTTTAGGGTAACTCATATTTCCTACCCACATTGCCAAATCTATGGCACTTTTCATAGCTAACTACAAAGCTTATAGAATCAATGAAACGAGTAGGACAATGGAAACCAGATTGTTGGAATTTTTGAGCTATCCTTTCACAACCATGGTGACCTCCCCAAGGTGAAGAGTGATAACTACCTAAAACAGAAATCATTGCTTCCTCAGGCACACACCGTCTATTAATACCATAATCACATCTTCTAAACAATAGGGGATCATCCCATTGATAGTATTTATATTCAAAAATTAATTTCATTATTTTTTTGAGATATTTTTGGGAAAGACACCTTCCTATATGAATTTTAAAAAATATGCATACCTTACAGACTACCAAATAGACACAATGAGCAATTTTTTCATCATGAAAGGAAGAGTTAATCTCCCATGAATCATCAGATTGAGTAATAGGAAGCCTAGATAGGTGGTTAAAAACTATGGTTTCATCCCCTAGCATATCCCTAATCTCTAAATCTAATTCACGCAACAACACAATCTATCTGATAAGTCTTGGTTTTGATTATTTTTAATATATAAAGTACTTCAAAGAAGAATGATCACTAAAAATGATGACTTTTGAGCCTATCAAATAGTATCTAAACATATCTAGAGAAAAAACAATAGCTATAAATTATTTTCCAGTTGTGGTATTATTTCTTTGAGTATAATCTTGAGCTCTACTAAAATAATAAACGACATGTAACTTCTTATCTCTCCTCTATCCTAGAACAACACCTATAGCCAGGTCACTAAAATCACACATATGTTCAAAAGGAAATATCCAATCCGATGTAGTGATGTTGGGTGATGCAATGAGTTTTTCTTTTCCCATATTGAATAATTTCAAAAGTTTTCATCATAGTAAAAGCTAAGTACTTAATAAGAAAGAAACACAAGGGATTATTTATTTTTGAAAAGACTTTGATAAACCTTAGGTAGAAACAGGCATGCCAAAAGAAACTACTAACACCTTTAACATTTTTATGGGGATGAATTTTTTGTGTGACTTCTTATTTAGTAGTATCCACTTCCATACCTCTATTTGAAACATTATATATAAGTACAACACCTTCTATGACAATGAACTGAAACTTTTCCCAATTAAGAACACAGTTGGATTCAATACATCTATCCAAAACTAACTCAATATTTCTACAACAATTATCAAAAGTACTACCCAAAATAGAGAAATCATCTATGAATACCTTAATAATTCTTTAAACCATGTCTAAAAAGATAGCCATCAAACACCATTGAAAGGTACGTGGAGCTCCACACAACCGAAAGGGCATCTGATTGTATGAAAATGTTCCAAAGTGGAAAGTGAAGTGGTATTTTTCCGATTCTCTAGAGCAACAAGAATCATTTTTTAACCAGCACACCCATCCAGGAAATAGAAAAAATCATTTCTAGCAAGCCTCTAAAGAATTTGATCAAAAAATTTCATTGGAAAATGGTATTTTCGAGTGGATACATTAAAATTATTATAGTCTATACATACTCACTATTTTGGGGCTTTCATAACTTCGAATTCTCCAATTTTATTCATTTTTAATAGCAGTGAATCCTAAAATTTTAGGAACAACCTATATAGTGACGACCCAAGAACTATTGGAATATGATATATGATACTAGTGTTAACAGTTTAATGCATTAATCTCTCACAACCTCTTTAATTTTTGGATTTTACCTTCATTGACACTCTACCCTAGGCTTTTGACCAGGTTCCATAGGAATTTTGTGCATAAATATTGAAGTAATAATACCTTTAGTATTATATATGGTGATACTATGGAAGATTTAAAACTTTTTATAACCTTAATAAATCTGTCCTCTATATATTCATTAATCGCAGCAGAAATTATGACAGGCAATGTGGAATTATCACCCAAAAATGAATATTTCAAATGAGCAGGGATTGGTTTAAGTTCATGAATTGGTGGTAAAACACTAGAAGGAAGACCGTTGAGCCTAGGAGGTCCAAGATCTTCAACATACCTCTTGAAAGTATTATTAAAGGATGGAATATTCTCAATATCATTCTCAAATTAAGACATTACAGTGCATCTATCCATAGAGGATAACACATTGTACAGACTTTACAGACCATAATTTAATAGTTTTATCAAAGAAGAATAATACAATTATCTTAAAAGTTATCTGTAAATATCATTAATGTGATGAGTAGTATTTTTGACAATAGATTAACCCTAAATTCCACTAAAAAATATCATATGTTTCAAAATAGATGACTCTTCTACAACAGAAACTAGAGAGTTTCCTAGATCTGGAAAATTTTCCATATTTAGTGTTTGAGTAGAAATTTCAACTTGTGAGGCATGTAAATAATCATTTGGAACATTCACATTTATATCATTAATATAGGGTATTTTTTTAGATTTTTTTGAATTTTCATGTTGAATTTCATAAGAACTTTTTGTTTCAAGGAAATCTAATTTTGATCATTTTTTAAAATAAGTCGGTCCCTTAATATTCTTAAAAACATTAAAATATCCTTGTTGTTCTCCAATTTTGAAAATATTTTCCCTTAAAGCATCAGTAAATTCAACAAATTTGGCCAAGAAGGGACTACTAATAATGATGAGAACCTCTTGATCACACTCTATATATAAGACAAGAAGTTTAGAAGGTATAAACAACATTCCAACCCCAACTAGCATGTTATTTACCATCCCCAAAGGATGCATGAATGATCTATCAGCTAACTAAAGGATGATAGTGGTGGGTTAAAGATATCCTAACCTCAACTACCAAAACATTGATTATGGGAGCATCTTGATACTAGCACCTAAATCATAATGTTATTTGTGCTTATTATAATTTCCTAGGGTGTAGGGGAGAACAAAGATACCTGGGTCTTTCAGTTTGGGTGGGATTTCCTTTTTAAGGAAAACACTACACTCTTTAATGAGGCAATAAGTAGCAAACTCTTCAAGTGAAATCTTATTATAAACAATTTTAGTGAGGGATTTCAAGAAATATAGAATTTTCATTAAATCCATATTGAATGGAATTTTTTACTCGAAGTTTGGAGAAGAAACCAAGGAACAAAATAAGTTCAGCCATAGTATTTCATTGAGGTTTAATATTCCTATGGAAAGGGTTGGGTGGGGAACAATTTCTAAGAACATTATTTGTATCCCTCACCTATATAGAAAAAATTGCTTTTCATTTTTTTTATTTTTAAAATAATTTTTATCTTGAGTTTCAGTTGAAAATTTTAAATTCCATTTATTTTCAATAACTTTATTTGAATTTATATATTTTGTACAAAGAATATTTTTGTCTACATTATCATGATGATTTTTATTTTGGTCAATTTTAGTGAGTTTTTTAGTAATAGCTTGATTATTTAGCCCACTTTTAGTAACTATATCCATGATGTTCTCCCTTGGATTTAGTTCTATTGTACTAGGAAGTCTACCTTCATCCTTAGAAGTCAAATCTCTTGAATGTGGGCCTAGTTGTGTTCAAATATTCTATATTCTAACATCAGTTTTAATTTTATGTTACTCATATTGATTTTTATGTTTAGTTCGATTAGTCATGTATCTTTCCTTTTGAGAGGTAATCCTATTCAAGATTATATTATGTTTAGAATTCATTTGATTATCAGGGTTTCCTTTTGCATTTTATGAATCACTGATTTGATGATTTTGAAAATTCTCTCTTGGTTGATTTACATAATTTGGTGTACTAGATTAATTAATAAGGCCTTGATATTTCCATGATAAATTTTGATGGTTCCTTTATCCTTGGTGGTAATTATTTGAAAATGGATCTTCTTTTGAAGTAATTCTAGGACTATAATTAAAAAAGATCGAGTTTTTTTACTATTGGGTAGGCATGTCAGTGTTGGGAAAAAAAATTTAGTATGACCAAACATTCCCAACTAGACACACTATTACCATAAATATTGGTTTGTGTTTTGACAATCCAATTGATTAACTATTTGTTTTAAATTTTGGTTCATTAAAGAATGATTTTGGTTGCTGATTTTAGAAAGTTGAACTTCAGTTTCGTTCATTGAACGAATGTTAAAATATACATTTCTATTGACTCTTTTTCTTCATGAATTTATATGTTGGAAATTTAAGGGAAATATTATTAAAGATTTGTATGAACTCTTCCTCTGTATGGTCATTATAATTACCCCCAGCATCCTATTCAACCAGATTCCACCCATATGAGGAAAGCCCTTCATAGAAGTTATCCATGAGAAGGTGATATGGTAGTTGATGATGATGAAACTTCCTAAGAAGGTCTCTAAATCTATCCCAATAATCATTAAAATATTCTCCTTACTCTTGGTAAAAACTAGTTATCTTTGTTCTCATTTTACCTTTCAGTATTTATAGATAATGTTTCATTATGAATGAGTTGTAGGCTTGATCACAATTCTTAAAATGGCATCTTATAGACTCAAAAACCAGTTCCCAGAATTCCCTTTGAGGTAAAATTGAAAGACTCTCATTATCAGCTCATTTTTTGTGAGTCTTAAAAGAGGTAACTAATGAATAGTATTGTAGATGTCTCTAATAAAGGATGGAGAGTCCTTATTAATGATTCCATTAAAGGAATACAATAATGAATTGTGGGATTGTCTAAGATCATAATTTCTGGTTCTATGAGATTACCTAATTGAAGAAGGATTGTTCGAAACTTGAGGGAGTTGGGATTTCCTCAACATAGGCCTTTTGTTTTCTTCTAAGAGTTCATTTGGATTATTTTGAAAGTTATGAGGTGCAAGAATGAATTTATCTAGATTTTACATTTTAATTTTGTTCTTCTTTCTTAGAGTAGTGAGATTCTTATCTATTTCAAAATTTAGGGGCTCTAGACTACCATAAGATGATATTATACTCATGAATAGTGTAAAAACATTGTTTTTCAAGATAACTATTTAAATCAACAAACAATAAAACTAAATAGGATCAAAAGTAACAACTCATTGAATGTATAGTAATAGCAATATGAATTTATATAACTAAAATTTTTATACATTTTTCATATATTTCAATTTTTTGGGTATTTTTAATGTTTTTTTAATTTTTTTTAGAAAATAAATTGGTCATGCCTTCACATGAAATGATGCCAAAATCTAACTCGACCATCATTGAAGTCAGTCAATGATTAAATATTTATATTTCTATTAACTACTGTATATGTGTCAAGCAGGGTCGAACCCATAAGGAAGGCGATTTTGACCACTATTCTTCAATTTTTTAAAAGTCATAATGTTGTCAATGGTGGGGTAGACTTACTATTTTTTACTTTTAATGTATTTTTTAATTGTATATTTTTTAAGAAGTAGAGTAACTGCTCATTTTTTTATTTTGTTCTAATCTATATTGAAATAAGAAAACAATTAATGGTAGAGTAACATAGATTAAAAATGCTGATAAATGAACAATCAAGAGAAATACGCTGGGGGAATAACATTATTATACTGGTTTTAAAACGAATTTATCTTATCTTAAATGTTATTGCAGTATACCATTTTAAAAAATTAATTAATTCCATCACTTGGAGTTAATTCATGCAGTTTGTTCAATCTCAGGGTTCTCCACTCCAGGAGACTGCAACTATGAACGTTTTGCTTTAAAAATTACAACAGAACAACTCAACGTTAGTTATGAAGTTTTATTTAGGATTTAAAATATTTAAAAGTTTCATCCAATAACTAAATTGGCTTATGATTTTGGAGTGTGTAAATTATGTGAAGGTGGAACAACGCAACTGAAAGAATTCAAAACTAATCTTGCCGATCAATTCTGAATACATTAATATTAATAAAGTGTAATGGAAGATGATAATACCAGCAAAACTACAATTTATCCCCGAACTCAATGGTTTATCAAATAATCATGTTCATTATCATTATATAAAATAAAAAAATACTCAAAACCAGTACACAAATTCAAATGTTAGGGAAGAAGAACTCCCCGGAATGATGCTCTGCTTTTAGGATCTTTCGACTCCAGGTCTACCCAACTTGTCTACAGGAACACCTCAAAGAATCTGATTTGATGTTATAAAAGTAGTCCAATGTAGAAATATTGAATGATCATTCCAGTTATGGCCCACGAATTAGCTGATCTGTACTTTTTCATCCACTATCATAAACTGCAACATCACCATCACCTTCCATTAAAAAATTCTTGGTTTCTTGCTGCACACTGCACCCATGCAGTCTTTCAGGAATCACATAACATTTGAGCATAACCCCTTTAAATAACATGAGATGAGTTAGATGGATGCATCTGGATGTGTACTTGAACCTTGAATGAACTAGCACAGTTAGTACAAAAATAAAACCATTAAAATACAAATTATGTCAAGTTAATTATTAAAAAAAACATTTTAATTAAGAATTATTATAGTTATTAATGTTTTATTACTTATTAAAAATTTAATTAATGTTATTTAATAAATAATTTAATTCATATATATTATTTAATTTAAAAATAATTATCAAATTATTCGCTTGATATGATTAATGAAAAACTAATGTTAATTAAAATGTTTTTAAATTAATTAATTTAATAATTATAATTACTAAATTATTAGGTTTATAATTTTTAATTAAATTGTAAAAATTATAACTAAACATCATAATTAATTATATAATTAAATATTTAATAAATTAGATTAATTATTACCTTTTTATTAATATTATTTTTATAATTATATTTATTTCAATATTTAAAAAGTTAAACTTTTATATTTATTAAAGTATATAAATTATTTTATTAGTTTATTTTATTTCAAATAATAATAATTAATATCATTTTTCAAATATATATAATTTTTTTAAATAGTATATTTTATTGTTTACTTAATTTATTATTTATTAATTTTTTTGTTAAATTAGGTTTTCACCCCATAATTTGGCGGATCAAGGGGGGCTAGTAAATCTTCTTCCAAAAGAAAAGGAAGTGGCCCCCTCCTCAATGTGGCTCCATGCGACATTCAACTTTGTGAATTACTGCGGAACTCCCCAAAACCACCTGGTTCTTCACAAAGAGTCACGACACAAGAAGTCAGCCTTGGTTTGTGGCACTATTATCATCATACAGTTTCCCTCCATTCGTAGTGCACAATCCTTCCTTGTCTTATGACCTGACAACTCAGGATTGGTCGCAGTGATAGTCTACTGCATGGAGGCTCCCGATTCAGATCTTTGTGGATATTGGTGAAATGAATAATTTGTGGTGATAGAACGATGTATTTGACCTGTGAAGGGGTACTCCAGATCTATGGTGACAGATTGGAAATGTGAAGAACTAGTTTCCTTGTTTTATTTGAATCTGGTCCAAATTTGTGGTTTGATTTGTGGGTCTGGAATTGAGGTGAGGTAGGGGAAATTCACAATGGAGAAGTGTGGTGCCAAGAGGGTTACATTGGAAGAATGGTTGTGGAACAAGAGTTACAATGCATGAAGAAGATGAAGATACATTGGATGAGGATCCATTTGAGAAACAATGTTTTAAGAGGTGAAATGCCTATGGGTTATGGATGCATCATGATGGGGAAATAGTAATATAGGCACAATAATGGAATAATCTTGTAGTATTATAATGAGTGCAAATGATTCCATCATATGAAGATTTATAGTGCCACACTGAAAACATAAAAAGAAAAAACAGTTAAAAAAAATTGATTAAATCCAAAAAATAATAATTATTTAATAATTAATAATTAATTAAGAAAAATTTCCAACGAGCCCGTACCCAGGTGGTAAGGGATCCTTATTAGGCCTTTGGGCCACCAGTTTGGGCCTATAGGTCATCCATAAAGGCCTTCGGGCCACAGGGCCTTCGGGCCAAGAAGGCAATGGAGTAGCCCAATCCACACAGAGGAGACCCTAGATGAGGATCAGAGTAATAAGCGATATAGTTACTAGAAGCAGATCTAATTGGATTGGAAGAATGAGAGGGTATAACAACAGCCATCGGGACCAGGCACCATGCAGCTTCATACCAGGAAATTCTACCTGATCAGCCATGAAAGGTGTGGAGCTAGGCGATCATTAATGCAGAAGCTGGGGAGGGGATGTTCCAGCGGGTTAGGCCAATGGGTCATGTAATTGGAATGCAATGCCCCTGGGCTTTCGAGTCATGTGTTGGACATTAGGTCATGTCAGGCCGTGTTCCTTGGGCCTACTGGTCATGTACGGGTTCCCCTTCAACCCTTAAAATGGGGTTTATCAATAATAAAATAAAAAATAAGTCCTTCGGGACATTTGGGTAATTATGAAAATTTAAAAATTAAGATGACAATTAACATAGAAAAAATTTTGAATCATTAAAAACATAAATTATATTATTATTAACATTAAATTATAAACATAAATTAAAACTAGATGAAATCTAAAATTAAGAAACTACTATATTATTAAAAGTTTATATAAAATTAATCATATATATAATAATGATAAATTATTTAAAATTGATATCATACTAATTTTAATTTATTAAAGTATAAATTTAATCATTTTGTAATTAAATAATTTTGTTAATTTATGAATTTAAATTAAAGAGATTTAATAGAAGTAGAATGTTTATAATCAAAAATTTATAATTAAATAATTGTTAAAAGACAACTTACTATTACATTATGTTATTTTATATTAATTAAATGTTAATATATGAAAGGTTAAATAAACAAATACATATTTAATTGCAGATAACATGATTAATTTATTTACTTACATATGTTAAAATATTAATAATGAAGACAAAATCACCAAACTAAATAAAATTAATTATAATATTAAATTAATTTAAGATATAATTGTATTATTTAAAGGATAAACATATAATTTTAATTAATAAAATTGATTAAAAAATAAAATTAATTATAAAAATACAAATATGAAGTTATTTAGAAAAAAAAATATTAATAATTAAATAATTAATTAAAAATTAATTATAAAGATGTGTCAACAAATTTAAAAAAATAGAGCCACATCAAATTTTACACTGATCCAGTGGGATTGATCTTATGATATCTATCCCAATTAAAATATTTGGGAATAAAAGAGATAAAGGGGAAGTGAAAATAATAAGGGAGACTGGACTTTGATTTTTGAATCAAAACATCCACTAAATCACCGTGAGACAAGAAGGAAGAACAGGTAGGAAAAGGGATTTATGGAAGGGCATAGAGGACATCTCTATAGATAGGAGAGAATTAAAATTTATAGATACCTAACAAGGCATTAAAAGAACATGGTAAAAGACCAAATATCCCACTTTTAATAAAAAACTTGTCCTTGACATTGGGTACCCATTTGGGGTAACCGGTTACTCACTTATCACACATAGAATACATAGGATTTTATAGAGGCCACCAACTAATTGGTACCCTCTACCTAATTCTCGTGAGCACTTAATATCCTAATAATTTATATGATGCCATCTCTTGGACACCCAATCTCCTATACTCCCGTCTGAATCTAAAAATGTCTCTAAAATCTCCCAAGAATCTACCATTAAACTCCCATGATCGTATAAAAATCCTAGATCTGATGTCCACCCATCAAACAAAATTCAAAATTTCTAATGATACATTTCTTCAACCACCATGAAGTCATACATGATACCTTAAAATATAAGAACCACTGAAATTGGGACACATTTTAATTCATAATACATAATATTGAAAAGAAAAATAGACATTTCAAAAAAAAAACATTTCATCATTTTTTATATCATTAATAAAAGGTTAATAAATAATTATCAATGTTAATAAATAATCTAGAGTACCCTTAATAAATTTATCCTACTTCTAGAAAATGTTTTAATAAAAATAATTTCACTATACTAGGGGTATAATAAAAAAATCAAAATGGGAGCTAATGTAAGGGGGTTTATTTTCCATTTTGTCATTATTTTCATGAATAAATTCATTCGTATGTATAATTTTTTCTATATATATTCTCTAATGTCATAATGGTGTTCCTTACTATATGTTATCTATTCATATGGTATTACATATCTAATTACATATATATTATGTTCATAGTCTATACCACACATTATTTGTAAGGGGAATATAAATCTCTTTCAATTTCTTGTGGGTTTATACTCTCTTATTCTCTCTTTTCCCTTTTATTATTTGAAATTTTCATTTATTTCTTCTAAATATCCTTTATTTTAAATTCCCTATCATTTTTAGGGTTATACATGGATTTTTCTCATTAGTAATAATTCTTAGTGATCGTTAATGATTTTGATAAATCTTGTATTTTAAAAACATGTCACTAATTCATATATTTTTCTACCACTATTCTTGGACTACACAAATATTTTTATTATACAAATTTACAAAAAAAATTATTCCATTCCTATTTTTATTACATCTATATTTATATATCGATATATTCGTCACGATATTATTAAAAAATAACTCTCTTATCATTTATTAATTTCATTTTAATACATAGCAAATTTTTAAAATGTTATGCATGATTTTAGAAATGCTATGCATGATTTTAGAAATTTTATTATGTGATTGGTGGGATTGAATTTATAGTACTCTAATTATAAAGTTAAAACTTTTAATCTCTTGGGATCATTATATATATACATGATACAGTTATATTTTTCTATATTGTTATACATTTTCATGATGCGATTAAATTTTTTTATTGTGTTATGATGTTATGAGGACGTTTCATTATTATTATTTTTTCCTATTCCAAATTCCATTCATATGATTCTTATGATTGTGATTATATACTTATTATTGTATTATTATTGTTATTCATAACCATGTACTAATATTAATTTATATCTCTATTTTATTACTAACATTCCTTCATTTACTTGTCTTTAAATCACTATTTTTATTTATTTTTCAAGGTTATGACATATATTACAGATATTATGAAATTTTTTATGAGGATAGGGATGATGAATTGGAATAAAGTGTATATGTGTTTTAAAGATGAATGAACTTAATTTTCTAAGACATTAAACCTATTGGTTTTTGGGAGTTGTAGAATTTTATATTATTGTGGTAAAGGGTTATAATAATTCGTGTATGTGTCGTATGGGTCTCTATAGACAAGGAAAAATGGTACATAATTCATTCATTTTAATCAAATGACCCTATACCTGTCCTACTATGATGCACAGAGATGTGATCCAACCTTCAACTATGGATTATGTGAAATCCTCCCCACTATTAGATGAAAAATTATATAACCCGGGATTCTTCATTGTACACCATTAAGCTACTAAATATAATCATTATAATCATTGATCACCATGGGTTTTAAAGTGATAAAATCCTCTAAATTTTTTTATATACATATTTATGATTTATCTCATTATGAATATCATTGAAATGTAAATTTTATCTCATGAGTAAATCAATATGGAAATAAAAATATAAAGAGAAGGGGCAGAACCTAGTAAAATTATTTCTAACATAAATTCTCATCAATTTATCAAATTAATGAAAAATTTGTCTTATTAAGTTTATTTCAACAATATGTATTTAATGATTTATTTTTTTCATGTTAATTCTACACATGGTAATTTAAATATAAAAAATGATTGAAAATGGTTTCAAATATTATCTTTGTAATATAACTAAAAATAAAATCCATTTTTCAAAAATAAAATCATTATAACTATAATGTAAAAATTATTAACATACATAAATAATTCCACATATATTTAATCATTATGTATTTGAAACATAGAGAGAGGTTTCAATGTGATAAATTTTTTTTAGGTTCAATAAAAATTTGTACATAGAATTTTGGACAATATAATTACATTATCATGATTATAAATTTGTGAAAAATACATTAATTCATTATCAATAATTGATTATTTAGATAATTAATATATAAATAAATCTGGAGGATCTGAAATTATCAAAAGGTGAAATTAGATTCAATGAACCATACCTTATCCATGTTGATTCTTCATTCTCAAATGATTCATCCCTCAAGGGAAATACCTCTCACCCCTAATCATCAAATATTCTATCTAAAATATTATTATATATATCATTGTGAGGTTATACGATATTTTTAATTAATATTAGTTATTTTAAAATTCCCAAAAATGGGAAAATAAATTTTTATGGTTAACAAAAAATTTCAAAAATATTGTCTCAAAGGAAACAGATCATTCCAAAAAAATAATAATATATAAAATAAAATTATTATTTACCCTTTTTTTACAAAAAATAATATTTCTCATGAAACATTATATAAAATATAAAAAACCACTTTAAAACTACACTGAATTAAAATGAATGAAAAAAATAATAGGGGAATAAATCCTGGTGGAAATTTATTAGCATAGAAAAAGCCCATATGAAAATTGTTTCTATTATTGGCTCCCTGGCCATAAAAAAATTTCACTTGAGAAGAAAATAAATTATAGACTACAAAATACGTCAAACATTTTCTCTAAACAATTCATTAAGAAAAGGATACTTCCATTCATCTATTAACCAGTTAATTATAAATAAGTGGAAAATCAAGGTATATTGTAGAGTCTATAGTAGTAGTTTTTATAGTCCCAAAAAACACAAACTAGAATATATTATAAACATGCATTCACCATCATAAAAATTTAGTTCATGAAAAAATAATTTGTTGAATATAAAAAATAGAATAAAATTATAATCATACATATAATATAATTTATAAACACACATTTATAACACAACAATCATTAAAAATTAAGGATAAACATAATTATTATGTCTATAATATCACTATGGAGAAGTGGGTGGCATTCACAACTCCTTATATCATAACCCACCAAATATCACTACTCATATCTAGAAAAGAACATTACACTCCAGGCATTTAAGAAGAAAGATCAAGGATCACATCTAAATACTTCTAATTGAGATTAATATCTTCATCAAGCATGTCCCCAAAATATCATAATGCACTTCAATGACTGTCAAATATCAATGAATCTAAATATAGGCTAGCCTGACTATAATTACCACACACTAAATCACAAGTTCAACATGGTAATTTATTATAATAATTAATTGTTTTATTTGTGTGAGTGAATCAATATTTTAAATTTCATAATCTCATAATAATAGTTCATCTCTATATCTATCATAATTTAAAGAATCACTTAAAAAAATAATTCTATTTTAATTCCCCACTTCAACTATAAAATTATTAAATAAAAGAATTGTATTTATACATTTTTATTGGAATAAATGAGAAAACAGATATATGTTGATAGATATATCATTCCATTTTTTAAAAAATAAGTGTAAAATATAAAGATTAATTCAGTTAAAAAAATAATTTGATTTTAAAAATAATCACTGAACATTACTTTCACTACTTCATCAATGTCCCTTTGATGTATGAAAAATACCACTTTGATCAGGAATTATCAGTCAATATAGATATGAAAAATACCATTAGTATTCCATGATATTTCAGATTATATTTTCTTATAAAATAACAATATATATGATAGTGTACAACACACACACACCATAATATTAAAAAATGGTGATATTATATTAATTAAATAAGACTATTATAGCCTAGTCATAGGTTTGACATGTATGAAAATGAATAAATAGATTATAAAGTATATTTAAGATAAATTTCCTTAAAATAAATACATAATTCAATATATAATCCTAACATTAATATGAATTTTATTACTAGAAAAATAATAAGAATAAATTAATTTTATGCATTAAAATTACTTTTATTAAAAAATGTTTTTGTTGAATAATTTTATTGATAATAAAATTAATTTCAGACATTATGATGTGGCTATATTTTGATACTAATTTTCCACATAATTTATCTAATTTAAATACATTTTTCTCAAAATATTTTCAATTATTAAATTTACTTTGGTGTTAGTTTGTTGTTTAAATAATAAAACCCTTAAAATAATGTTTTTATCTTTAATAACTATTTATTTTTGGTTTTATTTATAATTTTTTTTTACTTTGATTTTATTTTTTATTTCTAATTTAAATTTTGAATCTTAATTTTTGATCCATTGTTTATTTATATGGTTTGATAATTTAATTATTTTATTTTTACTCTTTTAATATTTTAAAAATTATTTAATTAGATAATTTTTTTGTTAATTATTAAATTAATGATTACTTTGTTTAACAAATGATTAATTTACTATTTTAATGTGGTTAGTCTGTGATTTATATTGTTATTTTTCTATTTATTTTTCATATTTGTTATAAAATATTAATTTTATGTTTCATTATTTAATATGTATGATTAATGGTTTTTATTATTTCATTGACTTGTTTTTATTTAAATTATTAATGTATTGATTTTTTAATATATCTTTTTAATTCCGTTTTGTTTGAAATTATTATTTATAGTGTTAGTTTAATTTAGTTTATATTTGTGTATTTATTTAATATTAGTTGTTTTTTTTATTATTTTCAGTATAGGGTGTGAGAGAAATTTCAATCCCCCATGTGACATGATCTATTTCCAATTTACCTATATTTGATATTTGAGTTGATTAAGATATTTATTTATTTTCCATAGAAGTAAATTGAGAATTTATCACAAGATCATTTGATAAATATGTAAGATAAAATCCAAATCCTCATTCTTATGCTATCTTCTTGAAGATTGAGCTTGCATAAGAGAATTTTCACTACCAAAGATAACTTCTCTGAAACTCTAATATGAATCTGAAGTCACTACAACCATTATTTACCTTCTGAGATTCCATATATGATGATGATACCAATTAGTTTTGAAATTGATCTTTCCACCAAGGATATTTCAGAATCATGAAGATTGAACTGATTGATGAAAAAAGAGTTCAAAGGATGAAAATCAGTCATGTAAGATATTTGAGCCTGGGATTTGATTCTGAGAATCCTTTGAGAAGGAAACCAAATTGACCAATTATATCAATAGGAATAAAACCCTAGTTCAATGAATAAAACCTATATAAACATATCAAAACTCAAATGTGTGTGACCAATTATGGGAACACCATGAATTAGGATCCCATATATTTTTATTTCCATGAAATCTGATGTTTCCAACTTTTATATTCAAAGAAAGCTACCATATGAACCTCAAATTTGGGTTGTGAAGTAATATAAAGAAAAATATAACTTGGATGTGAGTTCATTTGAACCATATCTATGAATTAGAGATTAAAACCATGATTTTCACAAGATGACTGAATATGGATCCAGTATGCGTTCAGCATAGTCCTCAATTAGATTAAGTCAAACAAAATTTGCGTTTAGAACTGAGTCGAAGAAACCAGGGCTAATACTAGGGTATCCTATCTTCTACCATTGAGATCCCACTACCAAGGATCCATAATTATTTCCCAATGGTACATTGATGTTGATGGAAGCAAACTAGATCTTGAGAAAACATTGTATAATATGACCCGAAATCCTAATTTTTGGGATATGTGGGATGAAAAACCAAAGCTCGACTTCTTTTCAACCATTGAAGCCAGTCACAATTCATAATTTGAAGCCAATTTTTTGTTTTTTAAGATTAAAAGTGAAGATGAAATGGAAATTAAATCGTCATGGATATGATTCTGGATTTGTTTTTTCCTCAGAAATAAACATCATTGTAGTTGCGAATGTAAAAGTTGAAATCATAGGAAGTTGTACAGAATAAATCAATGATTATTTTTTCTTTATATTGTCTTCTATGAAGTCATAATGACCAATTCATACCAATACTTGTAGTATGGAGTGTTTTGGATATGAAATTTGAGTTTAAAGAGATTATAATGAAACCTTTTCCTCGACGAATTGAGTTATTGAAAATTATTTTTAATGCAGATATTATTTTCCATCTTGGTGTAGGTCACTTTGAGTAGTGTATATTATAAACATTCAAACCATTTAAGGGTTGAGATTTCTGTGTCTTATGGTGCTATGATGAAAAAATTATGTAATAAAATTCTGTAATTTTCATTGAAAATTTAATTACAATGGAGATATTTTTACATCATGTAAGTGCATTCATTTTAGTTATAACATATATTATCTGTGGGGATATCAGATTTAATAGGAAGACATTATTAAAGTGATAGGCCTTTCATAGAAGTCCAAGAAGAAGAAAATTTTTTCTGTGAGGACTGCCAAATGACCCAATAAAATTATATCAGTTTGCAGATTTCTAAAAAAAGGGACGTTGATAAAAAGAAAAAATGGGCGATAGATGGAAGTAGATAGAAACTACTTGAAAATTTAATGATAATAGAGCGTAGTAACTAAGAGTATAACTAGGATATCTTATGTAATTATTGAAGAATATCTGATTCTGATTATTGATTTGAATATCAATGTACATTATCATTCCACAGACATGATTGGATGAACATTTTAGCGGTTTTACCTCATAATTTCATCTTGTGATTCTGTTTTAAGCATTATTCTTTTAATTCAATCCATAATTATTTTCTATATTTACAATTTTTAAATATACCATTAAGTTTTTATGATTTCATCATCTGCCTTATTATTTAATTTCTCTTCCATTATTTTTCCATCACATAGATGATCTATGTGTGTTTTTTGTAGATTTAAAACATCATATTATGGTTAGGATTTTAAAATTTTACTTTCATTAATTTTACTCCAAAATGTTGATTGATAATTGTGAAAGTAGTGGCAGATCAATTGTTCCTTAGATATTGACAATAACTGAGTACTTTAACCGATTATTTTTCAAAGGAGGTCGATGAATGAGTTCCTAGTTGATGACTTCAGCTTCTCAAACCTAAAGAGATGTATAGTTTAGAGATTTTAAACTATGTGTTGAGACAACTTATAGAGGAATTTATTTTTAACCAATGATGAATGGATTAACAGATGGAATTACATGGGAAGACCAATTAACCATTTTCAATTCTCTTATATTTTCATTCACTTATATGTATTTTCTCATATTTTATTTTATTATAGATTTTAAAATTAGGATAGTATAATTTTTTTAAAAACCCCTCTATAAATTTTAATAATAGTAAATAATAATTAATAATTTGACTAAGAAGATCCCTAAATAAAGACTCACTAGGACAAGACCCTGGGTCCTACTATAAATCAATAATTTGAGATAAAAATATTTGAAGTAGGAGGTAAATAAAAATATACCAAATGAAACTTTATTAAAATGGTTCTATTTATGAGGAGGATATAAATGAGTTTCTAAAATTTTTATTAATAAGGAAACATAGGAAAAATTAAAAATATAAGAAAATATTGATTATGACCCAACATTGGATGATGGTGTTGATTATTTTTCCTAAAAACCCATGTGAATTTCAAAATTTTAAATGAATATTGATTTAAAACACTAATAGAATAACTTAAAGAAGATATAAATCCTTAATCCTTGGAAGCCTTTGTTCTGGAACTACATGATATTTATTTTTTTTTTGCATAATTTCAGGTATGAGAGCTTAATATTCCAAATTGTGATGATGAAATCCAAGAGGTTGAGTATGATCTTTTAGGACATTCACTTCTAAAATTTATTTATTTTTCCATATCCATCAATTAAGAACCAGATATGACAATTTATTTTGTTAGAAGATTTTAAAAATTTTGATTAATTTTATTTTTATCTTTCTCAAATTAAAAGGAAAATTGAATCCCATTATTTATTTAAATTTTAAAACGGTATCCAATTCACTCCTTGAGTTTTATTTCGATTTTTTTTTCAAAATAATGTAATTTTTATGTGGAATTCAAGGAGGCAATAGAGCTGGAAATGGATTTTGAGATAGTCACTATAGAATAGTTTTTAAAGCTTGAATTTGTGGAGGAGGTTGCCAGTTTTAAAGAAAATAATACTTTTTTTCATCTATTGTGGATATACAAAGAAAACAAAGATAGAATTAGTGATACCTTTAGCCCTAGAAGAGAAGATGATGGATTCTATTAAATAATTTGTTAATCCAATAATAATTTTATGAAGCGCAATATGATAGGACTAGGTTCATTATATTATTTCAAAGTGGGGATCAATATTAAAAGTTAAGTTGATCAGATGTGACAATGTAATGATACATTGGTTTTTATGGTATAATCCTCATCAACTGATGGTTTGAATATGATCAATAAGATATCTAGTTATTGATAACATTAAAAATAGAATTTCATTGGGGGTTTAACACAATATTTCTATTTTTCCTTCCATTTATTTTTTTAATTTAAATTTTAGTGTTTAAATTTAAATAATATTTTAGAGTTTTATATATTTTATTTTAGGAAATAAAGATGAATGTAGTTGTGTAAAAACTTTTCCATAGTTTTCCACCATCATTTGAGTATATTTATTCACCAAGATGAATCCACCAGGGAAAATCACCTTCATTTTGAGTAGACAATATACAATTTCTATGATTAAACTGAGATAAAAGTTATATAAAATAAAATCAACAACATTAAATCTTAAACTATGGTTCTATTTTATTTAAACTGATGTTTTGAGATAAAATTTCAATATGAATTATTTTTTAAGAGAATTAAAGTTAATCATAATAAATTCAACAAAAAAGGAAAAGGGGTTCATTAGAATTTGTTAAAATATTAAAAGTGATTCTAATTTAGGGAGATCATTTGTTTACAATTCATCACAATTTTACATGCTATGAATATTTATTAGATGATACTAATATTTTTAACATCAGTTTTTTGAAAGAAGAAAATTGGAATTTAATATCTCCATGTTGGAATTAGTGTAGAAACATTCCTGTCACAACAATTATATTTTTTACTTTGGATTTTATGTTTGTGTCATGTCACGACAGATATTACTTTCATTGATGAAAATCAAAGTGAGATATTCCCTGAACATGAAATGGTATGAAAACATTTATCTTGAACAAAACTATTTATGTGGTAACCAAAAGTAAAACATTAATCACATTATGTATTGTTATTTATTATTTTGCGTGGAAAAAAATCATTGAGCTTTCATGTAACCGTTTAAGCATGTTTTAAATTCGCAAAATTGTAAAATCAGGTTGAAAATTAAAATTGAATTTATATGCTTTATCAACCTTGGATTCAACACTGAGGTCAATTTTGAGCTGTAGTATGGGGAGAGGATATTTTAATTTGAAAATTTTCAATGTTCTAAACAATATCACAATGTGACCCCATCAAAAACCCCTAAAAAATTTCTTCATTTTCAATTCATGTTAAAATATATTTTCATTAATGTTTTTAAATATATATGATGTTTTAGTAATATATAACAACTTTAATGAGGTTAATTATATAATATGGAATGGATATAATTGAGTAAGACATTTTTCATTACCTTCTTCAAAATCAGTGTGCTTTGGTTAAAAAAATTCTGAATGTTATATAATTATTCTTGCCCATAAAATTTTAAATTGGATTCAAACAAAAAAGGTATTCATTCCAATATATTAATCCAATTAGAACTAATTATTTTATTCTTTATGATGATGGATGGGTTATTGATACTTTTTCTTAATTTATTAACTTTTCTCATCCAAAAATAACATCTAATTAAATTGGTTTTTAATTATGTGATTCTTCTCCTGTAGAGGTAAAGAGACATTTAGAATTTAAGTTTAATTTTAATTGAAATGGGTTGACGATGAATTCATATTTTTAAGGATAATCATTTTGGTAAAAAAAATATCTTTAACCATAAAAATTATAAATTTATGGAGGGTAAAATATTATTACTGCTTAATGAAATCTAGGGGGGGAATTCTGAAAAAAAAAATTCATTACCATCATGTATTTCAAATTTAATATTTATTTCATTCCACTAAATTTAAATATTTTTTTTCTAATGGAAAAGAAAAGTAATAATGTGGTAGAATTGATGTGGTTGTATTTTGACACTAATTTGACATATATCACAATAATTTTATTATATTCTTTTTAAAAATAATTCAGGGAATAGTTAATATAATTCAGTGTTATTGTGATGTTTAAATAATAAATCTCATAATATAATTATTTTATAATTTATTATTTATTCATTTCATAAATATAATTTTTTTGTCACTTTAATTTTCAATTTAATGTTTAAATTTCTTTTAAAATATTAAAATTTAACATCTTTTTTTATTTTTATATTTTTAAAAAATAATTATTTTTTTATCACAACATTATTTTGATAATTATTTCATTGGATAAAGTTTTTTAATTATTAAATTGATAAATATATTGTTTAAAGATTAATAATTTAATGTTTTATGATGTTATTAGGTTCATTTTTTTTATATGTCTATTTATTTTTTGTATTCCATTAAAAATTTTAATTTTTAGATTCATTATTTAACTGTTGTAATTAATTATTTTAAATATTTCATTGGTTTGCTTCTATTAAAATTTATAATTTATTAAATGTTATTTTAATATATCATTTTAATGTTTTTTTGTTTGAAATTATTGTTTTTACTGTTAATTTATTTTATTAATTTATTTTTTATTTTTTTAAGATTTCAATAAGGATTATTATTATTTTCATTGTAGTGTACGAGAGAAATTTCAATCTCCCAAGTGACATAATATATTTCATCTTTATCAATAATGGATAATTGTGTTGGATAAAAAAATTATTTACCTATCATAGAAGTAAATTGAGACTTTATCATAATACGATCTTAGCAATGCATAAGATAAAATCTTTATCCTATTACTTTTGTAGGATTATGGTAGCAGGAGGACATGTAAGAGAATTCACTATATGTAAGATTATTCATCTGAATCTCAAAAATTAAACAAAATCCACCACCACCACTAATTCATTTTTGATATTCCATCGACGATTGAGATCCATGTTGAGTTTTTGACATATATTTTCACAAAGAATTTTTCTGAATCATTATGATTGGAAAATTGTTTCCAAACATGTTCAAAGGAGGTAATATAGTCATGTGGGATATTAGACCCTATTTTTTTATTCCATGATGTCACTATTATGGAGTTGATGTTAATCCATTATCTCAACTGAAAGAACACTTCAGTTGAATAAATCAAAGAACAAGTAATAGATCAAATATCTCTTGATCATGACTAGTCGAAGGAAAACCATGAATCATGATCTCATCCATTATATTTGTAATAAAATATGATTTCACTAATATTTTCATTAGAATAAGGACACCAATAGAATAAAAATTCATGTTTATAAAGTAGTATAAAGAAAATTCTAATTGGGATTTGAGTTCATTTGAATAATACCTGTGATGAAGAGTTGAAGTCTATGATTCACCCAAGCTGAATGATGCTGGATCCATCATGGATTTTCCACCATCGACACCACTATTGAGTTGAACAACTTTTGGTGTGATTCCAAGCCATTGAAACTAGTTTTATGCAAATGATTTCTTTATCCCCTCCATTAATCCACCATTTTTTATGATCAATGATGATTTATTAAAGGTACCATAAATGTCAATGGCCATGTACTAGAACTATATATGACTTTGAAAGAACCAAAATAAAAATGTTTGGGATCAGCAGGTACTGAAACTGAAATTTGACAAATTTTCATCCAATAAAGCCAACTGTGATTCAAAATTTGAAGAAAATTGTGATGAAGAGTTGAAACCATGGTTTAATAAGATCCACATTGATGATGAGATATTAATCGAATCTTGATGAAGATGATTTTGGTTTTATTTAGGCCTTAGTCATCAAACATAATTACAATTTGGATGGTCTAAGACAATTCATATAATATGTTAAGCAGAATGAATCAATGAGGTTTAACATTTGTTATTTTCTTTCATAGATGTTGAAAGATCGAATATGAACATGAATTATTAGAAGGAAAGTTATGGATCTGGAATTTGTTTTTGAATGTATTCCAATCAAAATATTTCCCTAATGAATTGAGTTACTAGAATGATTTTATGATCCAAGGATAATATTTCACCCATACAAACATTAGGTGGAACTTTTTGAACTATAAAAAAGTAATAATTAGAGGCATGATATTTTAGTGTCTTTTTCTATTAGAAAGATAGTATTTACAACCGCCCTTTTTCATTTTTATTTAAATAAGTGAGGATAATTGGGATATTCTAATGTCATCTTGTGGTATTTATTTCAATTTTAACATTTATTATCTATGAATATGTCAGAATTTTTTTGATGAAAATATTAAATTTATTGGTCATTGATAGAATTCCATGAATAAAAAAAATTGTTAGGCGAAACTAGAAAATTATTTTACTGTGATGATTTTAATTCATAAAAGAGGGTGGAAATAAAAAGGGAAAAAGGTAAATATATGAATAAATGGACAATAAAAAGATGAGAATTATATGACAATAGAGCGGAGTAATGGAGTGTAGAATGAGGAGATCTTCTGGGGAGATAAAAAAAGATATACTACTGATCATTGAGGTAAAAAATGCAGGCATTTCTTGTCCCATGGACATGATAAACAGAATATTTAAATGGTTTTACCTCATTATTTCATGGGGTGATTTTTTTTTTATTTTTAATCATTTATTTCAAACTATAATGTTTTTTAAAAAATTAACTATTATTAAATAATAAATTTATTTTTGATGATTTCACATACTTTTAGTTTTTTTTATTTTCACTTCTATTATTTGACCAACAAATAATCGATCTGTGTGTGTTTTTCATCAAGTGGGAATTTCTTAGTCCAATTCAATGGATTAAAATTGGTATCAATTTTTTCTCCAAGATCAAAATAAATAATTATGAGGGAAGGGAGAGCTCAATTTTTTCTCAATACCTAGAAATCATTGAGTTCAGTGACTAAGCCTTTTCAAAAGGGGTCTGGTAATAGAGATATTAGTTGTTGACATTGAATTGTTTAATTTAACAAGGCATATAGTTTATAGATTTTAGACTATGTGATTAGAGAATTTATTAATTGAATTATATTTAAATAATGAATAATGGATTAATTAGTAGAATCACATGGGAATAATACTAAACCATTTTTGACATATCTTATATCATTGTTCACTGTTGTTTTTTTCTCCAATCATATTTTATAAGAGATTTTTATAATATTACTGTTTAAATATTTTTTCTTAGAAAACACCTTTAGAAATAGAGTAGATAGAAAATAATAACAAAAAATGTGGCACCAAATCTCCTTAAATGAAGTCTCTCTATATGAAAATTTTTTATACTATACTACAATAATTGGGAGATAAAAATATTTTAATTATGTGGTAAATAATGACTCACCAAAAGACTCTTTAATCCATTGGTGTCTTTTTCAAGGAGGATTTAAATCAGTTTAAAAATTATTAACTAAAAAAATAAAAATAAAAATAAAAATATTAAGAACAAAATGATTTTTTCCCAACCTTAGAGATGTTGTTAATTATTTTGTGCACAAAACTAGGGAAAACATTGAAAAATTGAATGAAAATTATGTTAAAAACTAATAGAATAACATAATGAAGATATGAAATCTCATGTCAAAGATACCATAGTTCATGAACAACATGATTTTTCTCATTTTCAGCCATATTTTTATAAAAGAGAGATTAAATTTCTGAATTGTGCTGAAGAAATCCAAGAGGTTTAGGCCTATCTTAGAATATTCACTTTCTGGATTGATCAATTCTTCCCTTACCAAGGATGAATAACTATATCTACCAACTGATTTTATTTTGGGAGGTTCAAACAATTTGGATTCATTTGGTTTTGATATTTTTAAATATTAATTGATAATTGAAAACCCTTTTTTACAATTTCCAAATGACATCCAATTCATATGCCAAGGTCAATTTTGACGTGTTTGTGAAAGAATTTATTTTTAATAGGGATGTCAAGACGAAATGGAGATTTAAGAGGATTTTGATATATTATAAATGGAATTGTATTTTGATATGGAATTAGTATAGAGTTTCTTGGTTTTAAATCTAAAAAAGTTATCCCCATCTATTAATGATGTCCCAATAAGCCCAAGAGGTACTCTGAGATACCTTTCCACTTGGAAAAGAACAGTAGGTGGTCATTATATAATTTCTACCTCCCAAAATATTACATTTAACCCCTAAATGAGGGTATTAGGTTCATTATATTATTTGAAAGTTAGGATCAATATTGAAGTTAATTTAATGATGTGAGGGAAAAAAGATGTGGCAGTTTTTACTATATATGCCACATCTATTGATAATCAGGGATTAACAAAAATCTGTCTTGATAGATATATAAAAAAATTACCACTTGTGGGGTTTCTCATATTATTTATTTTCCCATAACATAATTATTATTAATTTCACTTTCAGTTTTTAAATTAAAATAAACTTTTCTAGTTAGTATGTTTTTCAGAAATACAATAATGTAGAAAATAGAAATGTACATACCTCATAATGTGTATCCATTATATTATATATTCATGATTCACCATGATTAATCCACTAGGGGACCCTTCCCATAATTTTGAGCAGATAATTTATAATTTATGTCATTAAACAAAGATACAAAATAATGAATATTGGATTAACACTTTTAATTCTTAAAATATATTTCTATATTGTTTGGACTAAAATTTATCTAATATATATTGTTAATATGATTTAATTTTATAGGATATTTCAAGTTAACTATAAGACCTTTATCAAAAAATGTAATGTATGCAATCCATTCTATGAAAATATGATAACATCATCAAATTCAAGGGAAATCAGAAATTTTAAAATATGATCACTTTAAATTTCTTTTAATTTTTTCAGTTGCTACTTCCAATTTTTATATTATTCGTTAAAATAAAAAATTTAAAATGAATATTTTCATGATAATTATAGTGATAAAAAATTTTGGTTACTACAATTAATTGATTTAATTTATAGCCAATTATAGTATCCAGTCTTGGTGGATATTAATTTAATTACTGAAAATCATATTGAATTGTTCCTTAAACATGCACTGAAAAACTAAAATTTCTCTTTATGTGGACTATTTAAGTGGTAAATAGTAGAAAACCATTTAAAATATTATGTGTTTTTATTTATTTAATGTTTTAAAAAATTCATTGAGGATTCTTCTTATCCTTTGAACATGTGTTTAATCTACTGAATTGTAAAATCTGATTGAACTTTTAATTTGAATTTCCATGTTTTTGCATCGATGGATTCAACATTGAGGATAATGTTAATTTTTAATGTGATGGAAAGTGTATTTCATTACACTAAATTACAAATGTTCTAAAATTTATGACAATGTAAGCTTATCGAAAACCCAGATTTCTTTTCAAATTACAACAAATCAGTTTTAATGCTTTTAAATTTTTATAATGTTTTAGTGAATTTTATACACTTTAAAGAAGTAAATGTTATATTACGCCTTGGATATTGTTTTATAAAACATTTTTTATTCCAGTCTTGAAAATCAGAGGAATTATAGAAAAAATTAAGTGAATGTTATATAATTAATATTTCCCTGGAAGTTTTGAATTTGCATTAAAACTCAAAAGACATGAATTGAAATGAATTATTAAATGAAAATATTATTCAAGATTATACTAAATATTTTATTCTTTAATATGATAAATGAGTTATTTATTTTCATTTTTAATTTATTAGGTTTTTTTACCCCAATAGATTGTAAAGTGTTTTTGGTTTCTCATTATGTGATTTTATTTATATAGAGGTAGTGAAAAGTTTGAATATTTCGTTGAATTAAAACTGAAATTCATTTAATATGAATTCATATTTTTATTTCAATTGTTTTTGTAAACAAAAATTGATTGAACACTCAAAATAATAAATTTAATTACGGTAAAAAATATTTTTTGCTTAATGAAATCATGGGGGGGATCATTTTAAATACCAATTTTTCAGGGACAACTAGTATTCTAAATTTACAATTTATTTTATTCCCCTAAATTTGAATCATTACTCTCTTGAATACATGTAATGTCCAAGTGTGGGGTAATTTATGGGTTTGTATTTCAAATTTAATTTGCCAAAATTTATTTTAATTTAAATATTTTTGTTGTTAAAACAATGTTTTAATTAGTTAACATACATTGGTGTTAGTTGTTAGTTTATATGATAAAAACCATAAATTAATGATTCTATGTTTAATTAATTTTTATTTTATATTTTAAGTATAATTTATTTTAACTTACAAGTAATTGTTTAATTAAAAGTTTATTGTAAAATATTAGATCTAGCACCATTTTTTATGTTTTTGTATTGATAATTTAATTTTTTTTACCCTTTAAATATTTTGTTAATTATTTAATCAGATAATATTTTTTGTGAATTATTAAATCAATGATTATAATGTCTATAAAATTATTTATTTAATATTTGAAATATGTTAGTTTATGATTTGTTTAGTTATTTGTCTATTTATTTATCATTTTTAAAATATTAATTTTATGTTTCATTATTTAATCGGAACGATTAGTGTTTTTTATTATTTTACTGATTTTATTCTATTTATAAAAGTGATGTATTTTATTTTATCATAATATATCATTTTAACATATTTTTTTCAAAATCATTAATTATAGTGTTAATTTATTTTAGTTTTTTATTTTGTAATTTATTTATGTTTCCTTAAATATTTATTATTATTTTTAGTGTTGGGCATGAGATAATTTTCAATCTCCCAAGTGACCCAAAATATGTTCTATTTATCTTCATTTTATAATTATGTCCCATAAGATATTTATTTATCTATTGGGTATGTAAATTGAGACATTATCATAGGATTATCTAAGCAATGTGTAAGATAAAATCCAACTCCTCCTACTTGTGAAATATTGTGGGAGTGGGAGAACACATAAAGGAATTCCCTTTGGGTATGATATTATATCTGATGCTCAAACATGAAACTAATGACTCTACCACCATAAATTCCCTTACGAGATACTATCGATGATCAAGATCTTTACTGGATTTCAAATTTATCTAATCACCAAAGATCTCATCGAATCATGAGGATATAACAAACTTATGCTATCTGAGTTTGAAAGAGGAAAATATTTCATATAGTACATCCAAGTATGGGTTTTGATTTTGTGGAGCCACTACGTAGGAGATTATGTTGAGACATTATCTCTATAAGTAGATCATTTTATTTTAATGAATAAAAAAACAAGGAATCTATAGAATATATCCTGAAAAAACTAATCTAAGTAACACTACAAACCATGATCCTATTTATTGCATCCTTCATGAATTATGAATTCATTGAAATTTATGTTCAAATAAGGCCACAACCGTAATCACGAATCAGTGTTCTAAATTAGTATGAAGAGAAATCTGACTAACATTAACTTCAAAAAAATTATGGTTTATTGGGGGTTATTCATGGATGTTCTGGTAACCACCACAATATTTTGTTATGTTTTTAATTTTAGGCAGTTTCAATTAAATTACAACTACATGTTAGAAAATACAATAATCCCTCCCTCTTAATTGCTAACTCTATGCGACCCCCCCCACGCACCTCACTAAACCAGTCCACTTCTCTCCATGGGGGTGGCCCCATGCATGCAACCCCCTTTCCCCCAACCCTCCTCCTCTCCTCTCCTCAATGAAATCCCAAAAACATTGTAACCTCACCTAACTTGATCCAATGACCCTCATACCCAACATCCACGACCCCTACGACCCTCCCCACCTCCTAACTCATCTATGGACGGCTCACCGGTGATGTGTCCCCCCTCCCACCTACCTAACCACAACTCAGTTCCCCTCTCCTATAGTAATGCAGACCACCCTTGAGCTCCCACTACTTCATTCAGATTCCCACCTCAATGACAACACATACCCTCTAAAGGTTGCATCATTCTTACACTAATTTTATTATTTAGTATCATTAAATGGGAAATTAGGTGTTCTAAAAATTGTATAGAATTATTTATTTATTTAATAGACATTAAATATATATATATAATTTCTTTTTGTAACTAGTTAATATGATTTTTGAATTAGTGTTTTGGAGTTATTATAATTACTAATTTTTGTTATGTTGTATTAAATTCGAAAAAAATTTATTTATGATATATGTCTGTTATGGAATCTAGATCATTCATAATTTCATGGTTTGTATTAGATATTAATTAATTAATCATTGGTCTATATATGTTAATGTTTTTAATTTTTTATAGATACATAATTGATGATATTTTCTATCTTATGACCAATTGGTGGAAGTGTTTGGGGTCACACATGGTTACATCACCAATCCCAACAAGGTCTCTAAGTATAAAGGCCTTGAAAACAAGATATTAGAGACTTTTTTAATATATGATAATGATTCATGTTTATGTATGTGTAAGAAATAATTTAGTTTAATAAGATCTATGAAATAATGATATAATAGTTAGAGATATCTTTTTCATGCCTGATAATAAATTATTGATTATGGTAATTGGTACATCCAACAGAGTTTCATTTATGTTATTTAATGTAACATTATTTTTATCAAAACTTATTATAGAGTGTAATTTGTTTTTTGTTGAGTCAAATGTATAATTTTTTATCATTTTATTTTAAAATCACAAGAGATATTATAAAAAATAATACTAACATCATGTTTTTATGTTTATATCAAACTGAAGGAACAACTGATTTAATATTATGTGAACATAGCTGATTTATATAATTCATGGAACAACATGAATTCACACTAAACCCGTTCAGGTGAGGGAGCCTTGTCGACGGGGGTCTCAACTACTGGCTAAGACTGACCATGGTTATGGGATAGAGATAGAGCCACATGAAGGAGATTTTCTATTCAAATAGAAGGCATCTGGTAAAGAAGACAGGTACTGGGATATTAGTTCTCTAGGGGGTGGATGGAATCATTCTTCATATCTTGGGAATGAGAAATCATTAGCATTGGATCATTCAGACAGTGTGCCAGAAGGTAACATAAGGAGAAGAGATGTTGATAATAATTAACATGTAGTGGTTGTTCAGAAAAATACAATGGTTTATAAGGTCATTAGTAGGTTGATGAAGAATTGGTTGGCCCTTCTAGTAGTTGTGATCCTAGCAGTTCCTATACCGGAGGGCTTATGAGCTCTACCCGGATAGATTCTGACCCTTGTGACCAGCAAACAGATGTGAGTTTTATTGCTACAGTGAAGGTGGTGAGTGGAAAAAAGGATGTTGCTATTGATTCCTATGCTGTGGTGGTTAGTTCAAGCAATTTGAGGGTACAATATGGTTGGAAGGGACTTTCTAGAGCTGTGGAGGTCCAGACTGGTATGTTAGGGGGGTCCTGCTTCAAGGAATCGGTCCCCAATTCAGCTTAATAATAACTTGGATGGTCTTGCAATAGATGGATTGGGACCCAACCGGGAAGTCTCATATGACAGAGCTCATTTTGAAGTGTCTAGTGATCTTGTTTTCAGTGTTTTTTTAGTTGAAGCTTCAAGAATGAGGGGTAATAGGGGTACCAGGAGGAGGAATGGTAGGCTGTACTACTCCTCTTTACCACCTCATTTGGGGACTCGGTCAGAAAAAAGGAAAATGAAATGAAGAGGGATGGTTAGGATGTTTATCAACGTTTATCAGGAGGTTTGGGTCACCAAAACTTTGATATGATTTTGAGTTTGGAAGAAAAATTGCTGAGCAGGTCCGATTACTCAATCCCAATGAAGAGGAAGTGACCAAAATGACAGGGAGGTCAATACCAATGGCTTTAACTAAGGATTAATATGCCTGGATTGATAAGTAGGACCTGACTATGGTTGGTGGAATTTATAAGGGGATGATCAACATTGAAGAGTATATCCATGCCTTGGATAAGATGATATATTCATTTGAAGAGTTGTTAATGGAATATCCAATCACTTAGGTTACCTCTATCAACTTGAACTTATTTAGGGAAATGACTTCCAATAGGCTTAAATTGTGCTTTAATGGATATGATCTCTCTTGTTGTGGTTGATGATTGGTTTCTCACTTTCATCTATAAAAGTTTTAAAAATAAAAAAATCAATTATCTGTTAGTTGATGATGGACAATAAGAATTGTATTAAGGTTGCGAGAAGTATTCAATTTTATATTTTTAACGTAACTTGTATCATAAAAAGTGGATCTGTGGAATTAATGGGTATGAAATTTGAATAATATTATAGTTTTTTTATTACGATTTTAGTGAATCTAGGATCCCTGCATCATTCCAGGAGATTAATAATTTCATAAAAAACATGGACTAGATTATACAAAAATACATGCATTCCCAAAGGATTTGATGCTTTAATGGGTTGAATATTCAGATAAATAAAAATTTGAAAGATGTAATACATGTATATGGATATCAAAGAATGATAGTGGGAGTATAATTCAATGAATCCCTAAGAAAAAATAGAAGAAGAAATCTCCTATAAAATTATTGTGTTACATTCCTCTGAATCCCTGTTTTCAAATATTGTTTTTTTATCCAAGTCTACAGAAAACATGAAGTGGCTTTCTTAGAATAGTAATAATGGCTTGATAATACATAAAAAATATTCAACATAATAGAATATGTTCTATTTGGTATATCTATATTTTTATTTGGATCTTGGGAATGTACATTTGGGATTAGATCTGATGGTTTTATCCCTTTTGGTACATTAAGTACTAATTATAGAATTTGGCCATGTGTTTTAATCCCCTATATTCATAATCTATCAATGTATATAAGGAATAATTATTTAATTACATAAATGATTATTCCAAGAATGAAAATGGAGTGAACTGACATTTATGTATACCTTTAACCTCTAATTAATGTATTGTGAGAAATATGGGATGATGGAATAGAAACATATGGTGCTTCAATGAGACAATAGTTAAAAATTCATGCTAGTTTAATGTGGAAAGTGGTTGATTACCTGGACTAGGATGATTATATGGTTGGAACACACATACTGGTTTGTTTTTTCCAGTTTGTAATTATGATTTTGAAACTAACTGATTACCTCATAGAATAAAATGATGTTTTATATGTAATCATTGATTTCATAATGCTTCTCATAAATCTTATTTTAACAATTCAAGATTCAATAGATATATTGAAATGATAATGTAACCAAATGTGTTATCTTGTTTTTAAATCTTAGGATAATTAATGAATGTAACTGATGAATTTGGAATATTTCACTTGTTTAAATATGGAGGGAATAGAATGATGCACAATATCTGAACAAGATGGAACCAAAAATGGAATAAAAAGAGTATATCTTTCGAAATTAATTATTTGGAGTTTAATTTGACATGTCATTATCTCGGAGTTATGAATATTGAGTATATCATCTGTGACAATGTAATATTTCTAGTACTTAATGAGTTAGGAAAATCCAAGGATCCCCTTGAAACACTGAAACATGCATGGACCATTAAAACCCTGAAAATTGATGTTTTATTTTTCTTTAAATCACTGAACAACCACCGTGGATTTAATTTAGAATTTTAGAAACCAACAACATGTCATTCTAAATGACAGTTTTCTCATTATGGATATAAATGAGTTTTTTGTATCTTAATACCCTAAGATGTTCATGGAATGTTCAGAACCAAAAAAAAGTTTTTAGATTGTCCTGAAATCTACGGGAAACAACTGTAGATTAATTTTTAAAATGAAGTAACTGAATACACATCATTTTGAATAATGGTGGTCCCATTATTGTTGGAAACATATTTTTGGTGTCATAAATCACTAAAACAAGCATAGAATAGTAAAAAACAAGGAAAATTATATCATATTGATGTAAAATATAAGGTTAAACACCATGTATTTAATTTCGGAATACATGAATAGATTTTACATAATTTTGAATGATTGTTTTCCTATTATGTCCATAAGCACATGTTTAGTGTTTTAAACAACTAAAACATGTGTGCAGAAATCAAAAGCATGAGGATGATGTCAAATTTTCCTCCAATAATAGGAAAACTATTAAATATTTAATTTTTAAATATATAAGCCGACTTCACTTCATTCTGAGTGACAGTTTACCCGTTATGGACGTAAAAATATTTTAAATTCTAGGAAACATTTAAACATGTGTGAAATTTTTAGAACCCATTAAACAACATCATATTATCCTGTAATAATAGGAAACCCACTGTAGATTTAATTTCCAAATGTAGTAATTGATAGCATATCATTTCGAAGGGATATTTTCCTCTTATGGCTATAAATTCATATTTTGGGTCGTAAAACACTAAGACATGTGTGGACCAGTCAAAACCACAAAAATGTTGTTAGATTGTCCAGAAATCCAAATAATACCACTATATTTCGAATTGTTAAATATTGACATGGATGGTATGTCATTTTGAATGATTGGATTCCTATTTTTGTTGTAAATGTAATGTTAGTGTTTTAAAACACAAAAAACGTGTATGGAACAGTTGAAAGTAGGAAAAAACGTCTAATTGTCTTGAAATCATGGGACAATGACTTAAGATTTAATTGTGAAATGTATGAACTGGATTCATGTCATCTTGAATGATGGTTATCATGTTATGGTCATAAATGAATTTTTAGTATTTTAAAATAGAAAAACATCCATGGAATGATAAATATAAATAAAAATACCTCATTTTGTTTTTTAATCACGGGAACCACCACAAATTTAATTTTGAAATGTAGGAACTTACTACACATCATTATAAATTATTGTTTTCCCATTATGACCATAAACATGTTTTTTGTGTTTCAAAACACTAAAACATGCATGGAATGATCAAAACTAGGAAAACGATATCATATTTTTTGGAAATTTGGGGAAACCACCTTATATTTAATTGTAAAATGTAGGAAATGATGACACATCATTTCGAGCGATAGTTTTCACATTATCGATTTAAACACATTTTTAGTGTTTTAAAACACTAAAAAATGTATATAATGATCAAAACAAGAAAAAAAATTCCATGTTTTCAGAATTTCAGGGAAAATGACCATATATTTGACTATATAATTTAAGAACTATCAACATGTTATTCCAAATAATGATTTTCCAATTATTTTGGTAAAGTTTTTTATTATTATTTTAACACTAAATCAAGAGACAAATGGTCAAAACCAAACCAAATGACCTCATATTGATGTTCAATCATGAAAAATTCACAATTTAGTTGTTTTTGAATTATAGTACATTGTCTGGTATCAATTTTTTTTTAAAAATTTAGAAAATTTAAAGCACACCACACATCTCTTTTAAAAATAATTTTGAATATTTACAAATACCTTTTTAGTTTCAAGTGTTGAATATGATCTTAAATAGGTATGTATATATTTCAAAGTGTTTTTCATTTTGTATTATATTTTTTGGTAACAATTCATTCTATTTGATAAACAAGATAAAATTTTAATTTCTATCATTTTGAGTATATTCTTTTTATTTTCTCTTTCTCTTTTCGTTTCCCAAATGATATGATTTTCATTGTAGGTGGAAGATGCTGACCGTAGATTGGAGGTTTACCATTGCAATCCATGAGATTTTTTAGAAGGTATTCACAATAGTTTATTTCTTCCATGGTATGTTAAAATTTTATCATTTATTCTACTTTAAGTATGATTTATTATGTTGACTTTAATTTTTTGTTATATTAATTATATTAAATAGTTAGTTTCAAGTTGATGAGAATATGTAGAGGTAGATAGATTCAGTTTAGGCTGCAAAATGGATGTATATTGGTCATGGTTTGTTGTTGGAAATATTTAATAAATATAGATTGATGGCCTTGGTACTGGTTGATCTATGAGTTGACGTAGACATAGGTAATGATGAACATGGATGTCTTTATAACTACATATGTGTGATTTATGAATGAGGGGTTTTTCATATAATTATTTATGAGTTTACCGCATGTTTTTCATTGTATATTTATAGTTCTTTAATTATTTTTGTTAAAACAAATAATAATAGATTTTGTGGTGATTTGTTTTGAAAACCTCTAAACATATATTATTGAATTTATGTGGTATCAATTTAGATTATCCATCATTTAAAATAACCACTTATATATTATTTTCTGAAGTTAATTTGATTTTCTTTATGTTACCATTGGATATTTTTTATTAATGAATCACCGCTAATTAAAAACAACTACTGCAAATTTTTTCTAAAAAATACCCTTACAAATGGCTGAAAAATAAAATAAATTACTACTAATTAACTAGATACTGTGAAATATGTGACCATTTTAAGAACATTTACTAAAAATTCGATATAAGTTTAAACATCTTCTAGAATAATAAATAACCCCCTCTAACCATCGCTTTTTTGATGTGATGTGAGTTTTTTTGCAACCAAATCGATAAAGGAGTCGATGGATGATATTCACCAAAGATGACTGTAGCTGTACCCATTTTTCATTCACCGCCATTATCACTACTGTTATGTTAAAAAAATCATTGGGTTTGAATGAAAGTTAAAGACCCAAGGCTAATTCGACGATCTCTTAAAAACTATTGTTGACCTTCCACTATTGATGACCTATAAATCATTTTCTATGGTACCATAAATTTTCAATTCCCCATACTAGAACCGAAGATGACAAAAAATTGAATTTTTTGAGATATTTGATATCCAAAACTGAAGATAAAATGATTATCATCTAGTGAAACCAATAGTGATTGAACATTTTAATAAAATTATTCCAAAGAGTTTGACCCTATGTTTTAAAAGATCCAAAATGATGAAAAAATTAGAATACAAGAATGAAGAAGATGATTCTAATTTGATGCTGGCTTTAGTTATCAAAATCATTTTAGTTGAAAAGATTCAATATTATTCTCTTTGGATGGTCTCTACAATTCCACAATGATGATTTTTCATTTTAACATCTTTTATATAGATATCAAGATTATGTCTAACCAATACTTGTATTAATTTGAGTTTTGGATATGATATTTGAGTTTGAAGGGATTATAATTAACATTTTTCTTCGATGAATTTATATACTGATATGAGTTTTTATTAAAGATATAAATTTTAACCAAGTTTATGTTCACGTGGAAGTGTCTTCATTTGGACTACTTTAACTATCGACAGTTTGATATTACATTTTCATGTAATGTTGGTAATATAGAATTAGGATCCATACATATGTGTTACCCTTTTAACAATTAAGGTTAATAGAGATATGGTGAAATCATGTATGTGTTTTCATTTTAGTTGTAATTTTTTTTTCCATGAAGACAGAAATTTTTCTGGATGAAAATATCAAAGTTATAGGGTTTTGAATGAAGGATGTGAAAATAAAATCTCGGTGGTGACTCTCAGGTGACCCTAGAAAATTATGATGGTGTGTATATTTAAAAAAAATGAGTCTGGACATAAAAAGTAAAAAAACAAAGATAAATAAGGAATATTATATCATTAGAAGAATATTTTTACAACAATAGAGTGAATATATGGAATGTAGAAGTAGGATATATTCTAGAAAGATCAAAGACTATCTATTATCGATCATTGATGTTAAGAGAAAAGGATTTTCTGATTTTTTGGACATGATCATATGAATATTTTTTTGGTTCCACCTCATGATTTAAACTAGTGATTCTCTTTCTAACTTTTTACATTTCATTAAAATATTATTTTTTATATAGCTTTATAATGGAATATAACTGATCATGGTTTATTGATTACATATTCATTCCTTTTGTTGACTTTTCACTTCCATTCTTGGGCAGAAAAATACCAGATTTGTGATGATTTTCTCATAGAGTGTGGATTTATTAATATGGTTTGGTGCCTAGAAATTAACATTCATTTATTTTTCTCTAAAATCATGATAGTGAATTTTTAGATCAGTTGGAACTTAGTTGTTTCTTAGAACTCATTGACCATTGAGTTCTTCGGCCAAATCGTTTCGAATGGATTTCACTGACTAAGATCAATGTTATGGACATAGAAATATAAAACACAATGAGAGACAAAAAATCAATATTTTAAACAATTTGTTGAGGGAATTTATGGACTGAATTTAATTTTAATAAATGAATAATGTATTAAGGAATAGAATCACTTTGGAAGGCCAATAAATAATTTATGACTTATCTCTTCTATTCATTCACTGCAATCTATTTTCTCCTATTTTTTCTAACAACTATGAAAATTAGAATATTATCAATATTTTTTCTTCGAGAAACCCTTTAAAAATATAATATTTAGTAAATAAAAAACTAATTCTAGAAAAATAATCTCCCTAAATTCTGTCTTAGTAGGAGAGATCATTATTTGTTGCTATACTGTGGTAATTAAAAGATAAAGATATTTGAAGTTGGAGGTAAATAATGACACACTAAAAGCGTCTCCCATCACAATGTTATAAATAATATTTGAAAAAATAATATCATTTTTTAAATTTTAATTTTTTAATAGTCTTAGAATGAATTTTTTATATTTATCTCGAAAGGTTTATTTTTTGAATGAATAGTGAAAATACATATTTTATAGTAATTGTAATTTTTTGACATTATAATGGTATAATAATATCTTGAATTTTTATGAAACCTTATTTATAGAAAATAAACATATCAAATAATCAATATAATTTATATAAATATATAATTTTTTTACTTTCAATTATATTATAAACAATTTCGAAATCTAATTACTGTTTTTGTTCAAATAAAAAATGTTTTATAGTTTTTCTCTCTTAATAATGTATTTATAATGTACCTTTTAATTCTTTTTTTGTAGGACTTCATTTTTTATTGGTTTTTGATAATACACCACTCATGGGGTGAGGTGCAACCCTTTATAGGCTTGAAGGCATATGTATTACATAGCCCATAAGCCTTATAAGAATTCAATGTTGTAGGCTTCAAACATTACATATAACCCAGACTAACTACTTTTAAGGGGTGAGTTGGAACCCTTCAAGGGGTTAGGTGGATCCCTTTTTATTTTGTTATTACTTTAACGAAAAATATGTATAATATTTTTTAAAATAATCCAATTAATCCCATTAAAATCCAAATCATACATGAATCTTCAAAAAAATCATTTCTATTTTTAAAACAATCATTTTTTCTACAAACAGTTTATGTTGCCTCTTGAAAATATATATTAATAGTAATATTAATAACTTATAATATTTTAATAATGAAAAAAGGATTTGATATTTATAAACATAATAACTAATATTATTCAATAAGGATTTTTTTCATAATGAATAGTAACCATGGTAAATATTTATGACCTATGTTAAGGGTAAAATGAGTTTAAAGGATTAAAAATACATTTATAACGGTTCAAGATAACGAAAAATAAATCTTTCAACCTCATCTATTGATTTATTTTGAACATAAACATCTCATATTTTAATATATGAAAACTTTGAGCCACATTAATAAGAAATTGTCTTTATATTATTAAAATATCATATGTACTTCCAAGTGCATCTCTCTCCTCACAAATAAAAGGTAATATATTCTCCACCTATATAAAAAACATTGAGTTGTCTAAATCTTGTAGTTCCTACCAAAAAACTATCTTATCTTCCTTCAAATTTTTCTTGAGATACTTTTATTACCATAAGATCATCCTAATATGACTTAGGTGTAAGCCAAAGGTGGTCTCTTAAAGAAGAGGCAATGGTTTTACCAGACTCTTTCAAAGTTCATGTCTTCTTCTACTTCCTCTAAATCTACTATATTAATCAGAACATAATGAATAAAATATCAAAATATATTGATATTATATTATGATACGGGATAATCATTTTCCACATCTACTCCAACCCATGGGAAAAAAACTTCGCTCGTGTGTATGTACCACTTTTTATCTCTATATAGCGGTTTTATTCATTTTTCCCCATCATTATACATGGGTGTTTATAAAGGTGTAATTAATTAATATATATGATATTTATTAAATAATTATTATAATATAAATATAATTTATCATCTACCTTTTTACCCTTCCATCCAATGGAAAATGATAACATCACTTTTGCGTACTTGTGAACTACAACCTCCCCGAAGCGATGTGATTGATTTTTTATTACCTCCATGCATGGATGATTACAAAATTATATTTTATGAAGAAAATTTAAATTTATGAAGTTATTAACATAATGTAAATGATATAACCATTTCATAACTTCTTTACCCATGGATAATATACCCAAATAAGTTTTGAGAAATTAACCAAACAACATTAAGTAGACTATATAAGAAAGAACTATTCAATGAAGAGATTTCAAATTATTATATAAGAACATCAAAATTTCAATATAGAGGTAATTATTTATCAATAACGAATTAACTAAAATTAAATTAATTATATAGGTGGATTAAACACATTCAATAGAGAAGATAACCAAGGTAAGGGTAATTCTATCTCATTTCAACTTCAGTGAGACATGTTTTACATTATGCACCTAATTTCTTATAGATGTTATATATACTACCCCTTGGAGAAATTATATCTCGAATACATATATTTTCATGGTATTCAAAATATTTTTTCTCATGTTTTCTCTTTTAATGTGTTTTGAATAAACTATTACAAAAATATTAAGAATTTATCTCACAATCTCATTTCTAATCGGCATTGTTTACATTTAAATTTTTATTGAATTAAATTTATAATATTATCATTCAAAAACATAAATATTTTATTCTAATATTTTTTTATTAATAGAAGATTCAAGTAATGGTGCCATTTTTTCTCTTTGGAACTTAAAATGATCAAGAAAATGTTTTAAATGAAACTTACCAAATTTCTTCAATGGCTGATGAAATTTTTATTCCATGTCTTTGTTCATTAAAATATTTTCAAGAATATAATTTTCTATGACCCAAATATTTCATAAATTCATTTTTATCCATTTTTTAATTTATTTTCTATTTTTAAAAAATGAATCTTTTTAAATATTTTTTGAACAAATCTTTTTCATTACATGTTACAAAGTTTCAAAAAGAATGTTCCATTTTAAATTATACGACATGAATGAACATTACTAATTTTGTGACCATAAATTTCATTGAATATTTAATTTGAATTCTCCATGATGTTTTTTCAGATAAATGAATTCTTTTAATACATTGTATTATTTTATTTTGAATGTTATAAAAAAACATATTTTTCAAAATGTTTTCAAATAAATTAATAAATATTCTATTAATGGTATTTTGATCTATGTCAGATTCCATTGATGATTATTATACTTCACTAGGGATAAAATCTCAAGATTCCATCCACCTTTTTTGTTTTTATGGATTATGATCATGTTTTTAAATTTAATTTACTATGGAAATATTCCATAATATTGATTCAATAATGATAAATGTTGATTCATAATGAATTTTGAGAATGAATTGTTTTGTTCATTCATTATATAAGGAATATATTTGAAGTAAAAGTGGTACATAAGGCCAATTATAGATATCCTTAAATTTATTAATAGGTCTCATGAGACAATATAGGTGGCCACAATATATTTTTTATTTAGTTTTAACATACCCCTTTATTAAAAATGATATGTTGATTTAGAGGCCTTGATTATAAGATTCAAGACAACCTGGCTATGTCCTTGATGGAACGTTCAGTAATATCTGGATTTATGAATTTAAATTATTTTTTATTTATCTTCCATTATCGATGTGACTTATTTATTGATATTTTATATATTTTTTCATTTAGATAATTTTTTATATGGAATAGAATTTATTTTTATTATATATTCTTCTATATTGATATGAATAATTTATTCATGATATTTCCACTATACATTTCCCTTATTGATCATATTATATCAAAATATTTTATTTCATTTCCCTAGGATATGAAGAAGGAATCCATGAATGAGTTTCATGGATATAAGATGGGTTTTTATGGGGTGTTTTAAAGTTAAAATGCTATATTGAAGTCATGTATGTATATATTTTTCCAATATTGCAAAACTAATCAATCTTGGGTTGTGTGATTCTAGGTATCCTTCATCAATGTAATATTTTATTACCATATTTGGGTTACTGGAGTCAGGATATTAAATATGGCATCATATTATGTTTAGCAAGAACAATAATACCTATATTTTAGGTTATAATTACTAACAGTAGCATTATGATAACACCTTTGAGTATTTTATAACTACTTATTTATTTTTATTCAATCGTTCAATATTTAATTTGAATTTGGAATAGCTATGTGAGTTCCATTTCTTATGGATGGATCCTAGAGAGAGGATGCGAATCAATAACTGTTTTCAATGTTCGGATTACGTTGTTAATTTTATTTTCGTATTTATTGATGACATCATAAGAGACTCCTAGGATTATTAAGAGCATGAAATTAAGTTTTAAATAATTCATTAATTTTTAGAGTAAAAACTATTATATGGAAAAATTAGTAACAGTGTATGTAGTTTTTAGAAAGTTTATTTTCTATGAAATATCATCACCATTGATAGAATATATATTGACATTAATAAGATAAAGGGAAATAAATGAATAGCAATCAAAGATGAAGGTAACCATTAAAGAGTTGAATTTATGGAAGTTATTTTGAAATTGGATAAAATATGGTTATGGGGTAGTGGTCTTTATCAATATTATTTTGGTTTGATGATTAATAGAAAAAATCCAAGGATTATTCTAATAATATCAATTGTATGGAAAATTTAGAAAATTTTAAATTTGGAAACATGTGTTGATTATTATCAATCACTGTAAAATGTAACTTTTATTAATGTGTTATATTTTTGGATATATTTATTAAAAAAAATTAGATCATTTTTTTGGTTATTATTTGAAAAGAAATGATTATCCTTGGTGAATTTTACTTCATATTTTTTTTATCTTGTAATGTTATATTTTGGATTAGGTAAACAGATAATATATGTATTAGATTAATAAATTGTATTTTAGGATATAATATTTTATGATTAGGGAAGGATAAGTGATAAAAAAAACTATGATATTTAGATTTAAATTTAATTAACAATGTTTTAAGAGTTTTAAATTTATTTTTTAAACAATAATTTTTTTTATACTAATTACTTATGAAGGTTTCATTATAATTGTAATTATTTTATCATATTCTAACCATTCTTGTTTTAGATAAATGGTATAAAATTTAATAATTTGGATGGAAACTATATTAAATTTAATATTTATTTTAGTGAATCAGGATTGAAAAAAATCATCATTGCCCTGATGATGCAAATAGAATGACGAAATCATGTTTATATAATGGAAGGAAAGCAATTAAGTAAATTTTATTGAATTTTCTATTCCAATGGTAAGATAATATCATAAACTAAAGCAATATGGATATAAATTTATCAAGACATGTATAGAAAACAACACTCATCTACCAATATACCAATTTATAAAATAATTTTAAAGTATATATCTTATATTGGTGAATGTGTCGTATGTTTCTTTATCATAACTGATAAATTAAAGTATATAATAAAATCTATATCAAATTATATTAGTATGTTATTATATATTCAGTTTAGAAATGAAGAATTAAAATTTAGAGAACAAAAATTTTTATAAGGGAGAAATTGATACCCTGATATTTTAGTTTATATTTTCTTCTAAAATAATACAATGTACAATATATTACACCACATTCAACCCTGAGAATGAACGAACTGTGAGATAATATTATTTAAACAGAACTTTTATGACCTTGCCTTTGGGTTTCGAAGATATGGATATGAATATCCAAATGATGAAGTATTTATAAGAGAATTTTTGCCCATAATAAATAGTATTAATTCAATGAAGTTATATATCATTCATCTAATTTTTATTATTGCGCAATGAATATGAAGAAATTCAATTTATGCTCTAAAATTAATTTTCTTCAAAAATGGTTTTTGTTACATTTCTTGAAATAATATTATAATTAATTTCTTCAAATTTTAGAAATATTATATGAAAAAATTTATACTATTATTTAAGTCATAATTTCATAATAGTAATAATATTGTTTTTGATATTTTTCTAAAAATGTTTATTTTTTAATGAATAGTGAAAATTTGCAATTTTATAAAATGTGTCACTTTTATTACATTATAATGATAAAAGGATAAATTGAATTTATATGAAACATTTTTTTATAGAAATATTATATATATATAATAAATTATTTACTTTATATATATATAATATAGAACATACAGATATATGCATAATATATTAGAAATCTAAGTAATCATTTTATGTACAAAATTTGTTCTTATCTATATATCCAATTCATTTATTTATAATGTAATTTTATGTTTATGTTTGTTTTAAAATAAAAATAAGACCAATTTTATTTTTAATTATCTATTTAATATAATTGGGATCAATATTATATTTGATATTTCCATATTATCATTGTTATGCTTAAAATAAGTATTTTCCTAAAAATGAATTTCAATTTTTTTTTTGAGAACTTATATAATAATTAATTTTTTAAATAATTGGATTACAATAATTTATAATTTATTACAAATTATAAATAACAATAATTAATATTAGGTACTAATTCCAATTTTATTTTTAATCGAAATGAATAATAACCACGGTATATATTTATCACATCACATTAGGTAAAAATGAGTTAAGAGTAAAAATAAATGGAAAATGATTTATGATAACACATAAAACATTGTTAAGACAAATTAATTAGTTTTATTTAAATATTATCAATATAATATTCTAATATATCAAAATTTAAAACTTCTTTCACAAGAAATTTACTTTATATTATTAAAATATGATAAGTAGTTCCTTGTGTGTCACTCCCCTCACTTATAATAGGCCACATCTTCTCCTCCCTTATTAAAAAACATTTGGACCTATATATTATAAAATAATAATAAAAGATATTCTTATATTAATTCGATTCATTCTTAAGCTTATTTTATTACCCTAATACCATCATAAAAAGGATTAGTGTCTATGAAAAATAAGGTCTCTCAAAGAAGTGGTAACTGTCTTAACCGACTAATTCAAAGGTTAATTGTTTTTATAAATTTTCAATATATTTTGCATCCAAAATATAATAATTAATAAATTACCACAAATATAATTTTATTTTATTGTTATTATGGAACCAAAATTTTCCCCCTACTCTCTATACTATATAAAATGAAAACATCAATCAATCTTACACATGACCTCTAATGTCCTTATAGTAGTGTAGTTCTTTTTTATCATCCTTTCAATTATATAGTTGTAAAGGTGGAATTAATGAATATATATTTTATTTATAACATAATTATGATTCTATAAACAAAATATATATTTTACCTTCTTATCCTTACATCCAATAGAAAATGATAATGTCTCTCATGCATGCATGTAAACCACCACAAGCACAAAGCAATGTGATTCGTTTGTATATTATCACCATGTACGGATGATTATAAAAATGTATATAATAAAAAATATATTCATCAAATTAATAAGATTATGAAAATGATATTACCATTTCATGAATCATTTTATCATAGATAATATATCGAAGTAATTTTGGGGAGATTAACTAAACAACCTTAAGTGGATGATGTAAGAAAGGACTATTAAATAAATGGATTTGAAATTATAATAAAATCTAATTTAACATGGAATATAGATAAAAATTATTCTTAATAATGTACTTAATAAAATTAAATTCATTATAAAAGAGTACCAAACACATAAAACGAAGTAGAAACACAAGGTAAGGGTAATTTTATCTCATTTCCTCTTCAATGAGACATGTTTTACATTATGATCCTAATTTATTTTACACGGTGTGTATACTATGTAACACCCGAGACTTTTATGAGAAATATTTTTGTTTTTATAAATCATAAAAGTAATCTTTCACTACACACAACACTATCTTGGCTAGCTTTACATGCAATCACGATCTTCTTCGATAGCTTGCATCATACGCAATACCGAGTTTCACTAAACAATGATATGTTATTAAAATATTATTAAAACTAGCCGTTATTAATAGTAATAACCACTTTTCGGAATTTTATAAATTTCATTTTTCAAAATGGACTTCATTTTTGGATTCGAAATATCGAAATTAGCCTAGGGTGAAATTTTGGTATTTTTCTGAAAACTTTCAATTTTTGATGAATAGTGAAACCACTAAGTGGTAGTTAAAAAAACTGAATTTTTCATAAAACATAATTTTACCTCTTCTGTAAATGGAATTTAGAAAATCCGAGAGTCACGGTTGATGTCAGTATGTAAAATTTGGTTCAATGAGATGAAAATAATTTTTGGTGAATAATATCTTTTTACTTTTATTTACCATCCTTAAAAGTAAATAGGGTAATTAAGGGTAAATATGATATTATTATTACCAAAAAACATGTCCTAATTCTATTGGATAAGTGTAATTCGACCAAAATCAATCTTAGTAATACAATATGACCATTTAGGCCCACGTAGATTAGATTAGGACAGTTATTATTAATTTATTTAAAGAAGGGTTAAAATAGGTAAAATCAAAGTTTAACAAGAAAATCATTTTTAATATAGGGTTAAACATAATATAAATTCATCTATAAATATTCAGTATAATGATAAAAGGATTTCCTACATAATGATATTTTATTTGTAATTTTAGACTTTAAATTAGTTAATTTATTTATGACACAAAGATGATGCATTAATTATCTTATTAAAGAAATATTGACATAATTGATGTTATAAATACCCAAATAAATGTAATTTGAGACTTTTTATGAATTAAACTAATTTTATAGGTTAATATGACATGTTATTATTGATTTAATTAACTCTTTTTGAACTAATAGTTCTTTTTCGATTTTTACAAAAATAAATTAATAAATAGTGTCAAAATTGACATAAAATAGTTTTTTAAAACAATATTATATTATTAATTGTTATTTTATTCATAAAAATCTAATGTCTGGCCAAATTACTTAGATAAGGTTATATATATTAATAATAAACAACTTCGGGTTCGTTTGGCTGCTTATAGTATGTTTATTAACCTTGTAGTATAAGAACACAAGAAGACACGGTAAAAGTAAAATTATTTAACTTAATGATAAATCTAAATGATAAGGTTAAAATAGGAACCTAAACATGCCTAAATTCTATTTTATGATATAATTTAGACCCATCCCCACCTTAGATTCGAAATAAATCAATTTAGAGCTATATAAAACCGATCGTGACTTTATAATAAAATAATATTTTTTGTTTTTCCAAAGGAGCCCCTCCCCTCCCTTATAAAAGGGCACCTCCTCCCCCTCTTCCTCAACCCACTTTGAGCCTTCAAGCTCGGCCAAACCCAGCCAATTTCTCCTCTCCACTTCCCTAGAGACATACTAGAGAACTTGGTTTTCTTCAAAGACCAATTTTAGTGCCTTAAAAGAAGGTCTCAAAGAGGCGTTTAAAAGAAGAGGTAATGTCTGTTACCAATTCTTTAAACTTTATTTCTTCTTCCACTTCTTCTTATTTAGTTGTTTCATTATGAAGTAATAAAATCAGTATCACTCATATAAGGATATGTTATTATAAGTATGAAACAACCGTTTTCCACCATCTATCCATCCTACGGAAAACGAAATCACCGCGCGTGCGTACGTACGAAATACCGTCTCCACGCTGTGGTGTAATCTATTTTCCACCACCACCATACTTGGATGGGTATAATGGTGTAAATAATGAATATATATGATTATTATAAAGTGATATTGATTCTGAAATAGTATACATACACTAAAATACAATTCCATGATCATGGGAACAATATCATCGCTCATGCGTACGTACGGAATACCATCTCCACGATGTGATGCGACTCGTTCTACAATGATCTTCATTGAATAATGATTATATAAATGAATTGAATAAATTAATATGATATATATTACACTATTAACATTCTGGAAATGAGTTATCTATAACCTAAAGAGAAGAATAAGAATTTATTCGACAAAACACGCATAAGAACAAAAGGTAATAATCACCCGAATAACAAGTGGTAATGAAATATTACTAATAAGAAGCTAAGAATATGACCATATGTGATATAATAACAATGAGTATGATTCTGGAATAAGTCAATAACATTATTTAAATCATTATACAGGAGGTTCATACACGTAAAAATCATATCGGACCTAAGGTAAGGGAAATAAAACAATCTCATTTTTATCCGAGATTGTTTATACTTTGAAATTTACTGGGGTGTATTTTATCATCCACATCCATGTTTCATCAATATGTAATATTATTTCCATCCACCTAAAATTTTTTAAATCCAATTTTACCCTTCGGTGAGTTTTTAGTAAAAGATATGAATGGAATCTTTTGTCGTTTTTCGTATGAGGTACTTTTTGACTTTTCCGACAAAAGTACAAGAAGAATCTTTTTAACATATACGGCATGAATGGATTTTTAAAACATTATTTCAAATAAGAATGATATAAATGTTTTAATGTTTATTTTTAATCAACTTCTTTTAGTTTATAATTTTATGACATGTTTCGAAAGGAAAAGTGTTTTTGAAGTAGAAATGGTATTTTCCTCAAGAATGGAGTTCAAGTGTTTTATCAAAATTATTTTCCATCTAACATAATATAGGGTTCTGTTTCTATCCCTATTATTACATTTATTTGATTATGTTGTGATGGAATTATTTTTATGAATTTCTTTATCTTATATGAATTATTTTATGATGTCATGATGTTTAAGAATCCCATTTTTATTACATGGGTTATGCAATGATGTATGATTTATGATTTTGTGTCACACATTAGAATTGTATCATTATGAGATGGGTGGGACCTATATCTCCCTCCAATGCATTTGGTAAAGATTTTATATCTCATGAGATAGACATGGCTGGAATGGCAGGTTAAACCGGTTCAGTGAAACAGGACTGAAACGAGGTGTGAACTCGGTTCAGAAATGGAATTTGTCCACTAAGATAGTATTGGAAATGAATCTTGACTAATAAGAAATGATTCTCTATGATTATGTGTGTATGCCACAAGGTTTCATGTTTTAATTTATGATTATTGGGATTACATTTCACTACTATGATTTATCCCATGTTATGAAATTATGTTTTCTTTTGCAGGTTTAGATTTCCAAAAGTTATGTTCTTATGTATATGATGTGGTTCCTATTTCTTTTGTTTACCCTTACTGAGCATCTTAGCTCACCCTTTTGTATGTTTTCTCTCCCCAGGCCAGGAAGAAGGTTATTAAGTAAGATATGTCAAAAGGGACTATAGATATGATGAAATAAATGGGAGACAGTGTAGAAGCTTTATAAACCAGTTGTTTATGTTTCCCAGTGTCTAAAGACACTATATCTATACGGTCCTTTCCTAGTATTGTTATATGTTGTAATGAGTGTGCTTCAATTATGAAGTAATAACAATGTTTGTAAAGTATGGGTTGCTACAGTTGGTATCAGAGGAAAGGTATAGTCAACCTTTGGAAACTAGAATGTGAAAGCCATAGTAAGAATCCTAAGGATAAGTCTAAGCATAGAACACAATCTTAGTGTTTTAGAAATGGCCATGAATAACCTATGATAAGACCTTAAGTGTGAAATTTTATTCTTTATTATGTGGTTTTCCTATTATAATTAGTGTTTCTCACACTATTCTTCTTGGTATTAGTCAATGGCTGGAACCCGAAGGAAATGTGTTAATGCGGAATGTGACGGGCAATGCAATGATTGTCCCCCTGATAAACCAAACGTTATGGGAGATGGAATGAAAAATCTTGTAGCCATGCTCACACAACTTTCTCAAGATATGAATCATGCAGGACTTCCAAACGAGGATAGGAAGGAGCAACATTCTGTTGAATACTTCATGAGACAGCGTCCACCTTCATTCAGCGTGTCTACTGATCCATTAGTTGCTAAACAATGGATTAGTACAACTGAAATGATATTTTTAGTTCTTCAATGTTCTGAACATGATAAAGTCATCTTATCAGTGTATCATTAGGAAGGTGATGCTGATCAATGGTAGAATCTTATCAAGAATACGAGGTAAAGAGGTGAAATTGAGTCCATGGAATGGGACTAGTTCAAGAACTTATTTTTCAATAAGTACTTCCCTCGTATTCTCCGAACAAAGATGGAGAAAGAGTTTCCTGAACTGAAGAAAAAGGATGATGAATCTGTTGGTACCTATGAAGAAAATTTTACAAGACTTGCATGGTACGCTTCTGGTATTATTATCCAACCTGAGAGTAAGATCGATCAATTCTTTAGTGGATTAAAACTAATTCTTCGAAGGGCGTTATCCATAAGGGACTTCAATAGCTATGAGGAAATCGTCCGATGTGCTCTCAAAGTAGAGATAGAGAATGGAGTAACCCATCAGTCATATGGGTTTGATAAGAAGAGGAAAATGGAATTAAAAGGAAAATCTAAAGAGCACACTGAAAAGAAGATGAGCTTTCCCTTATGCTCAAAGTGTGGAAAGAAACATGGAGGGAGTTTTCTTAAAGGGACAAGTAAATGTTTCAAATGTGGAAAGGAAGGTCATAGGGCATTTGAATGCCGCAATGATGGGAAGAAGATGTCTAATGATGAAAGGAAAGTAAGGGATACACAGAATAAAGCTACTACACTTCAATGTGTCAAGTGCAAGGATATGGGGCATTATGCCAATAAATGCCCAAATCCAAGGGTTGATGATGATGGTTGACGTCATAAAACTCTTAAGGCTAAAGACAAAGGAATGGCACATGCAATTTCTATCAGTGATGTGGAGTACTATAATAATGTGGTGAAAGGTACACTTACCATTCACTCTAAAGTAGAAAGTGTTTTATTTGATTCTGGATCCACCCACTCTTTTATTTCTGAAAATTTTTCTAAGGATATCACCATATTACCTCAACAACTAGATGCTGAGTTAGCTGTAACAAGCCCTAATGGCACAACAGTGGCATCAAAAGTTTATAATTCTTCTCTGATCAATGTTTGTGGGAATGTGCTTCCTGAAAATCATGTGATCCTTCCTATAGTTGAATTTTAATTGATTCTTGGCATGGATTAGCTTTCTTCATATGGAGATCATATCAATTTCCAAAGAAGGGAAGTCACATTTCATATTACAGATCAATATATGATCGTCTATCAATGCAAGGATGATCATAACCTTCTAGTGGAAATTTCTTCCATCTTATGGGTCTTTATTACACTAAATGAAGGTTATTTATCTCAAATGGTTGGTGAGAAACTCACGATTAATAATATGCCCATTGTACTGGAGTTTGATGACATCTTTCCAGAGGAATTGCTAGGTCTTCCACCAAATCGTGAAGTTTAGTTTTCAATAGAACTCGTACCAGGTGATTTGCCTATTTCAAAGACACCTTATAGAATGGCCCCAATTGAGTTGCAGGAATTGAAGAAGAAACTACAAGATAATCTTGATAAGGGGTTCATATGCCATAGTGCGTCACCTTGGGGAGCACCTATTATATTTGTTAAGAAGAAAGATGGATCAATGAGACTCTGCATTGATTATCGAGAACTTAACAAGATCACTATCAAGAACAAATGTCCTCTCCCACGCATTGATGACCTATTTGACCAACTACTTGGAGCTCAATACTTTTCCAAGATTGATCTTCATTCAGGGTATCATTAATTAAGGTTCAAAAGGGAGGATATACCAAAGACGACTTTCCGTACAAGGTATGGACACTATGAATTTATATTAATGCCATTTGGTCTTACTAATGCCCCCGCTATCTTCATGGATCTGATGAATAGAGTCTTTAGAGACTCTCTTGATCAGTTTGTGGTAGTCTTTATAGATTATATTCTTGTCTATTCAAAGAGCAAGGAAGATCATGAAGATCACTTGAGAATTATATTGAAGACCCTGAGAAAGGAGAAGCTTTATGCCAAATTTACCAAGTTTGAATTTTGGCTTCAAAAAGTTTCCTTTTTGGGGTCAGATAATCTCAAAAGAGGGGATATCTGTGGATCCAGCAAAAACAGATGTTATCAAAAGATGGTCGATACCAACAACAGTAACTGAGATCTGAAGTTTTCTTGGTTTGGCTGGATATTATCGACGTTTTTTGAAAGATTTATCATGATTATCTAATCAACTCACCAAGTTTTCTCGGAAAGGAGTTAAGTTTTTTTGGACAGAAAAATGTGAAGAGAATTTCAAGGAGTTGAAAAGAAGGTTATCTAGTTCACCTGTGCTCACACTGCCTTGTAGTGGAGAAAGGTTTGTGATCTATAGTGATGCATCCAAGATGGGATTGGGGTGTGTTCTTATGAAAAATGATATGGTGATAGCTTATTCTTCACGACAATTAAAAATAAATGAGAAAAATTACCCAACTCATGATTTGGAGTTAGCTTCGGTAATCTTTGCATTAAAAATTTGGAGGCATTATATTTATGGAGAAAGGTGTGACATTTATACTTATCATAAAAGTTTAAAGTATATTTTCACACAAAAGGAGCTGAATATGTTCCAATGAAGATGGTTGGAGCTGATTAAGGATTTCAACTGCTCAATCTGTCACCACCCTGGGAAAGCAAACAAGGTGGCAGATGCATTATGTCGACAAGACCATGCCAGTTTATCCATGATGAGGATAACAAAAGATCCAATATGTATGGATTTACAAAGGATGGATCATGGAATTATAATGAAAGGGGAAAATCGTATCTTTCTCAAATGAATGTTCAGCCATCTATACATGTGAAGATTAAAGAGGCACGTAAAGAAGATGTAGAGTTACAAAAGAAGGTGAGAAATGTTCGTAAATTCAACCTTGATTGTGATGGGATAATAAAGTCCAGGTATCGGGTTTGTGTTCCTACCATCCCCGAATTAATGAAAGAGCTATTGGATGAGGCTCATAGTTCTTCATTCTCTATTCATCCTGGAAGCACGAAGATGTATAGGTACCTAAAAAAGTACTTCTGGTGGGATGGTATGAAAAGAGATGTTGCTGAATATGTCTCTCGATGCTTGGTTAGACAACAAGTTAAAGCTGAGAGACAGAACTCTAAGGGGATGTTACAACCATTACCCATACCCGAATGGAAATGGGAAAACATCACTCTGGACTTTCTCACCGGACTTACTAAAACATCCAAAGGCAATAATGCTATCTGTGTCATAGTTGACCATCTTACAAAGTCTGCACACTTCATCACTATTAGAGAGGATTTCTCTCTGGATCAGTTTTCCAGGATATATGTGAAGGAAGTGGTAGGATTTCATGGAGTACCACTTTCTATTATATCTGATCGGGATCCGAGGTTTACCTCATAATTCTGGCGAAGTCTTCAGCATACTCTGGATATAGAGTTATGTTTCAGCACTGCTTATCATCCTCAGACAGATGGTCAGTCTGAGATAACAATTCAAACTCTAGAAGATATGTTGAGAGATTGCTCTATGGATTTCAAAGGTGGTTGGAATCAACACCTGCCTTTGGTGGAATTTTCTTATAATAATAGCTTTCACTCCAGTATTCATATGGCTCCTTATAAAGCTCTCTATGGAAAGAAAAGCAGGACTCCAACTTGCTGGGATGAAGTTGGGGAAAGAAAGCTATTAGGACCTTATCTTGTTGATGAAATGGCAGAAAAGGTTAGATCTATTAAACAACACATAAAAGCAGCTCAGAGTCGACAGAAAAGTTATGCCGACAACTGAAGAAAAGACCTAGAGTTTGAAGTGGGTGATAAAGTGTTCATAGAAATATCTCCCTGGAAGAGGGTCATGAGATTTGAAAAGAAGGGGAAGTTGAGCCCTAGATATATCGGTCCTTTCGAAATACTGGATCGTGTTGGGAAGGTAGATTACCGATTGGCGCTTCCACCAAATATTTCTCATGTTCACGATGTGTTCCATGTATCTCTCCTGAGAATGTACATACCTAATCCTTCACATGTACTCAGCTCAGATGATATACCGCTGGAGCTAGATCTTTCTTATGAAGAACAACTGATAGAGATTCTAGATCGTAGCGAAAAAGTCCTACGAAACAAGACCACTCGATTGGTGAAAGTTTTTTGGAAGAACCACCAATTATAAGAAGCTACATAGGAGCTTGAGGATATGATGAGGGAGAGGTATCCTCAATAGATTGTTACAAAGTGAAGAATTTCGAGGGCGAAATTCATTTTAAGGGGGGTAGAATGTAACACCCGAGGCTTTTAAGAGAAATATTTTTGTTTTTATAAATCATAAAATGAATCTTTCACTACACACAACACTAGCTTGGCTTTCTTTACACGCAATCGCAACCTTCCTCGATAGCTTGTGTCGTACGCAATACCGAGTTTCACCAAACAATGATATGCTATTAAAATATTATTAAAACTAGCCGTTATGAATAGTAATAACCACATTTTCAAATTTTATAAATTTTATTTTTCAAAAGGACTTCATTTTTGGATTTGGAATATCAAAATTTGCCTAGGGTGAAATTTTGGTATTTTTCTTAAAACTTTCAATTTTTGATGAATAGTGAAACCACTAAGAGGTAGTTAAAAAAACTGGATTTTTCATAAAACATAATTTTACCGCTTCTGTGAGTGGAATTTCAAAAATCCGAGAGACACAGTTGATGTCAGTAATTAAAATGTTGTTCAATGAGATGAAAATAATTTTTGGTGAATAGTAAATTTTTACTTTTATTTACCACGGTTAAAAGTAAATATGGAAATTAAGGGTAAAAATGATATTATTATTACCCTAACACATGTCCTAATTCTATTGGATAAGTGTAATTCGACCAAAAACAAACTTAGGAATAAAATATGACCATTTAGACGCATTTGGATTAGATTAGGACATTTATTATTAATTTATTTAAAGAAGGGTTAAAATAGTTAAAATCAAAGTTTAATAAGAAAATCATTTTTAATATAGGGTTATACATAATATAAATTCGAGTATAAATATTCATTAAAAATATAAAAAGATTTCCCACATAATGATATTTTATTTGTAATTTTTAGACTTTATATAATTTAATTTATTTATGACACAAATATGATGCAGTAATTATCTTATTAATGAAATATTGACATAATTGATGTTATAAATACCCGAATAAATGTAATTTGAGACTTTTAATGAATTAAACTAATTTTATAGGTTAATATGACATGTTATTATTGATTTCATTAACTTTTTTCGAACTAATCATTCTGTTATGATTTTCACAAAAATCAATTACTAAATAGTGTCAAAATTGAAATAAAATAGTTTTTAAAACAAATATTATATTATTAATTGTTATTTTATTCATAAAAATCTAAGGTTCGGAAAAATGACTTACATAAGGTTATATATATTAATAATAAACAACTTGGGGTTCGTTTGGCTACTTATAGTATGTTTATTAACCTTATAGTATAAGAACACAAGAAGACACGATAAAAGTAAAATTATTTAACTTAATGATAAATCTAAATGATAAGGTTCAAATAGGAACCTAAATATGCCTAAATTCTATTTTATCATATAATTTATACCCATCCCCACCTTAGCTTTGAAATAAATTAATTTGGAGCTATTTAAAACTGAATGTGACTTTATAATAAAATAATATTTTTAGTTTTTCCAAAGGAGCCCCTCTTTTCCCTTATAAAAGGGCACCTCCTCCCCCTCTTCCTCACACCACTTTGAGCCTTCAAGCTCGGCCAAACCGTGACAATTTCTCCTCTCCACTTCCCTAGAGAAATCCTAGAGGTCATGGTCTTCTTCAAAGACCACGTTTAGTGCCCTAAAAGGAGGTCTCAAAGAGGCGTTTCAAAGAAGAGGTAATGTCTGTTACCAATTCTTTAAACATTATTTCTTTTTCCACTTCTTCTTCTTTAGTTGTTTCATTATGAAGTAATAACATAAGTATCACTCATATACTGATATGTTATTATAAGTATTAAACAACCCTATTTCCCCATCTATCCATCTTTCGGAAAACGAAATCACCGCGCATGCGTAAGTACAGAATACCGTCTCCACATCGTGGTGTAATCTATTTTACACCACCACCTTACTTGGATGGGTATAATGGTATATATAATGACTATATATGATTATTGTAAAGTGATATTGATTCTGAAATAGTATACATACACGCCAATACAATTTCATGATCATGGGAACGATATCATCGCTCGTGCGTACGTACGGAATACCGTCTCCGCGATGTGATGCGACTCCTTCTACATGATCTTCATTGCATAATGATTATATAAATGAATTGAATGAATGAATCTGATATATATTACACTAATAACATTTTGGAAATGAGGTATCTTTAACCTAAAGATAAGAATAAGAATTTATTCAACAAAACACGCATAAGAACAAAAAGTAATAAACACCCGAATAACAAGTTGTAATGAAATATTACTAATAAGAAGCTAAGAATATGACCATATGTGATATCATAACAATGAGTGTGATTCTGTAATAAGTCTATAACATTATTTAAATAATTATACAAGAGGTTCGGACACGTACAAATCATATCGGACCTAAGGTAATGGAAATATCACAATCTCAATTTTATCTGAGATTGTTTATACTTTGAAATTTACTGGGGTGTATTTTATCATCCACATCCATGTTTCCTCAATATGTAATATTATTTCCATCCACCTAAAATTGTTTAAATCCAATTTTACCCTTCGGTTAGTTTTTAGTAAAAGATATGAAAGGAATCTTTTGTCATTTTTCGTATGAGGTACATTTTGACTTTTCCAACAAAAGTACGAGAAGAATGTTTTTTTAACTTATATGGCATGAATGGATTTTTAAAAAATTATTTCCAAGAAGCTTGATTTAAAATTTTTCAAGTTTATTTTTAATCAACTTCTTTTAGTTTATAATTGTATGACATGTTTTGAAAGGAAAAGTGTTTTTGAAGTAGAAAGGATATTTTCTACAAGAATGGAGTTCAAGTGTTTTATCAAAATTATTTTCCATCTAAGATAATATAGGGTTATGTTTCTATCCCTATTATTACATTGATTTGATTATGTTGTGATGGAATTATTTTTATGAATTCCTTTATGTTATATGAATTGTTTTATGATGTCATGATATTTAAGAATCACATTTTTATTACATGGGTTATGCAATGATGTATGATTTATGATTTCGTGGAACACATAAGAATGGTATCATTATGAGATGGGTGGGACCTATATCTCCCTCTAATGCATTGGGTAAAGATTTTATATCTCATGATATAGATATGGCTGGAACGGCATGTTAAACTGGTCAGTGAAACATGAATGAAACGAGGAGTGAACTCGGTTCAGAAATGGACTTTTTCCACTAAGATAGTCTTGGCAATGAGTCTTGACTAATAAGAAATGATTCTCTACGATTATTTTTGTATGCCACAATGTTTCATGTTTTAATTTATGATTATTGGGATTACATTTCACTACTATGATTTATCCCATGTTATGAAATTATGATTTCTTTTGTAGGTTAAGATTTCCAAAAGTTATGTTCTTATGTATATGATGTGATTGATATTTCTTTTGTTTACCCTTACTGAGCATTTGAGCTCACCATTTTGTATTTTTTCTTTCCCCAGGTCAGGAAGAAGGTTATTATGTAAGATATGTCAAAAGGGACTATAGATATGATGAAATAAATTGGAGACAGTGTAGGCGCTTTATAAACCAGTTGTTTATGTTTCCCAGTTTCTAAAGACACTATACCTATACGGTCCTTTCCTGGTTTTGTTATTTGTTGTAATAAGTGTGCTTTAATTATGAAGTAATAACAATGTATGTAAAGTATGGGTCGCTACATACTACCTATTTTAAATGTTATATAATGAATCAAAATTTATTAATGGTATTTAGTTTTTTATCCAATTTTCTTTTTAATGGATTTTTATTCAAATCTTACCAAACCAATATGGATTTTTTTCACAATCACATTTCAAATTTATATTTTATCATTTAATTTTTTATTGAATTAATTTTATTATAGTGTCCTTAAAAACCCATATATTTTCTTATCCTATTGAAATTCTATAATTTTCATGTAATAGTAAATGTTTCCTCTCATGGGTACCTAAAATTATTGATAAAATCGTCCTAAGAAAATCAGACCTTATTTTATCTTCGGTTGATGATAATTCTCTTCCATGCCCATGTTAATTAATTTTTTTATTAATTTTTTCTTTCTAAAATATAAATATTTTTTAAATTCATTTTCAACCATATTTGAATTTTTTTATATGTTTAAAAACTAATCTTTGTAAGAGTTTTTCAAACATGTCATTTTCTTGACATTACACAAAATAACAAAAATAATGTTCTATTTAAATATATGTGGAATGATTTAATATTCACACCATAAAGGCCATACATTTATTTTATGATTTGTTTATAATTTGACATCGCTATTTTCAAGGAATGTAATTTTCTCATTATTTTTGAAATTTTTATTTAAAAGTTTTTCAAAATTAATGGAATTTTCTCTCTTGTTTTCAAATAAATAATATAATATATTTTTAAAATAGTTTTAATCTATTTAGATATAATTTATGTGTAGTGTCCTACTACAGATTTCACTTCATAGTTACCGAAGATAAGGGCAAACAAGACCCAATGTGTGCCTCCATGAATGTCATAGGATTCCAAATAAAAATAAGGGCCTATGGTGGGTCCATGGGGAGATTATTCTCTCACTGATCATATCAGAGAATAGAAATATTTAAATATATATGAGAAATAAGAGATATCATAAGAGAAAAATATAAAACTGTAGTAGAATCATTTTTATATTGGAAGGAGTAATAACAGGTAGATGGAAATAGAACAATAATAAACAAGTTTAAATGATAAATAAAAAACTAGAAGAAACTAAATAGAAATATATATAAAATATAATTATGGTATTTCATGTATATAAATATAATGAGTATATAAGAAAAAATGTATACATGAATATAATACATGATAAAAAACATTACAGAAAATAGCTAATACTAGCATCACAAGCATAGGTTCAGTCCCTTTCTCCCTTTATACAATATATATTGTTAGTAAAGCATCAGATTCTAGATGCTTCCATTTATCTATAATAGAAATAATGATTTTTTATTGGCTATCAATAATGGCCCCAAAAGGGTGTGATATACAATACCATTTTCCAATCATCAATAGTTTCTATCTCAATACATTTCATGTAATATAAATGAAGAGTGTTCTAATATAGGTAAATTCGTGATAATAAATAAATAAATAAATGACACTTCATCCTGGGTTCCTAAATTGATACCAGGCCAATTCTACCTACTCATTCTTAAGTCTAATGTCTAAACTAAGGGAAGCTATACATGTAACAAGGTGTATACATGGGATTTCATAAATTATATTACAAGTGTTGATCAACCCATGTCATGTGACTTGAATTGGTGGGCGTATCCCTACAATATCTATAAATAAAGCTCATAATTTTATTAATATGACTCACATATATTCCATGTAAAAAATCTATCAAATCCTATAATGACATCCTGGTTCCATCTGTGGTGATTCATATAGAATACAAATTGTCGATTAAAGATCCATCAATACAAAAAAATACCATTGATTCCATTCATGGAGACCCATAATGACGTCACTCGTATCTCTCTTGGAAGAGTAACCTCTGAGTATGTTCCTGGTATCTCACATAGGAGACTGGGTATCACCTGAGGGTTCAGTTACCCATCTCTCTAATTATCCCATCCATAGATTCTCTCCTAGGAAAACTGTGTCCCTCAAGAGTATTGATAATTAGCCTGGAGAGCACGTGCAATGAAATCCGGGTATTGATCCCAGCTTTTCTATTACTTCATAGAAAAGAATGATGAGTATATCCCATGCATTCTTAAATCAGGATATGTGTTCACTCCTAACCCATAAGTAGATTAGTCATGGGATTAAAATTCACACATCATCATCATGAAATTTCAATATCACATGTAGAACAAGTTATTCAAGAATTGAATTCAATCCCAAAAAACATAGAACAATGCATTAATCACGAGGCATTGGAAATAATCATACAGTATAAAGAACTATTAAAATAATATGTAATAATCGTGATTAGTGATTTATAATGTATATTCACCTGAAAAAATATGTAATAAAGGAATAAAGAACAAGGAACATGGCATACGACATAAGAAAAATGCATGATGAATTGTATTTGTACTGTTCAACAAATTTAACCCAATTAGACTAATTCAAGGAGTTCAACCATGGATTAAATCAATGTAATCAATCAAGAAGGGAAAATAAAGGGCCTGAAATTTATGTTAATTCAAATATCTAATTATTTAATTTATTATAATTGCAACAAACACACTCATATGGTGGTTAACGTGTCAAAAAATGGGAAATTATGTTTTTCAGGGTGGGCACACCCAAGGGGTGGATTTTAACATTTTATACAACCCTATAATGGATTTCACCACAGTATAAGGTTAAAAAATCATTAAAAACAATTTAAATGTATTTATATAACATCTTAGTGGTTTCACTAGATTTTTTTGGCATAGAGCACAATGTCGTACTATATAAAAAGAAACAAATCTTACAAGAAGGTACTAGACCACCAATATTTTTTTCAAATTAGACTACTCATCCATTTTAGAACCATGAATCGAGCTATAATGAGAGTTATCAATGAAATAATAAAATTCACTAAAAATAGTGAAAAATAGGTTTCACCTAAATAGAACAACATTTGGGTTAATTAATGTTGAATAGAAGTAAGATGAGTGTAGAGAATACCTCAAGCTATCCAATGCATCTGACAGAGATGAATTTATATGCCTAAGGAGGGAGATATCAAAAAAACTATAGAGGAGGAAGGGAGGAGCTTGTGCATGGGAGATATCTGATGGACGGGGATAAAAGTAGGGTGGGTATGAAAATGTTTGGAGGGAAAAAGTGTATGTTCACCCACATGGACATGGGTGCACTTTTAAGATGCATAGTTGGACAAACATTACACCATCCATGAGAAAGTAAACTATCAAAAATGTTATTAACCCTATAGGGGCATGCACATTGGATATCATGGTTGCATAAAAACCATGTTACCACTTTTACCCGACTACCTCAAGATGATCGATTAGATAAACCATGTGGGATGGGTAGTACAGTTTATCTAAATCATGTAGGTTAGATTATAAAATTTCCCTGAAACCCTTGAGACATCCATTAATCCCTTAAAAATAATTAAAATGTAAAAATAAAGAATTTAAATAAAAAATTTGTATGTACATTTGACAAAAGTAGTGATGTTACAATCTCCCCTCAATAAGACAATATGTACCCGAGTTTCTCTTCTGATTATGGTAAAACATATTCAGAGAATAATTTCATCAAATGTGCCCATAAATCTGCCTCCCAATCCCATGCCTCATTTTGAACATAGCCATGTCACCAAAGCACCCAATCTAGAGGGAAAAACATGCCTCGGATATACATCATGATATAATCAATGATAAATGGTGGGTGCTCCTTGAAAGATGCATCCATCAACAATTCTACATAATTGGGGTCAGATAAATTATACGGGTCAGTATGATACCTTCAAAGATGTATTATATGGAAGGATTCATTTATGGAATGATATATCTGAGTTCACTACAATATATAGGCTTCCTCCCTAACTCTAACAACTATTGCTAAAATCCTGATAGTTAAATGAAAAAACTTATTTGGTCCCCTAATTCACATGTGACCCAATCTAAAAAATAAATACAGAAGACACTAACTCCCCACCTAAGATATTGTTGTTTGAAAATGATGTGTAGTAATATACCTATTTCAGGACTGAGAAATATGCATACATTTTTGAATCATATGTAATTTCTACCTAGACTTCTGAATGAGAAGAGGACCAAATAGTGATGACTCACCTTACTCTAACCAGCACTGATGTTAACGGAACAGTATACCATACATGGCCTAAAATGGAGAAATTTAAATCACCTATTGAAATTTGTTATTATAGGAAAATTAAGTAAAATGGATGTTATTTTCCCTTCAACATCCAAAATCAAGGTTTCATTTTTGAAGCATATCCTCTATCACTCGTATCATTCACTTGGACTCTATGTCAGTCTGAGTATGATATGCTACACTCAAGATCACCAGGGGACCTAGTTCCTTTTAATAATTTTTTTAGAAATATGATATAAATTGGGCCTCTCAGTCTGAAAGGGTAGAATTGGAAACACCACAAAGACACAATATCTCCCATATATATATATCCCCCCATTTTCATTAACATATAAGGTTTATTGGATAAATAGGAAGCTTGCATCCTCTTTAAACCTATTGATGATCTCCTATAATACATCATTTCCTCAAGGGGATCTTGGAAATCCCCTCATGAAATCCATGGTGCCATCATTCCATTTATATTTGAGAATGGGGAGGTGTTGTAGAAGAATAGCAGGTTGCTGGTTCTCGGCCTTCACCTACTGATAGGTGGAGAACCAAGTGGAAAAGTCTACAATCCAAATTTTCATACATATAAACCAATATTTATGATAAATATTATTGTACATCAGTGAAATCATTGGATTAAATCACCAAACAGAGGCTTGAGATTCTCATATCAAATCATCCCATATATCAGAAGGCACTCACCCACACCCAAAGAGGAGCATGATATCATTCTTAACAACAAACCAACCAAGAGGGGGTTTCTCACCTATGATGATATGCGTCAATATGATTACCTATAAATTACATAGATACCTTTTCTAGATCCACACTATATGGGAGGTTTTAATTGATAGAGCTGTAAAGGATGGTTTAATGTGTTGTTCTTGAACCTACAGTTGCACCTCAGAAAAAAAGACATCAACTTCAACTCACTTCTAGTTTCTTGGATGGACTGCATCTTAGTTTTCTAGATAAAGTTTTAATCCATGACATAAAGAATAAAATGTTCATTAAAAAGGTAAATGTATAACTATTTTGAGTATTCAACCCGCCTATACTACCTCGGATTCAAGTCTCATTGTGAGGAGATGTATTTGAGACTCTTGAGATCCTTATAAAAAATGAATTAGTCACAAAAAATATAGTGCATCAAATAGTGTATAGTATGAACCATAGATCCTTGTTCAAGGTTATGTGTAGTGTAATTATGCTCATGAGGCCTCATCTAGCAGGGTCTGTAATGTACAACCTTTTCAACCTTTATTAGAATTACCCGTAACCTGATTCCAGAATCATCATTGTAAATAGTATAGATTCTAAAATACTTAGGAAGAACAAAGATCAACACTAAATTCTTTCTCCCTTTCAACTCCGGAAAAGTGGCCTCAGAGGCTTTAGTACATTCAAATTTGACTCCCTTCTTGGTTTATCTCATAATAGGCACTGTCATGTGTGAAATATCCTAGATGAATCACCTATAGAAATAACCACATGAAATTTCATATCTCAAACACAATATTAGGATACTACAATGAAACCATGACTCTCGCCTTCTCTAGGTCAAAATATATGTCTAGATCTAAAATGATAGGACCAATATGAGAACCTTACTAATGAAAATGTGGAATTCATTGAGATTCACATATAGTTGATGCTCTCTTAGTATATTCATCATGATGTCTAGATGGTCAGCATGGTAGTGTATGTTGCATGAACACACTAAGATTTCATTAATAAAGACCACTAAAAAGGAATATGATATAGTTTTAATATAGAATTAATTAGATACATAATTATTTTTGGCATATTAAGATGGCCGAACAACATAACCATATACATGTAAAAGACATACAAACATTAGAATGTTTTATTTGGTAATTTTGATGGCCTAACATGCACATTATAATATCCCATCCTCAAATCGTTATTATATAAAATTGTTGTGCCTTAGAGGTGGTCAAAGAGGTAATCTATACGAGGCAGTGGATAATAGTTCTTCACCATAAGTTAATTCAATCATTGTTAATAAAAAATTTATATCCTTCTTGTTATCATTTTTTAAAAAAAGGACACCTGCGCTCCAAAGTGATGTGTTGGTTAAGATAAAACCATTTTTTGTAGATCTTCATGTCGATCCTCTAGTACCTAGAGCTCTGTAAGTGCCATCTTATAGGGGGGAATGGACACTGTCTCCTCCGACAACACTAACTCAATGGTGAAATCAAATTTTATCTAATAATGTAATCGAAATAAATATTCAGGGAATACACCCTGAAAATGATCCACCATAAAAGGGGACTCTTCAAGATGAATTATCTTCTTGTAAAAAATGAGACTCACCATCAGATCTATCACTCTCCTAGCCTAGTACAATTGCATCTAGCTTTACATTCCATGATACCCCAATTACTTTATTGATATATTTGTTTCCTTCGGTTGATGTAAAGTATTCCAAAGATAGAAATACACTTTTCTATGATAATAACCAAGCAATTCCACAAAAATAATGAAATCGAAACAGGTCATCTCGTGGGTAAATAAACTCAATGAGAAATAGTACCCACCTGTCTCAAGGGGGAACTCATGGAACTGGGGTATTCTATTTGATATGACCCTTAACAACTTTTCAAGAGACATAAATCTACATAAGTACTCAATTTCAAGTCTCATACATTCCACAACCACATAAAATATACAAGAGTTTGATTCACTAATATCAGAAAGAGTCGAAACTAAAGTAATTAGAACAAGAATATTACCTCTAAAAATAGATGGCCCTAGACACTTCTCCTCAGTAAAAGAATCCAGTATATAAATATGACTTAAAACATGGACCTGAAATTCTACCTGACTATCCTGGGTGGGTCTGCTCTACTAATAATGAACTTTAGAATCCTGATTACCTTGTCCACAACCACTACCACTTTATCTTGATCGGCTAGTAGAATACCAACTCTCAACATAACGTGGAGTCATAGATTTTATACCTAATAGTGATGTTGGAATAAATACTCTCCCACTTGAAGTTGAAGTAAAATATTGGAATAATTTGTGAAGGTAATCCATCATGACGTAATCTCAGTACTCAATCGATTTCCTTATATGCTAAGACATCCTGTGAACCATACTTCTATATAGTGAAAAAACACATGAATATCAGTACATTTCACATGGTTGGAATTTACCCCACATTAACCCTTGAAATGGCACATCCTACTACCAAATGAACCATCACCGTACCTCAGAAGTAAATCTCCCCGGAACACATTTCCAACCTCTCTGAGGTTCGATTATTTAATAGTAGTCTTTTTAAATATTTCTAAAATGTCAGACTACTAGAATACGTTCACCTAGGATCAAAAAATAGAAAAAATATCATCCTCAAATCATTTCATAGTTTTTAACTCATCACTTGTCAAATTGGGAGTGAAATTCATGAGCTCAGAGAACCAATATGAATACACGAGCATGGTGATAGTTCCCTATAGTAGATGCATGAACTCCCCGGTATAATCTTCTCTCGGATTCTATAGAAATAATTATTCATACAAGGATCTATTGATGTTTACCTAGACCATATGCTGATGTCCCTTAGCCTCATATAAGATATCTCACCAATTCATGGAAGAATCACAAAACATTTAGTTATAGAGAATTATCCTCCATTATTAAGGTGTCTCAATGTGGTCGATGATTAACATCATTTCTTATAGCCATGACACAATGTCCGGAGGTCCACCATCACATGATAAATCTAGATTATTCTATTTATATAAATATCGAGTTAGCTCTGCCTTAGTAAAAGAAGGTCGAGGTGCTCCCTGAATGGAATGCATGATAAAAAATAAACCTTCATGGAACAGAGCATCGATGCCTAGTAGAATATCATCATGAGGTGCCTCTAGTAGAACTACATGAATTATTGTCAGTGGATTAGGGTCTTCAATTTCCAGAGTATGCTCATCATCACTTTATTAGTGTACAATATGTGGACTCCATAGTGGCATAGCTCTAAAATTTCCAAGGGTACTCCTCTGATAAGATTTATAAAATATAGGAAAGGAGATAAAAGAGAAACATGCCAAACGACTTCCAATATCATGAAATAACCCCCAAACATATCCAAAATCAAGGTCTATGTGATAAGTGAAGTCTAATAAGGATCATAAGAGGCATGGAATACTACCCACTACTGAGGTTTGGTCAGGTTCAAGGTCTCAAATTACATATATATGATGACCATTTTATTTTAAAGATTATATTAATTTTCATTTAATATTAATTTATGTATATTACATGCCTTTAAATTGTTGAATTATGTGGATCACCATTTAAAATTTATGAGGGACCATACAACTTATTAATTGAAATGTGACCACTACTTAATAAAAACCCTAACATGTTCTTTCCCATGTAACCAATGGTCCATGGATTAACATCCCATAATATACTACTTATGGTGTATGCATTTACATATGGAGGAATACACTATTATGTTAAGGAAGCCATATTTAGAGTCAAATATATTTTCATAACCCTATAAAGAGTAAAAAATAAATCAACATAACAAGAACATTTATTACAAGAAATTCATGCAAGAAAATAGATATGGTATGGAATAAGGTATAGAATTTTAATCCCATTGTACCGAAAACGAAGCATGAATTTACACTCTCTCACATCATCAGAACAAGGATAAAAGTCCACTATAATGAAATCAATATTAATAATAGCACTGAATATGTTCATTACCCAATGTTGAAATCCATGAAACACTAACAATGTAACTAATAACATTATTTACGCATTCTAGGTAGCTTTTGTTTCCCCAGTACATTAGTTATCACCTCTTAGGAATAGGAATATTACCAAATTATTGCATAATAGTATCGTATCTATTCAAAAATAATTTGAAAAAACTAAAAAAGGACCTTTGATCCCACTTTTTATCATTTCCCTGGATTCTTATTAATAGTGCTTTGAGACGGTGGGCCACAAAACCTCATTCGTGCCTCCCAAAATTGTTAAGGTTGTCGACTAGTAGTGAGGGCTTAGGGTGTGTCTTTGGGGAGACTAATCCCTCATTAATCAGAGTGTATCATTGTAACATTTCAATATAAATATGATAAATATGGGATAATATAAGAAAATACAATAATACTAGACCAGTAACCCACCATATTGGATGAATTAGTAACAGGAAGATATCATAAAAATAATAACAAACAATCACACAAGATAAATAAACAATTGGACGAAGGTAAATGAAAATTTATACAAAAGAAGTTGATAATATGTTATAAATCTAAAAATGAGAAAATTTGGATCAGGGGTTCTTAGATATAATACATGATATCAAAAATACCAAAAAACCAAAAAATAACTATGACTAGCATCATGAGCATAAGTATAGTACCTTTCTCATATTCTCCAACCTAGGAAGTCAATCAAGAATTCGGAGCTGGGAAATTCCCTTTATTTATATCAAAACATCATGAAGTCTTTTTGGGTTACAAAGGTTCCTCAAGCAGAGTGTGATATACAATCCTAGTAGGCCACAACAAATGCTTTCTATCTCTATCTATTTTTTGAAATATAAATGAAAATTGTTCTCATATAGTTAAATTCAAGGAAATAATTATTTAATGGAATAAAACTTTGGTTTGAGGCCCAAAATGGAAACTTGAATGATTCTTCCTACTTAAACCAATTATGGATGTCTAAACCAATGGAAACTATACAAGTAATTAGGTTTAAACATGGGGAATATTAAATTACATAACAAGTTCAGACCTACCCAAAGCATGTGATTTTTCTTGGCCGACACATCCCTAAAATATCAATCTAGCATGCTCACAATTTAATTAAGAGTCCACATATATACAAAATGAATGAAATATATCATATACAGTAATGGAATCCTAAAACCATCAATGTTGATCCATTTGAAAACCCATGTTCCGATACAAGATACCTTGATATAACAAATACCATAGATTCCATCCAAGGTGTCCCGTAACAGTGTCCCTCATATCACTCAAAGCATTGTAACCTCTGATTATGTACCAGGTATCTCACATATAGTACTAATTATAACCTAAGGAATGGAATAACCATCTTTAGAATAATCACATCCATGGTTTATTTGATAAGGAACCGATGTCACTCAAGAGTATAGACGAACCACACAGATATCCTGTACAAGGAAATCCATGTGTTTCTCTAGGTGAATCAAGTAGTTCTAATCCAAGCATGAAGATTCCATCCATAACATCCTTAAATTGAGACCCATGTTTTCTTCTATCTCATAAACAGATAAGTCTGAGCATTTAAAAGCACACATCATCATCATAAAATTTAAATATCTAATTCCTATCAAGATATCCATGAATTTCCTTCAATCCCAAAAAACATGTCATAATTTATTAAACAGAAGGACCTAAAAACAAACTTAAGTTCTAGAGAACAAGGAAATTCATAAAAAATAAAATGATAAATTAGGAATAAATCATATACATATGGAAATTATATAAGAAAGGAATAAATCACAAGTAACAGGGTATAAGACATAATCATAAAGCACTAGGTATTTAATTTGTGTTGTTCACCCTCTTTAACCCAATTAAATTCATTAAACAATATAATCCATTGAATTAAGTATGGTAATCATTCAAGAAAGGGAAATTAATTGATTTACACTCATCTTAAGTCACATCCTTAATTTTTGAATTTATTACAAGTGAAAAACACACAATATAGTAATACATAACATCTCAAGGTGTGATAAATTCGGCTATTCAAGGTGGGAAAGCCTAATGGGTGGCTTCAAACATAGAGAACCCTCCAACAATGGGTTTCATTGACAATAAGGTCAAAAAACGACATGAAAAACCATTTATATTATGTTATTTAACATCTTTAATTACAAACAGAAGGGTCAGTCACACAACACATTGGTTCACTATTTAAAAAAAACAAAATGTGTAGAAAATAACTAGGCCAGCTACCTTGGCCTCATAGAATAGTAATCATATGTTGTTGACCCAAGAATTGAGATGGAAAGAGAGTTATCAATGTAATTTTCCAATGTCTTAAACATAGGCAAAAATAATTTTCACCTACATAAAACAATATAAGGGAAAATAAATGTAGAATAAAATGAATATGAGTGTATATCTTGCCACATGCTATCCAACAAATCCAAAAGTGTAGGATTTGGATTCCAAATATGGGAAATATCGAAAACCCTATATAAGAGGAAGGGAGGAACTCGCGTGTGGGATATTTCCACTAGATGTGGAGAAATGGAGTTTGAGGGATTATAAACCTTTTGAGGGAAAAGAAGAATTTCACCCACGTAGATAGGGGCACATAGTTTGGACGAACGGTTGGCCAAACTATGTACCAACCATGTGGAAGGAAATTGTGCCAATGGTCTAAAACCTCACATGCGTGTGAACCTAGGGTCTCACAGCTTCATAAATACCATATACCCCATGAACCCCACTATCTCAGGCGACATGGTTAGAGAAACTATGCAGGTTGAGCTGCACGATTTCCCCGAATTATGCAGCCCAGTCTAACTCTTAAATTTTTGAGGCTCTGAGTTCTAAAAAATCACCATACACAATCAAGACCTCCATGAATAATTTTGTAATCATTTAAATGAACAAATAATGAATTTAAATTCAAAATAAAGTGTCCATTATTTGATAAAAAACAAGACATTACATAATGATTGTTATGCTTTACTGGGGATATAATTTAAATATATCATCTAGATTATTTCTTAAGATGACTATTGTTCATGTTGTTTTATTTCATTCACTACGTAAATATTGTGTATTATTTATTCAATATGGATAAATGTAAATTTATAATGAATTTTTGTAGTATATTGTATTGATTAGTTGATATATGAGAAAAAATGAGGATGTGAAAGTGATAGGTGGGTATAATTTATAGATACCCATTAATTCATTGACAGGTCGCATGTGAAAAAATAGGGGGTCACATTATATGGATAATAGGTTTACACATAACAATTTATAAATAATTATTTCTGGGTTAAAAATCGATGAAAGAAAAATTCAAGATAACTTGACAGAGGCCTTGATGGGAAGTTCCGCAATGTCTTGATTTATGCATTTACATTACTAATTTAGTTTCCATTAACCATGTGATTTTTGTGTTGATTTCATATATGTATGTTCATTAAATTAATGATTTTGAATAAATCACATGTCATTTTCATTATCCACTCTATTAAAATCATTATTCCATATTTATTGATGATAGATTCTACTTTATATATCCCATTCTAATAATATGAGCTCATGCTTTACATTTTTTACTTTTCGCAGGATACAAAGACGAAATATTTTAATTAATATAAATGATGAAAGAAAATTTTTAGGCAATATTTCTAATTTCTAATGTAATATAGAAGTCATGTATGTATCATGTTTTATAAGAATAATAACAGATTGATCACGATTGGTTTGATCCATTATATCCTGTAAAATTCAATTAGTAAGTACTAACATTGTGTTAATATATTTAGTAGTTACAACCACCCTCTAGCTCGTATACATGACCCATTACTCAAAAAATAGAGAAATATCATAACTATTGCATCCAAAATAGGTATGCTTCTGATTAAACAATTAAATACAACTCTAATAATACTTATAAAACTTGAATAATGTTATAGAATCATTTTGTTCCACAACATCCTAACCTAAAATAAGAACCAATCATAAATCAGTGTGATTCTACACCCTCCATTCAAACAAAAAAACAAGACAAATGGAAACAATGAAGAAAAAAACACAAGGAAAAGGAAAACATGAGATATTACATGGTTCTGTATTTTACCACAATTTTTTAGATAATAATAATTTTCCTTATTCATTGAAAAAACTGATGATTCTAATATCTAGAAAAAAATGTTAATCCCATGTGATCAAACACTATTGAGTATCTGTATCTAGTCAATGCTTATAGGTATCACCACCATCTAATTTCTAGGTGATGAAGTCCAACTTAACTGATGCCCATGAATTATAATATATAAAATCAAGTATATACATGATAAAAAAATTTAATGAATATTTTATAGATAATATATTATATCTTCTCCACAATTTTTTACATATGTTAAATTATGAAAATATAATTTATTAAATCATACATTTGGAAATTTGGGGAAAATTTTAGTTTTAATCATTCATGGTGAACACTAGTGTTTTGATATAATTATTTTTTAGGACATATTTGGACATTAAATTTCATGGTAGTTTTGTTTAATATATGGGATACATCTTTCATCTAGACCATCATTGGTGGATCTCACATTTTATAAGAGGAAATTGGAAATTAATTTGAATATGTAATGAACATATCGACATGGACACCAATTCACCATTGGTGACACATATTCTTAATTTAGGATTTGATAAGGAGTGAATTTGGATTATAGATAGAGGATCCAATTCTAAAAAATAACTCTTCACTATGGATATATGGTACTTGCATTTTTGAACTCAAGAAGTTAGTTTAATTTGGATAAAAATATTTTTTTGTATTTCTAATTCACATTTTTAAAATCATGTAATCCTTAACTCACCTTAACTCTATAAAATTGTAGTTTTTCTCATTTCAGTAGATTTTACATGAATTAAAGGTTTTAGGGTATAATATATTTTGTTGTTCTCCATTATTCTAAATATTAAAACATGTATTTATCTTGATGCTAAGAATCCTTTATTAGTGTCGACTTCTTCCTCTTTACATTATTGATTTATTTTCTTATGATAAAAATCACCATTTCTCTACCATTTTTTGATGAACCTACCCAACAATGGATACATGGATGGTGGAAGGTTATCCCACTATAACCTAAATCTCACATCCACAGAGATGATATATTGTAAACAAGCACCATGAATGGGATGAAGTTTTTTAATACACATGTACATATGCACCCAAATATCTCCATCCAACAGTGTAGAGAAATAATAATATACATAAACATCTAGAGTAATACATGCATGAAATAACCACTAGTGAATACAGTTAGGGAAAAAATATATCCAAATTGTAAATGTAAAAAATACATGCTTTCCTAGTAAAGATTTCCCAGCCTGACAACAACTAGAAATGAAGAAAACTAAGAGAAACCAACTGTTGATCACCAACTCTAAACAATACACATGGTAAATAAACCCAAGTATCACTATGTTATACTATAATAACTACTGATCAATCTATACTCTCCAGAAGACAAGACATGTTCTCGAAAATTCCATGTAGGGGTGAGTATATACATACATATTAAGACACCCCTAATACTGAAATAGATCGATATAGTAATAAAACAATTTTCATCTCAACCCAAAGAAAGACAGAAATAGAACCCAAAAAATTAATATATATATATATATATATGATCATAAAATAAAATTAGGAAATAGTGGAAGGGGAATCCATCTCACAACCTAGCTGAAGTCTACGACTAATCCCTCCAAAGATATTTCTCTGATGTCCATCATTAAGCACAATCATACGAGAAAACTATGTGGAAGGTCACAATCCAGGGTAATGTACACTATAATTGAGGGATCCAAAAATATCAACTATATAACACATATAGCCTTCCCAAAATATAATTATAGGAAACCAAACACCATAAATGTGCTCCCTAGGAATGGGATCCGAACATACTATGGGGGACTCACACATCGGTAGAGCATAAAGATGAGGGAGTACCGCTTCGTAGAAAGAACACATGCCCTATACAGTATGGGGAGTACTAAATATATCCCTATAAAAATTATGGGGAACCCACTCCCATGTGTTAAGGGGGAGTTCCAACCTCATCATCTACTTAATTGTATCCCAATACCATTGCCTCTTGTGACATGGGAGTGCTGAACCCAACATCTCTATGATGATCTGGCCCTAATCACTTCCATTTTCAAGTTTCACCTAATGAATATTCATGCTTGAAACATCACAAGTCTTATCTTTCTTTTCCAATGTGAAGGCCACCATTACATTATGAGTGTAAAACTACTCGAGATACGCTACCCACATAAAACAATTCACATCCAAACAAAGGAGACATGAGGGGAAGAAGTTCATGGAGGGAATACACGGTGTGTATGGGGGTCCAAACCACACGTGAACATGAATCATCAACTAATATAGATATTATGGGAAGAATATCAAGGGGTATATACGGTGTGTTTGGGGGTCCATAGGATATGTCACTGTGTGTCATCACTTGAACATGTTCTCTTACTGACACCATTTAGAATCCATGTCATAGTACATGTTGTGTAAGGTTCATACATGACATATATCAGCCGCTTAGAAAATGTGAATGTGATCAGGGCCAGGCCTATGTATGTTGGGTCATGCCCCTCTACTTGGTCATTCACTTGGATGTTCTGAAGAACCAAACTATGTATGTGAACTTTTGGATTACACCACATATCAAACAATATAAGTTCCAATGTGTGTACCAATTGGAACAAAAACATTCCTACACGGTAGGGTCACACAACATGTGGTCCGTGCACACAACACGTGATTATAAACTTTTTTGAAACCCCATCCCCATAGACAAGGGGCTACATATGAGGTTTTATTCATAGATATATGGCATATAGTCATTATTTTCAGAGAAATATACTTTCCTTCACACTTATAAAGACATATTTAACTTTTCCACCACATTCCTCATCAATCAACCTCCCATGACTAATGGTAATTGTCTCTAGCAATCATTTTTGGAACTCTAGTTGTTCAAAATTGAAATATGACTAACCGTACACTAATGTTTCAATCCAATCATAGTCCTCCCATAGATCTTCCCTACTCTAGATCAAAGATCCATTGTGTATCACCCAAAAGTAATGATCTATTTCTATATGTATTAAAAATAATTGTTCATTCATTTTTCACCATTCCTCTATGTATCGAGGTGTTGAATCGGGCTTGAACCCACCCCACCAATGTCGAGCTGTTACCCCAAAGGCCACTGTTGATGAACAGAATGAATGGATGGGGGAAATTTATTAGTAAAATGGTAAAAAAAATAATTGTATAATCATTCATTGACAATGATCATACATCAGGGAAATAGGGGTGAGAACATGGAATAATTATAAATAAAATGAATTGAATAAATTTAACTCTTCTATATGTCTCATGCAAGGAGCATGTGATTGAATAATCAAAACAATATAACCATTCAATACGAAAAATTTTAATAAAAAAAGAGGAAATACATTATTTGTGAACCCAACATTAATTTGGATCAATTTTTAGTGAAGAATTAATTTCTCTAGTAATGTAGGGATACCATTGTGTTCACTGCTTGCTGATCCTCCTCGATCTGATCTCCCGTCATCCCCCACAGTGATCTTTCAATAATGAATGATGGCTAAATCCTTTGAGATATACCCCTGTTATAAAAATAACACATGAGAAAATTTATAACATTGTTAAAATAGAGTAAATTAGGTTTTTTTAATTTAAAAACAAAATAAATTAGTTAATATATTTATTTCATTTAAATGAACTGACAACAACCGATTTAGCCAAACATCTAGCACAAAAAAAATTGGTGTCACCGTTGGTAAACCTTGCATTCCAAACTTAAATGTGGTAATATATTTCAGATTTGAGACATTTTATTTAATTTATTAATCTTTTTTATGAAACTATGTTTGAATGATAGGAATATATTTTATCCTTTTAAAATAACAATTATGAGCTCCTTAGGCCCAAGAATCTCACACCATATTAGTGTATAGATCCAAAAATATTCCTTAATATTTTTTAATATTTTAAAAGATTAATATAGGTTTAATATTTTATGCCCCTTCATGGATTTTCTTACATGACCAGAATAAGGTAATGAAATGTTGGGGATACTAAGTCTTCATATGGAAATCCCAATTCTAGGATCTCTCTTTTATACCCCCATTCTTCCCCAAATATATGAACCTATGGAATTCTCCATCCTCACAAGATCATATCCTCTCTATCTTCGATAGATAGTAGGTACTCCATGAAGGTGGATACATCCTCAATTTATAGATTTACAATGTTAATAAAAATGATAGTATCAGGAATGTATCTCATTGGATATTGCGCATGGATAATTTCATTCACCCACTCAAACTATGGTTGTAATGATATGTGGTTATCAACCTTATCGAACCCCATACGATCGTTATTAGCTTAATGAACATCAAGGATAGCATACCTCATTAGTCAAATGTCTTCAACCCTCTTTATGTTGAGACTATCATGAAAATATCATCTCCTAGATCGAACTACAAGGTCCTATTATGTCGATATATATTGGATTTCAATCGGATTTGGGTTATCCTCATATGGTTATGGGTCACCTGAAATTTCTCCATCATCGCATGCACCAACTCTAGGATAAAAATTGATTTCTTACCAATCTCGAACTATTATAAAAGAAACATCTAGGGTATCCCATTCAATCCCTCAAAGGGATCCATATTGTAGATTGATAGATATTATTATAAGAAAACACTAAAATTGACAAGTTATCCTTCTAGCTCTGGCTAAATTCTATATCAAAATATATATTCATTTCATCTAACTCCAGCATAGTTTTCTCTATCTACCCATCATTCTAGGGGTGAAATATCAAAATTATCTACAACTAGGCCTTGAATTAATCTAATATGGCTCTATACAACAATGATGTAAACCAAAAATCATGATATAAGATAATTGTCAAGGTCCCCAAATAGAGCCAAATGATCTCTACCACGTATAAATGTCACAGAACCTCCACTAAACTATACTCTATAATGAAAAGGAGGTGTGTCAACTTTTTGAAATGGTCAAAAGTCACCCTGGTGGAATTTTTGGATCTAGCTAAATATAGAAACATTGTCTAAAAATCCACGGATATGTCGTCCTATTTCAACTATGGGATCTCAAGAAGTTGTTTGAATCCTTATAGAATCTGGTACTCATCCTTCACCCACTGACATGTTAGACATAGGGATATGAACTTGAAAACACTCCTCCTCATTCGAAACTAGAAAATCTTCCACTTAATGTCCCATAACTGATATGAAATCGGTGATTAACTTCACTATTTCTTAGAAGTTCTAAGAAAACATGGATAAATTGCATCTTTATTAGGACTAAATAATGTGCTATTAAATTTTACCTTTTATCAGCACTTATTTGCAGGAATAAATTGAAACATTATCTTTACTTTATTTTTAGCATTGATAAATGATACCATTTATCAATTCTTTTTTGATATCGCTAAAAAAGGGTACTATTTATCATCACTTTAGTTTTACCGCTGATAAAGCTAGATTATATCTATAAAATTTGAGAATTGATAGAGGTCAAATTAATAGAATTAAATAAATAAAAAAATAATTAATTTTTTTATTAAAAAAATATTGCAATTTTTTAATAAGATAACTATTGATAAGAATGAATAAATGGATTACACATTGTTAAATAATAAACATTTTATTAAATAAATAATTATGATCATTATTGTTATTAAATTGTATATATTAAAGAAATAGATATATATTAATTTATTCAAACAATATTTATCAATTAGAATATATTTATGGCTTTAAATTAAATAGTCATATATTTAGCAAATAGTGTTTTATAATTAAAAATTAATATAAAAAATAACTAATTAAATAGTGGAATGAATTTATAATTGAATGTGTAGTTTCATATTTCAATTTATTATAGATCAAATGTGTGTTATATTTAATGTATTCAATTTCACTCATTTTTAACATATATTCATATTCATGCATGTAAAATTAGATATAAATATTAGTTTTCAAAAAATTTATATGATTATAATTAAGTAATTATAAAACTATATTAAATATATTTAAAAAGAAATATTTTCAATATTTGTATATATTTATTGAGTATATATATATATATTATTTGTAATTATAATTTGAAATCCAATATCCGTGATTAAGTAATAAGCTACGATAAATGTATGTATTTATCACTGATTCTTTTTGTGTTGATAATGATTATGATTTATCAGTTCTAAAAACAGATGAATTTTTTTTATTACTGCAAAAACATTTGTGCTGATAAATATGGATCTTAATAGAACATTTTTAGTACTGATAAATATAATCCCCTAAATTGAAACATATCTTATTCTAGTGTTTTTGAACTCGAAATTGCATTTGAGGATCTTTAATGTTTAGAGTATTAGAGAATTATAATAAAATCTTACAAAGTAAAATCACACATAAAAAGTGAAAAATTATACTTAATATCTATTTTTTCACCAAAGAAAACCCAAATAATATAAAACATGATTTCTTTTAAATACACATCATCAATAATTTTATTATGTCATATTTTTTGTGCTTAGGAATATTATGACCCATGCAATACATTTTAAAACTTGTAATGATCAAAAAATCTTAGTAAAGGAAAAAATAAAGAAACCATTAGTGCAGTTAAAACAGGGTAACCCATTTAATGTTATTTAAGAAAATGAAACAAAATATTTTCTCATTAATGAGACTCATACTTTTTTCTCAAAGACAAATATTAAAACCAATAGAATGAAATTAAAATTTATTAAGGAATCTTAGAGAATAATATATACATAACCATTTCAAACCTCATTAAATATGAATAATCATATGTCCAAATTCCATATTGGAGATCCATAATGGAGATCACCACTCATATAAGGTATATCAGGCTCACTAGTGAGCTATAATGGGGATTATACCTTCATGTAAGCTATAACGTGCCCACTCATGAGCTACAATGCGGATCAAACCTTCGTATAAGCTGTTTTGGGCTCACGTGCGAGCTTTAATGGGGATCAAACCTTCATATAAGCTATATCAGACTCACCCATTTCGTATAACGATCAAGTACCATTTCAAAAAAACATTAATTATAAATCCCTTTTGGAAAAACCTACAAATCATATATGAAATCATTATCATATAAAAACACCATTTAAATACCAAGATACCCAAATAGGGTAATTTATTTAAGTTTTAAAATATATTCATACTTATAGATAAAGTCAAATATCATATAAGGGTTATGGTAGTGGAGAAATCCTTTTTTCTATATATATTAAAAAAAATAACATTGCATTTTTTGTTCTTTAAAAAAAGTAAGCCGATTTGTAGAAAACTATTCAATTTTGAAAAATTTAAATGAAATTAATTATAGAAATAAAATTTCCTGTATAATCATTTTATACCCCTATAAATAAATTTTTAAATTTATATCATGTAGAAAAATATTTGAAAATTAAATATTTAAATGTTCAAGGTGTCCCATACAGCTTTGAACATTCAAATATTAATATCCATGAATTAATAGTTCAACCAAAACAAAATATATAATTACAATAGATAAAATATGGATATGATATTGTATAGTGGATGTATATACACCCTATAAAATAATAAAGGTGTATATTATCGATAAATGCCTCAATTAAGGGAGATTGAGATAAAATCCCTTACCATGAGTCCGACTCATCACATACAAACATTATATTCCTAAATAATAGAATTATGATAATTTATAAATTATGTATAAATTTTTTCAATTTTATTATCCATTTTTATCACTTATTACCTTGTTAAAAAAATTGCATAATTATTTATCTTCATATTGAACATTTTGTTGATATTCCCTACTTGAGTCAAAGATAAATTTCACATGATGTCAATTTTCCATGTGGTCATAATTCCATTATATCCAGAATAACATTCCTGACATAATAATCACGTTTATACATTATTTATATTTTTTGAATTTAACCATTCATTTATGGAATGAAAAATGAACAACATTGTAATTCTGGAGACGGTTGGTCATACGTATGCATGATTAACGTTTCAATTTATCATTTATCATTATCAATATAAAGAAATTATTATATTTCCTTTAAATAATGATCATAATATTTTTAAAATCATATTTATCATTTAAATACACTTATATATATCATACAAGTAATTTGGTGATTAATAATGATTAACATCGCTTCTTGGAGGTGTTAGTTCACAGGTACGTACGAACGACGTTATCATGTTTATTAACATGGATGGTAAGAACCTAATTAAAGTATTATTATTTTAAAATGATAAATATTTCATGAATATCATATATAAATTATAATTCCATAATTATAACTAGTCTTAATATAAGATAATGAAAAATGAACTACATCGGTTCCTGAAGCCGTAGTATGCCATACACAAAAATTAAAACTTAATTACCATTTTTATGAAATTGTGTATGGTTTCAGGTGATTATATTAAAATAATTATACCTCAATATATTTAGTATACTAGATTTTTTATTTTATCATGGTTGTAAGAGATTTAAAGGAAGTTTAGGAAGAAAAAAATATAAATACTTTAATAAAATGATACATCTTCTTCAGTTGATCACTTTTGAAGAACACCTTAACACATATAAAGAGGATGTTATGTAAAAAAATATGTTCTCAAGAATGTGGGGTGGGATTCCTAGAAGATTTTTTTTTCAGATATTTTCCAAACCAATAGGATTTTAATGTGTGAATATTAGAGTAGAGTGGTTACGTTTTCATAGGAGATAGGAGGGGCACCCTTGGAATCACATAAAATATTAAATTAATATAAATTTAATTTTAGTTAAAAATGGTCCCAAAATCCTTAATTTAAAATATAAGATGTTTTTTGTTTGAAAACACACCAAAAAACTAACATTATTCAGCTATTGAATATTCTATTAATCATTATCATTCTAGTTTAAGCCTTATTTTTTCCTTTTCAATCGTATAGTGATATCATGTTATTAACACATTGTCTGTTAATGTAATAAACATTACTTGTCAGAAGACCAAAAAATTATCATTAATGACATATTAGTACTTATTGTAACCATTTTGTTGAATCCTATATTTTTATAAAATTTATAAAAATTAATAAACTATTTTTTATTTTATGTTATGACTTATGACAATGTTGACATTATTCATAATTTTTGCTTTTTTTACAAATTCCTAAAAAATTTATTACTTATAAAAAATAGATCAAATCAATACTAACATGCAATAGTTATCCAAAAAAATATTCTATAGGCTAAAATATGCAAAATAATATTTATCTTACAATTTAAAAAATAATTTATTTTATTTTTTCATTAATAAAACAATTATTTCATCCATATTGTGTTATAATTAAATTTAATTATATAAAGTATAAGAAAATAAATAAAATAAAATGATGTATGTAATATTTTAATATTTCTAATTACAACTTATAGTTGTATATATCACTTATATTCCACCATATTAATATTGTTTTATTAATAAGAGTCATGGTCATGATAAGTTTTTCCTTTACATTAAAATAAATGTTATAAATGTCATTATCACACACAAGTGGAATCCAATGGAAGATATATTATCCTAAGGGTTTTCTAGGTCATCTAAGTCTCATGCCACAATATCATGAAATGTGTTACGGTAGTTTTAAATTATTATAAAATTAATTTTTTCTTTAACTATGGTAAATAAAATATTAAACTTATGATAAATCAAAATTATTTTGATTCTATTAAATAAAATATTTCATACTAATTAGAACCTTGTATTTTAGTTTTTAAAAATTAAATTAAATGAATTAGAAAAATTGAATTTAAAATTAATCCAGTTGTTAGAATGAGAAAACTAGTTTTGAAAAGGTAAAAATCATCAAAACATTGACATGTATTTATATCAAATTACAATGTAAAATTACATCCAATGACCTAAAATGGACTCAATGACAAAAAAATAATCTAAATATAAATTGTAAACAATTCAAATGATAAAATAACAGTACAAATAACTTATATGAAAAGTCAGTTTGGAATTAAAATGCCATATTTTTCACTATTCATCAAAATAAGAATTTTATGAGAATAATACAAAAAAATTATCCAATGTAAAATTTTAAGTACTTCTACAAAACAAGAAGCTTATTTTGTCTAATATAACATATAAAGGTGAAAAAACAGAATTTATTATTTTTTCTCCATGACAAGATGGTAAAAGTAGCTTTAAAAAAATATTTGAGTATTTTTTGCTTAAAAATGGATTTATTATCATTTTAAACCTTTAATATTAATTAGATGAAAGAAAAAAAATTTAATAAACATGTGTAAACATAATATAGTGATTTATTTTCATTTATTCAAGTAATATAGCCAGGATATAACTACCATTTAATGTAATAATACTATTAATGTATTATTTTTTTCAGTATAACTCAGTCTTGTGTACAACATATGATTTCAAAAAAACCAGTTGTTGGGTGTTGAGTACACAATCTTACAAATCATCCCCTTTTAAAAACTAAAGATCTTACATTATCCCATCATTTTTGAAATTAAATCCTGATTATTTGAAATAGGATTGAATTACTAAGGTATGAGTTTTAAAAATATCTTTATTTTATTCCCACATAAGAAAAAGGATTAATAAAACATCCAAATTAAAAGAAAGAATGATCATTGTGAAGGTCACATAAGATATCACATTCTATTATTCCATGTATGAAAATAGGTTTGTGGCATAAAAAATAACTATCATGTTTTGATGGAGGATGATGGAAAACATGATCAGGATAGTGTTAACAATAAAAAACCATAAATTTATTATTGTTTAAAAAGGTCACTGATTTCATAGTAGGGATATTAAATTGGAATTTTTTTGTGTTAAAATATTTTTCATAATGTTGTGGAATTCCTTTGCTACATATAATAATAAGATATGAAAATATACTAACTTGACAATTATATTTTCATCCGTTAATCGAATTCCACCATAAACTCACCTTTTTCTCTAATCGATGATTATTTAAGATGACATGATCACACAAGAAGCACTAGAATGAACTTCTAAAAAATCACATATACCACAAAAGATGAGCTATATATATTACCCTATCATTATATATTATCCAAATACAAAATAGTTTGTACAATTCTAGATAATTTCCCCAGAAGAGTAATTTTTTTAAGGAGAAGTGATGCTTTTAATCTTTGAAATTCAATAGTAATACCCAAGTTCTACACACACCATCCATCAAATAACTATCCATGAAATTCCTTAAAATAATCAAAACTATGATTGAAATACAAAATTCAGAAGTATTTGATCATGTAGTATTCTACGATGAATTTTAATATTTTTCTCAAGCAACATGAACCAATAATAAAGTATCATACCACAAATTAAATAACCCAATATCATATTCTCCAAGAATGGTTACTCATTTACTTAAATAAACCAAATCACCATAATTATAAAATAAAACCATATATTCTTTAAAAATAAAATTCAACCATTACTCCTCAAATAAAATCCCACAATATTCTATTTACTCAATCGTATAATGTTCCCAAAATAGCAAACATTTTCCAAAATAAAAATTATAACTTCATCCCCCAAATCATTTTCCAATACCAAGGATATCCATTTGATAAAACATAGTTTAAAAATATAACCATATTTTTATTCCATTTAAAAATTTAACTATGGAGTAAAAGTATTACTAACCATGGAATTTACATAGGCTAGTGGTAGATGATAATGACCTATCACACATCAGTTGTGGGATCGATTCCCATAGCCTTGTCTGACATGACGGGTTGTCACACTGTTTGTGTGTTATTCCTTTTAAAAATTTTATAATTATTATAACATTACGAAAAAGAGATATAATCTTCAAAAATAACCATATTAATTATTAACCTCAATGTTTATTCAATACATACAATTTTTCATCCCAAAATGTAATAACCCATAGGTACCTCAAAAATAAATGTATCGAGAAATACTTTTAATTTACCTGAAATATCATAACATAATTGTTAATAGGATTTATATTATTTTAATATTATGATAATATTGACAATTATATACTCATATTATATCCCTATAACTTAATAGGAGATCCTACTATCCAAATTTGTCTAAACATCATTTGAAACCAACTATAATGGCCTGAACTTAAACAAATCTTATTATAGTGTTTTTGAACTAGAATTCACATTCGAGAATCTTTTATGTTAATAGTTTAAATCAATTTGAACAAACTATTATGTAGTCAACCCATTTGTAACAGGATGACACTAATATTCAATATCGGGTTTTCTCAATAGAGGAATCCCTTTTAGGATAAATCATGATTTTTTTTCCAGACACATCTTCAATATTTTCATCATGACATCTTCTTTATGCTTATCAATCTTAAGACATGTGAATAATTTTTTAAAACATTGTATGTGAAAAAAATCATAATGAGGGATTAAAAAACAATGATATCATTATTATAGTTCAAACATGGTAAGCCATTTGGTTTTCATTTAACAGATGAATTTTTTTTCTTAACATGTATAACACTTATACTTTTTTCTCAAAGAATAAAATAAAAACAATTGAAATAAATTAAATCTAAATTAAGTGAATTAGAGAATATTATAAATAAAACCCTTTCATACTTATTCGATTTAGAATAACCATATATCCAAATTCCAAATTGGAGATCTATAATGGGGATCACCCTTTGTAAAAGATATATTGGGATCACCCATGAGCTATATTGGGCTCACCCATGAGCTATAATGGGGGTCATTTCTTCGTATAAGATATAATGGGCTCACCCTTGAGCTACAATGCAGATCATACCTTAGTATAAGTTGGTTCAAGCTCACACCTGAGCTAAAATATGAATTAACCTTTAATATAAGCTATATCAGGCTCAATTGTTAATATAATTTCCATATATCATTTCAAAAACACGATCATCAAAAATACCATATGAAAAACCCTACAAATCCCTTATGAAAAACCTTATCATATAAAAATAAAATGTTCATTTATAAAACCATTTTTAATACCAAGATACAAAAATAAGGGATTTATTTTCCTTTTAAAATACGTTATGTCTTATAGAGGATGTAAAATATCAAATAACGGTTACGGTAGTAGAGAAGTCATTGTCGTCATATACATTAAAAAAAGATTCTTTTTTTCATTTTATTAAGAAAGTATAATGATTTGTATAAAAATATTCCATTTTGAAAACATTAAATGAAATTAAATATAAACATAAAATTTACTATATAATCCTATTATATCAATATAGATAAATATTTAAATTTATATGATGGAGAGAAATATTCGACAATTAAATCATTTAACGTTCAAGGTATCCCATTCTACATTGAACATTAAAATTTTAATATCCATAAATTAATACATTTACCAAAACTATAAATAAAATTATTCTAGACAATATATGGATATCAAATCTCATAGTGGATATATATACACCTTATAAAATGTAATGGTTCAAATTATCAAGAAATGCCTCAATGAAAGGGGATTAAGAAAAAGTCCATTACCTTGAGTTCAACTCATCATGTACCATTTTTATATTTATGAATAATAAAATTATCATAATTTCATCTTTATTTAGAACCTTTTTCATGTTTATTATTAACTTTATATATATTTTTACCATGTTATAAAAATTTTATAATTATTTATGTTCATATCGAATGTTTTGTCGATATTAACTACTTATGTAGAAAATGAACCTATATTGATATCCATTGTCCATGTGGTCGTAAGTACATCATATCCAGAAATAAATTCATGATATAATAATCACTTTTAAATATCATTTATACTTTTTTAAATCAAAACATTCATTTATGGTATGAAAAATGAACAATTTTATAATCATAGATATGGTAGGTCATACGTACACTTGAGAAATGTTTCTGTTTTTCATTGATCATTATGGAAATAAGGTAATTATTATTTGACCCGTCTACAATGATAATTATATTTTTAACATCATAATTAAAACATAAGTATACTTATATATATATATATCATACAAGTGATGTGGTGAATAAATACGATTCACATTTCATCATGGAGGTGATAGTTCACACATATTCATGAATGATGTTACCATGTTTATTTACATGGATGGTAAGAACACAATTAAAATCTTATTTTTTTAAATGATAAATATGTCATGAATATCATATATAAACATTTATTCCATCATTATAACCATTCTTGATAGACGGTAATAAAAAAAATACATCGGTTTATGAGCTAGTAGTCTCTCAAACACACGAACAAAAAGTTCAACTCCCATTTGGTGAAATTGGAGATTAAATTGGGTGATTTTATTTACATAATAACATATAATTATATGTAGGATAATATATTTATTATTTAATTATCATTAGAAGAGACTTAATGTAGGTGGATGAAGAAATAATATATGAATACTTAATGAAAATGATGCCTCTTTTTCAGTTGATCACACTTGAAGAACACCTTAAACCTAAAAATGGAGTTATGCCTAAAATATGCCCTCAAGATTATGGGTAGGGATTCTAGAAATAGTTTTGAGAAGATATTGCATTACGCAAATAGATTTTGAAGTGTGAGTATTAGATTAAATTGGGGACTTTTTTATATGAGAGGGGAGGGGCAACATTGGAAAATATTAAAATATTAAATTAATTTAAATTAAAATTTTGTTACAAATGTCCCAAAAAAATTTATTTCTAAGATAATATGATTTTCAGTTGAATCACCATCAAAAATTATAATTAAATTTTTCTTGAATTTTTTTTATCCTTATCTTTTTGGGTTAACCCTTATTTTACCCTTTTTAATCATAACCTAATATCATGCAATTTACCCATTTTGTGTTAATGTAAAAACCATAACCATTGAAAAGACAATAAAAATGTATTTTATGACATATTAGGAAGTATAGTCGCCATTTTTTTCTAAATAATTGATTTTTTTGAATTTTGTAACATTTAATAAACTATTTTAAATTTTAAGTTATGAATTATGGAAGTTTTGACATTATTCATAATTGACTTTTGTAAAATAATTCATAAAAATATGATTCCATAAAAAACATATCTCAATAACAAAATTTAATATTAATCCATAAAATTTGTTTATGGAATAAAATATTTAAAATATTTTTTATTTTAATATCTATAATATCATTTATTGGATTCTTTCATTAATAAAGCAATCAAAGTATCATCAGTGCATCATTATTAAATTTAATTATTTAATGTATAAAAATTATAAATAAAATTCCAAAAAGCAGGTAATGTTTTTATAATTGTAATGACCATTTATACTCAATTATTTTACACATATATTCCCTTATTAAAATATTTTTAGTAATAATTGTCATATTTATGACAATTTTGCCTTTACGTTAAATTAAATGTAATAAATTTTATTATCAGACCTATGTGGCTTAAAAAGGCCAATATTTCACCCCAAGGGTGGTCATGGTAGGAGATAAATCATTACATAAGATTATTCCATGTTTTAGGGTAGTTTTATAATATTATAAAATTATTTTTACCCTTATTTACCTGATTTACCTATTAACTGCGGGAAATAAAATACTAAAGTCACTATTCTGGAAAATTATTTTGATCCTATTAAACAAAATTTTTCTTACTGATTACTGCAATGTATGTTATTTTTTGAAAATTAAATTTGCAGAATTGTAAAAATTAAATTTATATTTAATCCCTTTGTCGGAATGAGAAAACATGTTTTTGAAAAGTAAAACTCATCAAAAAACTAACATGGGTTTATATCAAATTTCAATGTGAAATTAATTCCAATGACTAACATTATATTAAATGAAAAAAATAATCTAAATATACTTTAAAACCAATTCAAATGATAGTTTGACAGTATAAATAAAATTGAAAAAGGCAGTTTTGAATTAAAATGCACTATTTTTCACTATTCATTAAAATGTGAATTTTATCCGGAAAATACCAAAATTTCATCCATAGTAAATTTTTTTGTTATGACTAAAAATAATATGTTTATTTCGTCCAATAGGGCATATAAAAGTGAAAAAATATTTTTAAAAATGGTTTTCAATTAATAGGTGGTAAAACTACCTTTTAAAATTGTGAGTGTATTTTATACTTAAAACTAGATTTCATATCATTTTAGACACTAAAATTTATTATATGAAATTTAAAAACATTAAAAAAACATATATACACATAATATTTTTAGTTTTTTTCACTTCCACCAATACCATGTCTAAGGGAAAACTAACATTTAAAATAATAATATTTGTCATTAATTATTTTTCAGTATAACTCAATCTTGTGTGCAATATAAGATTGCAGAGAAACCCATTAGTGCGTGTTTAGTATGATATAGTACAATGATTCTATTTTTAAAATCTCAAGATGTCAAATAGATATTTCTTCTATTAGAACTTGTCACATAAGTGCAAATAAAAGAAATCATTACTTACACTTATTTGTAAGCACCGATAAAAGTGTCCTGATCTAGTTAAAAACCCTAAACATTTAAAAACCCATCATGATATCATAATATTTCTATGGATGTCACTCACTTTTGATGCTCCTCTTTTGTTAATCGAACTCAAATCACACCAATAGACTGCCTAAAGTTGCTCGAACATCATCAACCATATGGTGTTCGGTTGGATTTAGGGTTTCTAAAGCCGAATTTCTTCATCCTATAAAGGTAGGCCTTGATATTTTCACTGTGTACATTTCATTTAGGATTTTATTTTCATCTGATTATGTCATGATTTAATATTCTTCTGATCCTTTTATATTCTTTTTTATATCTGCATCTATACCCCAACGTTCTCTTCAAGATTAATTCCTAATTTTTAATTTATATTGATCATTGTTTGATAATATTACAAATTATTTTTAATCTATTTCTATATAGTGGTATTGGTCATTGATCCAAGTTTAAGATTTCATCTTTTTCATAATACAAAATGTATTATAATTACATCTCTGTTGTGAGTTATTATTGTAACATCCTAGGTACTTATAAAATAATACATTTTCATTTGTATTAATATTTATGAATTTAATATTAATTTTAGTTTAAATGGGACACTATATACGATAGGGTACCTGACATGAAACAACTAGTTTCTCTGAAATCTTACATTGCACACCACACTGTGTCATACCAAAAATTCAAATGAGAATAATATTATTATATTAAATGGTATTTAATTCCTAGACATTGGATTGGCGATAATGAACAGAACTAAAAAAAATATTATTACACATTTTTGTTAAATGTTTATAAATTTATCCAATAAATTTTAGATGATCAAAATTAGAATGAATCCAATTTTATCCATAATATAATCTAATAATTTTAAAAGATCATTTTACAGGCTTTTGATGGTGAACCCTTTTTAAATCTAGTTTTTTTCACTTTTATATGTTATATATTACAAAAAAATCTTCTTATTTAAAATATGGACATTAAAAAATATATTTGTTGAAATTGTATTATTTTTCTAAAAAAAATTTATATGTATGAATATTGATAAATACTGAATTTTAATTCAAAACTATATTCTCATATAATTTATTTATATAGATATATTTTTTTTGATTAATTTGTTTTAATGTTTAAATGGATTATATTTTTTTCATTCAATCAAATTTTGTTCATTGAAATTAATTTCACATTGAAATTGGACATAAACTCATGTCACCCTTTTGATAGTTTTTTACTTATTAGGAAACCCTCTTTCTTGTTTTGAAAAACGGAATTAATTTTAAATTACTTTATTCTAATTCTATGTTTTGTATTTATAAAAATAGACTCCATATTTGGAATCAGATTGTCCAATTTTTTTATTAGGTACCTTTTATTTTTGGACATTATGAATAGTAACATAAGTAATTATTTGTATTTACAATAGTTAAAGGATAAATTATGTAAATAAGGGTAAAAAAATAAAATTATAATAATATAAACTACCATATGACTTGTCATAATAAAATTGGATAACATATGGCTCACTATGATCATATTTGGGTATATTTTAGGACCCCATAGAGCCATATGGTGTTGATAATGACATGTTATAATAATTAATTTAAATTAAAGAGAAATACAACATAAACATGTATCTTTTTAATAAAAAAAATTGAATATGAGTTTATATAATTGATATATTTTTCAATAAATAGTCATTATAACTATAATGATATTTCCTACATCATTTAATTTTATTTAGAATTTTTTGACATAAAATAAACTAATTTATTTATGAAAAAATGTGGATACATTGATTACCTTATTAATGAATGATCCAAATAACTGATATTATAAATAATAATAATAAGGTAATTTGAATATTATGTTGCAATATTCGAATTTTATGTATGATTATGAAATTTTATCTTCGTATTGAATTCGTATGTTCGAATGAATCATGTTATTATTACTTTAACAAAAATCAATTACTAAATAATGTCAAAATTGACATAAATGAGTTTCTAAAACAAATACTATTTTATGAACTGATATATATGTCATAGGAATCTGAGATTCAGCCAAATTTCATATATAATATTAAAAAATTTCATTACTGATCCACTTTAGGAACTCTTGAAAGTTTATAGTAACCATATAAACCATATATTTTAAATGTAAAAGAAGACACGATAAGAGTTAGGTTATATAACCATAGGTTTAACCCAAAAGATAATGTTACATTGGTTACATAAACATATATTAAACATATTGTTTGAGAGAATTTAGACCGATAATAGTCTTATTCAAGAAATATATCACTTTTTAAGTATTATAAATCGAAAATCATTTTATAATAAACTAATATTTCAAAACTCTCCAAAAGTGCCCACCCCCTCTTATAAAAGGCCACCACCTCTACCCTCTTACTCATGCCTCTCATACCCATTGAATCATACAAAATTTTATCAAATAAGATCCCAATGTCTTTAAAATTCATCTAAAATAATTACCTTTGGTATAAGGCAATTCAAGAATGCCTTTTGGCTCAAATCAAAAAGAGTTACCCGATTTAGAGGTAATGTCTTCACCCAAGATCCTTTCATTTATTTTCCTTCACCAACCTCCTAACCTTTTCTTCCATTATTTTATAACCAAAATAGTATAATAAATATTCTATGATTCTTTTTTATTAGGGTTATACCTAACCTTTAAAACACCTCCATCCGTTGGATATAGAACATATTGTTTCTATGTACGGCGAAATACTACCTCACGAAATGAGGATTGTTAAATTTTATCATATCACCTATCATGGTGGACATTATGATTGCACTAAATGATATATATTATTTTTATATTGCCTCTATTATTTTGTAATTTTTATTTATAACATACCATTATACTTTCCATACTGTGTAAATATGATAATATCACTTGACGAAGTGTGGACTATCTCCCCCTCAAAGTAATATGACTCGTTCATTCCATACATGGAAAGAATAAAGTATGGAGATAATGATCATATGTAAAAAATATATCATAGATATTTTAATGGAATAACAATATACCTATTTTTCATTAATTTTTCATTCCAATAATACGAATATGAAATGAAATTATCATTCAAGCGTACATATGGCCTACATTCTCCACGAATGGTGAATTTCAATTTTTATCTCCAAATAATATAGATTATTATAAACACATATATATTATAAATATATATATATGAAATTTAAATCACTAATATGATTTTAGAGATAATGGACTTATGGCCACATTGATAGTTTTCATCAAAACAGGTTCGATTTTTAATCAATTACTGAACATCGACAAAACCTCTGATATGAACTCAAATAATTAACTATATGTTTTAAAATTTTATGAAGAGATATAAAATGAATAATAAAAAATTAAAAGGATATAAAGAAAGTATAAATTAATCTATGTTTATTATTCATGAAATTAATGAATGAACAATACATTTTAGATTCAAGGTATGTGGCTTCATATCAATCACCTTTCCTTGAGACATATTTTTATTTATATACAAAAGTATATTATATGGTGTATAATCAACATATTTGAATTTTAATTTCATTCAATATTTTTCAAAATGAATAATTTTTATTTATTTTATTAAATTACAAAAGGAATGTTTCTTTTCAACATACGCGATGATAATGACCTTTCCTCCAGCATGTGCATTATTTTATATTTAGCTTCCTCTATAGGCCACAATGTTTTTAAATAGAAAAATAAATACTATAATCCTTTTTAGATACTTTTCTATTAGAAATGGTTTTGAGAAAAGATTGATTATATCAATATCTCAAAATGATGTATTATGATTACAATGTGGAAATGTTTTTTTTTTCACTATGCTTGTTCATGTGTTATAATTATGACAGGTTTATTGGGCACTGATTATATATATATTGGTGATTCCATGATAAACTGAGGGAGGGTGATCCCATGATAGCTCTCTAATTCATTGGGTAATGTGATGGAGGTAAATTTTAAGTATTCTTCTAATAGATTTATGGCATATATTGAGATGGGTATTCAAAACATGACAATGAATGTTACTACGTATATGATTGTAGAAGTTACAATGTATGTATGATATGGATGCCACAAGTTACCTTTATGATTTATTATTGTAAGGAAATTTTCATGATTCTTATGAATTAATGGGTTTATAAATATTCATTGACTAATGTTTTTCTACTTTATTATATCCAATACTAATTTTTTACGGTCATCCCATGTTTTTTCGAAATGTTTTCACATTGAATAAGGATGAGTAAGAAAAAAGAATAATTCAAGATGTTTTTTATCAGGAAAATAAATACTGATTTCTAATAGATTTTATTTGGTGGAAAAAATTGATAATGATTAGGTAGTATACTTTTTTATGATTCTGGGACGATAATTATTAATAATTTCATAATTACATAAAATTATAAACCTAAAAAGAACCTTGATGTGACTTAAAGTAAAATTGTTGACTTATCCAATGATTAAGTAATGTTTTATGGATGGGGTATTATAAACTTATTCCATGTTAATTCCATGGATTTTTTAGATATGGTTCCCCACCACAAAACCTATAACATACTTGTTATAGTAATTGTTGAACCACATAAGGTAGTTTATTAAGAATGTGTTAAATTTCCATGTCACCATTATAAAACCATAAAAAATCATTTCATTATAAATATAAATTAGAATATTAATTATTATTTCCTAAGAATCTAGGATTTCATTTTACATAATCCTTCATACTAGTGGTTAAATTGAACCAATAAAAGAACATGTAATAATTAGTGTATGAGAATTAATATGATGTTAATTTTATTGTTATATATTCATTGAGGAAGTATAATAATTTTTTTTCGATTTTATTAATGTGGTAAATTAGTATAATGAATATGTAGTTGAAGAAGCTAAATGGAAAAGAAATATAAGAAATTATTAATTACACCAATGTAATCATATCTTATATTGAAATATTTTTTTCATATTGAATACTTTAATTTTGATAGTAGGTCCTATAAAAAGTTTAATGGATGAAAATTATATGAGATTATTCACAGATTATATTGAGGGATCATAAATAATGTTTAAGTTCTCAAAGGGCGGTTCATGGTTTCTTATATAATTGCTAAGGAGTGTCATTTTCTAAAATATCAATCCCTTAATGTGCGTTAAATAAAAATATAAGTCTCATGTGGATCTAATTTTATGAAATAAATGATATGTTTTTTCATTAACTATAAATATTAAGGGTGGACATGAATCAAGGAAAATAATATGAGGAAGAGTTGTCTATAACGTTATCCTTTGAATGAAATCATAGGATAAAACCAACCATAGTGAAGTATCCCCTTTATTAAATCCAAGTACCCATTTTCTTCTATATACTAAATTTATTGTAAATAATGAAATAATTTGTTTCCCTTATTATAAATTTCAATATTTTTAACCATTGATAATTAATATATTATGTGTATTAATTTATATAATGTATAAAATTATTCTTTTATTTTCCAAATAGTATGAATATAAATCTAATATAGATCCACACTAATCATTTCACAAATGATTATGAAGAAGGAGTTAAAGAGTTCATATAGTTTTCAAGAGATCATGTATATTCCCCTTCTAAAAACCTTTTTCTATGTTTACGTTGTTGTTATTCAAGAAAAATTAGTCCTGATGATTTGGAATAACATTTTATTTGTCATGGAATAGATAAAAGCTGTAAAGGTTCGACTAAACACGAGGAAAAATTGAATTTGAACACTGATTGGGATGATATTATTGTTTATGAATAATTTCAATTGATTAACATTTTAAATGATGATGAAGATCGCATGGAGGAAATGTCAATGATAATTATTGAATAGCATCATGATTGTCCAATGTTTTTTGATTTTATAAATATCTATTTGAAGAATCCATTATATATCGGTGGTACTAATCACATAACATTGTATACATTATCAAAGTTTTATAATTTCAAATCTAGTAGACGATGGAGTGATAGTAGATTTATAGAACTACTTAGTCTCATAAATGTTATGCTACTAGAATAAAATAAACTACAATGTTGTATATATAACACCTAAATAATGTTACATTCAATGGTAATGTTCTCTAAAAAATAATTCATTGTATAAATGATAGAATATTGTTTCATAAGGACCATGAATCACTTATAAAATTCACTAACTATGGAGTAGACCGATACAAGAATAATTAATAAGTTCCTTCAAAATATATATTATAATTTTATATCATTACATGGTTTAGAAAACTATATGGATGTCAGAAAACCACATGAAAATTAACACAACATACATATACAAGAATTAAATATGGGAACATATGTCATCCAGTAGAACTAGTGGTGTTAATGATGTGTTTGAGTCATCTACAATTGTAATTAGGCATCAAAAATTGAGATCCTAGAAGAGGAGGAATTTTAATTCCTGGGATCTGACATGAGGATCTGCAGATTATAGATTTTGTAGAGGATATAATCATACCATGTAGGTTATGTTTCATTATTGTTACATGAGAGGTCACTTATCTCATGATTGGCTGGCCTGGAACATAGAGAAGGACATTCAGATAGTGTATAAACCTCCATGACAGAGGAAACACCAGGATCAGGGCTCTCCTAGACAATGAAAAGGTGCTATTAGTGTGGTTGTGATGGAAGAGTATAAAAAGATTCTCTAAAGGGAGGATCAATTTATGGAGGACGATATCATGATCTCCTATCACCACCACCACCATCCTAGGTGGACCTCATGAGGCTCTAGAAGCCAGAAATTGGGTTCATGGTCTATTGTATGCCATGATAGGAAGAGAAAAGGTTTCACATGATATGAAACGAGGTAAGATCTATGTTTATTATACTATTTCATTATTACTAGTAGACATGGGTGTTATTAATTCCTTCATATCAAAATTCTTGGTGTGATATTTGGGCTTCTATTTAAGACTATTGACCAAAATTATTTTCTAAAAGTTCCAAATGGCTGTGATTATTTGATATCACTTTCCTTAAAGTAGTCCAAGATATCACTTAGTAGAAATTTTTTGACATGGGACCTCTTTGTTATTATCATTAATCTTTATGTTATCATCATGGGTATCTACTAGTGGTCCAATATTTGAGTCCAGGTTGATTTCCATCACATGAAGGTCATATTCCTTTAGATGGATGGGATAAGATTCACCATTATGGGTGAGAGAGGTATCATGGCATTGTGAGTGGTCCTTGAGACTAGGATGATAAATCCCATATCCAATACATTAGAGATCTTATCCCTTGGTGAAAGAGGATATTCATGCATCTTGATTCCTCCATTAGTGGATGAATTTATGGGATTCATCCATGAGGACGTTTCAAGGTGGGAGATTAACTTATTCATCGACTTGTAGCATGTGACCATGCTGATATCTATTGAATAATATCATATGACTTCTTATCGAGCTCTGGGAGTTGGGGATGCATTTGGATGACCATTATGAAAAGGATTTTATCAGACCCAATGTTCCCCCTAAGAAGCTCCAATTTGGTTTGTGAAAGGAGAGAATAAGAACTTGTGTATTAGTATTGATTCTTATCACATGAACCAGTCTATAATAAATAGAATGCACTCCTAACTGAGGATTGAATATCTCTTTGACTTATTGTGTGGTGAGAGTAGGTTATCGAAGATTGAACTCATCTAAAACTACGTCTATTTGATGTTTGAAATGTTTGATATTATGACGGAGGAATTCCAATGAAAATAGATAAACTATGAGTTCTTAGTGATTTCTTTTGGTGTGATGAATTATTTCATTTTATTTATGGATTTGATGAATCAGATCTTCTATCCATACCTGCACCGATTTTTTATTGTCTTTATTAATTACACACTCATCTAAATTGTGTCATACGAGGAAATTTCATAGAACATGGGGATAGTCCTAGTCCTTCTCTTGAAGTATGAGCTTTATGGTAGTCTCTTGAAGTGTCAATTCCAGATATATAAGGTTCCGTTTTTAAAAAATGTCATTTCTAAGAATCGATTAGCTATGCACATGAGTGAATATTGATGCAGTGATTTCTTGGGAGCCACCCAAGAGCCTATCATAGGTAAATAGTTTACGTGCGTTGGTAGGGTAGTATAGGATGTTCATGGTAAAATTCTATAGGATCATAGCCCCTTTGACCCCATGATGTGGAAAGGGAACCCATTCACATGGATTAAGAAATGTTTGATATAATTTTAGTAGATCAGGTTGAGGCTGACTATTATTCTTATTTTTAGACTATCAATATAGGGCATCGAGTATATAGTTTTTTAAAGTCCCTTTGTACCATGGATTAGTTGTGTATTGATATAGAGGCAGGCAATGATAACATATTTAATAAGGTTGTTAGGACCCCAAAAGAAAAACTATGTGAAATATTAAATCGAGTTGCTAGTGGCAGTCTTCGCATTGAATATGTAATGACACCATCTTCCGAGAGAGAAATTTCTTGTTTACATAGACCATCAAAGTGTTAGGTATATCTTCATGTAGAGAGACCTAACACTGAGAAAGTGGAACTAGTTGGATTTCTAATTGATCTATGACTTCGAGATAGTCTATACCCAAGGGATGTGAAACATGGTAAAATATGTCCATAGTAGGATGTCACGTTCTCATTTTTTTTACAGGAGGTGTTTGAGAAGTTGGATTCTTTATAGCTTACTTGGGTGGATGAGGGAGGTTCAGATTATCTTTGGTAAATAGTGTTGAATTATATACTTCTCCAATGTATGAGGGAGTCTTTTTTGGGACATATCAACTTTGAGGTTCTTCAAGAACATATATCATTAAGAGGTTCTCCATATTAATTTTTTGAAGGGGGAGATAACATCATCAATTTCAATGGATAGGTAATGATTATGGTAATGATGCGAAAGGAGCGGATGAGGTAGTTTCAGTCTTCTCCATTCATTCTTTATCCATGTGTATAGAAGATATAATGAACTACTACAAAATAGTATTCTAGAAGCTCTATGAAATATCTTTTATTGATTCTAGAAAAGTGATGACTTCATGATCAAGGTTAAAAGCACTAGTATTTTATCAGCACTGAAAAAGCGCTGATTAGGGGGACCATTATTGGCACTAAAAAATGTGCAGACAAATGAGACCTTTATCATCACGTTTTTTTATCACGAACAAGGGCACTATTTATCAGTTCTTAGAAAATCATTGCTAAAGTGTCTTTTATCAGTGCATATAGAAGCACTAATAATTTACTCCTTTATCAGCCCTTATAAACGTTATGAAAAGGAAGACATTTATTGGTTATTTTAACTGTACAGATAAATATTTTCATTATCAGTATTGATAATGGTCTATACTGTAGTCTACATTAATATCACACTACATCACCACAACAATTTTCTACAATAGCACTTTGCAACACCTAAAATACACCATATATCAACCAAAACATGTTCCAAAATAGTATTTAAACGAACTAAATTTTACAAAAAAAATAGAGGAGAAAAAACTATATTATTGACATTTCAAACATTAATTTGTAAAATTATGTGAATAAAAAATTATTTCATACATTAAAAAACATCAATGATTCATTTTCTTTTAATATTAGCCTATATAATGTCATGGTTGAAAAAACCACCACGAATCAAGCAAAAAAATTCTCTGGTATGTGAAATCATTTCATTTTTTAATAAAACTATAATGAAATAAAGTAAAATAAAGTTCTAATTTTACTAAAATTGTTGTCAATTTTAAATAAAACAACACACATAGAGTCATAATGGTCACACCATGCATCAGATCGAGGTGAAACTGATTCCAAAATGTCTCAAATGACTTCTGGAACATTTTCCTAACGTATCAAAACAAACTGAATTTATTTTCTACATATTTAGTATATCTGTTGTATTTTTTACTACTATGTAATTTTAAACTAGAAACATGAACTTTTGATTCATTTTGATCACATCATGTGTAATATTGACAAGAAAAAGATTCTTACATGTCACAAAATACTTGTGAATTGATGTTGAAAATTATCAACATTATATGAGTGCATTTGATTGGTTTTAGTAAGTGAATATTTTTAACTAAACTATAAATTTTAAATTTATAACAGACACATTGAGTCATTCTGGGTATATAATGTATTATATTGATCTTTAGATGAATTCTACAAATCAAAAATTAATTATGGATCATTTTCGTAATGTATAAAAACAATACGAAGGTGTTTTATCAATTTTTGAGTAGGAAAATTGTCCATTTTACTAAAATTGATGACAATTTTAAATAAAAGGATTAACTTTATGTTATACTGGTCAAACCTTATTTCATATTGAGATGTGACTGATTCCTAAACGTCATAAATGACAGATGGATCATTTTAAAAAATTATAAAAACAATGTGAATGTGTTTTCTTGGTTTTGAGGAAATCACTTGTCTTTTTTAATAAAATGTAATTTTAAACTGAAAACACACACTTTTGAATCATTCTGATCACATCGTGTATCGTTTTGACAATAAACGGATTCCTACACCCCAAAAATGAATTATGAATCATTGTCCTATATTAATAGGAAAATATATTTTGTTTGATTGATTCTAATTGAATGACAATTTTTGTACCAAAATATCGATTTAAAACTGATAACACACACTTTGAGTCATAATAGGAAAAACATGTATTAGATTGAGGTGTGGCAGATTCCTAAAAGTCAGAAATGAATTATGGATTATTTTTTTAATTTATTATAAAAATCAAAGGGTGTTTCCTCAGTTTGAGTATGATATTTTTTTTATTTTTCTAAAATTCATGTTCATTTTAAATAAGAATGCAATTTGAGTCATACCAGTCACACCATGTGTCATATTGTGGTTTGGATGATTCGTACACAACCAAAATGACATCTCAATCAATTTACTATTGTAAAAAACAATTTTAATTATTTTTCTCAGTTTTTATATGTCAATTTTTTTAATAAAATTTCAATTTGAGAATTGATTTGTACACATTGACACATACAGATCACATTCTAGGTCAGATTGAGGTCAAAATAATTTTTACACCAAAAAAATGAAATACAGATTGTTATCCTATATTATTTAAACAATATTAATTTGTTTTCTCAGTTTTGAGTATGTCAGATAGGCATTTACTAAAATTGATATCAATTTTAAATAAAAACACACACATTGAGACATATCGATCACACCATGAATCAGATTGAGGTGAGGCATATTCAATAAATTTCTAATAAAATATGGATAATTTTTTAATTTATTAAACAATATTAATGTGTTTGTTTGATTTTGATTAGTACTTTTTGTTTTTTACTAAACTTGATTGCAGTTTTAAACAAATAAATACTTAGAGTTATATATATTACACCATGCAATAGATTAATTTTCGGCTCATTCCAACATATTCCTATATCTAATGTATTTTTTTTCCTAATTTATCAAAATAATATGAAATTTTTTTCTCGGTTTTGAGTACATTGCTTTTCATTCTACTAAAATGTAACTTTATACATAAAATGCACACTTTCACTCATATGGATCACATCATGTTTCATTTTTATGTAAGTTCAATTATTACATGCCACAAATGATTTGTGGATTGATGACATAAATTATCAAGAAAATACAAGAATGTTTCTTGGTTTTCAGTATGGGAAACTTTTTAAAGTCAAATGTTGATATTAAACTAATAAGAGACCCAACGATTCATATATGGAACATCATGTATCATATTGAGGGGCGACTAATTTATACAAATCAAAAATGAATTATTTATTTTTTTCATAAAGTATCAAAACAATCTGATATTTTTTCCCAATTTTGAGTATGTTAATTGACTTATTTGTGAACATATTTGTCAATTATAAATAGTAAAAAATTACATTGAGTCATACCAGTCACATCATGTGTCAGATTAATTTACGGATGATTCCTACATATCCCAATGTCTCAAAAAAATATTAACTATCGATGTTACTCTGATTTCCATTGAAATTATTTATCAAACCACCAAAAATGTATTAGTATCTTTGAACAATACCCATCAAATAAAAAAATAAACCTATAAAAGAAAAATAAAATTATTATGAGTAATACTCATAAAAATTATATTAAAAATAATTATTAAATAATACATTAATTATATGGATAATTATTTTAATATGTAAATATCATGATTACCTCTATTATTGAGAACCAGGGGGAACTTAAATGATTTTTTAATTCCAAAACTTCTTAGGTTAATGGTTTTAATGGATAAGAACAATGTATATTGTTTGGTGAAAAAATGCATAAAATATGGACAGACCACCCCGCATCGAATAAAAGAATCCACCTGTATAAGGAAACAATTACAATGTTTGTAACACTAAAAATAAATAAATTAATCATAAATATGAATCAATACGTTAATTCTATAGAAAATTATTTTTCTATGAAAACTTCATGATTACCTTTATAATTGAGCAGAGGAAATATTGTTCCTATTCCAACAGAGGTACTGGGGTAACATAAAAGAAATTGGTAAATGAAATAATTAATGGGAGGAGAGTATTTGAGGGAGAATAATTATATGGGGTTTTTGTGTTTAAAGGCATAAAATATGGATAGACCAACCCAAATAAAATAAAATAATCCACCAACATAAGAAATAATTATTTTGTATGTAATAATAAAAAGTAATAAATTGAACATAAGTATGAAACAATATATTAATTTTATCCAAAATGATTTTATTATGTAATCATCGATATTAACTTTGTAATTGAGCGTAGGAAGAATTGTTTCTCTTCCTACAAAGGTCATGTAGATAACTTTAATGAAGGTAATAATGAAACATTTTAGGGGTGAAAAAGCATTGATGGAGAATAAGTATGTGGAGGTTTTGGTGTAGAAAGGAATAAATGTTGGAAAAACCACCCTAACTCAAAAAAAATAATCCACTTATACAAGAAAACAATTAATATTTGAGTAGTACTACAAATAACGAAAATTAAACATATATATAAAACAATACATAAATTCTATGAAAAATGATTTTACTGTGAAAATTTTAATTTTACCACTATGATTGAGTATAGATAACATCATTTCCCTTATTTCCATGGAATAGAACACAGGCAGATATCATCTAACATAAACAACTCTAAATGTAATAATTAAAATTAATCCAAAGATTCATTACATAATTTTTCGGTAAAATAGAGAATGTATATCGTAACATTACTTTTATATCATTCCAAAGTGATTCCTTTATTACAGATTGATCTAAAAAGGGGTTGGTAATATCATCTTGCGTAGAAGAAATTGTCTACATGATTAGTAAAACATTTAATTTATATTATGTTTATGTTGTAGAGAACATATATTATTTTTTTGAAAAACATAATATATTAAAAAAAATTACCTTCTCATTGAACTCTCTTTATTTTTCAACGGTTTCAAGGACATAGATACTCTTCAAAAATCCAAACCCCCTCTTTGTAGTCCCCTCTAATGTACAATACATTGTCTACATTGGGAATGGAATGCACTGATTGTGATGTCCTAAAGAAAGTTTCATACTTGATTGAATTTTCATCTTATTTTACATTTATTTTAATCGCTAGTAGGACAATCCACCAATATGTGTTTGTTAGATTAGAGATAGAAAATACATGCAATTATTGTTATTCCATTATAAACAAATCATCTTCTTTTCCGTCCATACTGGAATTTTCCTTGACAAGTCCCATTTCATCAAATATCACCTCATTGATATTGTCATCCCATTTCAAATAGAAAAGAGGCCCATAAATGGTTGTATAATCCTACACATATATTTATTCGACGGTACCAAAATATAACATATTTTCCTAAATTGTATTTCTATCCATAGAAAAAGATATGTGTACCTATTTAGCCAAAAGCGTAAAACCATTATTTTAAATCAAAATGAATTCATCTTATTATTTTTTTATATAACATAAAACAATTTATTATAAAACCAGTGTAAGATATAACATTTTCATTCGGTCATATGTCTACCCATCATACCAATTCATCAATTGAAATCATATTTTCAGATAACTCCTTATAAACATGATCTTATAACCATCTATTAAACTATTGATTATTTATATTTCATATCCATACTTCACCATTTTATGGATTCTAATCTCTAATAATTTCCTTATGGGCTTCAATGTGTGGAAAAATATCATCACTATTATGTAATATGTAATGGTGAACATGCTACATCTCTATCAGGGTAATTTTAAAAATATCTCTTCTAGAAATCCAATCACCTATAAAGAGTTTTATATGATGTGACTTTCAGAGACTGATGATTTCAACATATGAAAGGTAATTTGTAAAGTATTCAATATATTCTTCAACAATATTTCATTATGGAATATAATCTTCTGGCCAACATCGATTCTTGACATAAAATTTAAATGTTTTCATATACCATTCAATAGGGTGCATCCATTTGTAATATACAAGACCACATAGTTGAACATCTAAAATCATGTGAAAAATCAATTGGAACATTATTTCAAATAATTATGTTTGGAATAACATATCTAACTCACATAATATGATTAAAACCAGTTTTTTATGATGGGAAACTACACCAAGTCTAAAAAATTAATTCATTTGTCTATGAAAGGATAAATAATTTTCTGTTTAATGATTCTATACATTTTGAGGATGAATGAAACATAAATCAAAATGCCATAAATCATGAAGAAAAATTTGAAAGTCACGTGATTTTAGTCCTTGTAACATCAAATTAGTCATTGAAACGATATTATTGATATTTTATAAATACAGTTATATTACTTTTATAATATTATGGAAAATGAATATTTTAAATTTATCATGTCTGTAAAGAGTGTAGGCTATTAGAGGAAGAAAATTCCACCTTTTACCCTTTACTAGTCCCAACTCTTCCCTTATCTCCATTTCAATCAAGTTCCTCCTAGCCTTGATGCCATCCATAATTTTTCCAGGAACTCTTAAAAACATGCCAATAACATAATAAAATATATATTTTTCAACATGAATGGCATCAATAAAATGTATAACATACAAACAATTCAAATACGATGATTTCATAAAATTTGTCTCTTCTTCAAACATGATTCTGTATGGTTTTTCAAAAATGGTTTACGGTAAAAAGTGTCAATATTATTTACATTATTATACATTTGATAACCCATTGCTGGAGACGTAATTTTACCTTGTTCGATATTCCCATTAAATGTTGTCATCTAGTATCAATATTTATCTCATCAAGGTAAAATTTTCTAATGTCCTAAAAACATAGTCTTTGAGGAATTTCTCAATCAAACTTAGTATGTGTGTTTTTATCAAATATGATACACTAAAATTTCTTTAATGTTATATCCTAATTAATTTCAATAAGAGAGGATTAAATTTATTAAAACATGTGAGTAATTATTTGTATTTACCATAGTTAAAGGGTAAATCTTGTAAATAAGGGTAAAAAAATAATATAATAATATAATCTACCATATGACTTGTCATAATACAATTGGATAACATATGGCCGACCATGATCATCTTTGGGTCTATTTTAGGACCCATAGATCCATATGATGGTGATAATGACATGTTATAGTTATTAATTTAAATTAAAGATAAATACAATATAAAAATGTATCTTTTTATTAAAAAAAATTGAATGTGGGTTTATATAATTGATATATTTTTCAATAAATAGTCATTAGAACTATAAAGATATTTCCTGCATTATTTAATTTTATTTATAATTTTTTGACATTAAATTAACTAATTTATTTATGACACAATGTGGATACATTGATTACCAAATTAATGAATGATCCAAATAAATGAAATTATAAATAATAATAATAAAATAATTTGAATATTATGTTTCAATATTAGAATTTTAAGTCTGATTATGAAATTTTATCTTTGTGTTGAAGTTGTATTCTCGAATTAACCAAATTATTATTATTTTAACAAAAATCAATTACTAAATAGCGTCAAAATTGATATAAATGAGTATTTAAAACAAATACTATTTTATGAAAGGATATAATTGTCATATAAATATGAGATTCAGCCAAATGTCATAGAAAATATTAAAAATTTCATTATTGATCCACTTTAGGATCTCTTGGAATTTTATAGTAATAATATAAAAACTATATTTTAAAAATAAGAGAAGGCAGGGTAAGAGTTAGTTTATTTAACCAAGTGTTTAACCCAAAAGATATGGTTAAATTTGTGATATTAACATATATTAAACATATTTTTTGGGATAATTTTGACCCATAATAGTATTATCCAAGAAATATATCAATTTGGAAGTATTTGAAATCCAAAATCAATTTATAATAAATAAATATTATAAGACTCTCCTAAAGTGCCCACCCCCTCTTATAAACGGCCACCACCTCTACCCTCTTAGTCACACCTCTCAAGCCTATTGACTCATCCAATATTTTCTCTAATAAGATCCCAATATCCCTAAAATCCTTCTAAAATAATTACGTTGGGTATAAGGCAATTCAAGAAGGCCTTTTGGCTCAAATCAAAAATAGTTACCCAATTCAGAGGTAATGTCTTCACCCAAGATCCTTTCATTTATTTTCCTTCTCCAACATCCCAAACTCTTTTTATTACATTATTTTATAACAAAAACAGTATAATAAATATACAATGATTCTTTTTTATAAGGGTTAGACCTAAACTTAAACACACCTCCATCAATTGGTAATAAAACATACTATTTCTATGTATGGTGAAATACTACCTCAAGAAACAAGGATTATTCAATTTTATCCTATCAACTATCATGGTGGATATTTTGATTGTGCTGAATGATATATATTATTTTTATATTTCCTTTATTATTTTGTAATTTTTATTTAAAACATACCGTTATACTTTCCATAATGTGTAAATATGATAATATCACTTGAGGAAGTGTGGACTATCGCCCCCTCAAAGTGATATGACTCGTTCATTAAATACATGAAAAGAGTAAAGCATGGATATAATGATAATATATAAAAAATATATCATAGATATTATACTGGAATAAAAATATACTGATGTATCATTTATTTTTCATTCTAATAACATGACAATGAAATGAAATTAACATTCAAGCGTACAAATGTCCTACAGTCTCCACAAATGGTGAATTTCAATTTTTGTCTCCAAATGTTATAGAATCTAATAAATAAATATATATTATATATATATGATATTTAAATCAATAATATGATACTAGAGATAATGGACTTATGGCCACATGGATAATTTTCATCAAAGCAGGTTCATTTATCACTCAATTACTGAACATCGACAAAACGTCCGATATGAACTCTAATAATTAACTATATGTTTTAAAATTGTAATAAATGATATAAAATGAATAAAAAAATTGAAATGTTATAAAAAAATTATAAATTAATATGATTTTATTATTCATGAAATTAATGAATGAACGTGACATTTTAGATTCAAGGTATGTGGCTTCATCTCAATCTCCTTTCATTGTGATATATTTTGATTTATATACGACCTTATTTTATATGGTGTATAATCAACCCATTTGAATTTTAATTTCATTCTATATCTTTCAAAATGACTTATTTTTATGTATTTGTTTTACTAAATTCTAAATGGAATGTTTCCTTTCAACCTATGCGATGATAATGACCTTTCCGCCATCATGTGCATTATTTAATATTTATATTTCCCTACATGACATAATGTTTTTAAAAAGAAAAATAAATACCTTATTACATTTTAGTTACATCATTATTAGAAATTTTTTTGAGAAAAGATTGATTATATCAATATATCGAAATGATGTATTATGATTACAATGTGGGAATGTTATTTTTATAATATGCTTCTTCATGTGTTAGGATTATGATATGGTCATTGGGCACTAATTATATATATAGGTGATTCCATGATAAACCGAGGGTGGGTGATCCCATGATATCTCTCTAATGCATTTGGTAATGTGATAGAGGTAAATGTTAAGGATTATTCTAATAGATTTAGGGAATATATTGTGATATGTTTTAAAAATATAATAATGAATGTTACTATCTATATGTTTTTAGAAGTTACTATGTATGTATGGTATGTATGCCACAAGTTACCTTTATGATTTATTATTGCAAAGAATGTTTCATTATTCTTATAAATTAATGGGTTTATAAATATTCATTGACTAATGTTTTGTTTCTTTATTATATCCAATACTGAGTTTTTATGCTCATCCCTTATTTTTTTTTGAAATGTATTTGAATTGAATAAGGATGATAAGATACAAGAATAATTCAACATTTTTTTCATGAAAATAAATCCTGTTTTTTAATAGATTTTATTTGGTGGAAAAAAATTATAATGTTTAGGTAGAATCCTCTTGTATGATTATGGGACGATATGTATTAATAATGTCATAATTACTTAAAAATATAAACCGAAAAAAACCTCAATGTGACTTAATGTAAAATTGTTGACTTATCCAATGATTAAGTAATGTTTTATGGATGGGGTCTTATAAATTTATACCATGTTAATTCCATCGATTTTTTAGATATGGTTCCACAACACAAAACCTATAACATACATGTTATAGTAATTTTTGAACAAAATACGTTAGTTTATTAAAAATGTGTTAAATTTTCATGTCACCGTTATATAACCATAAAAAATCCTTTCATTATAGATATCAAATAAAAAATTAATTATGCTTTCATACGAATCTAGGATTTAATTTTATATAATCCTTCATGCTAGTAGTTAAATTGAACCATGAAAATAACATGTAATATTTAGTGGATGATAATTAATATGATGTCAATTTTATTGTTGTATATTAATTACAAAATTATAATAATTTTATTTTGATTTTATTAAAGTTCTAAATTAGTATTAGGAATAGGTAGTTGAAGAAGCTAAATGGAAAAGAAATATATGAAATTTTTAATTACACTAATGAAATAATATCTTCTATTGAAATATTTTTTTTCATATTGAATACTTTAAAAAATTATTTCGAGATTAGAACCTCTAAAAATTTTAGTGGTTGAAAATTATATGAGATTATACGTAGCTTATATTGAGGGATCATAAATAATTTTTATGTTCTCAAAGGGTGGTTCAGGGATTCTTATATAATTGATAAGGAGTGTAATTTTCTCAAAAAGTAATTCCTTAATGTGTGTTAAATAATAATATAAGTCTTATGTGGATCCAATGTGATGAAATAAAATATATGTTTTTTTCATTACCAATAAATATTAAAGGTGAAAATGAATCAATTAAAATAAAATGAAGTTGAGTTTTCTATAACTTTATCCTTTGAATGAATTCATAGGATAACAAAAACCATAGTAGATTAACCCCACTCTTAAATCCAAGTACCCATTTTATTCGATATACTAAATTTATTGGAAATAATGAAATATTGTGTTTCCCTTATTATAATTTTCTATATCATTAAACATTTATAATTAATATATTATGTGTATTTAATTATATAATGTATAAAAATAGTCTTTTATGAACCAAATAGTATGGATATAAATCTAAAATGGATGCACACTAATAATTTCACAAACGATTGGGAAGATGTAGTTAAAGAGTTCATCATGTTTGTAAGAGATCATGCAGATGCCCCTTCTAAAATCCTTTTTCTGTGTTTACATTGTTTTTAGTCAAGAAAAATTAGTCCTGATGATTTGGAATAAAAATTGATTTGCCATGAAATAGAAAAAATCTATAAATGTTGGACTAAACACGAGGAAAAATTAAATGTGATCACTGATTGGGATGATATTATTGTTTATGAATCATTTCAAGTAAATACCATTATAAATGATGATGAATATCTCATGTAAGAAATATCAATGATAATTATAGAATAGAATCATGATTGTCTAATGTTTTTTGAGGTGCTAGATAGCTATTTGAAGAATTCATTGTATATCAGTGGTAATAATCACATAAAGTTGTATGTTTTATCAAGGTTTTATAATTTGAAATCTATTAGACAAGGGAGTGATACTATCTTTATAGAACTACTTAGTCTCCAAAATGTTATGCTACTGTAAGAAAATAAACTACAATGTTGTATTATTGATGCCTAAAAAATGTTAAATTTAATGGGAATGATCTCTAAAAAATACATGATTTTATTAGTGATATAATATTGTTTCATAAGGACCTTTAATCACTCATAAAATTCCTTAAATATGGAGCAGGTCAATACAAGAAAAATTAATAAATTCCTTCAAAATATGTTAGGTCCACAAGGCTGAATAACATGAGAGGGTGGGTGAATCAGGGTATGAATAATTTAGAATTAACGCTCATTCTGATCTTGTTTCGCTGTTAAAAAAACACTCTTCTCTCTCTTTCCTGTTGCACAATGTAAGCAAAAAGTAAAACATGCACAGGACACAATGATTTTTTCTTTGTTCACCCGCACTAGGCTACTTCCAAGGAGCATACGCTGAAAAGTTTCCGGTTGTACCAAATTCCACTAAACATCACTAGCTATGGTTTACAAGGTTCGGGTACAGTCAGTCTGCCCCAAGATTACTGCCTTTACAAGACTTAGGTTCAGCTCACTGCTTTCCCAAGGGGCACTCCCTATTTCTCTCTCTCTAGCTCACTGCCGGTGGAGAGGATCACCTTCTTCCTCTTCCTTTAGTCACTGCATCAGAAAAGATCCACTCACAGTTTATAGACCTGTAGGTCTCTTCATTATCACAAATGAAATCTGCATCCTTAACTATTGATATATGCTCTGTTGACGTCCAACTTTCACCCATAGATGAATCTCACTTTGCACCAGGTGTACGGGGAAACACCAAATTTTACGCGAAACATTTACTGGGCCTTGCGCGTAATTCCTTTTATTTGCGTGAAATTCAATTTTCACGCAACACCCCTATTACGTGCAACCTCTAAATTTTACGCGCAGCCTCAAAACTGCCTTGCGCGTAATTTTCCTGACTTGCACGAAATCCCCTTTTCGTGCAACACCCCTTTTACGCGCAACTTACTTCTTTTGCGCGCAGCCTTATCTTTTTGCGCAGCACCAGACTTTATGACCATATTTAATGTTTACGCGCAACTCCCTTGTGAACATATATTTCGCGCACCAGAGCTTGTATATTTTCTATGACTTGAACTCTACCAAATGGAGGGGGGTCACTTCATATTTATAGGCAAAATCGACCCCGCACAAAAAACCCTCCTTCAGCGCATAATCCAATTTGAGTGTGAAAAAAAAATCTTCCACGCAACACCATTGCTCGTGCACTAATCCAAAAATTTTAGAACCTCCTGCCTTTGCCAATTTTCAAGCTTCGGACAGCGAAACACCTCTTCTGAGAAATACTTCATCTATCTATTTCGTGCAACCCGCTTTTTTCCGTGCATCCTGCTGTTTTCCATTGGCCACATAAATTTTTCCGCAAACCTCTTTTTTTTTACACGCCACACCCTTTTCCAAAAACAAATCTCTCCATTTTACGATTTAAAGGCAAAAATATTTGGCAAACAGTGGAAAACGGCGCCACCTTTTACCTGCTCTTTTTTGTACCACCTCCAGATCATCTATCCCTTTATCGAGGTTCTTCATTGAATAATCGATTGCTGAATGAATCCCTTAAACTCTCCAAATCACCATGTAAACCCCCTTTGTCGATAGAAACATATATCATGGTCTGAATTGTCCATAAACACAACAAGGAGGCCTTCTTTGTCAACAAACACAATCACCTCAAAAATGATTTAATGATGAATTGAAGAATTTTTTCCCAACAATCTCCCCCTTTGGGTTTGTTGGAAACTCTTCTCATAAAATTTCTTTACACATTGATATCTCATTACAGCTCCTTCCAGCCACTACCACCATTCGCCTCTTACTATTCTAATAGAATTCAAGGATTCACTTAACACATACTCTAAGCCCACATGGGCAATGCTCGGTGTGAGAAACAAGATTAAATGAAAATTTCATCAATGAATCACTTTATTGCTGACACCAACCGTTGATACCAAACTAATACCAATTTATGTCACAAATTCCCAAATCATTTGTGGAATTTATGAATTGATCTCACATAAAAATGATACATGATGTGATCCATATGAGTCAAAGTGTGTATTTTATGTATAAAATGACATTTCAGTAAAAAGGCAAGCAACATACTCAAAACTGAGAAAACACATTTATATTATTTTGATAAATTAGAAAACAAAATCCATTAGATATATGGAATATGTTAGAATTATCAAAAAATTAATCTATTTCATGGTGTGACACATATGACTATAGGTACGTATTTGTTTAATACTTTAGTCATGTTTTGTAACAAACAAAAAAACCTACTCAAAACCAAACAAAAACATTAATATTTTTTTAATACATTAAAATAATGATCCATATTTTATTTTAAATTTCTTAAATATGCCTTACCTCAATCTAAATCATGGTGTGATCGATATTAGTCAATGTGTGTTTTTTTATTTAAAATTGATTTCAATTTATATCAAAGGCCAACTAACCTACTCAAAACAGAGAAATCAAATTAAAATTGTTTAAATATTTTAGGATAACAATATGTATTTCATTTTTAGGTGTAAAAATTATATGTACCTCAATTTGACACATAATGTGATCTTTATGTGTCAATGTGTATATATCAATTCTAAAATTGAAATTTTAGTAAAAAAGAAAATTTACATTCTAAAAACTGAGAAAAATAATTCAAATTGTTTTTTGCATTAGTGAATTGATTGAGATGTCATTTGGGATGTGTAGGAATCATCCAAACAAAAATATGACACATGGTGTGACTGGTATGACTCAAACTGCATCCATATTTAAAATTAACATGAATTTTAGTAAAATAATAAACAATCCTACTAAAACTGAGAAAAAATATCTATATTTTTTTAATAAATTAAAAAACAATCCATAATTCATATTTGACTTGTAGGAATCACCCACACATTAATATGATACATGATTTGCCTGTTATGACTCAAAGATTTTGTTATCAGTTTTAAATCGATATTTAAGTACCAAAATTATCACTCAATTAGAATCAATGAAATGAACTAATATTTTCTTGTTAAGTTAGGAAAATGATTCATAAGTCTTTTTTGGGGTGTAAGAATCTATTTCATGTCAATCCAATGCACGATGTGATCAGAGTCATTCAAATGTGTGTGTATTAAGTTTAAATTTACATTTTATTAAAAAAGACAAGTGATTTACTCAAAACCAAGAAAACACATTCAAATTGTTTTTATAATTTATGAAAATGATCCATAAGTCATTTAGCACGTTTAGAAATTATCCACATCTCAATATGACATACGGTGTGACCGGTATGACTTAAAGTTCATATTTTTATTTAAAATTGACATCAATTTTAGTAAAATGGACAACATTCCTACTCAAAATTGAGAAAACACCTTTGTATTGTTTTTATACATTACAAAAATGATTCCTAATTAATATTTGATATATAGAAACCATCTAAAGATCAATATAATGCATTATGTACCCATAATGAATCAATGTGTCTATTATCAGTTTAAAATTGATAGTTTAGTTCAAAAAGTGTCACTTACTAAAAACCAATCAAAAGTGCTCAAATAATGTAGATAATTTTCAACATCAATTCATAAGTATTTTGTGACATTTAAGAATATATCTCTTGTCAATCTTACACATGATGTGATCAAAACAACTCAAAAGTTCATGTTTCTAGTTTAAAATGACATATTAGTAAAAAAGACAACTGATATACTCAATATGTGGAAAATAAATTCAGTTTGTTTTGATTCTTTAGGAAAACATTCCAGATGTCATTTGAGACATTTTGGAATCCGTTTCTCCTTGATCTGATGCATGGTGTGACCATTATGACTCCATGTGTGTCTTTTTATTTTAAATTTATAACAATTTTAGTAATATTAGAACTTTATTTTACTTTATTTCGTTATAATTTTAAAAAAATATTAATTATTTTCATATACCAGTGCATTTTTTGCACGATTAGTGGTGGTTTTTTCAGCCATAACATTAGCCAGGCCAAGATTAAAAGAAAATGATTCATTGATGTTTTTGAACGTATGAAATAATTTTTTATTCATGTAATTTTACTAATTAATTTTTGAAATGTCAATAATATAGTGTTTTATCCTCTGTTTTTGTTGTAAAATTCAGTTCGTTTAAATACTGTTTTGGGAATTGTTTTGGTTGTATATGGTGTATTTTTAGTGCTGTAAAGTGCTATTATAGAACATTTTAGTGGTGATGTAGTCTGATATTAATGCAGACTACATTATGGACCATTATCAATAATGATAATGAAAACATTTTTCTGTACTATTAAAAGAACCAATAAATGTCTACCTTTTCAAAAGGATTATAAGCGCTAATAAAGGAGTACATTATTAGTGATTCTATATGCAGTGATAAAAGAACCTTTAGTAGAGCTTTTCTAAGCTCTGATAAATAGTGACTTTGTTCGTGATAGAAAATGTAACGCCCCGACCCTAGTTACCAAGAGTCGGTGCATTACTTCGTAACATTGGCATGATCACAAGAAAGATCAAATCTCGAAAGACTGATTGGTTTAGTATCCTTGGAAACACTAGATATATTCCTAAGTTTTACATTACATCATTAAATGAAAAACTACTACAACAACATAATGTTTCCACAGTCCACACTATAATCCCCTCATAATATCCCTGCAGGTCATTCATAACTTACATCTTCACTTCCTGGGAAAAATAAAACATAGAAAAGGGGTGAGCTCAAATGCCCAGTAAGGATAACAATATATCGGAAACTTTCATCAATAAGAATAAATATTTAAGGCAATGTATAACTAAAACAAAAGCCTTTTAAACATGAACTTTCAACATGGTATGGCATAAATAAAATGAAATAATGCCATTTACTTATTCACATGGATATTCTACTAATCGAATAATCACATACAATAATCAATAACCACTTTCATAATGTTGGAATGCATAATCCCAGACTATCATAACCACATAGTCAAGGCCTCATGCCAAGACTACAAATAAGATTTTGTCAAGGCCTTGTGCCAAGACACTAGTTTGTCTCATGAGACCTACCGATGCATCGAGGATCTATAGCGGGCTCCACCCGTCACTTATTAAGTCCAATGCATTCTCATATGAAAAGGTTTAAACATAACATAAACATTCGTATTAAAACTAGCATACGAAATGTCAATAATTTCACCATAAACTATGAATGGTATAAAAATAGCACATCCACAGTCAAACATATCACAGAACCTTCAATACAACATAGAAGTTTTGTATCATAATAAATCAACTTCAAATTAGCGTAAAATCCATCAAAGGATGTTGACATAGATGAAATAAAAACACTTTTTAGAGAAATATCTCTTTCTATTTTTGAAATCATTTGAGAGCCATATGAAATAAAACATTTTCTTTGAAAATAATATTATAAGCTTGTAAGGAAAGATTTGATGATTTTATAACGGCGGAAAATAGCCGCACCCGCTGTATAAGTTAAAGAAAACATTCTTATCTTAATTCTGTCGAAAAGGTTAAAAAGAACCCTTTTTGGAAAACGACGGAAATATTCCCTTATAAACCTCTTATAAAAAGTCAAAAAAGGGTATAAATGACTTTAACCCATATTATTTTAAATATTAAAAATGTTTTGAAATACATTTTGAAGAAACATGGACGTGGATGATAACGAGGTCCCAGTAGATAATTATGTATAAACAACCTCGGATAATGAAGAGATTGCGAAATAAATCCTTACCTTGTACTTTTCCTTGGTTGGGGTATGTTAACCTCCTGTATAATGGTGAAATAATTGTTATTAAATTATACAAGAATCATATACATTAATATGATATCATATATGATCTTTTAATATTGATTTGATAATAATATCTTAGTATTATCGCCGTTTCGGGTGTTAACTTACTCATTTTCTTTTATATGTTTTGATACATAAGTCATGTTTGTTGTATCTTATTCATATCTAGAATGATATCAGGTCCTTAAACATCATTTTTTAATCATTAAATGATAATTATACTTGAATGGATACGATGGAGAATGAATCTCATCGCGTTCGTGGAGACGATAGTCCGTACGTACGCACGAGCGACAATATCATTCTTTTGATATTAAAATAATATATAAATGGATGGTATATCATATATACAGAATCATTAACATGTTATATTTATTATTTACATGAGTTACACATCATTATTATACCCATCCAAATAATATTGTATTGAATAACAATTACACCACGACGTGGAGACGGTAAGCCGTACGTACGCACGTATGGTGACATGTTATTCAAAGGGTGGATAGAATACTGAATATGGTTGTACCATATTTATAATAACATCACAGTATATGTGAGATACTGGAGTTATTATTTTAGAATGGTAAGAACAAAGGAAGAATAAGTGGAAGAAGAAATGAACTTAGAAAAGGGTGGTGAAATCATTACCTCTTCTTCAGGTTCTTCCTTTTGATTTGATCAAAAGGGCTCCTTAGGTTGGCTTTCTGATCAAACTAATGCCTCTAGGTTGTATTTAGGGATGTTGGGAGAGTATTTGGGAAGAGTTTGGCCGAACCAAAAGGCTTTAGAGGTGTGAAGAAATGAGAAGGAGGAGTGCCCTTTTATAAGAGGGGTGAGGGGCACCTTTGGAAAAGCTAGAAATATTAATTTATAATAAATTCATATTCGGTTTCTAATGGCTCCAAAGTTGACTATTCAAAGGTTAAGGTGGGGATGGGTCAAAAAAAACTCAACCAATAGAATTTAGACAGGTTTGGGTACTTATATTAACCTTATAATTAAGTATTAACTCTAAGTTAATTAGTTTCACTTTTACAATGTCTCTTTGTATTTTTATATAATATGGTTAATAAACTTACTATATACATCCAAACGACCCTCAAGTGGTCCATTAATGATGAAACTATCATGATATAAGTCTCTTGGCCGAACCTTAGATTTTTAGGAATTTAATATCAATTAATAATATAATATTTGTTTTAAGAACTCTTTTATGTCAATTTTGACACTATTCAATAGTTGATTTTTGTGAAACTCATTACAGATTGATTACTTCGAAAAAAGTCAATTAAATCAATACTAATATATCATATTATCCTAGAAAATTAGTTTAATGCATTAAAAGTTTCATATTATATTTATTTGGGTATTTATAATATCAATTATTTTAATTTTTCACTATTATAGTAATTACTGCATCATCATTGTGTTAGAAATAAAATATATTATTTAATGTCTAAAAATTATAAATAAAATATCATTATGTAGGAAATAGTTTTAGCTTTCTAATTAATATTTATAATCTAAAATCCAGTTTATATAACCCTATGTAATAATTGTTTTGCTAAAAGATATATGCTTGTGTCATTTTTGTATTCATTTTGACTTAATTAAAATAAAGTGTCATTATCACTTACAAGTGGATCCATGGGGTCCCAAAATTGACCCAAAGATGCCCATGGTCGACCATGTATCAACCAATAGGGTTAAGACACGTTTTAGGGTAATTTAGTATTATTATAATATTATTTTTTTAACCCTTATTTACCGGATTTACCCTTAACCATGGTAAATAAAATATTTACCGCAGTAATTATTCAAAATGTCTAAAAATAAAAGTTACCTATTTACACAATTTGAACATCCTGATTCCAAATATGGAATCCATTTTTCTAAATTCAAAACACAGAAGTGGCAGAAATTAATTTAAAATTAATTCCCGCTGTCAAAACAAAAAGCGTGTTTTTAAGAGATAATAACTATCAAAAGATTGACACTTGTTTATGTTCGGTTTAATTGTAAAATTATGTCCAATGACCAAAATTATATTAAATGGTAAAAATATATTATAAATATACTTTAAAACCACTCAATTTACATTTTATCACTATTAATTATTTTGATTAAAAAAGTTGTTTTTAATTAAAATTTAGTAATTTTCACTATTCATCAAAATATGAAAGTTATCTGAAAATTACCAAAATTTCACCATAGGCTAAATTCGATATTCCGAATCCAAAAATGAAGTCCATATTAAAATATAAAATATATATAATTTCAAAAAGTAGGTATTACTATTCATAACGGCTCGTTTGATTGGTTACGGTGTGTTAGAACTCGGTGTTGCGTACAACACACGCTAGCGTACCGTGGAAGCTTGGGATGTTTCATTTTAAATTTTTGATGTCCCCATTTAGTCAAAAAGTTTAAAATATAGTATCTAAAAAGGGTTCAATATTAAAATTTGGTAAAAGTGAAATACTGAAAATGAATTTGTTCTTACATTATGTCTAATAAAACTCATAATATGTATTCTAAAATTATAAGGATTATATAAAGTTTAAAATTTAGTTAACACTATTCATAACCTCTTTTGAACAGCTTGTTTGGTAAGTCATGGTGCAATTGAACTTGGTGTTGCGTGTAGTGAAAGTTATTGAATTATTTTGAAGAAATAACACACTATAAAATCTTGGGGTGTTACATTCTCCCCTCCTTCAATAAATTGCGTCCTCGCAATTTGAAATTGTTCTTCAAAAATAAAAGGTTGAAAATAGAAAATATATTTGTTGGAAAACCCAAATCGGAAATTGGGTTACTAAAATTTAGTCTTAATATGAGGAAAAGAGAAATGAAAGGGTCACCACCAAATTATGATCTCGATTAGGAGAACATTGGTGGCAATTAGAGACATATAATTGGAGGAAAAACGTAAATATTTATAGGTAGTGATTGAGGTCATCAATCACAAACAAGTATAAAATTGAGGTCCTTAAATTCATCAATCTATGATGATTTGAAATACAATCGGTTCAACAAAACATAGGGTATTATGATAACACATTTTTGACGTTTCAAAATATCATAGTTGAAATCCCAAATCAAAAAATGAATTAATGAGGCCTCTATTTAAAATAAAGAGTCGAAAGTATGAAGATTACTGAAAATAACACATACTAGGGTTCCATGTAGGAAAATATGGATATGGAAGAAAAATCTAACCATCAATTATCTGATGGAGAGTGGTAGATAACATGGCTATGAAAAGGCCAACAATCCCAAAACCATAATTTAGTGATGATTTAATGTATCATCTAGGAAAACATTTTTGTTCTAAGTTTCTTTTCTTAATGTTGAGGAATTTATTTATGAGATTGGCTAAGATCATAAGGAGATATACTTACTTTATAATTAGTGTTTTATCCATTAATAAATTTCTACCACAAACTCAACTTTCACTCTAAAAGATAATAGAATGTAAAAAAATTCTATTTACACTATTTGTATAGGGTTCCAAAATAAACGAATTTATAATTCATCTACAAGATCTTTTAATAAAAACTACATTATTTAATCCAGGACATATCGTGGGCCAGTGGTAGGTGATACACCCTTGTCGCCCTTCGGTTGCGGGTTCAAGTCTCGCAGCCTTGCCGGACGCGACGAGTTGCCGCCCGACCTCCGGGTTGTCCTTTTATGGAAATCCAAAATAATCCAAACTAGAACTATCCAAAATACTTCTGTCCAAACTCACAGTCCAACATTCATAAGGAAGGTAAACATAATATAGATCCTTTTTACCCCGTAATAGCATATGAATACCTTCATCATGTATTACCATATTCCTTATTGATTACATTCATGCTCCCTTATTCCATATAGAATGCTGGATATACTTCATTAATCTAAAATTTTTTTAAACCCCAACAATGATGGAATATACAAATCATTAATCAGTTCCAAGGTAGTCAAGAAAAACAATCACATATTATTCCAAAATCACTACCTCAGTATCAGAACTATATTATGATTTATCATTCTCTCAACCATATATTTTCCAAAAATTTATCCTGCTATTGAGTCACTTTTCATTGTTCCACACAATCTCAAGTCCTTAATGAAATAGTACTGCAGTACAATCCTTATATAATCCATAATTATTATAACAAGTACATTGTTGATACAACACTCAATTGACATAATCAACATAAGAACTCTAATCATTCCTCTTCATCTGTAGTAGTATCATAACTTGATTATTATCTAATAACATCATTTGCGGCATAGTCTGATGACTGGGACATAGGTTCGCGTAGTGTCCAAACTCCTTGCAAATGAAGCATTGTACATTTGAAACCATTTTCATACCCTTGCAGTCACGTACTTTGTGCCCTTTTTCTCCACACTTATAACAAACTCCCATTCCTTTCAGGAAAGTTCCAGGGTGTTTCTTTCCACAGTTACCACATATGGGAAAATTCTTCTTTTCCCTCTTCCCTTTATCCATCTTTCTCTCTTCCATCCTTTTCTTCTCTTGCTTCCCTTCAAAGCCATAGGACTCAGTAAACTCTTTACTTATCTTATCAACACATGATATTATTTCTTCATATGATGATAATACATGGGAGACTATTTCTCTTATAAATTCTAGCTTAAGACCATGAAAGATGTGATCCTTCCTTCTCTTTGAATCATGTGTATTTATGGAGTTCTCATTCCTTCTACTGGGCGCCATTTCTAAACAATGGCATAAACTAGATTAGTTTATGAATCAAAATACATAATCCCATACTTATAAAACACTTAACATAAATTGAACTATTTATGGATATAATCCATAATCATAAAAATGTTTTCTTTGAGGAATTATATACTCATAAACACTTCATAATGATTTGTAAAGAAAATGAGAGTTATCCTAAGCATATCCCCCGGGAGTGTCGTAACCAAGAGTGCAGCAAGGCCCGTTGTCGTGCACCAGTTACCGTTCGAGTCTAGCTCAAAGCGGTGTTTTCGGGTTTTACCCCTAGGTACATCTGTGCCAGAGCCACCTCTAACTGCTCGTATCCAGACAGGGATGTATTGCTCGGAAAACTCCCAAAATCTCTACAATACCAAAATTCTAGGAAGTTCTTCTATACTAATCCTCAAAGTTCATCTTAGGTCTACGTGCTCTAATCAGAGTTTATCTAAATCTAGCTTCCAAGGTTTGTACTAAACTTCCTCTGATACCAACTGTAACGCCCCGACCCTAGTTACCCAGAGTCGGTGCATTACTTCGTAACATTGGCATGATCACAATAAAGATCAAATCTCGAAAGACCGATTGGTTTAGTAGCCTAGGAAACACTAGATATATTCATAAGTTTTACATTACATCATAAAATGAAAAACTACTACCACAACATAATGTTTCCACAGTCCACACTATAATCCCCTCATAATATCCCTGCAGGTCATTCATAACTTACATCTTCACTTCCTGGGAAAATAAAACATAGAAAAGGGGTGAGCTCAAATGCCCAGTAAGGATAACAATATATCGGAAACTTTCATCAATAAGAATAAACATTTAAGGCAATGTATAACTAAAACAAAAGCCTTTTAAACATGAACTTTCAACATGGTATGGCATAAATAAAATGAAATAATGCCATTTACTTATTCACATGGATATTCTACTAATCGAATAATCACATGCAAAAATCAATAACCACTTTCATAATGTTGGAATGCATAATGCCAGACTATCATAACCACATAGTCAAGGCCTCGTGCCAAGACTACAAATAAGATTTTTTCAAGGCCTTGTGCCAAGACACTAGTTTGTCTCATGAGACCTACTGATGCATCGAGGAGCTATAGCGGGCTCCACCCGTCACTTATTAAGTCCAATGCATTCCCATATGAAAAGGTTTAAACATAACATAAACATTCTTATTAAAACTAGCATACGAAATGTCAATAATTTCACCATAAACTATGAATGGTATAAAAATAGCACATACACAGTCAAACATATCACAAAACCTTCAATACAATATAGAAGTTTTGTATCATAATAAATCAACTTCAAATAAGCGTAAAATCCATCAAAGGATGTTGACATAGATGAAATCAAAACACTTTTTAGAGAAACATCTCTTTCTATTTTTGAAATCATTTGAGAGCCATATGAAATAAAAACATTTCTTTGAAAATAATATTATAAGCTTGTAAGGAAAGATTTGATGATTTTATAACGGCGGAAAATAGCTGCACCCGCTGTATAAGTTAAAGAAAACATTCTTATCTTAATTCTGTCGAAAAGGTTAAAAAGAACCCTTTTTGGAAAACGACGGAAAGATTCCCTTATAAACCTCTTATAAAAAGTCAAACAAGGGTATAAATGACTTTAACCCATATTATTTTAAATATTAAAAATGTTTTGAAATACATTTTGAAGAAACATGGACGTGGATGATAACGAGGTCCCAGTAGATAATTATGTATAAACAACCTCGGATAATGAAGAGATTGCGAAATAAATCCTTACCTTGTACTTTTCCTTGGTTGGGGTAGGTTAACCTCCTGTATAATGGTTAAATAATTGTTATTAAATTATACAAGAATCATATACATTAATATGATATCATATATGATCTTTTAATATTGATTTGATAATAATATCTTAGTATTATCGCCGTTTCGGGTGTTAACTTACTCATTTTCTTTTATATGTTTTGTTACATAAGTCATGTTTGTTGTATCTTATTCATATCCAGAATGATATCAAGTCCTTAAACATCATTTTTAAATCATTAAATGATTATTATACTTGAATGGATACAATGGAGAATGAATCTCATCGCGTTCGTGGAGACGGTAGTCCGTACGTACGCACGAGCGACAATATCATTCATTTGATATTAAAATAATATATAAATGGATGGTATATCATATATACAGAATCATTAACATGTTATATTTATTATTTACATGAGTTACACATCATTATTATACCCATCCAAATAATATTGTATTGAATAACAATTACACCACGACGTGGAGACGGTAAGCCGTACGTACGCACGTATGGTGACATGTTATTCAAAGGGTGGATAGAATACTGAATATGGCTGTACCATATTTATAATAACATCACAGTATATGTGAGATACTGGATTTATTATTTTATAATGGTAAGAACAAAGGAAGAATAAGTGGAAGAAGAAATGAACTTAGAAAAGGGTGGTGAAATCATTACCTCTTCTTCGGGTTCTTCCTTTTGATTTGATCAAAAGGGCTCCTTAGGTTGGCTTTATGATCAAACTAAGGACTATAGGTTGTATTGAGGGATGTTGGGAGAGTATTTGGGAAGAGTTTGGCCGAACCAAAAGGCTTTAGAGGTGTGAAGAAATGAGAAGGATGAGTGCCCTTTTATAAGAGGGGTGAGGGGCACCTTTGGAAAAGCTAGAAATATTAATTTATAATAAATTCATATTCGGTTTCTAATGGCTCAAAAGTTGACTATTCAAAGGTTATGATGGGGATGGGTCGAAAACAACTCAACCAATAGAATTTAGACAGGTTTTGGTACTTATATTAACCTTATCATTAAGTATTAACTCTAAGTTAATTAGTTTCACTTTTACAATGTCTCTTTGTATTTTTATATAATATGGTTAATAAACTTACTATATACATCCAAGCGACCCTCAAGTGGTCCATTAATGATGAACCTATCATGATATAATTCTCTTGGCCGAACCATAGATTTTTAGGAATTTAAAATCAATTAATAATATAATATTTGTTTTAAGAACTCTTTTATGTCAATTTTGACACTATTCAATAGTTGATTTTTGTGAAACTCATAACAGATTGATTACTTCGAACAAAGTCAATTCAATCAATCCTAATATATCATATTATCCTAGAAAATTAGTTTAATGCATTAAAAGTTTCATATTATATTTATTTGGGTATTTATAATATCAATTATTTTAATTTTTCACTATTATAGTAATTACTGCATCATCATTATGTCATAAATAAAATATATTATTTAATGTCTAAAAATTATAAATAAAATATCATTATGTAGGAAATATTTTTAGCTTTCTAATTAATATTTATAATCTAAAATCCAACTTATATAACCCTATGTAACAATTGTTTTGCTAAAAGATAGATGCTTGTGTCATTTTTGTATTCATTTTGACTTAATTAAAATAAAGTGTCATTATCACTTACAAGTGGATCCATGGGGTCCCACAATTAACCCAAAGATGCCCATGGTCGACCATGTATCAACCAATAGAGTTAAGACACGTTTTAGGGTAATTTAGTATTATTATAATATTATTTTTTAACCCTTATTTACCGGATTTACCCTTAACCATGGTAAATAAAATATTTACCGCAGTAATTATTCAAAATGTCTAAAAATAAAAGTTACCTATTTACACAATTTGAACATCCTGATTCCAAATATGGAATCCATTTTTATAAATTCAAAACACAGAAGTGGCAGAAATTAATTTAAAAGTAATTCCCGCTGTCAAAACAAAAAGCGTGTTTTTAAGAGATAATAACTATCAAAAGATTGACACTTGTTTATGTTCGGTTTAATTGTAAAATTATGTCCAATGACCAAAATTATATTAAATGGTAAAAATATATTCTAAATATACTTTAAAACCACTCAAATTCACAATTTATCACTATTAATTATTTTGATTAAAAAAGTTGTTTTTAATTAAAATTTAGTAATTTTCACTATTCATCAAAATATGAAAGTTATCTGAAAATTACCAAAATTTCACCTTAGGCTAAATTCTATATTCCGAATCCAAAAATGAAGTCCATATTAAAATATAAAATATATATAATTTCAAAAAGTAGGTATTACTATTCATAACGGCTAGTTTGATTGGTTACGGTGTGTTAGAACTCGGTGTTGCGTACAACACACGCTAGCGTACCGTGGAAGCTTGGGATGTTTCATTTTAAATTTTTTATGTCCCCATTTAGTCAAAAAGTTTAAAATATAGTATCTAAAAAGGGTTCACTATTAAAATTTGGTAAAAGTGAAATACTGAAAATGAATTTGTTCTTACATTATGTCTAATAAAACTCATAATATGGATACTAAAATTATAAGGATTATATAAAGTTTAAAATTTAGTTAACACTATTCATAACCTCTTTTGAACAGCTTGTTTGGTAAGTCATGGTGCGATTGAACTTGGTGTTGCGTGTAGTGAAAGTTATTGAATTATTTTGAAAAAATAACACACTATAAAATCTTGGGGTGTTACAGAAAAGTGATGATAAAGGTCTCATTTGTCTGCTCTTTTGTAAGTGCCGATAAAGGTCCCCCTAATCAGCACTTTTTCAGTGATGAAAAAAGACTAGTACTTTTAACCTTGATCATGAAGTCATCACTTTTCTATAAATGATAAAAGATATTTTATAGAGCTTCTAGAGGACTATTTTGTTGTAGGTCATTACATCTTTTATACACTTGGATGAAGAATGAATGGAGAACATTGAAACTACCTCATCACCTCCTCTCGCATCATTACCATAAACATCAATAATCCATTGAAATTGATGATGTTCTCTACCACTTCAAAAAAATAATATGGTGAACCTATTAATGTTATATGTTCTGGAAGATCCTCATAGTTAATATGTCCCAACAAAGACTCCCTCACAAATTGGATATGTATATAATTCAACACTATTTAACATAGATAATCTGCACCTCTCTCATCCACCCTAGTAAGCTATAAAGAATCCAACTTCTCAAACGCCTCCTCCAAAAAATGAGAATGTGACATCCTACTATGGATATATTCCACCATGTTTCCCATTCCTTGGGTACAGACTATCTCGAAGTCATAGACCTATCCAAACTCCAACTAGTTCCACTTTCTCTAGGTTAGGTCTCTCTACATGATGATATACCTAACACTCTGATGATCTATGTAAACAATACATTTCTCTCTCGGAAGATGGTGTCTCTACATATTCAAAACGATAACTGCCACAAGAAACTCAATTTCATATTTCACATAGTTTTTCTTTTGGGGTTAGAAATGCTTAATCCCATACATTATCATTGCCTTCCTCTATATCAATACACAATTAATCCATTCTCCTAAGGGATTGAAAAAAACTATATACTCGATTCCCTCCTTCGATAGTCTAAAAATAAGAATAGTCATCAACCTCAACCTGAACTACTAAAAGTATATCAAACATTTCTTGATCCATGTAAATGGTTTCCCTTTCCACATCAGGGGTTCAATGCAGATATGATCCTAGATAATTATACCATGATCATTATATACTACCCTACGAACCCATGTAAACTTTGTACCTATGATAGGCTCTTGGGTGGCACCCAATAAATCGCTGCATCAATATTCACTCAGTTGAATAGCTAATCCATTATTAGAAATTAAATTTATTATGAAGTGAACCATATATATCTTGAATTGACACTTCAAGAGATTACCATAAAGCTCATTCTTCAGGAGAAGGACTAGAACTATCCCCAAGTTCTATGAAATCTCCTCATATGACACAAATTAGATAAGTGTGTTATTAATAAAGACAATCAAAAATTGGTTCAGGTATGGATAGATGATCTGATTAATCGAATCCATAAACACAATTAAGGAATTCATCACACCAAAAGAAATCACTAAGAACTCAAAGATTCTATATTGTACTTGGAATTCCTCTGTCACAATATCAAACTTTTCATACATCAAATAGAGGTAGTTTTAGATGAGGTCAATATTCGTTTACCCACTCCCACCACACAACAAGTCAAAGAGATATTCAATCCTCATTAAGGGGTACATTCTATTTATTATAGACTGGTTCATGTGATGATAATCAACACTAATACAAATTTTCGTATCCTCCCCTTTCACAAACCAAATTGGATCTTCTTAGGGGGGATGTTAGGTATGATAAAACCCTTTTCACAATGGTCCACCAAATGCATCCTCAACTCTCATAGCTAGATAGAAGTCATATGATATTATTCAATAGATATCAGCATGGTCCCATTCTAAAAGTTGATTCATAAGTACATCTCCCACCTTGAAACGTCCTCATGGATGAATCCCATAAATTAATCCAATAATGAACGAATCAAGATGCTTGAAGATCCTCTTTCACCAAGGGATAAGCTCTCTAATGTATGGGTTATGGGATTTATCTTTCTACTCTCAAAGACCACTCGCAATGCGAGGAGACCTCTCTCACCCATAATGGTGAATCGTATCCCATACATCTAATGTAATATGACCTTCAAGTGGTGAAAATCAATCTGGACTGAAATAGTGGACTACTAGTACATACCCAAGATGATAACAAAACTACTAATGATGATAACCAAGAGGTCCCATGTCAAAATCTCTCTACTAAGTGATATCTTGGACTACTGGAAGTCAAGTGATATAATATAATTACACCCATTTGGAAATTTTATAAAATAACTTTGGTTTATAGTCTTAAATAAATGCTCCAAATATCTCACCAAGTATATGGATATGAATGAATTAACCACACCCATGTCTACTAGTAGAAATGAAATAGTATAATAAACATAGATTGTACCTCATATCATATCATGAGATACCTTTTCTCTTCCCTTCCCGGCATACAATAGATCATGAACCCGATTTCTAGTTCCTTGAGCCTCATGTGGTCCACCTAGGATGGTGGTGGTGGTGATAGGAGCTCATGACATCTTCCTCCAGAAATTGATCCTCCCTTTAGAGAATCTTTTTTTACTCTTCCATCACAACCACACTGATGGCCACCATTTCCCTGTCAAAGAGAGTCCTAATCCAGGTGTTTCCTCAATCATGGAGGTTTATACACTATCTGAATGTCCTTCATTGTGTTCCAGGTCAATCAATCCTGAGATAAGAGACCTTTCATGTCACAAGAATAAAATTTAACCTACATAGTATGATTATATACTCTAAAAAATCTATGAGCTGTAGATCCTCGTGTCAGAGTCCAATAATGAAAATTCTTCCTCTTCTAGGGTCTCGATTTTTTATGCCAAATTACTCTTTTATATGACTCAAACACACGATTAATACCACTAGTTCTAAAACATTGTATCCCCTCCTATAATAATATCACTATGACTGATGTCCACTCTATAACTCTGGAATACTTGTGTTATTATAATGAATGCACACTAGCTTTAATGTCTCATTGGGTACCCCGACCAAACATCCCAAATCTGAAGAATTCATCTCGTACTATATCATGGGAGTACCATGTATGGTTAGAAAACCTCGTGACATAGTCAACCAATTAAATATCACAACTCATCCATTCAAGAATCCCCTATGTAAAAACTAAGAGAAATCATGAAGGGTAGTAATCTTTATGAAAAAAGCCTTCTGGAATTCTAACCATGAGTATGTTATCTCATCAAGGGTCATCATAATCCAAATCCACAGGTTCCCAACTTCCCTATGTAAAAGATTAGTTTCAATTAGAAACATCTAGACTACCAGGGTTTAAACTAGTCTTATAACTCATACAGATCACTCATGCCAATCCTTCATCACATGGGGATATGTCTCAATATGCAACCAAAACAACATTTAGTGACAGAACATTCTTATAACACTAAGAATGAAAAAATACTAAATTTTCCTTCTTGGTACTAACTATTTTCAATTGTTACGGATACTACAACCTACCCACCCATAGTGAAGATCACATGGGATGACCCCTGGTCTGAGGCCCGATCAATCATCAGATCATTACCGTGATCTTAAATTGGAAACATAGGTTCCTGTATTTGAGAATTCATACTAAAAGTAGTAATAATGTATCACAGTCATATGTGAATATATATAAATATATATGGGTAGTTAAATCAATCAGGATCGTCAAAGGACTCAATATGAAATGATGTGTATAAAATGGTTCCTTGAATCTAATGCGTCGATATTGTGAGTCCATAAGCATGTAGTCAATGTATTGTTGTATGGATATTTCATCCACTTCACCAGAATTGGGTTCCCTAGAATGAGATCCTCACTCGAGATAGTCTGATAATTTTTTCCTAAGTTCTTATGAAATCATTATAAGGGGAAAACTCAAAACACCATCCTAAGGATGATCCATCTCTAATACCAGTCCATAATGACCCGTCACATCGGGGCCAACCTAGCTAATGGAAGGCCAGACCACCAAAACCCTAGCCCACCTCTATTGATCATGGGAAGGAAACAAGCACAAATAATTATTTATATAAACTACGAGGAATTTTCCAAATGTAGAATTGCGCACACACCAAACCATATCCATGAAATAGTGCAGATGAATACTAAAATTAAGTAACATACAGAGTAATCCATTCATGTAATAAAATTTAGGGAATACTAGCATAGTACAAGAGACTATAAAAAATGTGTAATGGAAAAAAATGGATTCCCCCTTGAGAAGATGTCCTAACCTGACAACGATTAGAATTGTAGAAATATGAGAGAGTTCAACTCTTTATCTCCAAGACCAACCACCGTACAAGGTTGATGAACCCGAGTAACACTATTATCCATAATAATCACAAAAAAAGCTTTCATTTTCAACATAATATATTACATGCATGAAAAAATTCTTATATAGGGCTGAGTATGTACATACCCATTATAACACTCAAAAAACTAAAAAGGGAGTGATAGAGAGATACAAAAATAGTCAAATCAGCCCAAAGAAAGAGGGAAATGAAATCCAATTGATACATATATAAATGATCATAAAAGAAACCCGATTGTGAGATAAAGGTGGTCTATATCACACAACATAGTCTAATATAATCTATAAGCTCATAGTTTCAATGGTCCATATCTGATTCCCCACATTAATTATAACCATACGAGAAAACTGTGTGGAGGTCCCTATTCCATGGCACAAAAATCAAAAAATGATAGAGATACAACTCCAAACAATGTAAACCATGTAACGTTACTAAAATATGATTATAGGGACCCACAATTAACAATTTATTTCAATTTCAAAGGGATCCACAACTCTTTTGGAGAACCCACACCCGACCAAATCCCAATGATGAGAGAGTATCAATCTGTTGATAAAGAACCCAGACCCCCTATAATATAGGGGAGTCGTGACTCTATATGTTTAGAAAATATAAGGAATCTGTTCCATGGTGTCTCCAGGGAGTATTGACCCCTATATCTCTTTGATAGTATAGAAAACATGATCCCTGGTGAGATATGGGATTACTAACATCGTCTTCTGAATATTGATCCAACACTAATCACTTCCATAAATGAGTGTCACCTAGAGAAAAATCACACGTAGAAAATCTCACATTGTGTCTCTGCTGCCACAATGAAATCCACCATCATGTTATAAATAGAAGACAAGTCAAGATATGCAACTCTCAGACCAAAATTTGATTCTAAATAAAAAAGATATGAGAGGAAGAAGTTGAAGGATGGAATACATGATGTGTATTGGGGTCCACACATCATCCGACCCAATTAAATCACCTGACAGTATTCTCCTTTGAAACATCCTAGAATCCATTTCATAGTACATGGAATGTCAGGGTTATAAATGGAGAACCTCAACAACTTAGGGCATGACCCTGTGCTCTTATCCATTCTCGTGTACATTATGTCATGCTCTTGTACATGGTTTCTCACTTCGCCATGCCCAGGTAACATCCCATACTTGTGTCTTCCCAGAGTACACTATGCGTTTGACTGCATTGTGTGTTGGCCATGTTCATGCTAGCCCATGACTCAGCCACCTGGGTTGGGTCACGAAACATATGGTCTGGCCACAGAACGTGTGATCCTTGAATTGTTTTAATCCCTAACATCGGAGATGAGACCTAATGATATGTGTTCTCCTGGGATACATGGTGTGTAATCACCATATTCAATGAAACTAAATTTCAATCACATAGAACTATATATCAATATTAATTGTTGCTTTCATAGTTGATCAACCACCCAAACCTGGTGGGAATCGTCAATCACTATCATGTTTTTCTCTCCAGTGCATGAAATTTAGAAACTAGTTAACCACACTAGGATTTGTCATGCATGTCACGAGCCTCTCATCACCAATCACTAATCCATATCCCAAATACGTGGAGTATTAATGAAAATCCCGATCCATCTTGATTATTTTTCAAAAAATTGATCTATTTTTCATTCAACAAACATCCATGTATATGGGGGTTCGATCATAGTTGAAACCACCCCAGAAATGTCAAACCATGAACCTATTTGAAAAAAATTAAGAACATGAAAATGGATGTGTTACTGAAATAAGAACAAAGATGAAAATGTATTTGGACAAGTTTTCATGGCCTATGATCATTGATCATGTAAACCAAGGTAAGAAAATGACATAATCATAAATAAAATTAATTAAATAAATTTAACTCTTCTATAGAGTTCCATACGAAAGATGTAAGATCACAGAATAATAATAAAATAGTTTATCAATGAATAAAATATTAATAAAAAGATCATAAATAGACAATTTATGATCCCTACCTTGATTTCTATGGATCGTTACATGTTTTCTATTGATGAGGGGATCTTACTACAATCCCCTCCTACCAATACACCTTGATTTGATCTCTCGTCATCCTCCCATGTAATTTTCCAATGAAGAATGATGAGTCTCATCATATGAGTGCTCTTAGGTTTATGCGAAAAATCATCGTAGAATGTTGTAAAAAAATAAATACAATTAATAAGGTCTATTATAAATTTAATAATAAATAAATTAATTCATTTTTTAATTCATTTAAAAACACTTAAAATGTCTTTATTAATCGAACGTTTGATGTTGACCAACTCTAGGTCACACCAATTTTAAACCCCTACATTTAAGGTTCAACCATGGTTTCATATTTCAGATCTAGGGATCCATTTAGAAGTTATTCTATTTTTTAGGAAATCAATGAATCTGTGTTATTAATATATTTAATATTTTTAAAATATAAATTATGGTCTATTCATGTATTGGAATCTCACACCATTTTAGATATTGGCTTTGAAAATATTCATTAATATAATTCAACGTCATAAAAAGAAAAATAACGTTACTACACATTTATCTTTTTTTATGTAGTTTTATTTTTCTTTACATAAATTATTTAGGATGTTAATAAAGTATAAAAATCTATTATGATATGCCCTTTTTGGACCTTGGAATATACCAATCGTTTCTACTTCTCCTCCCATATAAGAGTAGATATTTTTAGTAATCTATATAATTTTAAACTCCTTAAATGATTAATTTTGAATCCAAAAGATCATTTTAAATCATATATTTATTATCCCTGGATTTAGTTTTAGTTAATAAAAATTCATTTAAATGATAAACACTTTACACGTGATCTTGAGTAATGCGTGAATTGTGAGAACACAATCTTAATCGATAAAAACATAATCAAGTGGGGTATATTTTTAAGGTACAATTATAATGCTTAAAAATAATCATTGTCATAATGAATTTGGATTTTTATTATAATTAACCATTTACCATAAGTTTTACTAGGAATTACAATCAAGGCATGGTACTAAGATTTCACATTCAGAAGTTTGCCTAAGGATTAATCACTTTAATCTTAGTGGTTGTGTAAATTTACTTAGTGTTTCAAATTTAATAAATTAAGGGACTATAATTTATTGAATTTTTATTAAAATTATAATGATTAATGTATAATATATTTTCTAGAGTTAAATTGATTACACCTTTTAAATTCATTTCTAAAAATACATATTTCCATTATATTCCTCTACTTATTACATAATCATTATACAAACGCCCATTCCTATTATAATTTTTTTTATTTTGTTTCATTTTCATGATACCTATGATAAGTTTTTTTATATATTTTATCCATGACATAATGAAATTTTTCAACTCTATACCTTATCTAATCAGCTGAAACAACACATCATTTCACGGTTCTTATGAAAACACTCATCAAATTAGTGTCGTCATTATGGTGAAAATTTTTTCCTTTAAAAAATTATATATAATTATTATTTTTTTAATTTTATTCATTTTTTCTCTTTTTTATTCTCCATTATTTCCCAAATATTATTTTTTTAATTTTTTTGGGACATCAGTATAAACTTATCTCATTATATTATAGATTAATTTTATTCTTATATATTTTCATTAATTTATGAAATACTTTAATCTCGAGGATCACTTTGATATTGATCCTAAGATTTAATGTAGCCTTAGGGATTGAATTAGATTGTTTTTGTCCATGTTATGTTCTGATATTTACCCAATTGGAAAAATACGCCATTATATAAACACTAAAATAGGATTCACATCTCTATCAAATTTAAAACTAGATATAGTTAATCCAAATAATAATAATGAACGTAGTATAACCATTTAACAATTGTATTCATCGAACATTAATTATGAACCTACTTAAATTAAATAAAAAAAATCTATAATTACACATTAAATTTAATTCATGTTAGATACACCTTGTTATAAAATATCACAGGCTCTCTAGAGATAAACCAAATAAAAAAATTAAATAAGTCATTATCCTTTATTCATTAATGATACCAAGAAGAGTCTCAGATGACCAAATTATACAAAATAATTCACATTCATACTTAGTTGAACTATAAAACATTGGATGTATTATTTACAACAACAATATGTAACATCTTGGAATAATTGAAAGACCTTTTTTGAAGATATTTTTCCTAGAATTGAGGACGACATTCATTTGAAATGAGTTCTCAAGGATCATGAATTACAAAGTTGAGCCGATCTATAAGTATTGGGAAATATAAAAAATTTTGTGCAAAAGATACTCACATCACCATAACAGTGTGAAACTACTCATTCATTAATTCTATGAAGGCCTCACACCTAGGGTGGGATAATTTTGGATACTATAGTGGGAGGAAAATTTTTAGAAATAAACTAAATCGACACCCTATAATTAATTTAAAATAAGGAAAAGGAATCGAAATATTTTTTCTATAAAATTACACTGGCTATGAGTGGAGTACATCAGGTATGTACTTCTATTGAAAATAATTAAACTGATACTATTTTGGTTTAATTTATCACTATAGTGAGGCATATAGATTTGGATAAAAAAGTATCACCACCCACTCTGGTAAATCTTTGTGTAATTTTCACAACACCAAATCATATAACATATTATTGTCAATAATTATAATATACAATGTATTGAAAAAATAAATTACCCATGATATCATTTTAACAGAAATAATAACCACCCCTTAAAAATAATTACGATCACGTTACATAAAAATGAATCCTAGTATAGAAAGATTAGTCAATATTGAGGTATGTACCTAAACAAAAACAAAGTCTCTCTTTTTCACAAACCTTCTATCATCCTCTTCCTTATCGAAGTGGTTTCTAATAACCACTAAATAAATATGAAGCCCATTTATCAAAAATTAAACAATGATAATGGAATTAAAAACTAATGAAAGATTATAATATAGTTTTTTTAAAATAAATGGCTTTGAATGAATATAATGATATTAATATTCAGTATGTGATTTTATGGAAGTATGAAATGGAAAAGTGCTAGATTAATACCACCCTACATGAACTGGTAATCAATAACTCTAGATAATTACATCCCAATGTACTCCAAATACTAGGTGTAATGATAGCTCTATCATAGTATGAATAGGGAAGAAAATCACAAAAACATATACTTCTCTCCATCCACTGGGATAAAAATCAAGTCTCTAGAATACCCATTCAAGTTACATTGATGAAAATAAAAAATATAATGACAAATGTAAGCATATTATTTATAGTGTTCCTCATAATCCCCTTCGATTTCCAAATAGATTTGGAAAAATTAAGATGGTGGATTATGATTCAATGAAAAAAGATACCATGGATACATTAATGTGGGTTCGTATCAACATACCATTACATGAATAAATCATAAAAATTATAATGGTATGATATGTTCTTATAATAACTACATTAAATTAGAATATTTTTAAATAGAAATTAGTGGATAAACCTTGAAAGGAATGTATTTTCACTCATCACACCAACCATGGTGATGATTAAAATGTGAAAGGACCATAGTACATTCACTATACCTTACACCATAGGTGAGTCTCATTTATCTGATTCTATATGTGATTTTTGTTCCTCTATTAATGTCATAACTCACCTTATTTTCTTTTATTTATAGGTTTTTGAGATAAATATGATGATTAGAGTGGTGTAATTAGAAAATAGATCCATGAAATACACATCAGACGTCCTCAAGAATATATTATTTCGGTTTAGAGGGATGATACTTCATATTGATTTTGACATGATAAATATGAATAATGATCATGTAAGTTCAAATTATACCATTATTATTGATGGAATATTACTTAAAACTACTAATACTATCGTAAATTTATATGAGGGTTCACTTTATATATATTTCAAGGATGAGATTGCATGATTATCTTTTTTGGAATCCATAAGGTTCCACTCAAAAGCCGATTCTACTCTCTTCATATCCCATCTTGACATATCCTATGATGTTCTTACTAATTTTGATTTCAAAATACTATCCAATTGGTTATAATTCCATCATTAGATATATTCTTTGTTTTAGAGAATGTTTGAAGTCTCAAAACATTTCTACCCCTATTTATTGTAATAAGAAACTATTTATTTTCATTCTTTTATGGATTATTAATCTAGTCATGAGGATAATATTTATGATTATTACATGGTTATTGATTTTTTATATAAATTATATGAATTATTAATTAATTATTAATTATTTATATTTTTATCCCAATTGAAATTGAGCACATACCTCTGTTCTGATTACATTTCCATCAATACAACACCCACTCAAATAGGAACCTCATCTGCTTCCCATAAATTTTAAATATTCATTCCTAATGAATGATAAAAAATTACCTATAATTAATCATCATGATCACCATCCTAAATAATAATCATATCATTTTAATCATTTTAGGAATAATATTATGGAAATTGGATGTATTTTATCAGACATACAATGTATTATTCACTCCATTTTCATGCATAGGGTTCTTTTGAATGCTAGGGTTAAATTGGATAGAAAAACACAAAAGAGAAATAACCCCTCATTATTAAAATTTATAAAGAAAATCTTGGAACAATTAATTGAATTATGTATCATTTACCCCATCTATGAATCCTAGTGGGTTAGCTTAGTCCATTTTGTAATTAAGAAAACTAGTTTCACAATAGTAAAAAATGAAAATTCTGAGTTAGTTCATATAAGAGTGAAAATCAATTGGTATGTGGGAATAGATATTTGAAAAAAAATCAATAAACTCATAAGTACAATTTCATACTTCCCTTAATTTACCAAAAACATAATATACTTTTGGGCAGTATACAAGATTGATTCATGAATGGGTTTTCGAGTTATTTCCAGGTTCCCATTGCAATAGAGGACTATGAGATGATGGTATTTACATCCCATTTGATAAAGTTTGTTACTAAAATATTCAATTTGGACTATATAATTCCCATTTTACATTATATATATAGATGATGAGTATATGTTTTGATTTAATTGAGATTATCATGGTTGTACTAATGGATGAATTTACTGTGTATGGATCATTATTTGATCAATGTCCTCTTTTTTGGGAAACGTTTTTATATGATATGCTGAGAAAAATATGGTTTTAAACATTTAATAGTTTCCTTTCATGGTATATAATGAAATTATTATAGGTTATATAGTGTCACATAATTTCATTGAGGTTGATATATATATATATGGAATACATTATTTTATCATTTATATATCCCACATATATTCAAGATGTTAAATCTTTCCTTCCGCATGCTAGATTTTATTGATACTTCATCAAATATTTCTATATGACTTCTATACCCTTTTATCAATTAAATTGAAAATATTTTAACTTTGTTTTAATTATTGTTTTATGGAATCATTTTTTGATATAAAAAAGTATCTCACCACTCTACAGATTGTGCATCCCCCACGGTGAGAGATTTTATTCAGTCTTATGTGTGATGATTTAAACTTCACAGCTAGGATGATATTATCAAAATGGGGGGAGGGAAATACAGATGTGATAGTTTATATTTTGATTAAATATTATTTAAACCAATAAATCACTACAATAGTGGAAGAATATTTATTTTTAGAAAAAAATTTTTTATAAAAGTTTCTCTTATTTACTAGGATCAACTGAGTTTGTTTTTTCTGATCATGGGGCATTGAAGTACCTATTAAAAAAGATATATGAAAAGACCAAACATATATACTAGATGATCATTATTCAAGAGTTTTATATTGAGATAAAGTTCAATATAGATTAATATAATTTGGTGACAAGCCACATGAGAAAGATCACTCTCATAGTAGTGGATGACACCTTGAACCTGGTACCACATTAAGACACATTTCTAGATGACTATAATTATACACTCTTAAGTTAACATAAATGGATTTTTAATATTGTTAACATTATAGTCAAACATGAAATATCTAAAAATATAAATAAACACCATGTTCAAAAATTTAAGACCGAGTCTAATTTTTTTTTTGGATGATCACTTCCTCTTGTGCATGTGTACTGATCAAGTCATCCGAAAGTTTGTTCTTGATTATGATTTTGGGTATTTTTTTGTATTTTTTCATAAAATTTATTATGGTGGAAACATTGGAAGCTAAATTATTGTTAGGAATGTATTAGGATCATGATTTTTTTGGACTATTTTATTCTATGATGGTTTACTTTTTTGTATGCCATTCCCATGTGGCCAACAAACTAGAAATATTTTTTGGAGACACATGATACCCCAAAAACTATTTATTCAATGATATTTATGATTTATGAAGAAATGTTTTTATGGTTATACTTATAAGGTTATTTTATTTGTTGTACATTTTAGTTTATGCTGATTATGTTAGAAAAAGGGTGTAATCCATAGTTACTAGTAACAATGATTCTTATTTCATATTGTATTTCATTAGGGTAAATATTTTATATTGGTTTAGAATAAAAACTATGATCATCAGTGACCAATTTTCACATGTTTTCTATAGAAATTTTTATTCCCTCCATTTTAATTATTAGGAGTTACAAAATCCATCGACTCTTTGCCACCTCAATACAAATATCCCAGATGAACATTCAAATCTGATGTTGAAGAAGATATTGGAGAAAATAATATAAATAGCTATGAAGGATTCGATAAATTTATTAAAAGATTTAATTTGGGATTATGGGATGACTCCATTTGGGATTTCTATAATTTTAATTGTACCGGGGAAATAATTATATCTCCCTATGGAGGTTGAGCAACCTGAAATATGGGATTTAAAGAAACACAATGTGAATTCATCCCATGAATTAGATAAAAGGAAGCTATAACATCCCGATTTTGAGTAGATTTCATTATCAGTATATGATAAATAAGGGAACTACACAATGTGAAAAAATAATTCCAAGAGAAAATGATTCAGAAGATGAAGTTTCATGATAAAGACTTGGTTTTGTTGTACTTCATGAATAAATCTGAGTCTTATTAAGTTACATTCTTGGTGGATAGCCCTTATATTGTAAATAAATTTGTTCATTATGGTGTAGTGTAGATTAAATATGAGGCGATACGATAGATCATTCCATTTAATGGGGAATGGTTTAAGGATTTCTTTCAAGGATTTCACACACATTTTGTTGATTCTATAATACTACATGACTCAATCATCACTTGAAAATATATAGTTTTCCTTAACCCTCTTAGTTTGATATTATTTTTCCTAATTAAAATTTTTCATTTCATGATAATATATCATTTTATAGTGTCACATTGAGGTCTTTGTAACATTTAATGTTTGGGGGGATATCATTTTAGGATATATTCTTTAGAATTTTAATAAGTGTGTTTTTTGTATTTTTTCTTTCACAAAATAAAATAAGAATGAATTGAATATCCAAAATAATAATATATGGTTGAGAGACTTGTGAGGAAATTCCATGGTTTCTAAAAAAATGAATTACCAGTTGATATGAAATATTTTTCTTGATTTTATATTTTCAAAACGATCTTAAGATATTCCTGCACTTTTTTAACCCCATGAATTATTGGCAATAACCGAATATTTAAATGCTATCTTGAGTGGTATTCTAATATTATTTTAATATATCAATCTAATACCATTAATCAATGAATAAATCTTCAAATATTTTTATGAACTATAAATTATGGAAATTATCCATAAAATAATTAGAGTTCTTTAGATATTGTAAACATAATTGGGGAAACTCAATTGGAAAGCCCCTCATTTAACTTTTATATCCACCTTGAACCCGGATCCTTGTTTATCCCAAAGATTATAATTATTAACCTTTTAGGTTTAATTTTTATCATAAGACTTATAATACCTTATACACCTTTTCTCTAAAATACATTTTCTATATTAATTCATGTCTTTGTGTGGGGGATATGGGATTCCATGGGTTTTTATTTAGAAACCATTGCATGTTAAGTGAAATGTGAGAGGTGTGTATCATCATCATGGAGATTTTGGAAGAGGAAAATGGGACCAAATAATGATCATCAATAACTTATATTTTTCAAGTATATTACCAAAAAGTATATAAAAAAGGAGATGATTTTGAAACATTAACTATTATTATTTTTTGGATTCACGATCCTAATAATTAATTGAATGAATCAAAATTCATTCTACTCAATTGAAACATAATTCTCCTAAATATATATATATATATATATATATATAAATATTCAATAAAAATATTAAAAAAAGGAAGAGAGTAATGAGGACAATGTTATTAATCAGATTCATTTACATGACCCATGGCCTAAAAAGGGATGTGTGAGAGACACATTTTGTAAATGGAATTGAGTTATGGGGACATTAATTGCATAATATGGTTGATCATGCATTGTATTTAATAGTTAAAGACTTTCTATTTTCATTTAATGTTTTTAAACACTTACCTACCTACCTTAAGCAACCCAAAAATATTTTTATGTCTACACGATTGATTGATTTTTCTTTTCTCACTGTGTGGATAAATGTGAGTTTTCACCAAACTGTGGTAAATATTTATTTTTCCAACTATGAGAACAATTCAATAAAAAAAATTCTACTATGTGAATAGAGACATTGAATTTCTGGTTATGTAGTTTGAAACATGTTCATCGGTGAATGAATGATGTTGAAGATATATAAATGTGAAAAAGAAAAAAGAATGTATAATTGAATTCTTATGGAAGACATGATGGGTTTCAATTTCAAAATAAGATTTGGAAATTTTATATTCGTTTATTTTGGTATGGATAATTATTGGTATATTTGATTTTTTACTAGGGGTGGAAATGGCTATATGTGGAGGATTTGATAAAAAATATTTTTAATGAATATTTTATTTATTAAAAATTATATATTTCGCATTACAAAAATGATTATTTATGAAAACCATGAGATTGTATCATGAATTTTAATTTTGTTTGAACTTTTATATTTTAACCATTCAATGTTGACTCTAAAATGTTTATCATAAATATTTTCCTAGAACATATTTGGACTTATAATTTCATAAAAAGATTTCTCACTCAATTGGATATAATTTCCATTTGTAACATAATTTATAATTATCAAATTTGATCTCAGAAAATGGATATTGAAGTTGATGTTAGACTACACTTGTAAACCTAGACACTACACACCTTTTGGGCCATATATTCCATATTAAGGGTTGTAATAGAATTAAATTTTGATATATGATAGTGTATAAAAATTTTGAAAAAAATAATAATACTATAGGGATATATGGTTCATTATTTTTTTATTTTAACAAATCATATAAATTTGGATTAAAATACTTTGACAAATTTATCATTCAATCATGAAATATTTGTAAAACATTTCCTCCCCTAAACTCAATAAAAGTAAATTTTTTAAATTTTAAGGGGTTGCATGTTCATTAAGAGGTTGAGGGGATATGATAAGTGGTCCTAATATATTTTCCAAAGAATAAAAAATAAACAAGTATTGATGATATGATTCCTTCATCGATGCCTTTTTCTTATTTTATATGTTGTAGCTTTCAATTCATATAATAAAACTATATCTTTATTTAACATTTCGTTTTTCATTAATTTTATTATTAATTAATTCACTTCTATGGGATGGAAATTTATATTTGAAACATGATATGTTTATATCCTTTATATATTTTTTCATATATAATGTTTTTCTATATTGACTACTCTCGACATGAAAGATTATATTTTTCTTAGTATTCAACCTAATTATCACCAACTTTAATGGTCTATTTTAAATTTAAAAAATAATTTTAATTCATATAATTATAATATATGAATTTAATTTAAATTATGAAATAATAAAATGAAAAACACATTACATTTGAGTTCGAATTATGTGTGAATTCATATAGCGCAATCTTAATCGATATGACCGAATCAAATTGTATTGATTTTTAGGGTTCAGGTTTAATATCAAAATCCAATTAATGATCATTTATAGTATTCATTTTACCAAATTAACTACTCAACACAAATTATACTAGGACTGATAATTTACTAAGGGTAATAGGATTTCACATTCCAATGTTATCCTAAGGTTCAATACCTTCCCTCTTAGTTATTGTGTCAATTTCTTTAGGGTTTATAAGTTGATAAATTAAAGGAGAATAAATTGATGAATTTCAAATAAAATGAAAATTATTATTAAATATCTAAATTTATAGAGTTAGATCCAATATTACTTCTAAAATTTTTTTCAAAATAAATATATTCTCATTAAGTATTTCTTCTAATTCTATAATAATCAAATAACATCCCATTATTGATGGATCTTGATTTATTTTATGTCATTTTCATGATAGCAATGATAGATTTTTTGAAGTGATTCCTCCATGATAAAATGATATTGTTCAAACACTGTAATTCACATAAGAGATAAAAACTAAAAATCATTTGAGATAGCCCATTAAAATGATCTTCACTCCACTACCTTTACATTACTTCTGGATGGACATTATTATATTATGAAGAAATTATGATTAATTAATATTTACCAAAATTTCTCCAGTAAGAATATGTTGATGGTTAAAATTTTAGTAACACAATATATTTTTAAATTAGATCCTTCTAAATCACAGTCATATGAAATTTGTTCATGTCATTCCACCATCCCCTTAGATCATTATATGTTCAACCTCCATATTTTCTCCACTCATATTTCATGTTATGTTGGCCAAATGTTTTTTCCAAACCATGTAAATAGATCAATATTATCCCTAATATAAATAATAATTATGATATTGACCCAAAGTTTAACCACTTGTTTTTTAAAATCCTTCACCTATTCAATGATGTTTTGTTAAGATGTAATAGGGTTTCCCAAAACATATTTTGATTAACCCAATCTTATTGAGTCACAAATTCACCTCCATACATCCTAATTAACCACATTTGATGAACATGTATACTATGATCCAAAATAGTTCAATCAACTATAATTTTAGCTCATAATATACCAAATATATTAAAATAACGTAAATATTCAACTGAATATAATTAATCCTATAAAAATTCATTGTATATTTTTCTAAGTGAATCTCATTTTGTGAAAAAAAAAGATAACAAAATAACATTACTTCTATTTTAGATCCTATAATATTCTATTCATCTAAATAAACTGTTTTCTAGTTTCTATCAAGGAGATTTACATAAAATCAATTATTGAGAGAGAGAACAACAATTGATGTTTGGATTTCAAACTAACTATAATTTCTACAAAACTAAACACAGATATAAAAGTGATCTTCTTTGAAACATAAAATCCAAAAAAATTAATTATAAAAATCCTCGTAAAGTGTCGTATATTCTAAAGTAAATTTTCATTCTCATGGAACATTTTACGTACAATAGAATCCAATTCACTACCTCCAAATGTTACATTTTGGGGGTTTACATGAATCTACTATTGAATCACACTCCATATACAATATTTTAATGAATAAAAACCATAGAATATAAAAAAATATTATAGCTTATGAAAATTTAACATTTTTCATTTACTCAAAATTCACTTTTGTTTATGGAAAATTCACCATACATACCTTAAAATGCATGGTTCTGGGTGTGGGTATCGATTTTTGTTCGCTCATTCTAATGATTTCCACAACATTATGAATTTAAACTTCTAAATTATGTACAAATCACTAGAACTATTGTTTATCACAATAAACATCCTCAAATTCCACTACAATCAACTAATTTCCATAATCTTAATGATTTTGGATAACTCTCCCTTTATCTCATCGATTATTTATCTCACCAAACCCACTATATGTATAATATCTAAATAAATTAGAATGATAATAGAACTACTATCATTAAACACCTTCTAATAAAAGAAATGATCGAAATTACCATGGATGAAAATATATTCGATCATCAAATAATTGAAATTCTAGTTGTATTTACTTATTTCATTATTTATGACATAATGGTTATACCTTAACTTTAACATAAAATTCACATTTTTATCTTTTTATAAACCAATAAATTGTTTAAAAGTTATTTATCCGTCTATGTTATCATGAATAAATGATTCCTTCAAATCTATTTGATGCAAATGAAATATTTCAAAATATACTATTCTAAGAACCATTTAAATGGTTGTGTGCTTAAATATAGGAGAAAATATTTTAGAGAAATTACCTCCTTCCATAAACAGAAATCCCTTCAATGATAGACAAGCCTTGTAAATTTTTCAACTAGTTTCCACCTCCTTCTATCAAGAACCATTTTTATTAAATAATTTCTTCATGTATTGTCATCCATTAATCTACCATGTTCATGAAAAATTGGGTGAATCAAGTTAAACCCTAATAGAAAACTCACGAAACTTATGGTCATCCAAGATATTTCCCTCATCTAGAAATTTTTGTTCTCCATCATCGATTAGAATGTAAAAATTCAAAGTGACTTTACATCAAAAACTAGTAAAATTTTCCATGTTTCTAAAATCCTTTTGGTACTCTAACTTCTATACTATAATCTTTCAATGCTCAATCGTCCATTGTTCAGGACCTCTCTAGTACTATAGGCTATGTAAAAATCTTATAAAATAATTTTCTTTCAAAACATCCTCTGAATTGTCTTTTTTTTCCATAAATTATCATCATTTCATGATTTTATAGAACATTAATAAGTTCTAGACATCAGTATATAAGAACCCAAGATTCCGATAATAATTTACTCTCCCATGAATCCCCTTATTGGTTCAGATCTATGATCCCCAAAACATTTTGAATAGACCTAGTCCCTAATATCCCATATCCTATGGTTACATTATTACTGTAGCACTAGAAAGAAGAAATTTCATCCCTAAGGACCAAATAGTTTAGTAGTCCTTGTATACTAGATACATAAATTAAATTAAAATTACATTTTAAAAACATAACATAAATAATGTTTTTTATTTGAAAATAGAATTATTCTCTTTAACATACACCTATATATCAATCACAAAACACTTTTTGGTACCCTAGAAAAAATCAAATATAAAAAATGGGTGAGCTTAGATGATTTTTAATGGTGTGTATACAAAAAAAATTAACATTAATATATAATCATTATATATAGGGAATGATAAATATCAAAAACACATTTAATTTAAACAATAACTTAAACATAATATGGTGTAAATATAATATGACTAAATAAATACATGCAAATAATTACATGATCTCAAAACATATCCATGGTTATTATAACTAATAGAATTATCACATGCAAGTCAATAAATGATTCTATGTTGAGGGAATTAATTATATAATACATCTTAAACATACTATCAATACCCTATATAGCACAGTTTAAAACTATAGTAAAAATATAATTAATTTGGCCAACTAATTGGTCTAATAAGGCATGTCTTTTCATTAAGGGACAATGTAATTTTGATGTCCACCCATAAATTAATAAGTAAAATGAATTCCTCATATTAAAAGGGTGAAACATAAGAAATATAAAAATTTATATTAATAATAAATCATATTAAATGTTTATACATACCCTAATCAATAAACATAATCATAAACTATTCCATTTAATATGTTTAATGGTAATAAAATTGTTCATCCTTAGTAAAACTGATAATAAACCATCAAAAAGTAATAAATATGATATCAATAAAACATATCAACATTGTATCATGATTATAAGTGGTTTAAGTCACTAGTGAAAATAAATACCATAAAAATATCATTAAAAATATTCTTGTGAAAAATAAAATTTTCACATTAAAAATATTTTCAAAAATAAAAGTTCAAAACTTATTTCTTAAATAATTTTGCATAAAAAAACATTTGAATATTTTAAATTAATCTTTCAAATAGAGATTTTTCATAGTTTTGGGATATTTCATTCCTATTATACAAGTTAAAATAATGATTCCATTCACATATCATGTAAAATTCAAATGGACCTTGTTTGGAAAACAAATAAATATTTCATTCAAAAAATATGAAAAAAGTAAAAAATGGGTACAATTTCTTTAGAAAAATAATATTTATAATTTTGAATATTGTTTTTTAAAATATTTTTAGAACATGTGATTTAAGATGAAAGGGGTTTTCAACTGAATAGATAAATAATGTCAGATTTTTTAAAAATATTTTCTCAAACATTTTTAGTAACAAAGAGAAGAAAAGGGTACCATTACTTTAGAATTAAATATTTAAACATGTAATAATCATATATATTATTTTTATGATATAAATATGAAATAATTTCTTCAAGGGAGACATAATGATAAAATGTCATGAATAATGATGAGATCGTTTAATAAACAGTTACCACTTTGGTAACATCTAAATCATAAGGCCCAAACAAGAAATAAAATAAAATGAAAATTTAAATTACATGAAGATAAATATATTCATGATATAATATATCAAATAAGTAGTTTATAAACCACACAAAATAAATTAATGGCGGATATGAAATATATCTCATGGATGTAAAATTGAGACAAGAAACCCTCACATCATGTTCAACTACATTTGCTTGTGTCTGAACCTCCTCTATTTTAAATATAATTTTATTATAAATATATTTCATAACCATACACATATATCTCATTCCATATATTATCCTATTATATCATTTTACCAATTTGATTCCTATAAGATTTTATTATTTACATTATTTCAAGAGTTAATTTCATTGTTTTCCCATTAATGCTTTTCATAAAAGTTTGGGTAATTATAAATAGGATTAAGCTACATCATCTCCAGAAAATATAAATGTAATAAATTCTATTTTTGCACTATATAAATCCTTATTATCATTCTATAAATTTTAACATTCAAAATTAATATCATCGTTTCGGGGAGAGAGTAGATCGTATGTACGGACAAATGACAATATCATTATCTTAAAGGAAAAAATGTTAAGGAAGCGTATGATATATTAATTTTTAAGAATTGATATTATTTCATATATATCTCATATAATCTTTAAATTTATCCTTATTAATTTTCATGTATATTTTTTATGAAAAATAAATTACCACGCTTTGCGAGGCGGTAGATCGTCACACACACTAGTGACGTTATCATATTTTAAAATAAATGGAAAGTGAATATTTTTATAAGATTTTATAACTAAAAATATATAATTATATCAGAAATATTGTATATATATATAATCTATCATTACATCCCACCATGATAAGTATTTATTGAAAATGGGTTACATCGGTTCACAAGGCGGTAGTCAATCGTACACAAGATTGGAAATTTCATTTCGTATTTGATTGAGTTGGAGATGGATATATATTATTACATAAAAAATGAGATATTATTATATGGAATATATTTTTGTTATTATATTTTAATTATTATTATAAAATTTGATTTCCTAAAATAAGAAATAAAAAGAGGGACCATAGTGAATACAATTACATTCTCTTCAAAAAACCGCCTATGTATATAATCTTAAATACCCTAGAGTTGGTATTTTTGGTTGACCAGAAGATCATGAATGAGTATGAGTATATATTGGTCATGTATTTGGTTGGTTATTATTGATTAAAATATCATTATAGTTCTAAATAAGTGAGAAGATTGAGTGCACTTTTATAATTGTGGAAGAGTGGCATTTTTTTAATTTCCAAAAACTATTCAACAATGGAAATTCAGTCTTACTAAAACTGACTCAAAAATTGATAATTAATGTATTTTATGGAATTTAAGGTCTAGAAATACCTCAAAAATATAATATAACACAATTTTTTGAAATTTTATTCCTTATCCATTATGATCACTCACTTTTTCCATTTTTGTTTTCACTACTGTGATTATTTTAATTAACTTAAGAAATTTTACCACTAATCCTAAAATAAAACTGTCCTCAATAAAAAATTTAATATCAATAATTATAAATATCAAATAGTGATTAGAATGTAAAAATTGTATATGTTTGGAAAATTAATTTTAACAGAAGCACATGTAAAACGTAGAACCTCGTTTTAACCTTAACCACAATAATTTATTTATTATTAGTTTTACAAAATATTAGGAAAAAAAGATTAGCTGAAGTTAATAGCTATTAATAAATATATTATTCATTTTATAAAATTTTACTCTTATGATTTAAAAATTTTAATTTAATATAAAACACGTGAACGCATTGAAAAAACAATTGTCCAAAGTAGAAATTCCCAAAAATATAGAATGTTTAAATATCCTAAAAATTATTAAATTTATTTAATTAAAATAAATTGTATTTATTATATCATAAGTTAGAAAATAATAATATTTAAAAAAATTAAAAAAATTAACCAATAACTAGTTAAAACAAAAATATAGTTTTTAATAAAAACCAATAATTTTCAATATTCATAGGAAAATTAATCTTTTTAAAGGGTTACAAAAAATTAAATATAAAGAAACTTTTACATGTTGATATCAAGATTTCCTTTTATTTTTTAAAATAAATTTTCTATATGTGTAAAAAAATTATTTTTCAATAATGTGTACAAAGTGAAAATAAATCGCCTTTTATTAAAATATTGTTTTTCAAAAAAATATGTCATTCTTCAAAGTGATTATTATTTTATTTTTAATAAATGTATATCCATTTAATTTAGTATATCTATGTTTAGAGTATAAAATATTCATACTTTATTGATTTCTACTGACACTCGCCAAATAAATATCTATTTATAATGGTAATATTTATAAAATAATATTTAAATAGATTATCATGTTTAATTTTAACCAATGTTGAATGAAACACAAGATATCAAAAAGATTTAATTTATTTAAAAATATATATATCAGAAAGTCTCGAGGTGTTACATTCCTTTCTATGATTATTGCCTCATGTCATATACACTATCAAACATGGTGTTCCACTTTTATAATATTGAGGCGTTACACCTACACTCCCAAATATAGTGTTAATAAATAGATACATCACACACCATATTTGAATTCAAATAAAGACACCTAAACCTATACATCCATAATTATAATATTAACAAAAAATATCATGTCACTTAAACACTAATGTACTTTTTTATTTATTCTTTTAAAGAGTTAGTAAAAACCTTCAACTAATAAATCCTATATCTTTCCCATTCAATGGAAAATTTCCCACTATAAACAGAATTTCTTATTTAACATTAAGGCTTCAATATCTATCACAATATTCTCCAAACATCATACATATTTATAATCTCCATACGTAATTCTCTTCTTCATAATCCTAGGGAAATAGATACATAAGAAGGGTGGCATCAAATTACTAGTATGTGGTAGCACACATTAGAATTTATCAAAACATCAACATGGAATAAATTAATATGAGACCAATAAATAAGAAATAAATAATACCATATAACATCTCATATGAGATGAAAATAAATCCTAAAATTATATATCAATAAAATTAATCATATGGAAAATAATATATATTTTCATTGTGGTGAAATGTATAATTTAACTCATCTTAATTATCCCATCAAGATACTATACATGACATCATACATAACAACATGACATATACCATGAAATCATATGTAACATCAGTACCACTTCTAAAACATCATAATAATTGTGTAGGCATACAAAAAATAAACAATATATTCATTCTCATGATACCTACCAATGAATCAAGGGGATATATTACTACAATCCCCAAATATTAATTAATTATGTCTATTAAATTTAGCATCTAATGTAAATGATTAATAATAAAGTACAAAATCAATTATCTATGTGATGAATAATAATTTATCTTGGAATAATGAATATATGGTATTTGAATATTTTCCCAAGTTAATTAATGGTATAACATGATCATAATACATATAGAGAAATAAACTGTATCATATTATTATTTCATATCACAATTGTGTAATCATATCTTTAAAGAATGTTTGTATAGAAGGAATACAAATATATAAAATGAATATTTTGAATACTACCACATAATATGGGATCAATAATTATATTGTTTTATTTCATGATTTTATTCCCTATAAGAAATTTTGTAAAGATAATTCATAAGGTAATTTTTGAGATATAATTCTCAAGGAGATAAATTGTTTTGTGATAAAGGGAGAAATGGATGTGTAATTTTAAAAGAGTATTTAGAAAATGTTTTTAAAAATGATATAAAAAGACATTGTGCTGAGTGAGTTTGAAAGAACCTATTCAAAAAAATTCGTAGAAAATAATTCAAATAATATTTATAATCATGTCCCAATAATGAAAATATTACAAAATACCTTTATTGAAACCCACATCATTAAAAGGATAATAAAACATCATTTTGACAAAATGTAAATAAAAACAAGAATATCACATGAGATAATATATATTTTCATTTCCGAATAGATAATTAAAATATATTTTTAAATAATGACTATGAATATGGAGAAAAATTAACCATTAAGGTGGATCAACAATAATAAATGTTTATGATGAATATAAACCATTGACATAGAATAATTATTAAAAAAATAATTTGAAAGGGGTTTCGTGGAAAATAATTTTAATTCAAAGTGAAATAAAGTTTATCTGAAATATAAATCATTGATAATGTATAATATAACCTAATTATAAGAATAAATTTAAATAATACCAATCATAACTCAATGAATATAAATTGAGTTTGAAAAACTCTTTTGGTTTTAGTATAAATTGAATCAAAACCCATAAAAAATGATAAATTGTGTGGTATTTTTAAATATATTATGATTAATGATAGGTATAATGATAATAATATATAAGTTGTCATATAAACTACACAAAATAGACCACATTCTGAATATGGCGCATGTCACAAATGAAGAAAATTGAGGAAAGAAACCCTTACATTTTGGTAATGTATTAGTCAATGGTCATGGTAAGAGAATGCATATATAAACGTAAAATTACCAATAATGACAATTTATTTAATAAATTTTATTTAAATGGGAATTAGTTACACCATATAAAATAAAATTAGTGTATAATATGAATAATGTCTAAAGGAATATAGATTGAGACAAAGACCAGTTACCTTAACTCTCAACATCCATACCGGTGCATTGACATTATATATAATGAAAATAACCAAATTAATAATTTATTTAGGAATAATATTAATATGGAAAAAATTTTATAATGTATAATTATATCCAATTATTATACATTTATTAGTTATTTATTATTTATTTTCATCATCATATGTTAGTGTTTTTAATTTTTCCACATGTGCTTTGGAATGTTGACGTCAATAATGGCACATTGATAATAGATTTCATCGTTAAATTATCATTTAACGAGCTATAATATATGTTCCTTAATTATTTTAAAGGATTAATTTTATTTTATTAGAGTTTTAGTAATGATTCATGAAGATGAAATCAGTGAAAATCTTATTTTCGGTAATTTTCAAATATTAATGGATTACTTTATAATGATCACTGATTTTAGTGTTATACATTCAGAATCATATTCTAGAAATATTTTATTCTTTATTATTTATAAATTTTCTTAAAATAAATTTTTATAAATATCCATGTAAGGGGGTATGGAAAAAACGAAACATGCCTTCTATGGACACTGTGGTCTACATGCGTGAAAGAGAACTGTTAAAATGTTTCAACACATGAAAATAAAATAATAGGAATGATTATATTTCTTAACATGACATTAATTATATAATTTAGACAATATTTAATCATTAAATACATTATTATAACTATCAATGTAATGAAGTGATGAAAAATGAAACATATCGTATATAGAGGTAGTAGAATGCACATACGCTTGGGTAGTATTTTTATTTTTTGAATGGATGGGGGGGTACATAAAAATTAAATTATGAATATAATAATGTTTAATTATATGAATTATTCTAATATAATTATATTATTATTGTTAGAATTTTTTATGATGATTGTTGAGAAGGATAATGAAGAAATGACCTGTGGTAGATATTACTTACGTTGTGAATTTCAGTATTCTCCTAAAAGGTATCTTGAATGTAACACCCGAGACTTTTATGAGAAATATTTTTGATTTTATAAATCATAAAAGGAATCTTTCACTACACACAACACTAGCTTTGCTTTCTTTACATGCAATTGCGACCTTCCTCGATAGCTTGCGTCGTACACAATACCGAGTTTCACTAAACAATGATATGCTATTAAATTATTATAAAAACTAGCCATTATGAATAGTAATAACCACTTTTTGAAATTTTATAAATTTTATTTTTCAAAATGAACTTCATTTTTGGATTTGGAATATCAAAATTAGCCTAGGGTGAAATTTTCGTTTTTCCTGAAAACTTTCAATTTTTGATGAATAGTGAAACCACTAAGTGATAGTTGAAAAAACTGAAATTTTCACAAAACATAATTTTACCACTTCTGTGAGTGGAATTTCAAAAATTCGAGAGACACGGTTGACGTCAGTAAATAAAATGTGGTTCAATGAGATGAAAATAATTTTTGGTGAATAGTAACTTTTTACTTTTATTTACCACGGTTAAAAGTAAATAGGGTAATTAAGGGTAAAAATGATATTAATATTACCCTAAAACATGTCTTAATTCTATTGGATAATTTTAATTCGACCAAAAACAAACTTATGAATAAAATATGACCATTTAGGCCCACTTGGATTAGATTAGGACATTTATTATTAATTTATTTAAAGAAGGGTTAAAATAGATAAAATCAAAGTTTAATAAGAAAATATTTTTTAATATAGGGTTATACATAAGATAAATTCGACTATAAATATTCAATAGAAAGATAAAATGATTTCCTACATAAGGATATTTTTTTGTAATTTTTATACTTTAAATAATTTAATTTATTTATGTCACAAAGATGATGCAGTAATTATCTTATTAATGAAATATTGACATAATTGATGTTATAAATACCCAAAAAAATGTAATTTGAGACTTTTAATGAATTAAACTAATTTTATAGGTTAATAAGACATGTTATTATTGATTTAATTAACTTTTTTCAAACTAATCATTCTGTTATTATTTTCACAAAAATCAATTACTAAATAGTTTCAAAATTGACATAAAATAGTTTTTAAAACAAATATTATATTATTAATTGTTATTTTATTCATAAAGTTATAAGGTTCATCCAAATAACATAGATACGTTTATATATATTAATAATAAACATCTTGGGGTTCGTTTGGCTGCTTATAGTAAGTTAATTAACCTTATAGTATAAGAACACAAGAAGACACGGTAAAAGTAAAATTATTTAACTTAATGATAAATCTAAATGATAACGTTAAAATAGGAACCTAAACATGTCTAAATTCTATTGTATGAGATTATTTCGACCCATCTCCACCATAGAGTCTAAATAAATCAATTTGGAGCTATTTAAAAAAAACGTGACTTTATAATAAAATAATATTTTTTGTTTTTCCAAAGGAGCCCCTCTCCTCCCATATAAAAGGGAACCTCCTCCCCCTCATCCTCACACCACATTGAGCCTTCAAGATCGTCCAACCCCTGCAAATTTCTCCTCTCCACTTCCCTAGAGACATCCTAGAGGACTTGGTCTTTTTCAAAGACCAATTTTAGTGCCCTAAAAGGAGGTCTCAAAGAGGCGTTTCTAAGAAGAGGTAATGTATGTTACCAATTCTTTAAACATTATTTCTTCTTCCACTTCTTCTTCTTTAGTTGTTTCATTATGAAGTAATAACATAAGTATCACTCATATACGGATATGTTATTATAAGTATGAAACAACCCTATTTCACCATCTATCCATCCTACGGAAAACGAAATCACCGCACGTGCGTACGTACGGAATACCGTCTCCACGCCGTTGTGTAATCTATTTTCCACCACCACGTTACTTGGATGGGTATAATGGTGTAAATAATGACTATATATGATTATTTTAAAGTGATATTGATTCTGAAATAGTATACATACACTCCAATACATTTCCATGATCATGGAAACGATATCATCGCTCGTGCGTACGTACGGAATATCATCTCCACGATGTGATGCGACTCATTCTACACGATCATCATTGCATAATGATTATATAAATGAATTGAATGAATTAATATGATATATATTACACTAATAACATTCTGGAAATGAGGTATCTATAACCTAAATAGAAGAATAAGAATTTATTCGACAAAACACGGATAAGAACAAAAAGTAATAAACACCCGAATAACAAGTTGTAATGAAATATTACTAATAAGAAGCTAAGAATATGACCATATGCGATATCATAACAATGAGTATGATTCTATAATAAGTCAATAAAATTATTTAAATCATTATATAGAAGGTTCGGACACGTACAAATCATATCGAACCTAAGGTAAGGGAAATATCACAATCTCATTTTTATCCGAGATTGTTTATACTTTTAAATTTACTGGGGTGTATTTTATCATCCACATCGTTGTTTCATCAATATGTAATATTATTTCCATCAACGTAAAATTTTTTAAATCCAATTTTACCCTTCGGTGAGTTTTTAGTAAAAGATATGAAAGGAATCTTTTGTCGTTTTTCGTACGAGGTACTTTTTGACTTTTCTGACAAAAGTACGAGAAGAATGTTTTTTTAACTTATACGGCATGAATGGATTTTTAAAACATTATTTCCAAGAACCTTGATTTAAAAGTTTTCAAGTTTATTTTTAATCAACTTCTTTTAGTTTATAATTGTATGACATGTTTCGAAAGGAAAAGTGTTTTTGATGTAGAATGGATATTTTCCTCAAGAATGGAGTTCAAGTGTTTTATCAAAATTATTGTCCATCTAAGATAATATAGGGTTATGTTTCTATCCCTATTTTTACATTGATTTTATAATGTTTTTATGGACTTATTTTTATTAATTCCTTTATCTTATATGAATTTTTTTATGATGTCATGATGTTTAAGAATACCATTTTTATTACATGGGTTATGCAATGATGTATGATTTATGATTTTGTGGAACACATAGGAATGGTATCATTATGAGATGGGTGGGACCTATATCTGCCTCCAATGCATTGGGTAAAGATTTTATATCTCATGAGATAGACGTTGCTGGAACGACAGGTTAAACCGGTTCAGTGAAACATGACTGAAACGAGGAGTGAACTCGGTTGAGAAATGGACTTTGTCCACAAAGATAGTCTTGGAAATGTGTCTTGACTAATAAGAAATGATTCTCTATGATTATGTGTGTATTCCAAAAAGTTTCATGTTTTAATTTATGATTATTGGGATTCCATTTCACTACTATGATTTATCCCATGTTATAAAATTATGATTTCTTTTTCAGGTTAATATTTCCAAAAGTTATGTTCTTATGTATATGATGTGATTGATATTTCTTTTGTTTACCCTTACTGAGCATTTGAGCTCAACCTTTTGTATGTTTTCTTTCACCAGGTCTGGAAGAAGGTTATTAAGTAAGATATGTCAAAAGGGACTTTAGATATGATGAAATAAATGGGAGATAGTGTAGACGCTTTATGAACCAGTTGTTTATGTTTCCCAGTTTCTAAAGACATTATACCTATACGGTCCTTTCCTGGTTTTGTTATATGTTGTAATAAGTGTGCTTCAATTCGGAAGAAATAACAATGTATGTAATATATGGGTCGCTACAGTTGGTATCAGAGGAAAGGTATATTAAACCTTTGGAAACTAGGATGTGAAAGCCTTAGTAAGAATCCTAAGGATAAGTCTAATCATAGAACACAATCATAGTGTTTTAGAAATGGCCATGAATAACCTAGTATAAGACCTTAAGTGTGAAATTTTATTCATTATTATGTGGTTTTCCTATTATAATTAGTCTTTCTCACACTATTCTTCTTGGTTTTCGTCAATGGTTGGAACCCGAAGGAACCATGTTAATGCGGAATGCGACGGGCAATGAAATGATTGTTCCCCTGAGCAACCAAACGTTATGGGAGATGGAATGAAAAATCTTGTAGCCATGATCACACAACTTTCTCAAGCTATGAATCATGCAGGACTTCCAAAAGAGCAATGGAAGGAGCAACACTCCGTTGAATCCTTCATGAGACAGCGTCCACCTTCATTCAGCGGGTCTACTGATCCATTAGTTTCTGAACAATGGATTAGTACTACTGAAAAGATATTTGCAGTTCTTCAATGTTCTGAACATGATAAAGTCATCTTATCAGTGTATCGTTTAGAAGGTTATGCTGATCAATGGTGGAATCTTATCAAGATTATGAGGCAAAGAGATGAAATTGAGTCTATGGAATGGGACGAGTTCAATAACTAATTTTTTAATAAGTACATCCCTCATATTCTCCGAAAAAAGATGGAGAAAGAGTTTCTTGAACTGAAGCAAAAGGATGATGAATCTGTTGGTACCTATGAAGCAAATTTTACAAGACTTGCAAGGTACGCTTCTGGTATTATTATCCAACCTGAGAGTAAGATTGATCGATTATTTAGTTGATTAAATCCAAGTCTTCAAAGGGCGTTATCCATAAGGGACTTAAATAGCTATGAGGAAATCGTTTGATGTGCTCTCAAAGTCGAGATGAAGATTGGAGTAACCCATCAGTCATATGGGTTTGATAAGAAGAGGAAAATGGAATTCAAAGGAAAATCTAAAGAGCACACATAAAAGAAGATGAGCTTTCCCTTATGCTCAAAGTGTGGAAACAAACATGGAGGGAGTTGTCTTAAAGGGACAAGTAAATGTTTCAAATGTTTAAAGGAAGGTCATGGGGCATTTTAATGCCGCAATGATGGGAAGAAGATGTCTAATGATGCAAAAAAGGAAGGGATACACAGAATGAACCTACTACAATTCAATGTTCCAAGTGCAAGGAGATGGGGGAATTATTCCAATCAATGCCCAAATCCAAGGGTTGATGATGATGGTCGACGTCAACAAACTCTTAAGGATAAATACAAAGGAAAGTCACATGCAATTTATATCAGTGATGTGGAGTACGATAACAATGTGGTGAAAGGTAAACTTACCATCCACTCTAAAGTAGCAAATGATTTATTTGATTCTGGATCCACCCACACATTTATTTCTGAAGAATTTTCTAAGGATATCACCGTATTACCTCAAGAAAAAGATGTTGAGTTAGCTGTGACAACCCCTAATTGCACAACAGTCGCATCAAATGTTTATAATTCTTCTCCGATCGAATTTTGTGGGAATGTGCTTCCTGCAAATCTTGTGATCCTTCCTATAGTGGAATTTTATGTGATTCTTGGCATGGATTGGCTTTCTTTATATGGGGCTCATATCAAATGCCAAAGAAGGGAAGTCACATTTCATATTCCAGATCAATCTATGATCGACTATCAATGCAAGGATGAACATAACCTTCCGGTGGAAATTTCTTCTATCTTGTGGGTATTCATTCTACTAAATGAAGGTTATTTATCTGAAATGGTTAGTGAGAAATTCATGATTAAGAATATGCCCATTGTACGGGATTTTGATGATGTCATTCCGGAGGAATTACCGGGTCTTCCACCAAATCGTGAAGTTGAGTTTTCAATAGAACTCATACTAGATGCTTTGCCTTTTTCAAAGAAACCTTATAGAATGGCCCCAATTGAGTTGCAGGAATTGAAGAAGCAACTCCAAGAGAATCTTGATAAGGGGTTCGTATGCCCTAGTGCGTCACCTTGTGGAGCACCTGTTCTTTTTGTTAAGAATAAAGATGGATCAATGAGACTCTGCATTGATTGTCGAGAACTTAACAAAATCACTATCAAGAAAAAATATCCTCTCCTGCACATTGATGACCTATTTGACCAACTATGTAGAGCTTAATACTTTTCCAAGATTGATCTTCATTCAGGGTATCATCAATTAAGGGTCAAAAGGGAGGATATACCAAAGATGGCTTTCCGTACATGGTATGGACACTATGAATTTATAGTGAAGCCATTTGGTCTTACTAATGCCCCTGCTATCTTCATGGATATGATGAATAGAGTCTTTAGAGACTATCTTGATCAGTTTGTGGTAGTCTTTATAGACGATATTATTTTCTATTAAAAGAGAGAGGAAGAACATGAGGATCACTTGGGAATTATATTGAAGACCCTGAGAAAGGAGAAGCTTTATGACAAATTTTCCAAGTGTGAATTTTGGATTCAAAAATTTTCATTTTTGGGTCACATACTCTTAAAAGAGTGGATATCTGTGGATCCAGAAAAAATAGAGGTTATCGAAAGATGGTCGAGACCAACAACAGTAACTGAGATACGAAGTTTTCTTGGTTTGTCTAGATATTATCGACGTTTTGTGAAATATTTTTCATTATTATCTAATCCACTCACCAAGTTGTCTCGGAAAGTAGTTAAGTTTGTTTGGACAGAGGAATGTGATGAGAATTTCAAGGAGTTGAAAAGAAGGTTATCCAGTGCACCTGTGCTCACACTGCCTTGTAGTGGAGAAAGGTCTGTGATATACAGTGATGCATCCAATAAGGGATTGGGGTGTGTTCTTATGAAAAATGATATGGTGATAGCTTATGCCTCACGACAATTGAAAATACATGAGAAAAATTACCCAACTAATGATTTGGAGTTAGCTGTGGTAATATTTGAATTAAATATTTAGAGGAATTATCTTTATGGAAAAAGGTGTGACATTTATACTGATCATAAAAGTTTAAAGTATATTTTCACACAAAAGGAGCTGAATATGTGCCAAAGAAGATAGTTGGAGCTGATTATGGATTTCGACTGCTCAATCCTTTACCACCCTGGGAAAGTAAAAAAGGTGGAAGATGCCTTAAGTCGACAAGACCATGCCAGTTTATCCATGATGGGGATCACAAAAGTTCCAATATTTATGGATTTACAAAGGATGGATCTTGGAATTATAATGAAAGGGGAAAAATCGTATCTTTCTCAAATGAATGTTCAACTATATATACATGTGAAGATTAAAGAGGTACAGAAAGAAGATGTAGAGTTACAAAAGAAGGTGAGAAATTTTCCTAAATTCAACCTTGATTATGATGGGATAATAAAGTTCAGGAATCGGGTTTGTGTTCCTACCATCCCCGAATTAAAGAAGGAGCTGCTAGATGAGGCTCATAGTTTTTCATTATCTATTCATCCTGGAAGCACGAAGATTTATAGGGACCTGAAAGGGTACTTTTGGTGGGATGGAATGAAAAGAGATGTTGCTGAATATGTCTCTCGATGCTTGGTTTTTCAGCAAGTTAAAGCTGAGAGACAGAAGTCTAAGGGGATGTTACAACCATTACCCATACCCGAATGGAAATGGGAAAACATCACTCTGGACTTTGTCACCGGACATCCTAAAACATCCAAAGGCAATAAGGCTATCTGGGTCATAGTTGATCGTCTTATAAAGTATGCACACTTCATCGCTATTAGAGAGGATTTCTCTCTGGATCAGCTTTCCAGAATATATGTAAAGGAAGTGGTACGATTGCATGGAGTACCACTTTCTATTATATCTGATCAGGATCTGAGGTTTACCTCAAAGTTCTGGCGAAGTCTTCAGCATACTCTGGATACAGAGTTAAGTTTCAGCACTTCTTATCATCCTCAGACAGACAGTCAGTCTGAGAGAACAATTCAAACTCTAGAAGATATGTTGAGAGCTTGCTCTATGGATTTCAAAGGTGGTTGGGATCAACACCTACCTTTGGTGGAAATTTCTTATAATAATATCTTTCACTCTAGTATTCAGATGACTCCTTATGAAGCTCTCTATAGAATGAAATGCAAGACTCCAACTTGACGGGATGAAGTTGGGGAAAGAATGCTATTAGGACCTAGTCTCATTGATGAAATGGCAGAAAAGGATAGATCTATTCAACAACACATAAGAGCTGCTCAGAGTCGACAGAAAAGTTATGCCAACAACCGAAGAAAAGACCTAGAGTTTGAAGTGGGTGATAATGTTTTCTTACGAATATCTCCCTGGAAGAGGGTCGTGAGATTTGGAAAGAAGGGGAAGTTGAGCCGTAGATATATCGGTCCTTTCGAAATACTGGATCGTGTTGGGAAGGTAGCTTACCGATTGGCGCTTCCACCAAATCTCTCTCAAGTTCACGATGTGTTCCATGTATCTCTACTGAGAAAGTACATACCTGATCCTTCACATGTACTCAGCTCAAGAGTTATACCGCTAGAGAAAGATCTTTCTTATGAAGAACAGCTGATAGAGATTCTGGATTGTAGCAAAAAAGTCCTACGAAACAAGACCACTCGATTGGTGAATGTTTTATGGAAGAACCACCAATTAGAAGAAGCTACATGGGAGCTTGAGGATATGATGATGGAGAGGTATCCTCAACTGTTTGTTACAAAGTGACGAATTTCGAGGGCGAAATTCATTTTAAGGGGGGTAGAATGTAACACCCGAGACTTTTTAGAGAAATATTTTTGTTTTTATAAATCATAAAAGGAATCTTTAACTACACACAACACTAGCTTGGATTTCTTTACACGCAACTGCGACCATCCTCGATTGCTTGCGTCGTACGCAATACCGAGTTTCACTAAACAATGATATTCTATTAAAATATTATTAAAACTAGCCGTTATGAATAGTAACGACCACTTTTTGAAATTTTATAAATTTTATTTTTCAAAATGGACTTCATTTTTGGATTCAGAATGTTGAAATTAGCCTAGGGTGAAATTTTGGTATTTTTCTGAAAACTTTCAATTTTTGATGAATAGTGAAACCACTAAGTGGTATTTAAAAAAACGGAATTATTCATAAAACTTAATTTTACCACTTCTGTGAGTGGAATTTCAAAAATCCAAAAGACACGGTTGATGTTATTAAGTAAAATTTGGTTCAATGAGATTAAATAATTTTTGGTGAATAGTAACTTTTTACTTTTATTTACCACGGTTAAAAGTAAATAGGGTAATTAAGTGTAAAAATGATATTATTATTACCCTAACACATGTCCTAATTCTATTGTATAAGTGTAATTCGACCAAAAACAAACTTAGGAATAAAATATGATCATTTAGGCCCACTTGGATTAGATTAGGACATTTATTATTAATTTATTAAAAGAAGGCTTAAAGTAGTTAAAATCCAAGTTTAATAAGAAAATCATTTTTTATATAACGTTATACATAAGCTAAATTCGACTATAAATATTAATTAGAAAGATAAAATGGTTTCTTACATAATGATATTCTATTTGTAATTTTTAGACTTTAAATAAGTTAATTTATTTAGGACACAATGATGATGCAGTAATTATCTTACTAATGAAATATTGACATAATTGATGTTATAAATACCCAAATAAATGTAATTTGAGACTCTGTATGAATTAAAATAATTTTCTAGGTTACTATGACATGTTATTATTGATTTAATTAACTTTTTTTGAACTAATCATTCTCTTATGATATTCACAAAAATCAATTACTAAATAGTGTCAAAATTGACATAAAATAGTTTTTAAAACAAATATAATATTATTAATTGTTATTTTATTCATAAAAATATAAGGTTCGTCCAAATGAATTAGATAAGGTTATATATATTAATAGTAAACAACTTGGGGTTCGTTTGGCTGCTTATTGTAAGTTTATTAACCTTATAGTATAAGAACACAAGAAGACACGGTAAAAGTAAAATTATTTAACTTGATGATAAATCTAAATGATAAGGATAATATAGGAAAATAAACTTGTATAAATTCTATTGGATGAGATTATTTAGACCCATCCCCACCTTAGCTTCTAAATAAATCAATTTTGAGCTATTTAAAACTGAAGGCGACTTTATAATAAAATAATATTTTTAGTTTTTCCAAAGGAGCCCCTCTCCTCCCTTATAAAAGGGCACCTCCTCCCCCTCTTCCTCACACCAATTTGAGCCTTCAAGCTCGGCCAAACCCTGCCAATTTCTCCTCTCCCCTTCCCTAGAGACATCCTAGAGGTCCTGGTCTTCTTCACAGACCAATTATAGTGCCCTAAAAGGAGGTCTCAAAGAGGCATTTCAAAGAAGAGGTAATGTCTATTACCAATTCATTAAACTTTATTTCTTCTTCCACTTCTTCCTCATTAGTTGTTTCACTATGAAGTAATAACATCAGTATCACTAATATAATGATATTTTATTATAATTATGAAACACCCCTATTTCACCATCTATCCATCCTATGGAAAACGAAATCACCACGCGTACGTACGTACGGAATACCGTCTCCACGCCGTGGTGTAATCTATTTTCCACCACCACCTTACTTGGATGGGTATAATGGTGTAAATAATGACTATATATGATTGTTTTAAAGTGATATTGATTCTGAAATAGTATACATACACTCCAATACAATTCCATGATCATGGGAATGATATAATCGCTCGTGCGTACGTACGGAATACCGTCTCCACGATGTGATGTGACTCGTTCTACATGATCTTCATTGCATAATGAATATATAAATTAATTGAATGAATGAATATGATATATATTACACTAATAACATTCTTTAAATGTGGTATCTATAACCTAAAGAGATGAATAATAATTTATTCGACAAAACACGCATAAGAACAAAAAGTGATAAACACCCGAATAAAAAGTTGTAATGAAATATTACTAATAAGAAGATAAGAATATGACCATATTTGATATCATAACAATGATTATGATTCTGGAATAAGTCAATAACATTATTTAAATCATTATACAGGAGGTTCAGACATGTAAAAATCATATCATACCTAAGGTAAAGGAAATATCACAATCTCATTTTTATCCGAGATTGTTTATACTTTGAAATTTACTGGGGTGTATTTTATCATCCACTTCCATGTTTCCTCAATATGTAATATTATTTAAATCCACCTAAAATTGTTTAAATATAATTTTACCCTTGGGTGAGTTTTTATGAAAAAATATGAAAGGAATCTTTTGTCGTTTTTCGTACGAGGTGATTTTTGACTTTTCCGACAAAAGTACGAGAAGAATGTTTTTTTTAACTTATACGACATGAATGGATTTTTAAAAAATTATTTCCACGAAGCTTGATTTAAAAGTTTTCAAGTTTATTTTTAATCAAATTCTTTTAGTTTATGATTTTATGACATGTTTCGAAAGAAAAAGTGTTTTTTAAGTAGAAAGGATATTTTCCTCAAGAATGGAGTTCAAGTGTTTTATCAAAATTATTTTTCATCTAAGATAATATAGGGTTCTATTTATATCCCTATTATTACATTGATTTGATTATGTTGTGATGGAATTATTTTTATGAGTTCCTTTATCTTATATGAATTGTTTTATGATGTCATGATGTTTATGAATCCCATTTTTATTATATGGGTTATGCAATGATGCATGATTTATGATTTTGTGGCACACATAAGAATGGTATCATTATGAGATGGGTGGGACCTATATCTCCCTCCAATGCATTGGGTAAAGATTTTATATCTCATTAGATAGACATGTCTGGAAAGGCAGGTTAAACCGGTTCAGTGAAACAGGACTGAAACGAGGAGTGAACTCGGTTCAGAAATGGTCTTTGTCCACTAAGATAGTCTTGGAAATCAGTCTTGACTAATAAGAAATGATTCTATATGATTATGTGTGTATGCCACAAAGTTTCATGTTTTAATTTATGATTATTGGGATTACATTTCACTACTATGATTTATCCCATGTTATGAAATTATGATTTCTTTTGCAGGTTAAGATTTCCAAAAGTTATGTTCTTATGTATATGATGTGATTGATATTTCTTTTGTTTACCATTACTGAGTATTTGAGCTCACCCTTTTGTATGTTTTCTTTCCCCAGGTTAGGAAGAAGGTTATTATGTAAGATATGCCAAAAGGGACTATAGATATGATGAAATAAATGGGAGACAGTGTAGACGCTTTAGGAACCAGTTGTTAATGTTTCCCAGTTTCTAAAGACACTATACCTATACAGTCCATTCCTCGTTTTGTTATATGTTGTAATAAGTGTGCTTCAATTATGATGTAATAACAATGTATGTAAAGTATGGGTCGCTACATTGAAATTAGTGTTTTTGAGAAAATTTCTTATATAAAATGAATTTTTTTAATATGATTATGGTTGAGGTAAATTGGAATGGGTTGAAGTAAATTATTATATATAGGTGTGGGTTGAAGTGAGTCGACGTATGATTTTTTATAGGTTAAAAATAGGTGCATTTACTTGTAATTGAAAAGTATATGGGGAATAAAAATAGAATTTCAGGAGATTTTGATGGGTAACTTTTATTGATAAATAAATTCATGACTTTAAAATATAGTTTTTTATAGAAGGTTTTTTCATGTTGAAATGTTAATTTTTGAGACACTTTATGTTAATAATTTTTACCCTTGTTAACCATAAATAAATTGTTACAATTGTAATTATTATTTTTACTAAAAATATTATATGTCCCATACACATAATTTAGAATTTATTTATAAGAATTTTAAATACATTTAATCTAATTGAATTTATAAATATGAGAAAATTAACATCTAAAATAGAAAATAAAAATTCATTAATTTTTTTAGAGAAATGACTTTTTATATTTTACCTATTTTTATTATTAAATCCTATAAACTATAAATTAAACTAGTGTGAATATATTGATTTATATGTTATATAAAAAATTAATATTAATATTTAAAATATATTAATTCAATTTTATTAGAAAAAAATTACACATATCTAATAAAATTAATTCATTGAAAGTAAACATTTTATTTTTACTATGGTAATTAATCTTTTACATCTGTAAATTATTTTAATAACTAAAATTTAAATTCAAATTATTATAAAATTATAATATGTTTTTTCAAAATTTTAAAACCATTTCATCAAATTAAAATTTGAAATTCATATTTTTATCTTTTAATTAAAAAAATAAAGAAAAATAGATTTTAGAGAGAAAGGTCATTTTAAAAATTACATTTTCCTAATATTAGTTAATATAAATAATTTATAATGATAATTTTAATATATTAGTTCACACATGGAAATATTACATACTATCATAATCATATTTTAAAAGTTAACAATTAACTGTTTTAGGATAAAATATAAAACTGTTTAAAAAATGGTTCTTTGAAAACCAATCATTTTTGAAATTAAATCATAATAATTATTTGTCCGCTACATGTATGAATTTATTTAATTTATTACTATATTTTTATTTACTAGAGGTTTTATTCTTATTATAATTTCTTAATTATGTTTACCTAATAAGTCCGGGGTCATTTTAATTTTTTTCAATGTGATATGAGATTTATAAAATGTATTTATTTAAAAAACAATTCTTATTAAAATATCAAGGAATTACATTCTCCTTCCTTATACAAATAAAATCCACGAAATTCTAATCATTATTCACTATTGAAAATATATGATGATGTCTATAAGTTAGAAAATTCTCAATATATAATTTTTATCTCGCTATAGTCGGTAAGACTATATATATCATAATTTTCAATATAATATCCATGTACTGTAATTCTAAACCATTTTTTCCAAATAATTAACCATAGATATCTATTAATTTTAAATTTTATATAGACATTCATTTCAGTGCTTCATTTTAATGATAATTTTTCAAACTATATACCAAAACCAAACTGGTAATGATAATATCTAATAGTTTCATAATAAACTATTTTTTGAGTATTATAAAATAATACTAAGGTATCTATTCCTATAAAATCATCATTTAACCTATGATACATTATGGTTGTTTTAGGTTTTCTTAAATAACTAGTTATAATTCCTAAAATTATATTTGAATACACTATAATGGTTTTCAAATAGAATATGAAAAACCAACGATTTTCCCCTAGGAGTGTCAATCCAAGTGTATTGTTGGGTGTGATTGTCATGTACTGAGTGAAGATATAATTAATACTCATCCAAACTTTTTAGGTCTATAACCCATAGGGGCATCGGATATAAAGACAATATCTACTTGTTTGTATCTAGAAAGAGATTTAATTTATTTGACATAACACAATCTATAACTAACCAAAACTTTAGGCTGTTTTACTATATTTAGATATATCCATTTGGTTTCCAATATTGTATTGTAGTCATAAAATTTAATTGTAATTAAATTAATATATTTATTATTATATCCTATGCATAAAATCTATGGAAACAAATTTCCTAGAATTCTAATAAACATTTATACGTAAACAACATTAAATCACAAAAAAATCAATATATACCTTAATCATGTATACACATAAATTGTACTAATAATTTTTAATGTAACCTAAATTTATTTGATTTTAAAGCACATAACTACCCTAAAGACTACCTATACCATTTTTATGTAATCAATATATCCTGTAATGATTTCTAAACCTTGTTTTGATACCAAAATAGAATACCTAGACCCCCACACTCCGATGTTATTCTAATTAACATATACATTATACCATGACTTTTAAATCCACCAAAGAGACTAAAACATAACGACCCATAATTATAAGATCAATAATTAATATTGATTCACTTACACATTGATGACCATTTAGGTTTGTAATTTTATAGAGTTAAGAAAATATTAAACTAATAAAACACATATATATCTCATCAAATAGAATTTTTTCCTAATTTTCCCAATATTTATTATTTACCTTTATGTATACAACATATCCAAAAAAATTCTATACACATCATACCCATCTATTCATCTCCTACATTTTAACCTTCTTCATAATCCAGGTGAAATGTAAACATAAAAGGGTGATCTCAAATTCTCAGTAAGGGGTAGTTTATATTATAATCTATCAAATTATAATCATGGATACAAAAATTATCATGAATAAATAATAAAAAAATAATTTGATATTTTTATTCTAATGAGTTTGAAGGAAATAAATGGATAACATAACAATATGAGTAATCACTTGGACAATAATAGATGAATTCTTGGTGTTCAAATACATAATAAATAACATCATAATATTACAACAATAGTCATAGCTAAGACATCTTAAAATCCCTCAAGGCCTCAACCAAAACATCCTCCATTCCATCAATATTATAGAAAAGATATCTTAATAAATGGGAAGGCATACAGTAAATACACAAACTAGTTTATTTCATGACACTAATCAATAAATTAGTTGGTTATATTACATAGAGACCCTCCTATCACTTATGTAAGTAAAATTTATTTAACATATGGTTAAAATGAATAACAATACAATACATAATCAACACTACATATAAACTAAGAAACACCCTCATTAGAATAATAAACATATGATATTTCAATACATTCCTGAGTCAATAAGAAGATTAACATGACTATAATCCTTAAAATAAATAATTTGGATGGGGTAATTAAATCATATCTTATGTATAACATAAAAACATTCAAGTATTTACACATAGATGAAAAGAAAAATTGGAATATAAAATTTTCGAATGACACAACATAATTAGGTATCAACAATTAGATAATTTGATACCGTGTGTTTATCACCAAAAATAAAAAAAATACATGCTAATTTTAAAATTAATTCATGAAATAAAATTATTAATGAGTTAATTTGTTTTGAGATAGAAGTGAAATGGTAGTGATATCATAATAGTACATAAAATATTTTTACAAATTTCATAAAAAATAATGTTTTGAGTCAACTTTAAAAGAAATTATTATAAATTTTCATCGAAATTTTTTTCAAATATTATTTAAAAATATTTCTTAATAAATTATCCATTAAAATATATCAATTTTAAGTCAAAAAATAGAGAGTGGAAGATAAAATGTATGAACATGGAATGAAAAATCATTTTGTTAATTTATAATACCATTATTGAAATATTTATTGTAAAGGGGATAATAAAAAATTATTTTGAAAAAGGTAAATTGAAAAAATATGTTCACATGAGATAATACATATCTGGGGTTCGAAATATTAATTTAAAACATTTTGGAAATAAATTATATGGATATGGTGGATAAAAAACCATTAACGTGGATGAGTATTATTTACAACAATATTTAATTTTTTTAATAATATAAATCCATCAAAGGAGATGAAATAATGTAACAGTCTTTTGAAAAGTATTTTATGTGAAATTAATTTAGATACCTATAAAATAAATTGGATGTGAACTATGAATAAATCACATGTTATAATTTATATAACATAAAATAATAAAGTTCAAGAATAATGATCATAACACAACGAACAAAAATTGATTTTGAAAAACACATTCAACATCAATTACACTTGAATTGAAAGACCCTAAAAAATATAACATATGATTTATTTGTAAATATCATTAAATTATTTAAATTTGGGATCTTTTGAATCCATATGGTAGTATAAACACCATAAAACATTAAAATATTAGTGAATATGGGTTAAATCTCAAAGAAAGAAAATTGAGATTAGAAACCCTTATATTTTTCCTAATAATATATGGCCATGATAAGAGAGCTCATAAATTGAAGTGAAATTAAAAATAAAAAAATTAAGATATTATATTTCAGGGGGTAGTATTTGTACCACATAGAAGTAAATTTTTTCATTATATGTATCAGGTCTAATGGAATATAAATTGAGACAAAGAACCCTTATATTAACTATCAACTTCTATAGAAGCACCATAACCTCATATGTAATAAAAATAACCATCTTAATGATACAATTATTAATCATATTCATAATAATAAAATTATATTATTTAATTATAATAATTATTATACCATTATTAGTTATTTATTGTTTAATTTTATCCTCAAATGTTAATTATTTTCATTACGTCAAACATTCATTATAATGTTGATGTCAATCCTTGTACTTTAATAACATTATCACTGTTAAAATATTATTTAATTATCTATTAAATATGTTCCATAATTATTTATAAATTTCAAATTTTATTTCATGATATTTTTAGTCATGATTCTAGAAGATGAAATCTCTAACGAACTTGTTTCAGGAAATTTACAAATATAAAAAGATTACATTATAATGATCATTGTTTTTTGTTTCATATGTTATGAATAATATTCACGGAGTATCATTATCATTAATATTTTATAAAGGCAAAAAATAAATTTTTATATCCATACATGTAATGTAGTGATGAAAAAAACATGTAGTTCAAAGAAGTGGTAGTATATACATACGCATGAGCTGTGATTTCATTTATAAACGGATTGAAATTTTAGGAGAAAAATTGATTTATCTTTAAAAAATAATAACGATATCATATATATAATATTTATTTATTAAACAATTTGTTATAAACATCTTTGTAAGTTCATGGCGATAAAGAAAACATGTCACCTATGGGGCCTCTAGTCTCTATAAACACATGTGAGTCATTTTAATTTTTTTCGAATAAATTAGGGGGAATGCATAATGGTTGTACAATGAATATAATAATACATAACTATACCAATGATACTGATCTAATTATTTTAATTTGGTTATAATAGTTTTTTATGACTATGTATGAGATAGAAAAAGAAGAAAAATCTTGGGGTAGATATTACTCACATTAAGGATTTTAACATTCTCCTCAAAGACTTCAATGAGTGGAGGACATGCAAAAATTTATTATAACCAATGTACTATAAATTTAAAATGAAAATATATTACAGGTAAAATGGTTAGGGTTTTATTTATGTTTTGATTTATAGTTTTGTCTTGTATTTGGTGGAAGTGATCACCATTTATTGGTGAGAAGGTGGGTCTCTCCTTGGAATTGAATGGAATGTGTGCGGTAATAATAGAATATTACGATAGTATCGTGATGAATTTTTTTAGATAAATAAAGGCATGACTTTTAAAAATTACAAAGGACTTTTAAAAGGTGTTTTTCAAGATAATTTCGTAAAATTTTAGGTACATAATATTACTTGTTTTTACCCTTATTAACATTGATTAAATTTTAACCATGATAATTATTTTTTTTACTAAATAAATAGGATGGTACATACTACCCAATTTGGACATGATGATTGAGAATTTGGAATAAAATTAATATAATTTAATTTCTAAATATTGGAAAATTAACTATTAAATTAAAAGAAATACTATATATATATATCTACTATTTAGACAAATGACATTTTATAATTTAAGTGATTTTTTTGTTTTTGATCAACTAATAAATTAATAAGATTAAATATATATGTTTATATATTTTAAAATAACAAAAATTATTTTATAAAATTGATCAATTCATATTTTTACAAAAAACATTCCAAAAATTTTGTAAAATGAATTTTTTGAAATCAACTATTTTACTTTTATCATGAAAATCCAATTTTATAGAAATATGCTCTTAGTAACAACTAATGTTTTTAATATTATTTCAAATAAATTACAAATTAAATAAAAGATAATACATTAGTTCAAACATTTATATATTACATGTTGTAATAATAATCTTTCAAAAGTAATAAATTTAATTTATTGTGATAAAATACACAACACTTAAAAAATGGTTCTTCAAAAAAGATTCATTTTTAACATTTAATAAGATTATTTAGATTTCATTTATATGTATGAAAATTTTTAAATTATTTATATATTTATCTTTAATTAATGTTTTATTATTCTTATAATTTTTCTAATAATATTCATTTAATATGTCACAACATGTTTTAGTTCAGTGTAGTGTGTACTACAAGCTACTCAACATAGTATTTTTTTAAAGAATAAGAGTTAAAAAATAATAGAATATTGCATGATCCTTCCAAAAAATATCTTTATTAAATATTTCATTGAAATTTTGATGACCTTAATAAGATTGTTATCCCATATTATAAAACCAACCACTTTTTATTTGTATCCCATAATGTAATATGGTAATTTATTAGCCTCTAATTAGTCTCATTTCATGGAGTCAACATGGACATAAGCTAGTGAATAGAAGTTGTCTCGGAGATTAAATTATATCTTCCATCCATTCCAACATGATTCTAGAAATTGATGCCACATTGGTGAATATGGACTCCACTTGATCATGTGGGTGGAACATTTTACACATTCTTACCAAATACTTTTAGAAACCCGGAGGGAATCTGTATGCTGTAATATTTCTCTACCATGCATAACTACTTATTTCAAAAAATTCATTTTATTTTGGAGTCCCTGTTATGTTCTCCTCAAACCAAAACTCATTAATCTACTAAATCCTCTATAAATCCTTATATCCGTCAACACCATCATTGTTCGGTGCTCTGTAATTAAAATTTCACCCCATCCACTTTCCCTCCATGGACATCCGTTGAATGAATGTCTTGAACACCTCATAATTGTTCCTTAGAATGTACACCCCCACATTCTATGATGATTCATTGATGAATTAAATATAAAAATTTGAACCACCATGAGAGAGCACTAGAGTTGGTCCCCAAACATCAGTGTGGACCAACACTATCTTTCTAAGCATTGATGTTTCTCTACCACTAGGAAGGATAACTTGCACTAATTTAAATATATGAAATCCTTACACATTTTGAAATCCATACTTACCTAATTCCAAAATCATTTGGCAGTTACTATCTTTATCCACTTCCCATTGATATTCCACATTCATTAATTCTATAATGTAGAAAAAGTTATTTTTCTAGCATGATTTTCTCCCACTTATACTTTTTTAAGGATTAATTTTTATTCATTCACTCCCTTTGTAAAAAATATAGAGTTATGTGAAATTTTACTTAATCTATAAAAAAATTAGATAAAATTGAATTATCCAGTTTCCCAATAAAAATAATGTTATTCTCAATTACTAGAATATCTTTCACATTCTATAACTCTAGTGTGCACTTGTTCATTTTCATGATCAAAACATAATAATTCCTCACCATTTATAGAGCCATTTCAATGATAATTTGGACCATTAAAAGTATTATTAAAGTATAATTTATTATACTCACCCTCTTGAATATTTATTATAATTAATCTCTAGAGTCTATAACTCAGGACCCCAATAACGTAGTTAACGTTAGGAGAATGTTCTTCTTATATTCAATTTTGGTATTTGTAGATCCACTTTTATAGGTATATCCTTTAGTGTTCTCCTTATATTCATTGAAATCCATTTTTGGAGGAACATCATTCTGTAGTTCTATTATATGGGAGAATCATCTATCGATATACTCCAGATACAACTTCTATTTATTTTCCCATTATGTAGACCTTTGTATGTCGCAACACTACCAAATCCTTCTATGTTATTCATGTTTTTAGAATATGTATGTATCTCATTGAATAAAATTTCATCATTAATGATAATTTCCCAAACATCAATGAAATTATAGAGATCTTTTATGATGGTATTTCTCATAATGATCATAATCAAATACAATGATTCTATAAGTACTGAAAGTAAAAACATATCCCAAACCAAATCTCTAAAGGTTACCTTCACTGACTATTAATATCATTAAAGTTTTTGATATGATTGGATATTATACATTATTTTGAAATCCTCATTTTAAAAGAATTATTAAAAAATTGATCCTTTTCCATCACCATAGGATCCTCATACATTCCATATTATCTCTTCATAACCTTTGATATTGTTTTTAATTCATTAAAGTTGTATTCCTTGTTTTAATAAAGTGTAATTCACATCATCCCATGTTATTTATTATCAAGCCTCTCCAATTACATTTTATTCATCACTTATTATTTAGATATAGTTAAGGGAATATAAAAATTCTTCTATCATATATTATCCACTATTTTTATCTTAAAAAATAAAAAATCTATTTTATCAGGCATGTCCAAGTAGGAGTTACTCTCATCATGCATCATTCCTTCAAAAGATGTGAACTCCCACTAACATTCGATCAATTTAACAGAAAAATATTAGGAACTATTTTTAAAGTATATCCTAGAAGAATGAGGGTTGTATTCTTATACTAATTTGAGATCTAAAACACCATAATCTTGGTTTTTTCATCTGGATCACTCTAACTATGAGCTATGAAAACACTTTTTTGGCATATTCATGGCATGGTTTTGGTAAAAACACATAATTTATCTCCAATAGAATGTATTAATGTGGAAAAAGTTTTTTCGATGGACCCATGCACAAATATCAGAAAATTGAATTATAAACCACTTTTAAATCATCAAACTACTACAACCTCCATTCAAACAATGTAAAAATACCATCATAAACAAGGAAAAAATAAATAAAACGGAAAAATAAAATATATTAAGTTTTTCTAGATTTCACTATAATCTACCAGAAAATATTGGTTTACATTTATTCAAATAAAGAGAGGATGATTCCAATATCTTGAACTAATGTAAATCACATGTGATCAAATCTTCTAAAATAGGAGTATCCATTCATTACCTCTTGTTATCATTGATATCCAACATCATTGGGATGATATATACCTCCATGAATCTAGACATATATCCTACATTTAATCATGTATTTCCACCACCTCATCATTACCTCTTAGTTAATAGTAATATCTTTTAAATAAGTTGTGATTCCACAATTCTTCTTGCACTTCCTCCTATAACCATCTTTTAATGGTTTCACATTCAGTGTGACATTTTGGACCTATATCTATTCCACCTATATTTTAGTCAATTCAACTCTAATATATTCATTCCAGCAAACCCTCTTGTTTAATAAATTCCAACCTCTATATTTCCCCCTTCCATTCTTATATGTATATTATCTTGGAAAATGGCATAAAAAACATTGAAATAACCCAACAATAACACCTATATTTCTCCCTTAGAAATTACTAACATCATTTAATAACAACTATAGGTTATTCTTAAATTTTCATTATATAATGAAAAATTATGTTACATTCATCTTCTTGTAGCCATTTAGACACTAAAAATCTGATCATGAAAATATATTCAGAACCCCAATAATGTGGATCATCTATTCTATGTTTTTTCCACCATCACCAAATTAAAAAGCAATGATAAAATATATCATAAGAATATATTCATTGAATTTCTGTATATGTTTATTAAAATTTACTCTGGGAAGTTAAATGTTAATTAACATACAATAATGGATTATTTTACCCATCACCGATTCACTATAGAAGCTAATTTTAATTGTGTTTCATATCTGTATCTGGGTATAAATTGTTTTGTAGTTTATTATAATCCATATCACCAGATATGATGTCTATGATTATGGAAATGTATATGTGGCCATAATCAATTTGATATATAACCTAGAATGATACCTGACATAAGAAGAGTGGCACTCAAAATATTATTAAAATATTCATCACCCATCTTCATATGATTCTAACACAAATATTTATAGTATAACCTCAATAACTACATAATCCAAAATACGAAAACCTAATAACCTGAATGAGAAGCATCACTATACATCACATATGGAGTTTCCACATCTAGAAACTTAGAATAAATGTAGTACATACATTCCCTTTTGATGATTTCACAATATTATCAACCTTTTAAAATTACATTATGTCAAAATTATCAAGCTGAATTTAAAAATATTATATTAAACTATAATAATATTTTGCTATACCATGGTTCTGATGTGATACTTGGAGTATAAAACATTCTTGATTTCATATTCAACCATATGTGACACTCTATTTGGTGAAAAGTTGGTGGTACAAACTCCCAACATCATGAAGAAGTCCATAAAATTATATGATATAACATGATAAGAATACAAAATTTCCGTCAACTTGTATTACTAAAGCTCTAAATTTAATGTAAATGGATAAAAATATATGACATTATATAATAAATTGATATCAGATCATAATGAAAATACTATATGATTTTGATAAAGTATTCTAGAATTATTTATCGTCTGTATTGTCAGAACATATATTCTTTTATCTCTACCTGAAATCATAATTAAAACAAGTAATGTACAAAGAAATAAACCAACATTTGTGATTGTGATCATTATCTTATTGAAAAAAACTCAATATCAAGTTCATATAATATAATTTAGATATAAATAGATCTTTTATTTGTTTGGTTTATATATATTATTAATTATTTCTATTAAATAAATAATAAATTTATAGAATCGTGACCTCATTATACATGATTCATGCACAATTATTTTATAGACTTGGTACACATATAAAGGTCTCTATTATGATTCTTTAATAAGTATCCCATTTAAGAATATGTTTTCTAAAAACAACCATTGAAAAATACTATGTTCTGACAACAATAGAAGCAGTTCCTTTTTAAATCCATTCCAAATTGTCCCAAAAAAACATTATATATATATGACTCTAAAATCCAGTGTAAAAAAATGATATAAATAATTTACATCTCAAAATACCATTAAGAAAACTCCTAATGTATACCTCCAATACACTAGATGAAAATGACCAGGGATGAGGTATCCAATCAAGTGATCTATGACATTGCCTCTAAATAAAAATTATTAAATTATATCATGCGACTCCATACACCATGAAATAAATAAATCATCAACCATAAAATATGGATCATTCATATCTAATAATGTCTCCATAATACTATGTATTATAATAAGAAAAATCACAAGGACCAATTAACACATCCTAAATAGATGAAATCATGAATATAGATTATGTGAAGCAGATCATAATAATAAATACTACAAGCCCGGAAACAACATCCACTATCAATATACATACTATAAGATCATTAACTATCATTATTTACTTATTTTTAAGGACATATGAGAAATGAATTATGTTTGTGCATGATAGAGAGATAAATAATACTTAATATGGTCATCCAATGAAATGACTCAATCCTATGACCCTCTAATCTCTACATTCTACGTAAATAAAAAATGTATAAAAACCAGAATCAAAATATGCCATCATGAGTAATAATGATATTAATGAGAAATCCTTATGATGATACCCATTGCTCACCTCAATAATTTTCACTGAATAACAATGTGTGTGTGTTTATATATGTTATAAGTTTCTATAATATCATAATAAAAAGGGAATTCATGAACTATGTCTTGTTAGAGATCACAATATACCTAGGCTCCAACCCCAATATACAATGGCCAAGACCTCTGGCACTTTGAGGGAATAATAATACCCCTCATGATAAAATCCATAGTTCTAGAATCCAACCCTATAGAGAGGAGTACATTTAACAATCCTCTATGTATCCAAAGAACCACTACACAAATCTCATCAGAAGATGGATATCATACACCCAATATATGAATTAAAATCATTTGAATAATTGACACATCAAAAAATATAATATCATGTAACTTTCCGTCATAATTTTTTCTTATCAGAAGAATCAATATAGATACACCATCCTTATATATTGGTGTGATTGATCAATTACCATATCATGTTAAATTCTTGGATGAGTATCCTATAATGGCTGAGACCCTCCTGGTCCATCCCTATGCCAAATTTCTGGTGTTTGGCATGCCCTAGACCCATCAGGTCCAGATCCTAAGGGCGATGTCTCGGTGGCATTATATCATCACGATGTCAACCATTGGTGACACTGATTGGTGCGATGTGGGGATTTTCAGGGTTTTCTTATGTAGTTTTCCCAGTAATGTGACTTTTAAGTATTTTAAACCTTTTTACGGTTCAAATCCTTTGTTATCCCCATAAACAATGTTTTAAATACCTAAGAGTGGGGCGATCCTCAAAGGACCCAGACTGTGTGTCAGTGTAGCACATTTTACCCAGTTTAAATAAAAAATATCTTAACTCACAGCTGTTACGACCACCTCTTGGTTGAGAATTATTAAATAATAATTAATTCCATTGTGTGTAACCATCTAACCACGTTGTAAACCCCAGATCTACATTTAAATCCATTCAAAAATTCAATATCCCATAACTCCATGATCTCACCTTTTTCTCACATAGGATTTCCTTATTTTTTCTTCATGGATGGATTATTCCTTTTCAAGGTGCGTTTGGAGTATCCATTCCCAAGGATAGTTGTCCAACCATTCCAAATACTTTCCTTCTCATTCTTGGAGTCTCTGAAGTTCTTTCCCATCATGTCGCACATCCCCAGTTCTTGGTGCACTGAGATAAACTTCGATCGCTGATCATCCAGGTAGGGGTTTGCTTCGTCTCTCATTAATGAGTATCATGTGGGGTGGGTATGAAAATGTTTCAAATGGGGATGGATGAAACCAGTCCTTAACAAATATAATAAACAGAATTTGAAAGAATTAAGGGGGTGTTCTTGGTGTTACTACTATATTATTTATTATTTATTTTGTTTTGTTAATTGTACGAGATTATGCCCACTAAAAATCATTATCGTCTGTGGTCTTTTCATATGCACCAATGAACCCCTATTTTTTGGATATTTATGTGATTGGATGGATATAACATGGAAAATAGTAAGTCACGTAAACTCAGTTGATTAAATGGATTCCCAATGAATAAGAATCCTCATGTGATCACCCCTGATAACCAAACAGAATGACCGAAATGAATGAATGGCATATTCAAATTTGAAATCTCTTTTCTCTGTTCTCGTGATGTTTACTATTGATGCTTGGGAAGCGATGTGGATGGGTATGAGATCCTCTATTGTGGAGTAGTTTTTGTTTTTTTGGATTTAAGGCCCTATGGGGCCATATGTTGGGGCTTTTTTTTGTTCCAGTACTTCGAGGGATCTCACTAATCCCTTTTGTTGTTGTGACTTTACAAGAGAAACGTGTGTGAATGCTTAAATTACTGTTTGTCTATTTTCCTATCCCTAGATTTTGGCTATGCCAGTTAGTTTCCAATAGTGCAGAATTAACATGATTTGAATCACATGAATATTGAAACCAGAATGGGTGAAATGAGGAATTGTTTTCAAGAAATGATTTGTGACATGGTTGCGGGTGTGGTGCTTCATACGAATGAAATATAATTAGGGTGTTCATGGTTGTTCTGGTTTTGGAACCCCTAGATTGGGATGAGTTCTTCTTTACTGATATGTATAATTTAGTTCTTATGTTTTATATTCGTGCACAACCCTAGTTGAAAACTTTGGGACGAACACCCCCTTTTCATGGGGGAGGGTGTCTTTCCCAACACTCTTATGAGTGGCTAGTTTTTAGCTCCTTTCTCCTCCATTTCTCAAGTAGCCCATGATTCTTCAAGAAGGATGTGACGTTCTGAGGTCCATTGTAGCTCTAGGTTTTTCGGGTAAGGTACGTAGTGGTGGTTGGCCCAGGTGTGTGTGGGAAGATGTTTTCCTATGTGTCTTCTATATGATGCCCATGTGTCTTCAGGTGTGGAAGTGGTTTTTCGGACCCAAGTGTGTGTGGCCATGGTTACATTTGGTTGTTGAGCCCCAAGTGTTTTCTAGCAGCATGTGTTTTTGTGGTCCAGGTGTTTTGAGGCAGGATGTGCAGATATAACCTAGGTGTGTGCGGGAGGGATATGGCAGTGGGACTGTTGTGAGAATGGCGGGAGAGGTTCGATGTGTAGGAGGTCTTCAATAACCAGTGGAAAAGTGGAAAAGGGTAGCCAAACATTGATGTGTTATTACTATTACATTACTTGACTTGCGTTATTTGGGGAGTGTTCCTTGGTGAGGTTGGGGTGGATAGTTTCCCTGTTAGGTGCTCTAGTTATCTCCTTTTCTCACGAGGCATTAGAATGCCTCCCAACATGTGCATGTGAGATTTTGGTTTTCCTTAATAATTATAACTGTATACTCCCCATACATATATAAATTGATTTCAGGTTTCAAAGAGGAATTTGAGAATCGTGCAAGACCATAATAGTTCAGACTTTGGGACAGTTGATGTTGCTATTTTTCTTTTTCTTGGTACTTTTCTTTGTTCTCTTATACTTTTGTAGCATTTTCTTTTGTTGATTTATATTGGAATGGTTTGATTTTGGATTTTCCTTTACCTTAACATTTGGTGTTGTTGGGATTTACTATCATATATCCCAATCCTACTAAATAAAAAGGTTAATTACTTCCATATTGTCTGTGATTATATAACATTGGGGATAGTTGCTACTATAGCACCTATTGAAGGCGGGTCTAAGGGGTCATTATCTTTTCTTCAACTTGAATAAGGAAGGGTGTTGCAATCTGTTGTCCCTTCCCTCATCATGGTGAAGGGGGGTCATGATAGAATGGTATAACAGAGAGTTTTAGAGATAAGATGGAGCTCAGAGATAGGCATAGAGAGAATTGCATGGAATGGTAGGGAGACAATGTTAGTAAATCTTGGTATATGAAATAGGCCAGGGAAGATCAGCTAGGTCACAAGATTTTAGGGCCCCCGTGATCCAATGCAAGGACTCTCGACCTACTGAACGACCAAGTGAGGGTACACTAATTTCAAGGTAAAAAACCTAGGAAAGTTACATGCATCATTTTGACTTGTGTTCTTGTGTTAATTTAGTATTTAAAGGATTTAAAATGAATAAGAAGTCTAAGAAAATTTAAAATCAATCTTATAAACTATTTCGACTTAGGAATTCCTTATTTACCTTGCAGCAATTGCACCCGGACAACGACCACAAGTAGTGTGGGAAATCGAGGCCCAAGAGGTTGACATGGCTGATAGGCAGAGGACTGATGGAGAGGAGGAGGATAACTAGTGGAAGAGTATGCTTCATGCCATTCGGCGGAAGTCCCTCAAGAAATATGAGGGATGCACTTCAGATATAGAAATGGAGAGCTGGCTTGAGGAGCTGGTGATTTTATTCGGCTTGATCAGAGCTATGACAGAGTAATGGGTTACTCTGGATATAAGCCAGAAGTGGGGATCAGTGCGTCAATGGTGGACTCTCTATCTTGGGGAGAAGATAGAGGCTGAGGTTACATGGACTGACTTCAAGGAGTTCAGGGAGGAAATCCTCTCTTCCATGATGAAGGCTGTGAAGAGGTAGGATATACTCTCCCTCCCATATAGGAGCATGTTACTGAGGAAGTTGGGGATCAAGTTCAAGGATCTCATTCGTTTTTCTCTTAACCTTTTTCCATATGAGGAGTCTCAGGTGAGATGTCTAGAGGAGGAACTCTGACCTTCTCTTTAGTATGTTGTTACTCCCTTCACCCTACGGACATATTTGGAGGTCCAAAAGAAGGAATAAGTGGGGGAGAGGAGGTACACGGTGGGAGGTATGCTCTGAGAGGGGATCCAGTTAGGCTCGTTAAAGGAAAATGTAGTTAGAAGTAGGCCTCTATCATCAGGGCCTTCTAGGGGTTGACCAGTGGGGAGCATGCCCCAGCAGTTCCTATTTTTATCTTTCGGTCCACACCACTTCCTTGATAGCCTATGACCGAGGTGTTTCATCTTTTTCAGCCATGTGAACCATCAAAATCAGTGCCCAGAACAAGCGCAGTATAGTTGGGGTGGGCAGGTTCCACAACCACCTCAGCAGAAACAGCTTCCAGGCAAGACCTTTCAATAGCAGTAGTAGCAGTAGGGACAGCGAGCTCTTGATCTTCTGAGGGAAGATGTTATAGGAGGAGGTCGGCCTCTGGGTTCTCCTCAAGGACCTTTACCAGGTAATGGTTGGGGATGCGGTCGACACCAGAGCAGCAAAGGAGCTGGGCGTGGACATTTTTATGCCATTGAGATAGCAGTTCTGGTAGGGATGGAATTCATTCGAGGAATGATCAGTTTGTTTAGTACTCTTTACTATTCCTTTTTTGATACAAGTGCTTCACACTCCTTTGATTCACCTGGTCTGTCCTGTTCTCTTAGTTTTGACACTGAGAGACTTCCAGTGCCCTTGGTTTTGAGTACACCAATCAGAGGTTAGACCGACTTGTTTAATGTTTTCTGAGGGTGTAGACTAATGATAGGGCCACATTAGTCTAGCATGGATCTTCTAATATTGCAGATAAAACCATCTCATGTCATCCTAGGCATCAATTAGCTATTTTCTGTACACACTATTATCAATTGTTTCTGATGAATAGTTATGTTTTCCAATGACTAGGGACATCGTGTTGCTTTTGTAGGCAAACATAGTTGTCAGGTGGGAAGACGGTGTGTGGAGCCACATCTTTCTATATTGTTCGAGCCTTCAGAAAAATCAGGGGATGCAGAGATGATGGATATTCCAAGGGTTGTTAGAGAGTTCCTAGACGTTTTTCCCAAGGAGGTTGTGAATCTACCCCCTTGAAGTGATATTGAGTTCGGGGTAAACTTACAAGCTGGTGCCCATATAATTTCCATAGCTCCTTATTAGATGGCGCCTGATATGTTGCGGGTGTTTCGGATCCAGATTGACGATTTGATGAAGAAGGGTTTTGTCCGACCCAACATGTCACCATGTGGTGCTCCGGTCTTGTTTGCGACGAAGGAAGATTATGGTCTTAGGCAACGTATAGACTACTAGAAACTGAATCAGGTAACAGTCAAAAACTCTTACCATCTCCCAAGAATTGATGATCTTTATGATCAGCTAAGGGGAGTAGGTTGGTTCTCTATGATCGATCTGCAGTCTGGGTATCACCAGTTAAGGGTGAAGGAATGTGATATTTTGAAGACATCCTTCAGTTGCAGGTATGGGCACTAGGAGTTTGTAGTCATGTTTTTCAGTGTTACGAACACAGATGCTATGTTCATGGGGCTCATGAACTCAGTTTTTAGTGAGTTTCTAGACCGGTTCATCATTTTGTTCATCAATGAAATTATGATCTACTCATGATCAGAGGAGGAGCATACTAATCACCTCATGATGGTCTTGGAAATCCTTTGACACCACCAGATCTATGGGAAATTGTCTATGTGTAAGTTCATGACATGAGAGTTGCATTTCCTTGGACATACAGTCTCCGAGCAGGGGATAGATGTTAATACTTCAAAGGTTAATGTAGTTGTATCATGGGAAGCACCCAAGAACGTGATAGAGGTTCACAGTTTTCTGGGTCTGGCTTGCTATTATCAGATATTTGTACTTGAATTCATTCAATTTGTAGCTCCTTTTATGGATTTCGCTAGAAAGAACCAGGCCTTCGTATGGATTGATCAGTGTTAGGAAGCATTCAGCTATCTGAAGGAAATGTTGGTCTGAACTCCAGTGCTCAGTTTACAAGAATAAGGGATGTTGTTTGAGGTGTTTTGGGATGCTTTTGTACTAGTCATGGGGTGTGTTATAAGGTAGCAATGGTGGTGATCTTTTATGGGTCTAGGAAGTTACAACCCCATGAGCGTAAGTACGCCACCCATGACCTAGAACTTGCAGCAGTAGTGTTCGCGTTGAATTTTTTGCGGCATTACCTAATCGGAGAGCACTTTTCGGTCTTCACAGACCACAAGAGTTTGAGGAATATCTTTACCCAACAAGGCCTGAACATATGAAAATTAAGGTCGGTGGAGTTTATTGAGGGCTAAAACACCGAGATCTCATACACTGATGGTAAGGGAAACATTGTGGATGATGCCTCGTGTAGGAAGTCACTAAGGAAAGATGTTCAGGAATCTATGGATTCTTGGAAGGAAATGGCAGAGTTATCCTCCCTACACCTGGATGAATGTGTGTATGGTGGTAGAGGTTGTCTGTTTCATATGACAGTGTAGTCCTCTCTACTACGGCTGGTGGAGGAGTCTCAATGGGGAGACATAGGTATTGTAGTTATGCACGATCGAGTTAACCAAGGCAATGCTTTAGAAGTGTAGTAGGAGGATGGTCAAAATCAGATTCATATCCAAGGAAAGTTTTTTTATTCTTGAGGCGATGTGAGAATATGTTCTCCATGAGTTCTATAGCTCACTTGTAGAGGTAGACCCATTAATTTCCATGATGTAACGAGGCCTGCGTGAACAGTTTTTGCTTCCCTGGGTAAAACGGGCAGTGGCTCAATTTGTCGTAAGGTTCCTAGTGTGTCAGCAGGTGAAGGCTAAACACCACATTCTAGGAGGTCTGTGAAAACCTTTATATGTCCCCGAGTGGAAGTGGGACGACATCTCAATGGATTTCATCACAAGACTACCCAGGGTTCAAGGAGTCGGCGATGCTATCTGGGTACTGGTAGACAGGTTGATGAAATAAGCTCACTTCATAGCGATCAAGGAGTCTACTGTAGTGGATGCCATAGCCAAGAGATACGTGGATGAGGTGGTGAGGTTTCATGGTGTCTGGATGTCCAAAATTTTAGATAGGGATGTGTGGTTTTCCTCACGAGTTTGGAGGGGATTTCACAATGCTTTTAGCACCTAGCTACGCCTTTGCATGGCTTTCCACCCCCAGATGGATATGAAGATAGAGCGAACCATTCAGACATTGGAGGATATGCTACGAGCATGAGTTTTGGACTTTAGGGGATCATGGAAATGAAATTTTCCCTTAGTAGAGTTTTCCTACAGTAATAACTATCACTCTATTATTTGCTTGGAATTGTTTGATACCTTGTACGGGAGGTCGTGTCATTTGCCCGTGTGCAGGACAGAGGTCAAGGAAGCAGCTGTTCTTATCCCAGAGTTAGTGCAGAGCACAACGGAAAAGGTTCTGCTTATACGAAAAATGATGGAGGAAGCCCATGACCGATAGAAGTCGTATGATGACTGTCGGAGGAGGCCCTTGTAGATTGATGTTGGAGTCCATGTGTTCCTGAAGGTTTCCCCTCAACGTGGTCAACGAAGGTTCATAAATGATATCAATCTCACTCTTTGGTTCATCAGGCCCTTCAAAGTGTTGGAGCGAGTCAGTGAGGTGGAATTTTAGCTAGCATTTCCACCTCATATGGAGAGGATCCATGACATTTTCCAAATCTCCCATCTTCGTTGATATCTGCACGATGACTCCCAGGTCATAGACTGGGGAGAGTTAGATATAGGGGATGATGCTACACTTTTGGAGATATCGGTGAGGATTAAGGATTAGAAGAAGATGGTTCTTCATTGATGAACCATCCCTTTGGTTCGTGGGTTGTGGAGGCATGGTGGGCTCTAAGAGAGTATCGGGGAAAGGGAGGAACAAATACGTGCCCAGTATGCAGAGATTTTTTGAGTTTTGTTATGTTTTGTTTTGTACTTATAGGTGATTTAATACTAACCATATTGGTTTATGAGATGTTTTGTTTCCTTAACTAGTGAATTTTTATTAAATGACCTTGTATGTAGGGAAGGGAGGACCAGATACCTAATCAAGATGCATTAAGGTGGATACGATTAAACCCATGCTGGCGTGTCAGTGCTACCCACAGTGGATAGTATCTTGACATGAAGGAAAGAACTACCCAATATGTGTGGTAGTACACTATGATCCTTGGGTTTTGTATGGCTGTTTGGGGGTAGTTTTTCCTAGAGTGATAACTTTCTGGGTGGTTGTTTGGACCCCTCTTCCCTCTTCGAGACATTCTTTGATTCTCGAGGATGAGAATAGTTCGAGAGGTATCAAATGTAATGGCCCAGACCCTCCTGGTATATCCCTTTTCCAAATTTCTTGTGTTTGGAATTACATGGACCCATCTGATCTCGAACCCAAGGGTGGTGTCTTGGTGGTAGGATGTAATCGTGGTGTCAACTGTTGCTGACACCGATCGGTGCCACAGGGGGCTTGTTTGGTTTTTCATCCCCAGTATTTCCTGTAATTCCATTTTTATGTCTTTTAACCCTTTTATTGTTCAAAGACGTTTCTATCCCCATTAAAATCTTTTAATTTTCTATGAGTGGGGTGAAACTCAATGGACTCATACTGTGTGTCTTTTTAGCACGTTTTACTCTATTTAAATAAAAAAGATCTTAAGTCACAACTGTTACGACCACCACTGAGATGATAATTATTAAATAAAAATTAATTCCATCGTGTGTATCCATCCAATCATGTGGTGAAACCACGATCCTCCTTTAAAGCCATTCAAAAATTCAATATCCCATAACTCCAGGTTCTCACCTTTTTATCGCATGGGATCTCTTTATTTCTTCTTCTTGGTAGGTTTTTCATTTCTGTGGTGCGTTCTGAGTCTCCTTTCCTGAGGATAGTGGTGCGCCCATGCCAGAGCATTTCCTTCTAATTCTTGGAGTCCCCAAATTCCTCCCCAATATGTCTGATGTCCCATGTTCTTGGTGAAATGATATAAACTTTGATTATTGATCATCCAGGTATGGGTTTCCTTCATCTCACTTTAATGTGAATCTTGTGGGGTAGGTATGAATATGTTTCCTATGAGGATAGATAAAACTAGACCCTAATGAAGATAATAAACAGAATTTAAAACAATGATGGGAGTTTGATCAATATTTCTTATGTATAATTAATCCCGGATTTTGTGTTGTAAATTTAATGGGCTTATGCCCAATGAAAATCATGGTCTTTGGTGGTCTATTATTGTACACCATTGAACCTCTATTTTTTCTGGATATTTATGTGATTGGATTTTTGTAACATGGAAACTTTTCAATGATATAAAATTGGTTGATTAAATGGATGCCCAATGAATAATAATCCTTTTGTGATCACCCCGGTTAACCAAACCGAAAGACGGAACTGAATAAACCACATATTCAAATTTAAAAACTTCTTCCTTTGTTCTGGTGATGTTTGTAGTTGATTTTGGGAACGTGATGTGGATGGGGATGGGATCCCCTGTTGTAGTGCAGTTGTTGGCTTTTGGATATGAGGTTGTGTGGGGTCGTAAGTTGGGTTTTGGTTTGTTTCTAGTACTTCAAGGGATTTAGCATATCCCTTTTGTTTTAGTGAATTTACAAGTGAACCAGCGGTGAATGCATAAATTACTGTTTGGCTGTTTTACATTCCCTTCCTTTTGTCTATTTCTGTTAGTTTCCTAGTAGTGTAGAATTTACTTGAATGGAATCACATGAAAATTGAAACCAAAATGGGTTAAATGGGGAATTGTTTTCCAGAAATGAGTTGTGACATAGTTTTGGATGTTGTGATTCTTATTAATGAATAGTAATGAGGGTTTTCATGGTTGTTTTGGTTTTAGAACCCCTAGATTGGGGAGAGGTCTTATTTATCTTTATGTATAATTTAGTTCTTATGTTTTATATTCGGGTTCCACCCATGTTGAGAAATTTGTGCTAAACACCCCCATTTCATGGTGGAGGTTCTTTTTTCCAACACTCCTATGAGTGGCTGGTTCTTAGCTCATTTCATCCCCTTTTCCAAAGTATCAGACAATTTTTCTTGCAGGTTTTGATGGCATGAGTTCAATTATAGCCCTATATTTTTAAGGTAGGGTATGTTGCGGTGGTTGGCCCAGGTGTGTGTGGGATGATGGTTTCCCAAGTTTCTTCGGGATGAGGCCGAGGTGTCTTCGGGCATGGAATTGGTTGTTCAGACCCAGGTGTGTGTGGGCGTGGTTAGGTTTGGTTTTTTAGGCCTAGGTGCCTATAGGTGGGATGTGTGGTTTTGGAATAGGTTTTTTTAGACAGGATGTGCGCATATAGCCCAAGTGTGTGCGGGTGGGACATAGTAGCGGGACTGCGGTGAGAATGGCCCGAGAGGTCTTATGCATATGATGTCTTCAATAACCAGTGAGAAAGTGGTGTGGGGTACCCAAACATAGATGTTTTATTACTATTAGATAACTTTTCTTGCGTTATTTGGGGAGTGTGCCTTGGTGAGGTTGGGGTGCTTAGTTTCCTTTTAACGTTCTCTAATTATATCTTTTTCTCACGGGGCATTTGAATTCTTACCCACTTGTGCACGAGAGATTTTAGTTTTCCCTACTGATTATACCTATATACTCACCCTACGTATATAAAATGTTTTCAGGTTTCCAGAAAAAACTCGAGGATAGTGCAGGACCGTACTTGTTCAGACATTGGGAATGTTTCTATTGCTATTTTTCTTTTCTTTATTACTTTCCATTGAGGTTTTCTTATACGTTTCTAGAATTTACATTTTTTCATTCAAATGGGAAAGTTTTTCTTTTGAATTTACCTTTACCCCTATTTTTGGAGTATGGGGATTTATTATCTTATCTCATGATCCTACAAAATAAAAAGGGTAATGCCTTGCATCTTGTGTGTGATTCATTACCCTTGGTGCTAGTCTCTACTATGGTGCCGATTGATGGTGGGTCTTAGGGGACATTATTTATTATTCAAATTGAACAAATAAGGGTATGGAAATCTGTTTTCCCTTCCCTCATCTTTGTGAAGGGGGGTCGTGACATATCCCTTATACCTCAACCCAAGGAATTGGGTTATAAATTAAAATCAAATAAATAGTTTAAATCATACAAAAATATCTGGGAGAGAAACTATATTAAGACTATGAATAATCATCAACATATATCACAATTGTATCATTAAAAAAGAGTGAAAATTCTCATGTGAATCATCAACAATCACAATTTCATGTATCATCAATAACCCCTACCTAGGACTAAGGGTGAATCGGGAAAAAACCTATTGTGAAGGGTAAATGTTATCATCATTCTCTAACCTCAGTGGGGATGAGTGTAAAGGAAAAAAGTATTCTATAATCTTCATAACAATCCACCATGAATTGGATTGATGAATATTCCAAATAAATGAGTAGATAAAGAAATTAATTCACTCAGTTCAATGATCCACCTATCAGAAACCTACAACATTAGACATAACAATAATTGATGTGGTCAATCATTATTTATAAATTTTAATCCTACTAGATAACCGGGACCCACTAAATATTACATGATTGTTATTGGATTGGTCATCTCATCATAATATCCACCTTATCATGTGGGGTCAAAATATCAACACAATATTCCCGTAATTATAACATATAATTTGATCTTCCACTAAAGGTAAAACCCCACCTTAAAATATAATGTTCATGAAACAATTCAAAATTATCATTCCATTAATTTAAATACATCTATTATATACTCATAACTCTATCAAAAAGATAAATTATTATTATGAGGATATTCTGTCTTATGATAAATCACTTTTTTATTTAAATTGAACACAGAATATTATATATTTAATGTCATACCAAAATCATATCTAACCCATACATGAAACACCTTCGCATTAAACTCATTTCATCAACGTTAAACCATAACCATATTATAATACTGAAAAAATATACATGGGGAATTCATTAACATTTTAATATTTATTCCCATTTATTTTCGTTAATGGTATATTTTCATTTTATAATTTACAATTACCCAAATTTTTATTCCTGACTATTTTATTATAACGATTAACCCAAACTTCTAAACTATTTCACTCAATATCACATTAAGTTACAAATATCAAATATTCCAAGTCACCTCATTATGTAATGATATTATCAATAATTTACAATTTTTATATATTTTTCATCACCAACTATACATCCACACTAAGTTGTTCACTTCATAAATTTGAGTTCATATTATTTATTATTTTTTTATCTATATGTGCAATTTTTTATGAACATATAAATCTATATCTTAGGAAAATTGTTATTTTTTTAATCCTAAATTTTTTTATATTTATTTAAAATTAATTATTGGAATAATTAATCAGTCTTTTATACCTAAAATGAATGAAACAATGTTTTATTAGGTCTATGGAGTGAATACGATTCCAATAAAACATTTAGTTTTAAAAACTGATACAACATGAATCCCCACATTCTATAAAGGGGTTCGGGACAAATAATGGTTCCACATGGTACCCTCTACTCATGCCACTGATAACTTTCACTTCCCACACATCATGACCTGGCCCATTTATTTTTTATTGGATGACATGTATTTGGAATTTCATATACCACTAAGCTATATCACCTTTTTTTGAATTTTGAATTAGTCATATTTTTATACTGTTAAAACAAGAGAATATTGGGAGAATTAATTTTTCTAGATTATTGTTGATGATTTAGTTTTTAAATCATTACATGTATTATTTAATTAAATTATTTAAATAAAAATTATAAATTTTTTTCTAAAGAGATTATTGAGGGAAATTATTTTATTTAATTGGATGGATACTTTTGTTGGCATTCAATTAGTGATAATAAAATTTTTAAATTTAATTTAGTATTATTTTGTATAAATAAATATGTTTGATTAATTGTTAGCCTACATATGTGGGGGTGGTTTAGATATGGGTAGTCCGAGGAAGGTCATATAGTCAAGTCCCTCAGTTTGCGTGATTTTTTATGGTTTACTATGCTATGGGGCTGCTATTACATTATTATATATTTAATTAATTATAAATTTTTAAATTTTTTGGTATAATTTTGTTTATCATAATTTGTGCTAATAAATGTCCATGAGGTTAAAATAAATGGAATAAAAACACATACCTATAGTCCAAAAAAGATAGGACAAACCCCCTAAAAATGTGGACCCACTCCATATATGAATGTTTACATTTTTATGGCCCAATGGTTTTGTGTATTGAATACCCTTACATGACCTAAAGTCACCCTAACTATGTCTTATGTTACATCTGTATGTACCTATGTCTCCACTCTATATTACAACATCGCCTGCATCAGGATCCATAAATGGTTCATAATTCCACCAAAATAGTGACTATAAGGATTTGAAACCCATTCATATGTAGTATTATTGGGTGATTTTACTTCTCATTAAACATCCCAATTTCATTATGTAATGATTAATAATAATGATGATGATGATATTATAGATATGTAATTTCACTGATAGAAGTGTAGATATGGAATTTCATTGATTGACTTGTGGGAGTGAAATTTGTCTAAATAAATTACATGTGTAATATTTAGTTTGACATGTATTTGGTTTCTATTTTGATATGAAAGAATCTTGCATGGTTTGGGATTCCAATTTTAAAATTAATTTTGAAGATGATGTTATTGCAGAATAGTGCTTTTGGTGTGTTTTGATTGTATCATTGTATGTTTGTTTTGTTATTTTATTTTCTTCTTAGGTATATCATGCATCGTAATCATCAACATGTGATATGTATGCATTTTATAATGGAAATTTCAATCCCATCAGTTTGAATATCTAAATATGTGATTCAATAAATTTAATATTATTGTTTTTGTTACTATTTTTATTAGTATTATTTTTTTATTGTTGAATAATAATAATAATAATTTATTCTTTTTATTATTATAAAATAATTAAAATATTTACATGTGTGTTTATTAAAGAAATTAATTTATGAAAAACTATGTATATGTTATTGTGATGGGAATTGGTAGTGTGTGTGGGTAATATTAGATGTCAGTTTTTATTATATCATGAATTTTAAAAAAATAAGAAAAATGGTTGTGTGGGAGAAATGTTTTTTGCAATTTAATGAGTATATTTGTATTCCCCATGCAGAAGGCAATAGTGGATGGGGGTTAAGGGATTCAGGAAGTAGTTGTGAGATTAATTCTCTAAGGTGGTTTCTTTCATTGTGTGTTTTTTAATAAAAATAGTTTTCATGAGTCGATGTGGGAACGAAACATAAAAATGGGGAAAACATATAGAAATATATAAAAATAATATATGCATTGTGTGAATTGTGAGGAGTGAAAGGTTTTAGATTGGGTGTCTGTTGAAATTTTTTGGTTAGTGAAATGATGAAGGGAGGGGTAATCATTTATATAAAAAATGGGAAAAAATTAAATATGAGTAATGGGAAAAAGGCCATTCATAGAGAAATCATTTGATAAATATATGTGTTAAGAAATTTTAAAAAACAAAACAAAAGTTGAGAAAATTATTAATTTGGGGAAGGAAAAATACTTATTTAAGTAAAATGTGTGATGTTGGGTCGTTCACCAATTTATAATAAAGGAAAAAATTAATTTAATTAATAATTTTTATAAATGATTATTAAAAATGAGATTTCTTTTAAAAAAAATAATGAAAATGATGGTATGTCATCTTTTTATTAGTAATAATGATATATTGGGACTAATTGATTTGTTTAATTACATTAATGGACCTTAATAGAAATAATTTCATATAGAAAAATAAAGAAATGGGTTCTCAATTTGGATTGGTCCCAAGTTTTCATTATTATGTTTTGTTAACCATGAAACATAGTAGGACAGGGTGGGATCACTTTATCTCTTAAGCAGTATCTCCCTCTATTAAGAAAACTTATCTTTTTTCTTCCATAACTTCATTGATACTCATCCAAATGATAATAGATATATTCAATTAGATTTTCCTTGAGGAATATAAAGTAATACCAATGTCTATTTTTAAATGCATCAAAGATAGACTTGTTACAAGATTTATTTACAATATTATTTCTATAGATTGATGTTATTTTTTATTTTTAGGTTCACCAAAGATTCTAATTTTTGATTATTGTAAAATGAATTCAAATAAATTTTAATAATAAACCTCCTGAACTCCATGGAATTTAATTTTTTGGTTTTATATGGAAAAAATATATTTCTTTTATGATTTGAAAGTTTTTGTGAGTTTGACAAGATTAGAATCTATTTAACAAATTAAAAAAGACTTTCCTGACCTTTAAAGTGATGAAAATATTTTTATAAATATATTTATGTCTATAATTGCCTATTCAAATAAATAAAATGTTGTTATTATGGAATAAACATTGATATAATTCACGAATATGAATTTATAATTTTAAAAAAATTATTATATTTTTGTAGGTAGATAAATGATAATTTAATGTCATTTTTTGATGATAATTGATTGTTTATAGTAATATAAATTCATTTAATATATGAATATATTGAAGGTAATTGTGACAGATTAATTATTTGATAATATATGAGTTTGACTAGAGTGTTTGTGAAGAAATAAATGTATTTGAAAGTGAAAAACATGTTAAAATGGGTCAAAATATATTAATGAACTAAAGAAGTTGACAATATGTTTTTATATTTTATAATGAATATTTTGAGTTATATAATGTCTTTTTTGTAGGAAATTACATTAGGATTAATTTAATGGTGTAAATTTAAAAGATAATTCTTAGTTAATGATGAGTTAATGAAATTTATTATTTATGTTATTTAATAAAAGGTTTTATATGTTTTAATTACTTCTTGGAAATTTTTAACTATGCACAAATGTTTTGTTTGATATTTATGTTTTTGAATTTTGTTTTTAAATGTGAATAAGTTATTTATTTGAAATAACATAGGAAATATTCATATGTTGTTATTTTGAAATTAATTTTTACATGAGATATCTTGACATAACTATTTTATTCTCAATTTTATAGGAAGTTGAATATTTTAAACGAGACTTGGTCTAGTTTAATACAAGTGATTACCAATATTATATAAATCATTGTGAGATTGTATTAGTGTGAAATGTTGAACCATGTATTTGGTCTGGGTGTGGAATGAACATTATGTTAGGCTGTGAATAACTAGTGAGGGATAGGGTGTCCAGAGTGGCATTGTCCTCTCTACCATAGAGATGTGTAGTATAAGATGAAAATGGTGAAATAAGTATCCTCACATAATTTGTGCCATGTTGTTTAAATTAGATATAATTGATATGTGCATTTGTAATGGGAAGTATTTGGGAAAGTGTATGGCATCATTTTTCTTTAAATAATGTTAGAGTTATAGTAGTACTCTATGAAGGAGGTAAAATGTGATATTAGTGATTATGTTATTAGATAATTATTTTAAATTCAAGTTATAAATTTCATAATTAAATTATTTAATATGTCTAATACTTTTATATATAAACACATTATACTCAAATAGAGGTTTTGGATTTCATTTAGTTTTAAAATTGATTTATTCTCAATCCCAGTATGCACACACCTCATGTGCATGTAATTTATGTCTATGATATTTTAGGTAATGAAATTAAGATTTAGTTTTCACAAGATAATTTCAACAGACATTTTGTATTTGTTTAACATATGTATTTAGAGACACATCTTACTATATTTCTCATTTTGGTTATATTGCTCATGTATTGATTTTCGAGTTTTATTTTAAATTATTTTATTGATTTACGACCCCCGTGGGAATTTATGGGATATTATCTTGACTTCATTTCACATGATATTATTATATTAGGTTAGTTATTGTTAATATAGTTTTTATGTTATAATATTTATTACGAAAGACTATTAGAAAGAAAATCAATTCATTGTATAAATTTTGTGGACCCTCGGAGCTATTCGTTATCCTATAGTGATCTAGGAGTGCAATTAAGTTCATGTGATGGTTTTACTTGATGAAAAGATCATTCCATGTCAAAAATTGACCTTGTTTTCTCAATTTATTTATTTATTTATTTTTATTATTTTAATGTTATCCTTGAGTTTTAGGATAAACCTTATAAAAATTATAAAAATTATTGATTTTTTCTCTTATGACATGATTTTCTTGCACTATTAAGATATAATTTACTAAACAATGCAGATGAACCTTATGTATTTTCCTTGGTGGTGCATAGTTTAGTGCACATAGTTAGGAGATACTATGTGACTTACCCTTATATAGTTCCATCTCAATTTAGTTTATAAAATACACTATCTGTCTGTATAAGTAGATCATGGTTTTTACCCTTATGTATGGATTATATATAACATTACTTATGTTGGGTTTGGATAAACCATGTGACAACCATTTGAATCCCTACAATTTTTAATAGGGTATTTTTGAATAGTTTGGTAAACTATGTGACCAAACTATGCAGTCTTCCCTAAATGTAAAAAACTTGTTATTTTTATTTTACCCTTACTAAAACATATCCCTTGTTCTACCCTCTTCAAACCTATTCATATCCTAAGTCCTCTGGGCCCCTCCTCTTAATTTTACCCCCTTCCTTACCTGATTTATTGGTTTTTATTCATGAATTTTGCTCTATTCTTCATGGTAGTCACCTTTAAAATACATATCCTATTCTCTTCTCCTTTATTTGTTATATCCCATTCCATATGGAGGTTATGTTGACCTAGGGAATCATATTGATAATTTTAAATATGGGTTTTCTTGTTTTTATAGTTTTTTGGTTCTTATTGGGTTTTTCATTCCTCAATGGGGAATATAAACACCTCTTCATTCGAAAGTTTTATTTCAATGTAGGATTCCCAATGTACTAACAATAAATTTTAGATTAATAGATTTAATTCTCTTATAAAATCATGTTTTTGGTTTATTATGATATTATTAGATGTTATTATTTATTTGGTAAATGGAAAATGGTATTACACTTGGTATTCATGAAATACAAAGGTATTTATAAATATAAATTCTCTGTTAAATTGATTTTATCAACTCCGCCCATAGAGTATCTAATAAAATGATTTAAAGAACTTTATTAAATATTATTTGTGTTTCAAGAGGTTTTGGGCCATCAAAATATTTTTTAAATATTTATTAGAGTTTTTATGGTTTTCTTGGTTCTTTAAAAATGGGTTTTATAACTAGTTTTCAAAATAATGTTTTGGAGGACCCTTTGGAACATTGAAAGATTATTTTTTTTGTATGAAAAAAATGTTGGAATATTCCCCTATCCTATATTATTAAAAAATGAACAAGGTTGTCCTTGTTAAAGGAAACATTTACTATATTGATGAATTTTTATGTAAACGATTATTCCCAAGAGGGGTTCTCGATGGTATGGCTTGATTATGATTTATATTTGTGTATATGAGAATGTTTCAATTCTTATACTATTGGGTTTTTTATTTATTATATAACAACCATTATAAAAATAAATGGTAACCAAGAGTAGATATTCGAATTTCCACGAAATAATGCAATAATGCTTTAGTATCATGATCTGATTAGTGTCCCCTAGTATAGTGTTTACCCTACATTGGTGTTTTCTCCAAGATTTAGACAGTTAGGGTATGAATGAGGAATCATATGGTTGGATTAAAATAGAAGCATTTTTTTATCATGTTTTATAATGTTGTATATTTTCCCTTGAGGTCATATATTTCGTTTATCACCTATATTTATTTATAATCAATTTGTTTGGTTTTTCATATTTCTTGGATGGTATATTTCTTGTTGTTTTACATTTTATTAATATTGTTGTCATTAATATTATATTACTTTTAAGTAGTTCTGTACTCATTTAGTTAAAAAGAAACTGATGTATTAATGGGTTAAAAATGGTTTGTAATCTTTTATGTTAGATCTTTAAAATATTGTCTCTTTTTAAATTTGTTAGACTCTATGTTTTAAATGAAATTGTATTGAAGGAAAAGGGGAAATTGATTATTATTATTGTTTTTTAAACCAATTATATTGTTAAATTTTATCTCAAACTAGATCTAAAGTTATATTTTATTTAAAGGAAATAGGTGGGTTTTTGTTTCATCTGGCATACATATTGATCTTTCATGCTAACACATATCATCATTTTAGTTTCATGTTTATCATCTGATCATCCAAGGAGTGTTTGTGGTATTTGGAATTTAGAGTGACCTATAAGGACACATGGTGATCTAGATGGGTATTTTGGTTGTTTTGTTTCTATTGTATTTATTATGCACAAGTAGTTCAATCATGTATAATATCATTCTTTATGAATTATTAAACCATTTCTTACATATTGTTTTGTTTATCTTGAATTTATTTTCTAGTTTTGGATATTGTTATCTAATTACATTTCTTCTACGCATTGAACACTGATATAAAAAATGGATAAGTATGAAAGCCAAGGGGATGTCTTATGATTATATATTTTATTGCATGAAATAATTCCCATTAAATTTACTTTGAGTACATAAGACGAGTTCCCAGCTTGAGGTAACATGGAACATGCCTAAGGTATGTCATGGGATAGATCGGGTGCCAAATTTAATGTTGGACTATGTTAGTTCATGAGATAATGGGATGAAAATACCCTTTTATGTAGGTGTGTCTTGTAGATTAGATTTAGGACTCTCAAAAAATGAGTGGTAGGGGAGAGAATAGTATATCTTGTACTTACTCATTCTAATCCTAGAGTTTCCATGGTATGTTAAGTTATAATTCCAAAATTTTAGTCTTTATTTATTTATTAATTGTTTTATTTTATTTATATTAGTGGTCTTTGAGAAAATTTTGGAGTTGTTTTATATTTATTTGGGTGATTTAGGGGTTTTTTGTGTAACTACCAGAGTTTTAAAAAAATAAAATAATGTTTGATTGTGTATGTGATACAGAACACAAAACCCAAAAAATTGAGGATTATTTAAATAATATTGTTATAAAATAAATGTTAAATTTGTGAGTATGAATAAGATTAACTGTTTTATGAAATATATAAATACATTTCTTACTCAATGTAAATTTATTTATACATTTTTAGTAAATAATCACTTACTTTTTAGTAATATAATTTTATTTTTCAAAAATATGTTTTCTTGAAAAATGATTTTTATTTCATTTTAAAGAAATAATTACAATTAACTTATAGAACAATTAGAAAATTTATTTTTCAAAACAAACTAATTTTTTTGAATCACCATATAAAAATAAACATAGAGTGAAATTTGGTATTTTTTGAAAAATATAGATTATTTCATGAATAGTGAAAAATACACATTTATTTAAAACTATCATCTATTTTGATTATGAAATTTAGAATTAAAATTATTTACTTAATTTGATTTAAAAGTAACATAATTATTATTGAGTTATATTCAATCAAAGTAATTACATTTAAATCATCTTTATAAAAGATTTTAGAATAAGTTTATTTTTTGGTTAAAAATGTATTTTCATGAAAACATTTTGGAAATGTCTATTGGATAACTATTATAGTTATTGAAAAAAAAACCTATCAAGGAATAATTGAAATTAAAATTTTAGATTATATATATATATATATTTACAAATTTAAATTTATATAATTAATATAATATGTTAAATAGATATTTTAAAATCATATTTTCTTTAAAAAAATCATTTTTAAAAAACTACATTCCATCACACAATCAAGTTTTATATTACATTATAATCATCTAAATTTTTGATTTTTTATATAAAATGGATTCCAAATTTGGAATCATAATAATTAATTTTACTTATGATGTTCAACATATTTTTTGGAAGAATATGAATAGTAACTGTAATAAATATTTATTACCCCAGTAAAAGTATAATAGTTAATTTAAGGGTAAAAATAATTTAATAAGGACTAGAAATAATGGAGACCCATGAGTATGAATATATATATTTGTGTTAATATAATAATAATTATTTATTTTTTCTTTATAAATAAATAGTAAATGATTTTGATAAAATATATATTTTGATATGATAAAACACAAATTTTTTTTATAGTGATCAATTTCAATTAAGATATTACTCATTGATGAATTAATGAGTTTTAAAAATAAAATATATTTTTATAATATAATACAATTATGAAATTTTTATTAATAATTAATGATAATATAAATTTTTATGAAGTTAAATGATGTTATTATAAGAGTTTAAAAATTATTATTCTAAAAAAAGTATTTCTAAAAAAATATTTTTTTATTTTAAAAAGTAAAATTAAAATATTTAGATAATTATTATTTTAATATAAATATACGTTTTTCAATCAGAACATTGAAATTATCAAATGGTGAATTTTTCATAATTTTATAAGACATTTGATTTTTCGGGTAGAAAATTTAAACTATATAAATATATATGGTGTATATTGAAATCCTAATGACCTAAAAGTGATGTAATAAATTCTATAAAAGTTATCCATGACCATATATATGATTATACTTTACAATTAATGGATATTGAGATCATTTGAAATATTTTAGAAAGCCTTTATGAATGTTATCAACCATATATTATATTTTATGTTTTTAAAATCATTTATTTATGAACATGACTCACTTCCACATCACCATGGATAAAATTTTTGTTATTTAATTACATATACATATAGAATAATTAAACAGACACCTATTTGGTATAAAATATCGGAAAAAAACCATGGTATCCCTTGTGGTTTTTATTATTATTTTAAATAGAGTCAAAAACATAAGTTTAGGAAATAATAAAGAACTCCCTTCTCTTTACCGATATGAATCCTACAAAGTTAACAATACTATTAACTAAAAAAACCAGGATAATTTTCTCATTCTTACCTAAAATATATAGAGTCCTCCCATGGGGCTCCCATTCTCTCAAGAAGTTCCTCCGAAGATTTTGGAATCACACTCTCAAGGTACAGGATCTCAGACACATCATTTTAATAAATCACCACTTTTATGTTATGCCTCTTAATTTCAATTTTATTCAAATATAGATATGTTTTTATACATACCTATTACTTTCCTTTTTTATTTCCATGATATTAAATACCCATTTCACTCTCATTATTCTCTCCCATGAACATTAATTTTTCAAACAGTTTCCAATGATTTTGCATACCAAAAGTAAGACACCTCTCTCTTCTTTTCAATTCAAGCACTGTATTTGAAATTCTCCTCTTTAATATCAATTGGTAATATTTATAATAATTTATAATCCTATATTTACTATCAAAATTATGTTATTTTAGTGATATATCATTTATCCCCTCTCAATTTTACCTTTACCTAAGTTGTTACTATACCGAAATTTAGAATGGGATTTCTCTCCCTTATTTACCATTCAATCACTTTATTTTTAGATAGTATTTTGATGAAAAAATGGTTATGTGTTATGGAATTTACAAATATAAATCTAAATTCCATTTTAATTATAAGTCATTATAGATCATTTATTACTTCTAATGGTATAATTTACATAAGCTAGTGTTATGGAGATATTTAGTAAAACATACTTTCTTTCTCCTCTTTATTCAAGTATCATGTTCATTTTATTCCTTTTATTTCCAATTCAAAATGTTGGGATATGTTTTTAAACATAAATATTAATATATATTTTGTTTCAAAATAATGAGATAAACCTTTCTATCTCATTAAAGAAATAGATTCTTTCTGAACTGTGGTTATGCTTCAGAAATTTCACTATGAATTTTCCATGCCACATCTTTGTATTGTGAGTACAATCTTTATTTCCACTCAATAGTATTCACCTAGACATACATATACTTGTTTTATTGGTCATTTTAATTATTTTTACAAAATTCATTAATAATGGGACTAAATATAATGAAAAATGATCCTCTATTGAATAATCTATTTGACACACTTATATATGTACTTTATATGAAAGAAATAGGTGCACATATAATTATAAAGCACACCAATTATTTGGGTAATTTTTTTGTCTCATGAGACATATTGCAAGGTATTAGAGATTTAACCTAACATATTAAAGGAATTTATCCGAAATTTAATTATATCTTTGTGGTTAGCATTGACCTTTTTTTCAGATGCCAATTTTAAAGTTGTTTCCATATTTTCCATCTTTCCCTTATGTTATCATGATATAGAATTCCTCATTGTTCATGTCTATGATTCTCGCACCTTTAATTTCCAATTTAAATTCATATTGTTTAACACTTAATAACCTTATTCATTTTATAATTTTATTATTCACTAACTATGATTTATATCTCACCCATTTCATATATAGGCCCCTAGGTTATCCCATAATGTTATAAAAGAGAAAAAAATTGAAAATAATGTTAAGGAAGTTTTAAATATTTTTAAATATTTTTGTATCATGTTTTTGTGTTTGTACCTAATTAAACAAATAAACTAGGCATTATGAACTTTTAGGTTTCATTATATGTATTCTTATGTAATAAATAATGAATTGTTATGTTTTAATGAAAAAGGTTTTCATCGTTGATATCATAAAAATTTCTAATTATTTTCTAGATTCAGATTAGTAAAATCTAGTTAATGTCTTAGAGATAATACTAATCAAAATGATTCACCCGAAGGTTTTATGGAAATATAAAGAGTATGTAGTTTACAAGGAAATACATTCCTATATGGATACTACAAGGGGATGTGGATCTGATTTAGAAATACTGAGGGGAAATACCTAAAAACACAATATTGAGGTAGACTCAATCAGGAACTGATGCCCAAAAATGAGCCTTAATGTATATCGAGTTTACAATTCCTATAGGATATGCGCTGGTAAAATCAAAATCTCATTTCAAACCATTATTAAGGGAATAATAATTCCCATAAGAGATTATGTTAGGAAATATATAATGGATAACATAGATTGATTCCTAGAAATTTATATTTTAAAAAAATAAATTTCATTTATAGGTTATCCCAAAAAAATAATTTTATTTTTGGTTATGCGTTTAATATTTTAAAAATTAACATCCTTAATTTTCCCTTTATTCAGGATGATGGTTAGAAATCAGAAGAACTGACTCCGCAACCCATGTGATCGATAATGCGATGACTTCCCAAATGACATTCCCAACATGATAGGAGCTCATGTAAAACACATTGTTATTTTTCAAAACCAACTATCCAAAACCACAATTAGAAAATAGGACAAAAATTAATGTCTAATTATATCAAATAATATGAGAAAATAATATCAAGAAAGTTCACCAAATAAAAGTGATAACGGTAAAAATATTCAATTTCCCACATGTCAAAAATGTCACTATAAAAAATTACATAGCAGAAGTACATTAGCTTTAGTTTTATCAAAATCAACTAAATAAAATGAATTTTTAAAAATAGTGGTGGTTTATGTGAACCACCACTATTTTCTATTTTTATCATTTAGAGGTGTTTTTATTGCAATCACTGCTAATTTTTTTAAATTCCATTGTTTAGAACTCCTCTCTTTCCCCCTCTCCCACATTTCTCCTAGTGCCTACCCTACCCCTCACTACCCACATCCCATCGCTACCTCTCTCATACCCTCCTCCTCCCCCTTTCACATCATGCCTAAACCACCCCTTCACCTCACCACGCCTCACCACTCACTCCACATTGATGCCCTTGAACCCCATTATCCCCTCCCCTCTCCCCATTTTTCTCGATATAGTACCACCGCTTCCCCTCACTGCCACTCACCACCCCTTGTCATACCTCAAAATCTATCACTTCCACTCTCCACCCCCACACACACTCATCGTCCCTCTCAGGTCAGTGTTTCAATATATATCTATCTTTTCAATAACCATGATTGATTAAATTAATATAATCATGTTTTCTTGATGATTAAATTATTTTTATTATTGAGGATTAAATGGAGATGGTAATGTAATGAGTCTTCTTTAGTTTTAATGTGATATATTTTGGGATTTCCTTATCAATTCAGTAATCTGATTTTAAAATATTTATGATCATAAGGTTCTTGAGGATATGTAGTTTACAAACTAAATTAATTCTTTAATTACTATAAATGATTTATGGGATGTTATAAATATTTATTTTCATAGTTTTGATTATTTTCCCAAAAAATATATTTGTTTTGATTAATTTCAATGATGTGGGTGCTTGTTAATATCAATAATTTTCATGGGTTTATTATTAATATTTTTTTAATGAGGTGTTATCAGGAATTGATGTTATTAATATCAATGTTATGAGGTGTTTTAGATGTAAATAAAAATATAACAAGAGATATAAACATTGAATATTTTTTGATTAATATAAAGAATTGTTTTGAATAATATCAAGTATTATTTTATATGGTGTTTATTATTTTTATTGATATAATGGATGGTTTTTTTGATGTCATAGATGAAATATATTTAGGATTATTTAAATAATATTAAGGGGAATCATCTCAAACTGAAATATATTAATGTGTTAAATTTTTATAAAACTCTATTCATTTTAAAACATTCATTTACTGTTATGTCAGTTCAAGATCCTACCCTAGTTAATGATGGAGTTGGTTGATGTGTAAATTTGATTATAATTGTTTGACTAATAATTTAAATTTTTATACTTTAATTTATTTAGATAAAAGTGAAAATTCAATACCAATGGATTAATAGTGTATTAATTTACCTCAAAAAACAACTCTTTATTCAAAGGATTTTAGAGATATTTTAGATTTTGTAGATGAAAACCAATCAGTATGTGGTAGAATAAATAATATATGTCGAAACTATAAATGTGAGAAATGTATTAATATAAATATGTGTATACATATTTGATATTAAATTATATTACTACTTGATATGAATGTTGTATTTTTCATGGTGAATCAAATGATATGAAATGTAAAAATAATTAAAATACTGTCAGCAAAACAAAAAGTGACTTGGTAAAGGATAAATGATTTTGAAAGTAGATAAATGTCACATTTTTTCCTTGTATAATGTAGTATTCAATATATTATTAGATCAAAAAACCCATTAGTTGATCTTGATCTGGTTATTCTATCTCAGAGCTTCAGTACCAAAAAATAGGTTTTTAGAATTAGTTAATGACGGAAAATAAGAACTATATGAAATATGATCAATGTATTTGAAGTTTTATTTTATTATTATATAGTATCATATCAAGTGTATATATAAAATTTATTATGAGAAAAATTACATGATTTTAGTGTTTCTTCATGATAATTTTAGGGATGCTAAGATACCTTCATCATTATATTAAATGAAAAAAGATATCAACAATCTTGGAATTGATTATACAAAAATAAATTCATGCACTAATAATTTCATGATTTATTAGGTAGAATATATTGAAAAAGAACAATACATAATATTTCATTAATGTTTATGGATGTTAGTGAACAATAATAAGAGTATAAATTATTGTAACCTCACGATACAACATTCGATGAAAACTCCTAAAAAATATTGTGTTACTTTCCTCTTAAACCATGAATGGAAATATAATTCATGTCATATAAGACAACAAAAAAATGATGTAAAATTACAAGGATAGTAATGATTTATTGATGAGACATCCAAAGGATTCAACTCAAAGGATGATGTTTGATTTGTTATATCCATAATTTTGTTTGGATACTGGGAATGTACATTTGGGATTAGCTTATGATAGATTCAACTATTCTGGTACTTTAATTAATAATTCTAAAATTTGGGTAGTTGTTTTAATCCTCTATGATGTACCTTGTTGGATGTCTATGAATAAAACCTATTTCATTATTTTAATGATTATTCCATGAAATAATATTCCTTGAAATGACATTGATGTATAACTTCAACCTCTAAGAAAATTATTGTGATAATCGTCGTATGATGGAGTGTAAACAAATGATTATTAAATGAGAAAACTTTTAAAAATGAATAATTATTTAATATGGATAATTAGTTAATTTCATAGTATTGTAAATTTATATTGTTAGAACACTCATAATATTTGGATTATCCAATTATTAATTTTGATTTTGAACCTCAATTATTAACTCATTGCAGAAAATTGTGTTTTATGTGTCATCATCTATTTCCTAATGGTTCTCAAAATTTCAGGTTTAGAAATAAATGATTTGATGGATATATTGAAATGATAAATTCACTAAAGGTGTTATCTCATTCAGAAATCATGTGACTATTAATGATTGACATTGAATAATTTGGAAAATGGTCATCAGTTTAAAGAAGGGGGAAGCTTCCATGAGGTATATTATCCAAAGAAACTGGAACACAACAATGGAAAAAAAGAGTATATTTTTAAAATTTCTTTATTTGTATTTTAATTTGATACATCATAAAACCGACGTAATCAATATTAACAAGATTTTTTGTGACAATGTAATTTTTATATTTCATAATGAGTAGGGTAAGTTAAAGGATCGTCTTAATGCATACAACGACTTGGATTTATTTAATATAAAGTATTGTTTGTGGAAAAATGAGAAGGGAAAGTGTACATTAACAAATTTTACAAAAAAAAATTAATGAGAAAGACATTTTACTTCAAACAATAAAAAATATAAATGTTCATTATGAATATTCATGTAACATATCCAGGTGTGTTCACTTAAAACATTGAATGTTTCATGGATAAATAATTCATGAATTACATATTTTTATGGAGAATTTGTTTTCATATTCATGATGCAATACATTACATGGAAATTTTACTATAGTTATATTTGATTTTTGTACCCTTTTCATAGATATTTTTGGAATGAATCTGAATCCAAATGAGCTTTAAAATCATCAAGAAATAATTGTTTTGAAAAAAATTCATTTGGAGATTTTATTTTCCCCTTCATTATTCATAGTCCTGAATCATTTTATTGTTTATTTGGATTAATAATCTAAATATAGTATATTGGTATACAATTGATTGGCGTATCCAATCATGACATACAATGATATCTTCATTATTTTCATGGATGAATTCGATATTATCAAATTGTTCTATTAATTTTTAAAATATTTTTCTTTATTTTTATTCATTAGGTACATAGGTCATTTGAAATAATATGTGAGGAATAAATCTCAACAATAAGAATATATTTCCAAAGGATACATAGATGAAGAGTGAATGAAATTATATTTCAGGTATTTAGAATGGAATGATAATAGATTCAATCATCATAGACATGATAAAGGCATCTCCATTAATTGTCATTCTAAAAATCAGTCATTAGTATTTCCAACTACTTGATGATCAATTGGAAAGTGGTTAAATTTTACACTGACAGAATTAGAGTTTCTATAATCAAATAGATATGTACTACTCAATAGTGTTATTGAAGATCCATTTATTGATGAATTTGGAATTAAAACTAAGAGGTTGATAAGTTGTAGAGATCTAAATGAGTAGGAATTAACAAAATATTTTAGTTAAGTGATAGGTTAATAGTTTTCTCGGCATGTAATTATAAACTCATATTCAAATTATTGGCATGTGGTAATTTTTTCTATTATAAAAGTTATACAGTATATATATATATATATATATATTTATAATTAATGTTCTAAATTGAGCTGAAATATTGAATGAGTTGAATATTTTGACTCGATGTAATATTAGGTAGGCTAAGTTATTAGATACCTACAATATTCATGGCTCTAAATTTTTATAATTTATTGTGATGAAGAAATAAAAACTCAAAATAATAAATTTTTTTCATTTTCATATGTGGGGTACCATGGGACGATGAATGATATAATTTACTGAAACATAAATTGATTGTTCTCAATTTTCGTATTCAAATTGATGCACTTTAGCATTGATAGGGGTATAATGAATAAATCATTGCATTTTACTTCCGTGAACTTCTCTCACTCGACATATACTGGTGAGCATATAGAGCATTATCCATTATTCTTGTGTTCAAAAGAAAATTTGATTCATTATGTGGATGATTAAATTCATTAAGGATTTAGTGTTGTAGATAATTTATGTATAAATACTTATATGATAAGTGAGATAAAGATCAATTGGTTCTTTTTGATATTGAAACTCATTATCCGAAAAACATTGAACCATTTTTCAAAAAAATATTGAAGCTGTAGAACATCATAGATAGTGTTAAAATGAATGACCTTTTTAATGGAGACTGATAACAATGAAGATAATGAATATAAAGATGATGGGATGAAAAAATCGTTAATGAAACTATATTATAATTTATAATTGATAATTATTTTGTACTTATATACATTTTCATGTCTTTTTTAAAAAAGTATTTTAGTTTGGAATATTTAATATATTTAATATTCATAAACCATTAGAAATGAAGGAATTTCATAAATAAAATAAATTCCAGATCCTAGTCGACCAGCATCTCAGATCACACCTCCAAAACCATCACTTTATTTGGATCCTAATGATTTTTTTATACTCGAGACTACTATAGAGATAGCCATTTCCCTGTTCTCATCAGTAGATAACCACCTGATTCACCTTCTGTGTGGAGAAATTGGTCAACCCTTCATCTAAAAGATAATTTTGAGTTACCATTAGTGTTATATATGAAATTTTTCTAAAAAATAAATATTTTATTAATTGATTAATTAGTTTTCAAAGAAATAAATACAACTGTATAAGGGAGAAAATTTTCAACATGATAGATGTGTGAGAGACAAAGGAATTAATGATTATTATTCCATTTGATGAGTTTTGGATTCCAACCATTGGTGCTGCCTAAATCTATGGTCATATTCTTGGATTTCATTCTTGTGAGATGGTAATATTTGGCATTAATTATATCAATTAGAGACATATTCCTACATCTTGGAAAAATGTGGTCAATGATACTCATGTAAATAGAATGTTAATTTAATATTTATTGATAACTAATTTAAAAGATATGAGTAAAATGTTGTAATATATGTATTGTGGAGTCAAAATATTCCTTATGACTTTTCTCCTTCCATTGTGTATTTTAAATCACAAAATCATTTCCTTTAATAATTATTCTTTCCTTCTATACGATTTTTTCTAATAATATGCAAGTAAGATTTTAATCAGAATCAAACTCTTTTATAATTTTCTTTTATTTTCTAGATAATTATAAAAAATTATTTGTTGGGACCAAATAGAAACTAGAATCAATAAAAATTGGATCCATAATTATAATCTGATTATCCTAGTTTCTCAATTTTAATTAGCACATAATTTAGAATTTGATAGAACCTATTTCAGAATTATGATTTGCTATAAATTTTGAATATGATTCACCAGGTTTATCAATTACAATTCTCTTTAATTTTTTTCCCAAATTACCATTTTACTTAATTCTAATTCATTACGTGGAAATTTTACTACAGTTATATTTGATTTTTGTACCCTTTTCATAGATCTTTTTGGAATGAATCTGAATCCAAATGAGCTTTAAAATCATCAAGAAATAATTGTTTTGAAAAATTTTCATTTGGAGATTTTATTTTCCCCTTCATTATTCATAGTCCTGAATCATTTTATTGTTTATTTGGATTAATAATCTAAATATAGTATATTGGTATACAATTGATTGGCGTATCCAATCATGACATACAATGATATCTTCATTATTTTCATGGATGAATTCGATATTATCAAATTGTTCTATTAATTTTTAAAATATTTTTCTTTATTTTTATTCATTAGGTACATAGGTCATTTGAAATAATATGTGAGGAATAAATCTCAACAATAAGAATATATTTCCAAAGGATACATAGATGAAGAGTGAATGAAATTATATTTCAGGTATTTAGAATGGAATGATAATAGATTCAATCATCATAGACATGATAAAGGCATCTCCATTAATTGTCATTCTAAAAATCAGTCATTAGTATTTCCAACTACTTGATGATCAATTGGAAAGTGGTTAAATTTTACACTGACAGAATTAGAGTTTCTATAATCAAATAGATATGTACTACTCAATAGTGTTATTGAAGATCCATTTATTGATGAATTTGGAATTAAAACTAAGAGGTTGATAAGTTGTAGACATCTAAATGAGTAGGAATTAACAAAATATTTTAGTTAAGTGATAGGTTAATAGTTTTCTCGGCATGTAATTATAATCTCATATTCAAATTATTGGCATGTGGTAATTTTTTCTATTATAAAAGTTATACAGTATATATATATATATATATATATATATATATTTATTTATTTATAATTAATGTTCTAAATTGAGCTGAAATATTGAATGAGTTGAATATTTTGACTCGATGTAATATTAGGTAGGCTAAGTTATTAGATACCTACAATATTCATGGCTCTACATTTTTATAATTTATTGTGATGAAGAAATAAAAACTCAAAATAATAAATTTTTTTCATTTTCATATGTGGGGTACCATGGGACGATGAATGATATAATTTACTGAAACATAAATTGATTGTTCTCAATTTTCGTATTCAAATTGATGCACTTTAGCATTGATAGGGGTATAATGAATAAATCATTGCATTTTACTTCCGTGAACTTCTCTCACTCGACATATACTGGTGAGCATATAGAGCATTATCCATTATTCTTGTGTTCAAAAGAAAATTTGATTCATTATGTGGATGATTAAATTCATTAAGGTTTTAGTGTTGTAGATAATTTATGTATAAATACTTATATGATAAGTGAGATAAAGATCAATTGGTTCTTTTTGATATTGAAACTCATTATCCGAAAAACATTGAACCATTTTTCAAAAAAATATTGAAGCTATAGAACATCAAAGATAGTGTTAAAATGAATGACCTTTTTAATGGAGACTGATAACAATGAAGATAATGAATATAAAGATGATGGGATGAAAAAATCGTTAATGAAACTATATTATAATTTATAATTGATAATTATTTTGTACTTATATACATTTTCATGTCTTTTTTAAAAAAGTATTTTAGTTTGGAATATTTAATATATTTAATATTCATAAACCATTAGAAATGAAGGAATTTCATAAATAAAATAAATTCCAGAACCTAGTCGACCAGCATCTCAGATCACACCTCCAAAACCATCACTTTATTTGGATCCTAATGATTTTTTTATACTCGAGACTACTATAGAGATAGCCATTTCCCTGTTCTCATCAGTAGATAACCACCTGATTCACCTTCTGTGTGGAGAAATTGGTCAACCCTTCATCTAAAAGATAATTTTGAGTTACCATTAGTGTTATATATGAAATTTTTCTAAAAAATAAATATTTTATTAATTGATTAATTAGTTTTCAAAGAAATAAATACAACTGTATAAGGGAGAAAATTTTCAACATGATAGATGTGTGAGAGACAAAGGAATTAATGATTATTATTCCATTTGATGAGTTTTGGATTCCAACCATTGGTGCTGCCTAAATCTATGGTCATATTCTTGGATTTCATTCTTGTGAGATGGTAATATTTGGCATTAATTAAATCAATTAGAGACATATTCCTACATCTTGGAAAAATGTGGTCAATGATACTCATGTAAATAGAATGTTAATTTAATATTTATTGATAACTAATTTAAAAGATATGAGTAAAATGTTGTAATATATGTATTGTGGAGTCAAAATATTCCTTATGACTTTTCTCCTTCCATTGTGTATTTTAAATCACAAAATCATTTCCTTTAATAATTATTCTTTCCTTCTATACGATTTTTTCTAATAATATGCAAGTAAGATTTTAATCAGAATCAAACTCTTTTATAATTTTCTTTTATTTTCTAGATAATTATAAAAAATTATTTGTTGGGACCAAATAGAAACTAGAATCAATAAAAATTGGATCCATAATTATAATCTGATTATCCTAGTTTCTCAATTTTAATTAGCTCATAATTTAGAATTTGATAGAACCTATTTCAGAATTATGATTTTCTATAAATTTTGAATCTGATTCACCAGGTTTATCAATTACAATTCTCTTTAATTTTTTTCCCAAATTACCATTTTACTTAATTCTAATTCATTCAGAATTTTGAATCCGATTATCATAATTTTTCAATTCCAATTCGCTTATATTTTCAAATTCAATTCACACAGTTTCCCAATTCTAATTCTCAATTTATCAAATCTAATTTTATTTATTCTATAAATCATATTTTTTAAATTTCTGAAAAATATTATCCTCTATTTAATGATTTTTCTTATACATATAATTGGATTCCAACATATATTAATGTCTGGTTACATAATAATTTTTCTCATTATATTTTTTATTATAGTAAAACAATTTCATCTAATAAATTATTGTGTGACTGTTGTAAGTGCATGTTGAATAAGTCCCTCCAAATTTTCATGAAATGTATGAACATTTGATACCAAGATGACTTTTGGACTCGGCACCTATATATACCAAATCATGTCTTTATTTTGAAATATATTGTGTGCTTGAAAACTTTGTGTGTGTCTCTACATGCTGTAAAATTTTTCTTGTGATACCAAAGCCTAAAATACTTGTTCATCGTGTTTTTTCTCTTTATTAGAGAGTGTCATTCATAAATAAACTTTCACAATCTATATCTTAAATATTTTCACCAGTTCTATAATTCATTAAATGATGGTTTCAAGATGAAGGAAGAAAAAGGTTTTCATAACCTTCTTAATTGAGGGATTCCATGGATATAAAGACTAAGGATAAATCTGATAATTCATGGATTTATGGATTACCCTAGGTTGGGTATGATATAATTTCGTGAGATTATAAATAAATGGACTTTTATCCAATTTAATTAGACACCATTCTCTTTGGGTTAAATTATTTCACTACATTTTTACTTTTTATTTTATTACATGTTCGATAAATTTGATACAATTTTTTATTAATTGAAATTTTTAATTATTATAAATTCTCTATTATATAAAATCTTATTTATGATTATGTAGTCCTTATAATGATATATCATCATAGAAAACATATGTTTAAATTTCATCACGATAACCATCTTTATCAGAGCCATGGTATTATTAACCTTATAGAATAGGGTTTAGTTAAAATAATTTGATAAACCTTAATAATAATATATTTACATAAAATTTAAATCAAATGTATTTATACCTAAAATTCACCCCACTTTTAATTTTCCCATCTTAATACACATTTTGATACAAAAATTGGCATCAAATTAGGTTTCTACATCTCATATATTTTTATAAGTTATCTTTTAAGGTGGGTTATATTTCACATTTGAATTTTTTTTAAATATTTTTCTACAATAATGTGTATAACCAAAAATGATTTTTTATTATCCTAATGGTGGCCAGTTTTAGTGTCAGATCAATAGAAAATTTGAATCCAACAAGGCCACATTTTTTATGGTAATGAAAATGAATTCTATAGAGATAGATTGATGATTTTTTTCATCAATACTCAACTTGAATATTTTTCAAGGGTTAATAGATATTAAAAAATTACTAATATCTAATTAATTTTGATTAAAATCAATGGATATTGGAAAATAAACTTAATGATAAGTTACATAATACAATAATTTTTCCAACTGAAAGAAATATATATATTTAGATATCATCTTATGAAGTTGCAAGGATAATTTGAATGAAACTTAGTATTACTCATTTTTCTACATCTAATGTCACCAAAACAAGAAGGGCCATTGTTAATGAAGATTATCATGCTTCATTCCATATGGGGAAGATACAAATATAGTTCAACTGAGATTCACTAAAATTTTAAATAGCCTACAATCTATGGGATAAAAAGGATTATAAGATGAAGTTCTTGTGGAAAAGATTATAGACATCATGGATAATGAATGGTTGTCAAAGAGAAAAGAAGTTGATGAATTAAATAAAATTACAAATGATAACCTGGGATGTTATTTGTATCTATTTTACAATATGAGAATTGACAAGAGTTGGATTCTAAAAAATGAATAACAATAATGTAAGCATTTCTCTGATAACTAATGAAAATCAGTTGACTGCCACGACCCCTAATAAAATAGTGAAATTAACAATTAAGTAAGTGGTTTCCCAATAAAACTCATGTGATACTAATCCTTCATTAAATGAGTTAGCCAGTCGTTCTTGAAGGATGAAAAATATTGTTGTAATGAAATATTTTCAATAAGGAAATAAGAAATAGGATAATAATGACGTGAAATATATTTGATGTTATGTGCTATGAATGTAAGAAATCAGGACATATCAGACCATATTGCACAAATAATTAATAAGAAGACATAAAAGATTGGAATTCTGAGTGGAATAAAAAAATATTTCAAGACAAAAGGAATGAATGTTATAAATGATAATGACTCTTTGTAGTTTAAGTGGTTGAGATTAAACGGTTTAATCTTTATATAAAGAAAATTCCATAATGTAGAATATAGGCCTTCTATACAGAATACCTTTTGAGAATCAATATTTCAGGGGAAAGGTAAATAATACATAATCCTTGATCGAGGTGTCTTAAAAGTATAATTATCCTAGTGAATAAAATTCAAAATTTTTTGATGATGAATCCTCCTTAGTATATATTAATTCCATCTCTTCATTTGATGATGTTTTTAGATTTTACAAGTTACATGAAAGAGAGATTTTTAAAATTAAAATGAAACATGAAGAGGAAATTTCTATAATCAATGTTTTAATATAACAAGTATCAGATATTTATGAAGAAGTTGATGAAAATTTTATTGAAGTATTTTCTATTTCAAAAAACCATGAGTTAATAAATTATGAAATGGATAATATTTATAAGGATCATGAAAAAGTTATTTATGAGGAAAACATTTGAGAGAAAAAATCCATTCTTTAAAAAATACATCATAGGATGGGATTTTGGTAATTAGAATATAATATTTAATCATTTATAATAAGAAACAATTATCAAACATTTCTATTAATGAGGATATAATTGATAACATGAAAAATATAGTCATATAAGGAATAGTTAAGGAATGGATCACTCTCATTCAAAACCTTTTTAACTGTAATTATTTTTCACAAAGTTATCTCATTAAATACTAAGTGTCAATGCGATGAACACTAGAAAAAAAATTCATTAAAAAAATCCAATACTTAGGATTTTATAAATACCATTTTCTAATCAAATATGGATTCAAATTATTTTACTTCCTATCAATTCTTGATCCAAGAAATATTGGACTCCAAAAATCTAATTGTTTATTTCTGAAATTGATAGAAGTACCAGCAAAAAAATATGGTACAAGGATAGTGGATGTTTCCATAGTATGACATTTAACAAATATTTAATTGAAAATATTATCATGATGAATGGTGGAAAAGTAACTTTAAGTGATAATGATCCATGAAATGTAACTGGTATCGGTAACATTGTTATTCATGGAAAATAATTGGTTTCAAATATTTTATTTGTGAAAGGTCATAAGAAAACCCTTAATAGGATAATTGAATTCTATGATGAAGGATACCTTGTGAATGTTAGGAATCAGATATTTTTACTACACAATTAAAAGGATGAATTAATTCATTCCATAAATATTATAATGTTTACACACTTAACATAGAATACCATAGGAGCCAAGATTAAACTTTTCATAGTACAATCGAAGATCAATCATTTTTATGGAGTATATGATTAAGAAAATATAACCTTATAAACTTGTGTTAATTAAAAATGAAAGAATTTGTTAAGGATATAATGGTTCATAGTGTTGATTCTTCAAAATTCTGTGACCCTTGTCAAGTTGGAATGAATCATAAGTCATGATTTAAGTCAATTGTTGAAGTAAAACCTTCTGATGCATTAACGATAGTACAGATGTATATATTCGGTCCTACCCAAGCTAGATGTATTGAAAGAAAACACCATGTATATTTTGATTGATTATTACACTAGATTTTCATGGGAATATTTTTATACAATGAAATTTGAATACTTTTACTAATTTCTAACTTTTACAGCCAATGTTTGAAACGAGAAAAACCATACATTAAAAAATATTCATAGTGATCATGATGTAGAATTTGAAAACATAGATTTGGAATAATTTTTAGTAATGAAGTCAATAATATTAAATTTCCATCACTTTGAACTCCAAAAAAATTGTTTTATAGAATGAAGAAATGTAATTCTTTAAGAAATAACCAGAACCATATTGTGTTAATATAAAAATGTTAATAAAGTTATGGGTAAATCTATTAGTTCTACATTTTATACTATAAATTGAGTTTTAATAAGGCAATTTCTCAATAAAACAAATTATGAACTATGGACTTATAGACAACTAAATGTATCATACTTTAGAGTATATGGATTAAAATTTTTCATTTTGACTAAAAAAGATAATTTACATAAATTGGAACACATGTCCTATAATGGTATATTTATAGGCCAATCCACTACCTATAATAGTTATAGAGTTCTCAATAAAAACTATTTTGTTTTCGAGGAAATAATACATGTTAAATTTGATGAAACCAATCTTTTTTTTTCTGAAACCCCAACATACACATTCAGAATATTTTTTTCAAAGTTGATTATCGACCATTGATAGAATATTCTTATAATAAATAGAAAAACCTGGAAATTTTTTCTTAAGTATTCACTCAAGCATACTTATTATATTATGTTGATGTAAATGGTTTAAAAAACCCAAGAGAGTTGTTTCTTATAAATCATACCTATGATAGTATCATTGGGGATGTACATTAAACCATAAGGACTAGAAGTTCTTTCAGAAATGAATTTGATTATATAGCATTTTTTAACAATTTGATAAAAAAATGTCCTAATGAAGCCTTAAGTGATGAATTTTGGATTGAATATATACAAGATAAACTAAAAGAATCCAAAAGGAACAATGTATGGAACTTGTATAGAACACCTAAAAATATATATATAATTGCAGAAAAATGCTTCTTCAAAAATAGATGTGATGAAAATGGAATCATTGTAAGAAATAAAACAGGATTAGTTGCTAATGGTTATAATCAACAAGAAAGAATAGACTATGAAGAAATCTGTGCTCTGATATCTAGATTTGAATCCATGTTTATTCTATTATTATTTTTAGAATTCGTTAATGTTACACTTTTTCAAATGGATTTAATGTGTTCATTTCTTAATAGATATGTTGAAGATGAGGTATTTATTGAACACACATCTAGTTTTGAGGACAAAAATACATCCAGAATATGTTTTTAAACATAGTAAATTTTAATATGGTATTAAACATGTACCTAGATCCTAGTATGATTGAATTAAAATATTTCTGTTAGAATAAAAAATTTTAAGGGAGCTTTTGATGAAACTATTATCATATTGAATGAAAAAAAACTTTTTTTAAAATATTTATGTAGATAACATTATATTTGGTTCAACTTAAAATTCAATAACTGACTCATTAGTGAATCTCATGAAATCAGAGTATGAAATTAGTATGATGTGATAGTTATAATTTTTCTTTGGTTTTAAAATATCTAAAAACAAAAAGGAACCTATATATCTCAATATAATTTTATTAAAGAACATATTAGGAATTATGGATATAAAAATACTAAATGCATTGGAACTCCAATCAGTACCTCATATACCCTTGATATTGATTATGTTTGAAAACCAATGGACCAAACAACATTTAGAGGAATGATAGAAACTTTACTATACGTAACATCTAGATATCGAGACATAATGCTTTCAGTATCATTATGGACCTTATATCAATAAAATATATAATAATCCCATTTTAATGTTGTTAAAATAATTTTTCATTATTTAAAGGGAACTATGGATTTAGGATTTTCTCATTCTTATGGAAATGATTTTTAACATAAAAGTGTTTCAGATTCTTACATTGGTGGTTGTAGAATGGATATGAAAAGTATATCTATATATTTTCATTTCTTAGGAGATTCATAATTTTCTTAGTCAATTAAGAAACAACATTCCAAATCACTTTACACTTCCGATGCCAAATATATAAAATATGGAAGTTGTTGTGTTCAAGTGCTATTGAAGTAATAGAAACTCATTGATAATGGAATTCATTTTACTAAAACTAAACTACAATGTGACAAAACTAGTTCCATATTTCTAAGAAAAAACCATGCATATCCCTCACATGAAAAGCACATAGATCATAGGAATAATTTTCTTAGGGATCACACATGTAAAAGAGAAATTATTTTAAAATCTATTGGATCACAAGAAAAACATGAAAATATTTAAAAAAAAACGTTACCTTATGATAAATTTGAATACATTAAACAAATGTTAAGAATGATAAATAAAAGGTAATCTATCATTTCTAAATTTTTTTTAAAATATCTCCTAAAATTATGTTATTCCTTTTTTCAGGGGGAGTATATTTAAATATAATCTATAGTTTTTTTAGAACCTACAAAATTTTTGTTTGGAACATATAATTTTTTTTGAATCAAAAGAGTTTCTTAAAAAAAATTGTCAAACTTGAGTAAGTGTTTTTTACAGACATTTTTTCAAATATAAAACATCTAAGAAAAAATTATTTAAAATAACAATAAATCTTCTAAGAACTCCTAAAGGTACAAATGAAAACCTATTAATACATAATTTCAATTAATTATATTGGTATTTAAATTTTTTAACTCAATCAAATTAATATTTCATAAATCTGATGTCTTTCTTTAATACCTCAAAATTTCAGATCTAATAAAACCTTATATAATTCATTTTTTATTGTTAGATTGTATCTATCAATTTTCAACCATCAGATAAAGATTTGAATTTGAATAATCAACTCACTGCTTATATATAGAATGATACCACCTATGTCAAACATCGTTCTCCAATGTCTTATTCTCAAGATGTTGCCACCCTTCAAAACCCTCAGCCCAATTTCTTAATCATTTCCTTAAATTGAAATGTCTGAGTCACTATCTTATCAAATATCAATGTCTATATATAAAGAATTCAATAAATGGTTTATATTTCATGGATGTTTAGTTGATAAATATTTATTTCTCAAGAATGATTATTTATAATGTAATATCATAATGATTCAAGGTTGGAAAAATATCTATAATTCAAAAAACAATGGAGATCATGATCCAGTCAATTAGGAACCTATTATTGAGTTTTAGGGTTCTGTTGAGTACATTATGCATGGAGGATATGATAAGATACAATTTAAATTTAATGGTAAACATATCAATGCAATTCAAGAAATTAGGTTACATCCATACAATACCCATTGAAGGAGAAGCTTTATACCCATCTCACAAACATTCATTTTCATATTGTTATTTCAACAAGTAAAATAAAATAGAATCCTTATTCCTTTATTCGAAAAAGAATCCCAAAATTTCTCATCTCTCATCAAATAATAAAATTATAGAATTATAGAAGCAATGTTTACTCATTTGAGTAATGGAGATAAAGATACCCTCAAGGTAACATATATTTTTATGATGGATTTTCGTGTAAATCTAATGAAGATAAAATTGGTGAGAAATATATTTTTGAAAATTAGTATGATAATGGATAGATCGATCACGTATCAGATCCTTTTATTTTGAGCATCATTGTCCATGTTATTTTTTAATTTATTGATTATCTCAATGTTCATTGGTCATCGAAGACAATGAAGGTCAATAATATTCTTTTAAGTGAAGGAACACTTATAAGATTTTAATATTGTTATTCAAATAATAATATGTAGTTTTTTTAATTCTTCGGAAAAGCATGTAAAGTTGTAGAATGTTCTAGGAAATAGTTAGCAGATTATAAGAAAATAAAATATAATCCTTCTAAATAAGAAAAGTAAAATAAGCATTAATCTAATCCAGATAAATTAATTAAAAATTTTATATGAGAAAGAGAGAAATGGAAAGAAGGAAATTAATTTTTTGGGTGAAATTCAGAAAGCATTTTTAAAAAAAATTAAAGGTGATGAAGCACAGAAAACAACCAAATGAGAAGAAGCTCAAAAATAGTAAAAAAAGACGAGTTACGCTAGGATTTTTTGAAATCCTCAGAAAACATTCCTATTATAAAATCCTTTAATCAATAATACTATGTTCCCCCTCAATGAACAAATTTTATCGGAGAAAAATTCCTCCAAATGATAAATGAAATAAATTTGTTTCTAGATCATTTCTCAATGTTGATGAATAGTCTCAAGCCAGAGATCAATCCAATGTAAAAAAGGAAATGAGGGTGAGATTCATGAAATTGATAACATTCAAAATGATATTCAAAGCGAAAAACATTCTATATGAAATTCTCTACCTTACTTGTCAAATATTTACATAGATGAAAAGGTAGTGCATAAATAAAAATATTAGATCCAAAAATCAAACTCGACCGAGAAAGAAAATTTCATTGAAAGAAATGTTCTGAAAATACCTTCTGATTGTTATGATTATTGTGATAATAATTATTGTTATGATAATGTAGGAGATGTTGACAAAAAAATTGTTTAAATTTATGATGACAACAATATATAACATAGTAAAGAGAAATCCTAATTTAAGAAATAAAAAGGGATGGAAATTGATGTTTGAACTTCTAAGAAAATTCAATCAGAATCAGATGATACACCATTCCTTATGGGAGAATATTTATTTGTTCAATCATTCAAGATGTCCAAAAAGTATATTCCTTAATTTACAATATATTGAGTCAATATTTCACATAATTCAAGAATATTTAGATCTAAATTTGGACTCAAAAACTATTCAGTTGGTGAAGCTGACCAACCATGACGAAGAATTCAAAACCTACATGGAAAATTATCATTATCATTGGAAATATTACAGAGAGGTTAACATGTGGTCAAGAAAAATGATTCATGATCTTAATTTTTTTTTTGATATATTTGATTCAATCAATAAATCTTTCAAAAAATAAGAAGACTCACTCAATGAAATATCCAATATTTTTTCAGAAAAAATGGAGAAGGAAGAGGTCATTTAAATGAAAAATGTCAAATATTTAAATAGAAATTTCAATTTCATCATAGCTCAGATCAAAATTCTTATGTCATACATAGTTGAGATGAATGAAAAATTCAGATCTTAGGAAGAAAAGATTTAATGTAAGCAAGAAAAGATTCATAACATTGAAAAGAAAAATCAACATCAGATATTCTTCTTAGAAAAGTTTGAAGAAGATCACAAAGAATTGACGAATTTAAAGATTTATTCAAATCATTAAATAAGAAGAATGATTAATTTTTATGTATCCCCAAAACGTTTTTTATAAAAAAATTCACTATCAACAAGTACTATTCCTCTTTTTTCATATAGATTGTTTCCTAACCATTTTCTTGTACATAATATTTTCTTTATTCCTTTTTGAAAATCACAATGATGGAGAATGGTTAATAATGTTAATTAAGATATCCTTAAGTTGGGGGAGAAATATCTTTCAGAATAGAGGAAAAATACAGATTTAATAGAATACTATCTGTAATGGGAGTTCATATCCTATAGTGGAGTTAGTCGTATTCATATTTCTATGAGTTATAGAACTCAGAGGGAGATAAATATTTCTTTTATGTTAAAAGTTGAAATTTTTTCCATATTAATAATCATCTCTTAAATAATTTTTTGTACATTAAAAAAAGGGGGATACTATTTATTGAAAATTATATTTATGAAATTTTTCATTCCATTATTTTTTGATAATCACAAACTGATTTCCTTTAATATTTGTATTCTTACCTTCAATAAGATTTTTTTCTAGACATTTTCACGTATGATTATAATTTGAGCTATCCCTTTTTAAAATTTCTATGTTATTCCTATGTAGGTATAATTTTTTTTTATTAAGACCTAATATTAAATATAATCAATGAAATTAGGATCCATACTTATAATCAAATTCTCATAGTTTCATAATTCTTATTCATTCAGAATTTTGAATTCTGACTGACCATGTATCTCAATTCTAATTCGCTCAAAATTTTGAATCTGAGTCACCTTGTTTCTTAATTTTAATTTTCTTAAAAATTCTAATCTGATTAACCATGTATCTAATTTTTGATTTGTTCAGAATTTTGAATCTGATTCTTAACGTTTTTCAATTTCGATTCACTGAGATTTTCAAATCTGATTCACATAGTTTCCCAAATCTGATTCTCACCATATAAAATATGATTTTCATTATTATAAGAATCTGATTAGTAATATTTCTCAAAACATATTAGTTAATATATTTCATTATCATTTTTATACATATATTTTTATTCTAACATATCTTCATGTATTGTTACATAATATTGTTTATAATAAATTTTTTTATGACAACACGACGTCCTCTAATAGATTATTTTATAACTGTTGTAAGTGCCAGTTGTATTGGTCCCTCTAAAATTTTAGGAAAAATATCACTACTGGAGACCTTATCGACTGTTGGACTCCGTGATAATAAATACATTATCACTTCATCATTTTAAAATAGTGTGTGTGCTCAATAACTATTTTTGTTTCTATGTGATATAAAATTGATCCCATGATACTAGAGTGTAAACTACTTATTCCATATATTTGTTATAACTATTAGTGAGTATAAATCTTAAAGAAACATTGTAAGATTTTCTATTTAGGATTTTCTTCATGCATCTGATTCTTTAATTGAGGGATTCCAGTTGAAGGAAGTCATTATATATATTTAATTTCTTAATCAAGGTATTGTGGGGATATCAATACATAGGATACATATAATCTTTCATTGATTAAGGTCTTACCCTAGTAGGGGTAAGACAGACTATATATATAGTATAAATCAAGGGACATTTATCCAATTTCATTGGATACTCTTCTATTTGGGTTAAAATATTTCATTCCATTTATACTACTTGTTTTGTTACAACATTAATAACGATGTAATTTCTTATAAATAGAATGTGTTACTTATTAAACATTATCTATCTGTATAAAATCAGATTTATGTTTTTATACACATTAATGTAGAATCTAATCTATGAAAACTATATATTAATTTCATTAAGTTAATTATTTTTATCATAAAAAACATATTTATAACCATATTGAAGAGGGTTTAGTGAAACTAATTTATCTAAAATTGTTAATAAATGATTTAATTAATATTTAAAATGAAAATTTTTAAACTTAAAATTCACCCCCTCTTGTAATTGTTCCATCTTTATACACATTTATATCAAAAAATTTTAAATTGTGATGTTTTTTATTTCATGTTGTTTTTTTAATTTTGTTGTCCCTAAGTCCATTTCACGCTAGGGTGGCCTTAAACTTGTTTTTAGTGATTTAATATAGTAAAAAATGTATGAAACATTAAAGAAACATAGAAAACGACCTCCTATTTATGTGTAAGCATGGGAGAACACCATTGAGTTCATTTTGATATGTAAACATAGACAACATGTCAATCCAATGAGTGGTGTGGTTGGAAAGACTTAGTAAAACTTTCTTAAAGGTAAAAAAGTCATTAAAATATGTTTTGTCGGATTAAATCAAGGAAAATGATGTCGGATATCACAAAAATTAGGGGGAAATGATCTTTTATTATATTATAAAATGTAAGAACTCATGAAATCTCATTTCAAATTGGGTTTCCGAGGATGGTCATAAAAACATTTTTTGGGGATTAAAAGATTAAAACATGATTTGAACAGTAAAACACTATAAAACTACCTCATATTGACATGGATTTATTGGAAAATCATTTATCAGTTATTTTTACAAGTATTCATAGACCACACATCAATCTAACATGCAGTGTAGTCAGAATGACATAGAAAAAACTTCTTAAATGTATAAAATACTTTTAAAACAATTGGGGGAGGGGGTTAAAAACAAGTAAAACGATGATGATTTACCTAAAATTATGTGAAAAATATATATTTAATTATGAAATTTTATAATTGATAAAAAAATTTATGAGTTATCATTTTCCTAGGATGTCTATAGATATGCTTTAATGTTCTAAAACAAAAGAACATGTATCAGAATGTCCAAACCACAGAAAGTCCTAAAATTGATGTGGAGTCATGGGAGAACCACAAATGAGTTATTTTTAAAATATTTTAAATGTTTGGATATGAATTCCTTCAAAAATATTATCATATAATTTTCATTCACATCACACACCCGTTTAAAAATTAATTAACATATTTATTAATAACATTCCAATTTTAAGTGATGAATCATATTTTAAATATAAAATTTTAATGTTTTCAACGTATTTTTTATTATATATTATTATTTTTGTATTAAAATTTACTATATTTGATTAAGAAAACATCAAATTTTATGTTCGACATTCTGAATATGTTCTGTGTCTTTTCTCTTCAATATTTATTCTCATAAATGTTCTGGTTTTCCTTTTATGTGATAGATGTTATTAGTTGGTAGTATGTTAATAATTCCAATCCCTGAAATTCTTATGAAATTAGTCATGATGTTTCTTAGTTTTTGTGTTATGTTAAAATTTTATCAATTATTCTAATACAATTCTGATTTATTATGTTTAGTTTTAGTTTGTTTTCTTTTTTTGATAGAATTGATGAGACAATGTTGTCACTTTCATTTGATGTGATGATGTAAAGGTATATGGATGCAATATTGGTCATGAAATAGATGTATATTAGACATGGGTATCTGGACATATTTATATGTACATATTTACGACTAAGGTATTACTTTACTGATGTATGGGTTGAATGATACAGAGGTTTTGATGATTATGGATTATTGTATATATCAATATGGATATATGATGTATATATGACAAGTTTATCATACATTCATGTTTTATTTTCTTGTATGTTTTTTTAGTTTTTTATTAAATATGTTCCCAAAAAATCTAATTTACTAGTAGTTTTTAGTAATCATCTCTATGTATATTAATTTAAAATAATGTTATTAGTGGCTATGCTTAAGCTTTTCTAAAACTAATCTCCAATAATATGTTTTGGGTTATTAGTTAAATTTTATTTATTTTTTCCTAGGAATTTTGTTAAAAAAACTACCACTAAAAAATGAAATGGCCCTTAATTTCTCTAAAAATTGACACATAAAAACATTGTGGGGAAATTAATGAAATTTTTTCTAAATGATTAGTGGCAATGAAATACTTGTTGATTTTTGTAACCACTACTATATTAGATGATTCAAATTTAATCAACAATTTTTTCAAAAAAAATAACCACCACTAATACCATTTCTTTAGTGTGTGGAAGGAGGCACCAAGGGAAATTATATAAATGATCTAAATGGTGTTTTATGTGAGAAATAATAGGATATAAACTATAAAGTCGCATTAAAATGGAATAAAATACATCTTACATCACACTTTGTTGTTCAATTTTTTATTTGTGAATAATATAAGAATTATCCATGTCAATTCCCAAATCTATGTGTTAAATCCAAGATTAATGAAGTACATATTCTATTGAAATCGTTCAATCCTAAGTATTTTAGTGTTTATGTATTAGTGTTTGATAATTATAAATTATATGTAGTATGTTAATTACATTAGAGATATATGAACCATGAAACATATAACAATTATTCCACAGTAGTTTTTCAATAATGACTGCAAAAAAATGTTGAATGGTATTGAAAACATATAAAAGTGATTTAGGGATGAGGTGATATTTTGGAAAACACAGGATTAATGGATTGATAAACTGTAATATGTGATTAATGTTGGGATAAACAAAAATATTATTGGTATCATATGACTAAGTCTAATATTTTGTTTAAAATAATTAATACCACTTTTAGAAATTTATGTGAGGGATGTAAATCATTAGTAAAGTTATTTTAGAAACATATTACATAATGAAATATTTTTTTAATGGTATGAATAATTTTTAGTGTATTTTTTATTGGGATGAGTTATATATATCAATTAGTTTTAATATAATTTAATATGTGAGGTTAATTATATTATTTTTTTGTAGGTGTAAGATTAAGGTTATTAAATTACCTTAGAAGCTAAAAGATTCTTTAATGTTGAGGTTGTTGGTGTTATTTGGGATCTAGGGGTTTTAATTTAACAAATTATCAATGTTAAACCATTGGATTCTTTTTGTTGAATTGTATAGAATATTGTATTACGTATTATTAATTTTCAATACTATCTTAATTTATGCTAATAATTATAAATTTTTTAAATATATAATGAATAAATTGTTATTATTTTGTGGATAATGTGATCTATTCAAAGCTTATTATAGTGATTTTGGGAAAATAAATTTATCTTGAGGAATCATAATTTGGATAAAAATATGAGACTGTGGTGTAAATTTATTAAAGGATGAAATTATACTTTACAATAAATTATATTTTTGTATGTTTAAAGTTGAGATGGTAATGTAATTCTATAACTATAAGAAAATAATTTTGAAACAAAATATCATTATATTTTGAATTGATGACCTTTTCACCTATAACATATTTTTGGTTTTTTGGTCATTTAATTTACTCTAACCATGTTCTCCATAATAATATATTAGTTTTTTGGAGTTAGTGGTTTTCTTCCTGTTCTATATTTTCATCCCCCTAAATTTTTTCAATATGGAAACCTAGTAATGTGATGACCTTTATACTTCCCATTCTATCTTTTCAAGTAGTTGTTTTATTAACCATTTTTTACAATGTGGGTTTCCAATTATGTTATTTCCAATTATCATAATATTTATTAAAAAATTCATATTCCAATTATGGGGGAACAATTTATTAAATGGTGTAATAATTTACTGATTTGAATTTTTAAAAGAGAAAATTATGTTCTATATTGTATGCGATACACAATAGAAAATCCAAAAATATGTGATTATATAAGTATGAACCTTGTAGCCTAACCATTAAATTTGTGGGTATGAATATGATTAACTAATTTATGAAATTTATATAAATTTCCTACTCAAGATAAATAAATTTACAAAATCAATGTAAATAATAACATAATTTTTAGTAATATCATTTTATTCTAAAAAATATGCATTCTTAAACAATATTTTTTTGTTTATTTATGTGAAAATATATATAATTAATTTATAAAAAATTTCAAAAAAAAATTCATAAAATTAACTCCATTTTTATATCATCTTGTCAAATTTAACATTGGAATTTTTTTTTGAGACTTTCAGAAAATATTTATTTTTCCCTGAATAGTGAACAATACCCATTTATTCAAAATAATCATTTATTTTTATAAAAAAGGTATTTAGAAAGATAAATTATACATTTAAATATGTTTAAAATATACATAACAATTATTAATTTATATTTAATCCAATTAATTACCTTTAAATCATCCTTATATAATATTTTAGAATCAGTTAATTTGTAGTTTTAAATTGGTATTTTCTTTAAAACTATTTTCTAACTAATAAAATTCACCTGTTATAATAATTAAAATAAAGCATAATGAGGAAATATTTAAATTAATTTTAGTTTATATATCTATCATTGTGAATTTAAATTCATATAGTGAATATTAATAGTTATAGAGTTAAAGTAAAATCATTTTTCCTTGAAAATTTCATTTTTCGAAAACCACATTCCGTCACACATACATGATTTATAGTAAATGAAATTATCAATAATATTTGAATTTATTTTGAAAAAAATATTCAATATTTTCAATCATCATAATTAGTTTTATTTTAAAATTTTAACATAATTTTTTAGATAGTATCAATAGTAATGGTAGTAAATATTTATTACCACAGTGAAAGGAAAATTAGCTATTTATGTGTAATTTTTTAACTAGTCTATAAAAAATGTAACCCTAATAGTATGAATATCAATATTTTAATCTAAATAAAATAATCATTTTTTTTCATTATAAATAATTAATAAAAAAGTTTAATAAAAATTATATTTTGAAATGATAAAACAAAAATTGTTTTTTTCTGTAATAATAATTTTTTTTAGAATATACCTTTCAATAAATTAAAATTTTTTAAAAATAAATGATATAATAATAAAATAATACCATTAAGAAATTTTTATTCACTATAAATGAATAATATAAATTTTTATGAAGTCAAATGTACTTGAAATAAAGGATCGAAAACTATTGTTATTTAAAAACCATATTTTTTAAATTAAAGATGATTTTTCATTTATAAGTGAAAATTCATTTATTTAGAGACTTATTCTAAAAAAATAAATAATATTTTAGAACCATCATGTATAAATTATCCATTGGTTAATTTCTCATAATTTTCATGGAAAATCAAATTTTTCGGTAAAATTAAAATATGAAATAAATAAATTGGGTGTATTATGACATAATAATGACCCAAAAGTGATGTAATAAATTATATAAAGGGTATTAAAGACCAAATATATGTTTCGTATTTAAAATAATGTGATTTTTCGGTTATTTTCTTAATTTTATATATCCATAATCAATCCTCAATAACATATATTATATTTTAGGGTTTTAAAATCATTTCCTTATGAACAAGAATCAATTATACTTCACCAATGGTAATATTGTAATTATTTATGAAGTTTCAATTATAAAATAATTAAATACAAAAACATAAGGTATAAAATATTATAAAAACCATTGGATGTTTTGTGGTTTTAATTATTTTATTTTATTGATTCAAAACCCCATGTTTGGGAAATAATAAGAGACTCCCCTATATTTTACTATATAAACCAACCCAGGATCCCATTCATATTTACTCAAACCATGTAGAGAATACCCTTACGTTTAACTCCCTTCTTATATTTTTCCAATGGTTCCCCAAATTTCTCAGGATACTTCTTTCTATCTTTTCTTTTCACTCTCTCATGGTAAGGGATCTCCCTCACATATTTTAATTCAAGAACCTTCTTTATCTTATGCCATTTAATTTCCATTTTTCTTATTTGGGTATTTTATTCTACATCCCTCATGTTCAATTTTTATGTACATGTAATGATATACCCCTTTCACTATCATTTATCCCTCCCATTATAATTTATGTACACCCATTATGCTTTATAATGTGTCCTATATTTTTCCATAGCAAATGTATGGGATCTCCCTCTCTCATTTTTATTCATGAAACCCTTTTATTTTATTCCTATTAATTTCTATTTTTTCTTGTTCAGGTACAATTATATATATCATTATTAATTTTATTTTTATTTCCATTTACTAAGATACCCATTTCACTCTCATTAATCCCACCCATTAACCATTATATACACCCGTTTTGGTGCCAAAAGTGTCATGAAATTTTCCAAATAAAAATTAAGGGTTCTCCCTCTATTATTTTTCTTCAAGAACCCCTTTTATGTTATTAATATTAATTTCCATTTTTTGATTTTGATATGTATTTTTTACAACCCAATTAATTCCCTTTTAATTTCCATGTGATGGGAGACCCTATTCACACTCACTAAGCCCTCCCAAAAACCTCTATGTCCACCTGTTATGCTGCCAAAATTATCCAATGATTTTTCCACACCAAAAACAAGGCGCATATCTATATTATTTTCAAATTAAAGACGTTGTTTTAAATTATCATTATTAATCTCAATTGGTTGTATGTTCATTCATTTATAAACATCCCTTTACTTTCCCCATAATTTTCTTTCAATGAGAGGCCATTTATCCCCCCTCATTTTGACCATTACATAAATAATTACGATGCTGAAATTTAGTAAGGGTGATATTTATATTCATTTTAATTAAATCACAATATTTTTTATTAAAATTTTAAATATTATTGGTTATTTTTTCATGAATTTATAATTATCCCTCTAGTATCCAATATATTTCATAATCATTAGAGATCATTTATTCCCTATCATTTTAAAATTTTCTTATGCTATTACTCTATTGAAATTTAGTACGTTATCCTTTCCTTAACCTCCTTATTTAGAAATATTATTCATTTTATGGCCTTTATTTCTATTTTATATTGTCCGTATATGTTTTTTCACATCCATATTATATTCCATTTTATTTACAAATGATGGGAGACCACTTTTTCTCACAATAATCTATTTTATTAGTATTTAATTACTATCATTATGCTTTTAAAATTTCAAGGTGATTTCACCATGGAAAAAAACATTGTATTGTTAACACCATCACTATTTACACTCAAAGGGTATTCACCTAGACATACCTATACTTATTTTATTATTTACATACATCTATTTAACCCACATTTCTTAATTATGGGATTAAATTTGCTGAAAGACGATCCTATTTGAGTAATCTATGTAAAACAATTATGCATATACATGATATAAAATTGATGGGTGTGTCCTAAATTATATAGAGATCTAATGAATTTGTTAATGTTTTAGTCTCATGATACATCATGCAAGGGATTATTTATTGAAACTAATCAATCATGTGAATTTTTCAACCATGTTATAATAACTTGTATTTTATCCTTAACTAATGTTTTTGATGTCACATTTAATTTTATTTTCACATTTTCTATATTTCCCTTACGTGACCATGCTATATCATTGTAAATTGTTTATGTTTATAATTATCACCCATTTTATATCTTATTTAAATGACTATTTTATAACATGCAATAAATTTATTAATGTTATGATTTGAACATTATTTTAATGGCCTATATGGATCACCCCTTTCCTATGTATAGCCCAATTTTATCCTATGTATTTTTAAAATCTTTTGAATTTTAGATAAATGTTATGAAAGTTTTCAATAATGTTTTTTGTATCCATAAACCATTTTTTTTATGTACTTATTTTATAAAATACACTAGACTTCATGGTCTTATGCACTGTATTTTGTGTATTATTATGTAATAAATCATAAATTAAAGTGTCTTAAAGTGAAGGTTTTTCATATTTTATTATTTTGTAGTGAAAATTGAGGAAGAAACCGAGACACGTAGTTACTTGAAATTTTCCTAAAATTTTCCATGAAGATGTGTGAATGGTTTAATTGAACATCCAGTTGTAGTTTTATGGTTGGATCGATTTCTTTCAAATTGTGTAGTCATACTAGGTATAAAAATCCCCCTTGAAAGATTCATTTTGGATTAATTTTTATCATAGAAAATTTGGTATGTTAGTGGATTTAATTTATGATATATTTAAGTGTATTTATATGATTAATTTTTGTCATTTGATTTTATTTTGAGTGGGTTATTCATATGAAAGATGAATTATTTAAAGGAGTGAATGGAATGGTTTTGGAAAAAAGAGATTCAATTTGATATAGGTTTTTTCTAAATAAATTTTTATTGGACATTAAGTGAATGGTTTTTGTTTTAAAATTGATTATGTAAATGCTTAATGATGTTTCAATGATGAAACTTATAGGTGTTATGAGTATTGAACATGGATTTAATGGTAAATGGAAATTTTAAAATTGATAACATTAATTTTTAAAATGATCTAAAACAAAGAAGATAGTTTGCAATTTTAGTAAGGATCTTAATAAATGACTATTGGAAGAACACAAAGATTTTAAATAATGTTTTTAGAGTTAATAAAGAGTCCTTTGATTCAAATTTTTAATATAATATACTATTTTCAAGACTCTTGAGGGGTTTATTAAATAATTTTTAGAGTTTGTTAATGGTTTTCTTAAAATTTATTTTTATGATTACAAAAAAGATTGCATAGTTTAAAAAGTAATTTTAATTTTTTTCAATACACATGATTTATCACATTTAATTGTTTATTTTTGATTGGATTTATATTTGATTCACTATTAGAAAATTATCATATAAAAATGGTTTGAAACCACTGTTATGGGACTTGTAATGATTGATATTGTTTATACCAATGATTTCTGAAACCAGTGGTAGGTTTTTTTTTTAAATCTGGTTGTAAGGAATCCTTACCAATGGTTATAAACCCATTGATATAGGTTTACACGAAACCCATCATGAAAAAAACCATAACCCATTTAACCAATACATTAATTACTAAAAAGATATATTTTTTCAATCCATAACAATGAAAATTTAATATAAATATTATATTATATAATTTACATTTAATTATTTGATAAATTAAAAAAATTTGTAAATACCCAAACTGTAGTGGTCCAGAGTTGGTGATTAAGTTACTACATTAGAATAAGATAAAAATTATCACATCCTAATGTATTGAATAGTTTAGTAGTCTTGAAAAACAAGAATCAAACTAGAATCTCACAATACATTCAAAAACATGAAATATAACACAATTTAAGTAAAAAAATTCTATATTTTTAAACTCATTCAAAGATTACATATTCATATCATGAGGAAGGGGAAAAATAAAGTGAGAGATCATAAGATTAGTAATGGTTATGTACAATGTAATCTATCATTAATTTATAAGGAATAATTAGTATAGTAAGGCAAATAACAATAAAAACATTTTATTTAATAAATTAATTTAGTCTCATGATTTTATAAGGAATAATCAATATGTAAAGGCAAATAATTTAACACACATTAAATTTAATCAATTATTTGAGAACCAAACAAATCCATGGATAATATAAATGCAATAAAATCATGAATAATAATAAATAAATTCTCAATATAGAAGCCTAGATAGTCTACACTTATTATTATATGATTTTAATCAAAATTATAATTTATATACAAAAAAATGATCAGAAATCCTAGTGATTTTTTAAGACTAGGTACTTAATTAGAAAACATGAAACTAGAATAACTCTTTTTATCAAATCATAAAAATGAGTTCCTAACACCATTTATGAACTTATAACTATGTAAGATAATCTGATAAATACATAAATAAATGGTATGAGCTAAAAATCCATCAAAGGGAATAATAATTGAAAAGAATCATAACATATTAGATAAAACATATAACAAAATTACATAAAAGACATGGCTCGTGGATAAAAATTTATTGTATTAAAATATAGAACATTGAATCATATGACCAATGAAATATAGGAATATTTTGGTAATATATAACCTGACATATACATGATTTTCAAATAACATATAATATAAAATCACATGGTGGACATAGTCCCAAAATGGGTTAGATTTACTCCCTAATCCCACACATAATGTATCAGGAGACTAAACCATTATCCAGTTAATTGGAGTGTTATCTAGTCTCACCAATCATAACAGGTATACGAGTATTTTTTGAAAATAATTAAATCAATCATAAGGACTAATCAAAATGTTTACCCATGGAACAAAATGGGTTTCATTATCTAGTCATAAGGAAAAACCAAACATAATATATCTATTGTATTTATTAAATATAAAATTAAAATAATTATTATACATTCATAAATGATATTTAATAATATAACATGAATAATTTATTCCAAATAACGTGAAAAAATTGAGATGAGTGGTAACGTAACTTTATAAATGTGACACTTAAGCACATTTTTAAAGAAATGAATAAAGAGTAATTAAATAGGAATAAACATACTTATTTCAATAGAATTAGAAATTATCTAAAATATTTTTTTCCTGATAAAATGACATATTATAGAAAATAAGGGTTTAGTAAAGAATTTTATATAGTGTACTTGAAAATGTGTTAGAAACAATGGGGGTCTAATTAATTGATTTTTCTTATCGAGAATAATTGTGAAGAAATGATTTTTAAAACATGTATTTCCCTTAAAAATGATGAATTGAGATAGATATATATATTTCAAAAAAATATATTGAATATATCAATTGTTTCTAATAATAATTAATATTTAAATTTATGGAAAGGTAAATAAAGTGTTACCCAAAGGAAATATGGGGGTTCAGAGAGATCTATAATCTTCTGCCTGAATGCAATATACACTTCCACATATGGTCTTACATAATAAAATTAGATTAATTAATTACATAAATAGGAATATAATCCATAAATATTTAATTAATTATAATTTATTTATGTTCATTTATGTCCACTTCAATGAGTTATAATGTTCAATTTCATTGTTTTGGTAGCGTTCATTTCATAGTTTCCTTGTCAGTTATCTTGTGTGTAATTTTGGATATTATTTTCTATTCGGAATACTAATCCATAAGGAAAATTAAATGGTATTAAAACACTTAAAATATTAAATCATCTAGAATATGATTATTTTTTGTCATGGAGAAGGTTATTTTAGTAAAAAATTAATGTAATGCGGTTTGTTCATTTAGGCGGTTTTGACAACATCACAACAAAGTTTCATTTTATTTATTATTATGTATTTATATTATTTATATAACATTAAATAAGTAATAAGATACTTATTAAAATATTATTTAATCATAATAATAATTTTATGATAATCTATGATGGTGGTAATGGAAAATAAAACCACATTATTGATGGAGATGATTAACTACCATAATTTGGAAAAATGTTTCGTTTCGTTGAATATAAAGTGTCAAGAAGAGGGCTGAATAGAACATATTACAATATAAATATAACAATATAGTATATTGATTAAAATATATTTATAATTCATTGATGTTTGAATAAGGTGAGGAGAAGTTAGAAGAAGAAAATAAATTAAAGTAGGTATTTTGAGATTGTCCGGTCTTGGATATCACCTCCTTTATGTACACTTTAAGGAACATAGAATTGGCCTTTTAGTGAAACCAGAAACACTTATAAATGTGAAGACAAGCTATGATAGGTTTTTTAATATATTTATAATGCTTTATGTATTGGAAAATATGAGAGGAATGGGTTGTGACGTGTGGTATTTATAAGAGGAAAAGTGTGTTTTTTATTATTATATTCATTAGTTTATTATTTTGGATAATTATTTTCAATAGTATTAATTCTCTTGACAATATACCTTAAATGTTTCATGTTAGTATGAAAAAATGTTTACTTATATCATCCTTGACTCAAAAATTCATTTTATTGGCTTATAATGTAAAATACTGTATATTATTGTATTTCATTATTCCCAAAAAAATTAACTATTTTAGAAAACAAACTAAATCACCCTAAGAATTTTTTGAAGTATTGATTTAAAAAATGAAATTAATTTTGTTAAAATAATTTTGAAAATATTATAGATTAATTTTTGAAAATAAAATCAATATTTATTCAAAAAAAATTGATTTTAATATTATAATCGTTTTTAAGACCCTTTGAAAAATTAATATTTTTTTCATAAAATTATCGTGTAATTATAATACATCATAATATTAGCTTATGAATCAATTTTTTTTGAAAAAAAAATTCTTTTAATTCATTTTATTTATTATAAAATTGAAATTTATACAGTTACAGTTTACAAACATCCAACAGTTTATCATTTCTAAAACATTTATTTACTTGTAAAATGATATAAATATATCATATTATAATTTATAAGATAAATAAATATTATTTTAATTTTATATGGGTGATATTACTTTTTTAATGGTCCTGTTACAATTCCAGTTACTAGGCTACGATTCGTATGGTCATATTACTATTCTAATAGTTAGATTTATAATATTTATATATGTTCTCTACTTCCTATAAATACCACATATTTCATTCACTATTATTAAAATTACACTTAGAGATATGTTTATATATACTTTTTCATATATAAAATTTAATAAAGTCATGTTAACAATATTTTTTATTTTTACAGTTTTGTTTGTGAGTTGGTCATTCTGTTGGATCGAGTAGATCCAAATTACCCTATTGTTACTCTATTATTTTATATTTATTACCTCTAAAAAATATTTGACATTATTATTGGTTTAGTTGATGAATAATGTATCATTATTAATTTTTGAGATTTTTTATGGTTTCTCAATGTGATGTATGATCTATCTAGTACATGACATAATTATAAGAAGCAAAATTCCTATGATGAAATTATGGTTCATTACATTCTTTTTCCCTTATCATGATTCACCCTAGAAATTTTATTTTGAATAATAAGGTGAAAATTGGTTATGGTATTTCTTCTTCATCCCATCCTATGGTACCCATGTCACCTCTTCATATTTATAGTTCCTCTACAGTACTTTGATCAGGTCAATAGTCTTATTGTATTACAATTTTTCTATATGGTTCATGATCTTCATTGGAATCACCTCATAAGAGATATAAATTTTCAGCAGTAACACCATTCAATTATTTTAATTTCTGGGATCTGGTATGTTTTCCCCAGGAAGGATATTTATAATATATCATGTACTTGAGATGTGGTTGGTGGAACTGCTAATCAATAGGCCACAACTCTAACACAATCAAGAATATCATTGGCATATGTAACCGGGACATAGAAATCCCATATCCAGTATTCTCATAATTCTATCCCATAGAGATATTTAGAGGATTGCATTTTCTCTAATCTCAAAATCTATGCCCCATTGATGATTGTCATCATATATCTTCTGTCAACATTCGATAGTCTAGATGTGCTACTAAATAGTCTTCACATTTTTTACCATTTCCTTAACCATTTCAGATCTTATAAGCTTACGTTCACCAACGTCAACAAAAAATAATAGGGTTATATATATTTTTCAATAAATTACTTAATATGAATCCATTTTAATCCACGAGTGGTACATATTTTTGCATGATAATTAGATTAGAGGAATATTTTTGTTTGAATAGTCTAGTTTGACTGGATATCATAATTTTGGTTATAATACGTAATAATTCTCAGATCAGTGTTATGGGAATGTTGGATATCTAACATCCTGACCCTGAAGCCACTGAATGGTTCATAACTTGTTTTTTGTCTAGGATTAGGGGAGCATAGGACTGTGCTAGGCTGGTGATTCTATACAGGGATAATTATTTTTTTAATTATTGTTCCATTTCATTAATTTATTGAAAATGATTCATATATACCTATTCGATTACATTTATGATATATAAGATATCAAATTTTGATAATATTACCATTTGTATTTCTATTTATTATTAACATGGATGTTTATCTTCTCTATGGTGGATTTATTGATTTTTATATTGACTGTTATATTGATATTATATCATTGTGTTTTACTATAAGATAATGGCATAGTCTCCCCATACACACACCCTAGGCCATCATTACTAGTTGGCTGCCTCTTTCATATGAGGATGTGTGGTTAAGGCCATCTGACCCACCATCTAGGACCACCGTTAAGTGGCTCATAAGTTGGGACATTACAAATTGGTATCAGGGAATTTTTTATTTTTTAGATTTAATATTTTAAGACAATATATAGGTATTATAGAGTTATTGGAATTTTTTAATGATTTGTGCTTCAGAGTAGATGACCCACATATAGGAATAAACCAAATTTTCTGGGATGGAACTTGTTTTCCAAGATTTATCCAATTTTAGCTAATTTGATTTCACTGTTGGGTGACACATTTATTGTTTTATGATTCTAATGATAATGGATTTTAACATTTCCCAATGAGATGAGGTTATTCCATCTCATGAATCATTTTAATAATCTATTATAATTCACATATCATGCATTATTTCATTCTATATAGTATGGATTTCATGAATTTTTGATATTACGATGTGTTCCTTGCATGGTATATTTGTGGTTTGATAAACGGATTGTATAGGGAATTGAGAACAATAGTGGGTACATATAGTTCCTACCAATAATTAAACAATTTTTTCCTACATAGGCTACAACATACACCCTATGTAGTCAACAATGGACTATTGAGTCATAGATAATTGATTACATGGATTGGAATATTCTATGGTTTAGATTACGTTGATTCCATTCTTTGGTTAAAGAGGTGTATGGTACCTTATGGATATGAAGTGGTGACCAATTTCATTCAACCATTTAAATTTAACTGTGAATAAATTTAAATTTATGTGAAATTGAAAATTTTAAGTAGTGAACTTGATGTAGACACGAATTTATAGTGTTCAGTTGGATATGTCACTAGATATGTTCATGACAATTTCTTACTTAGTCCTAGGTTTAGGAGTAGGAAGAGGGTTGTGATTAGTTTATAGGAATGCATTGAATTCTCCAACACTTTTAGTCATGAAATTATCATTATTGATATTTTATGTGGCAATTGTTTAGAATTGTAGATACATTACACCATGAATACCTCCACTCATACGTTAGGAGGGAAACAATTACAATGTTATATAGGTGGTGGGTTGTGGGCTACCATTAGATCCTCCTATAGATCTATTTGCAACACTAGAGATTTTACAATACAAGTGTGATGATTCCTAGTTTTAGTTGGAGTTTTTACAATATATGTAGACTCTTCAGAGAGAAGAACCTCATACCTTGTATATGTTAGAGACGACACACTATTTCTAGTAGTAGATTTTTCTCATTTTTTTCATAGAATGGATGTACCCAGGATGCTGAGATGTGGATTGAGACTATTTTGTTGACAATCATGAATATGGAGAGACCTTCTAATGGGTGAGTGAAGATAATAATGTATACTCTCTTTAGATAAGATAATAACTAGTGTAATGTTTTGTACTAGGCTAATATACTCAAATATATGGTTTTGAGGGGTTTCTAATATATATTTTAGGATTACATCTTTTTTAAGAGATAAGAGCTGAAATGGACAGTGATTTTATGTGTCTAGAGTAGTGTGTGATGGATGTTAGGGAATATTCATCATGCTTTATAGAGATAATCATTTTGTACTGATTAATCATACTGATAAGTTATCGAGGGTGTGATGTTTTGATTAATGTCTCAAGCATGTCATTTGGTCATAGTTCAACATGTTTCAATTGAATATTTCCACTGAGATAATGAATCATAAACTTATTAATAAGCATAACTGGAGGGAAGATGGGGGTACATAGTCAGAAAATTTATCCTCTCATGCCTTTGGATTAGCTTCTAGTAGAAGGAATCTCTATATTGAGGCATTTCATAATGGATGTACCATCCAAGTTGTTAGTTCTGGTAGATCTGATTTCAATCATCAGTGTGAAGGATTTGTATATAAAAGGAATATGTATAATCAATACTCATTTTAGTGACAAGGATACCAATGGATGGACCATGTATAACAATTTTTCATGAATTTCACTTCTCTAGAAAGTGGAATTGGATTAACACTATGTCCAAGTTCAAGAGAAGGATTCAAAACTCCATGTTTGGATGGAGATGGAATATTTTCAGTAATTTAGGTAATGGATATGGATTTCACTGGGGTATCTAGACACCTATTGATCCGTGACAGTAGAGTGGGACAACACCATGTAGTGAGGTTATTTTAGAGGGGAACAGTTTAGGATATATATATTCTATACATCCTACACTCGATGAGTATAGGATCATATCATCTTCAGTTATAGGTATGATATAAGCATCCTCTAAGCTAGTATTTTCTATATTTTAAATAGGTTATTTAAATAGATTCATAAAAATAACTATGGTGGATATAATTATGTTCATTTTTTAATTTTTGATAGTTTTATGACTTTGTAGACCCCATTGGGGAATAGAACGGAGGGTTTACATCAGTTTAGGGAGTTCCCCCATAAGAATTTTGGGTGTTACATTGTATGGAATCATTTTATCCTCATGATTTTAGGGTTTGAATTCATACTAAGGATGTAATGTGGAGTTTCTTATTGAGACCATGTTTATTGATATCACCAATGTGTGACCTTCACATAACTAGATAATTGAGTTTTTATTCACTAGGGTTAATAGGATGTCCAAGAAAGATGAATTGGACCACAGAATTGTGTTATATGCAGGATGACATGCCAGATTTATAGTACAAAGAGATGCATCAGTTTCCATTCATCCATATATATAGAATACTATGTAGTTTCATGAGATCATGTCATAGCTAGAGTTCTTGTATGAAAATAATTTTATATAACCCGATACATCTCTCTGGAGCTTGTTAATGCTTTTCGTGAAAAAACAAAAACAATACCTTTATTCTATAAGTTGATTACAAAAAATTAAACCACTCTATAGTTAAGGACATAGATCCTTTTCCATGGATATATAATCTTTTCAACCATCTCTGAGTATCTTGGGTTTTCTCAAAGATCGAATTCAGGGCGGGCTATCACCAGGTACATGTTTAACCAATAGACATACCCCATACAACTATTTATAGCATGTATTTTATAAATGAATATGTTGTTCTTCATTTCAGTATCATGAATGCAACAAACATTTTCACAGAACATATGAATCATGTTTTTCATCCTTATCTATATTGGATATTTGTGGTATTCATGGTAGATATCTTGGAGTACTCACAGAATAAACATGACCATGACAAACATCTTTCGATAATTAAGGATTCACTGAGAGAGAATCAGTAATATGATATACATACGAAGTTCAAATTTTGGATGGAATTGATTCAATTCATGGTTCATATTATCTAAGAGATAGGAGTATAACTTAACCAAGATAAGGCAAGAGATATAGTTTCCAAGGGAAACCTAAGAACATATTTGACATATAGAGATTCTTGGGGATAACAGGATATTATAGGTGATTCATACAAGACATGTAATTCCTTGAATCACCTATTATTATATTGAACAAGAAGGGTATGATGTTTTTATGGTCAGATAAAATAGGGACAGTCTACTTGGAGTTGAATGGAATAATTCAGCACTGGTTTTGATTCTACAAGATCCCAAGAAAAGATGGAGACTATATTGTGTTGTATCATGTATGAATCTAGGACCAGTTATGATTTAGGGGATAGAGTCTTGGAATACCAGTCTTGGTAGTTGAGGCCAAATCAGAATAACTACCAGACACATGGTATAATGTTATCTATAAGTGTTCAAGACTTGTTCTATTTGAGGAACTATCTAATGGGAAATCATTTTTTTGTGTACACAGACCAAAAAATCCCCATGTATATTTTTACACAGTGTGACTTGAATATGAGGAATTGAAAGTGGGTTGAGTACCTACAGTATTTTTACTTTGATCTTTCCTATATAATGAAAAAATTAAATACAGTGGTTTATTCAAAAAGCATGATGACTTAGATATATGTAGTTTAGGAGTCTAGTAGTGAGTAGATGATTATGGACATATATTCATAGATGTACATGGAGGTGCAGGATGGTCCTGGGAAGACTTTTATATCATCCTTGGTAGTGACAATCACTATTTTGGGTTGAGTGAGGATGTGAAAATTATCTAATGACGAGGGTCAAGTCCTATGGGAGAGTGTGGAAGGTGGGGACCCGCATAACTATTATAGTATTGGAGAGGTTGAAATTATAAATATTCATGTTCAAATTTGGGTTATATTACACATTTTTGAGTAGTTAATATGAGAGTTTCATGCCTCCGTTTGAGAAGTACATCCCATCACCAAAATGATGTATCCTGATTTACATCACCAGTACATGTTCATGGGTATGAAACATATGGTCACCCATTTTTCTATAAGGAGTACCACCTAACAGCATGTGAAGGAAGAACATCAGTGACCAACTAGAATTTTGTAGTATTTTCCCATTAGAAAGTAGAAATGGGATGATGTTGTGATGACTATTTCGACTATGTGTATGAGGTCACCTCGAGTTAGTTTTGTTGTATGGGTTTTTGTCCGTAGTCTCTTTAAGGGAAGTCATTTCATTCCAATCATATAGGTCTTCTCAGTAGATGAGATTTAGAGGATGTATATCCATGAAATTGTACAAATTCATAGGGTCCCATAGAGATAGAATTTAAAAAAGGGATGCTTGGTTTACATTTAATTTTTAGAAGTTTTTACATATGGTGTTTGGTAAATATGTTCTCTTGAGCACAACATACCACTATCATACTGATATATAGCCAGAACGCATGATTAAGGTTTGTGTGGAAATGCATAGAGCATGTTTCCTTGATTTTGGGGTCTCTTTGGAGAGGTATATACCCCAAGTATTGTTCTCCCACATCAATAGATAACATGATGATATACATATAGAACATTATAAGGAATTGTATGGAAGTCCATGATGATCCCCTTTGTCTGTGTTACAGGTAGGAGAGGAATATTTACTCATAATTCATTTCATTCAAGTGACTTTAGGGAAGGACAAGTTCATTAAAAAGTGGTTAGTTACTGAACAATCAATATTGAAATCTTATGTTGATCATCATCGATGACCTTAAGAGATTGAGGTTGGGGATTGTTTTGTTTTAAATATCCCTCTGAGGTTAGGATAGATACAAATTAAAATACATGTTGATATTTCACCGTGATATATCATGTCAATCGACATTCATTAGAGAGTCAAGTCGGTAGCCTATCAGTTGTAGTTACCTCATAGTTAATAATTAAGGAATGATTTCATCCATGTATCTCATAAAAAATGTTATTAAGAAGACTCATATCACACATTTCAGCTATATGAGGTTTAGATATAAGTAGACTCAACCTTTGAGGAACATCCTCTTTGTATCATTGATAGGAGCATGACTGTTCTCTAATTTTAGTCAGTGCCTCTAGTGAATGTGATATAGAAGCAAAGCATTTACTAAACGATCCATAGGATTGGGAAGATGAAATCCATTATCATTGCAACTATTTATTCTTATTCTATTCTTTACCTCACTTGGAATGTAAATTTTGGGATACATTTCCTTACGGAAGATATTTTGAGATCCATTGTTTTCTTATGAGTTGCGTATCTTTATGTGTTTGATTTAACTCCTTGGGGTTTACCTAATTTGAGTTACTAATGAAATCATGAGAGTTTAATGGGTTACCCAGGCATGTTAATAGCTCAAAAGACAACATTAAGATAAAAATGTGTTGTTCATATGGTTGGGAGAAACAGTGTGTCCTAAGTTTCATGGTTAAGAGTAACAGTGCAGGGCGGTACATAGGGTAGCTAGAGGCATTACTGTTTGAGGAAACCATGAAAACTGATGTTCTCGCCCATATGAGACTATTTATACATTTGATAGTTGATAAATTCATGGTTGGTTTATGTCTTTTCTAATCATGTCCTGTGATCATGAGAGGTCCCTGTTTAAGAAGAGAAGGGTACACGATTGTTCCACGGTTTGGCCAACCGTGCGACCAGACCTTCTGACCCATGAATTTAAGGGGAAATTACAATTTCACCATTAAGTTTTATTAAAAACTAATATTATTTAAATAATAATTATACTATACATACATGCCCTTGGGAGGTCACTTTGAATAGAAATTGAAGGATTCAGTCATGTTTCATTGTCCGAACATGGATCTGAACACCGTTCATCTTGTTAGATCTATACTGGAATGTTCATATTTCATGTTATGTTCTTCATATTGGTAGATTTATTGAGGTGAAAGCTAATATGACCTATTTTCAAGATTTTCATCTATTATTAATGTTTCCTTTGATCTATACTAAATATGAGTTCGATACTAGATAAGTGATCAATTATATACCAAATACATATTTTTCTTTTTCTAAAATCCGATTTAAGGTTCATTAGTAACCCTAGATGTAAAAATTCAAATACACCTTCCCTTTATTTCAAAATAAAAATTAAAAATTAAAAATTGATAACAAGAAGGATCAATAAATCCAACATTGAAAACTATTCAAGTAAACTCCTTGAACCTAGAATTACCTAACTATATCAGGAAGAAAGGTATGAAACATCAATCACCCTTGATTCAGAGAACCTAACACTCGGGCTTAATCACCATTGACATTCATCAGAGAGAACCCACCAGTAATTGTAACATCACTTAAACATCAACAAATCATATCATCATCATCATTAAGGTTGAAAATTTAATCCAATAAACCAGAGAATCCACTTCCTCTAAGAGATCCATAAGAAAACATCACATTCGAATGACATCTACTTCTCCAAGGATCGAGGTGAGAAACTGATGATGATAGAGAAATAAAAAACATTCACTTCTGAATACACCCCTCTCGGAAATAGTATGATCCCATCTCCTTAGAAACAATGTCCCTTAAAAAACACATCCCAAAACCCCCACAAGGAACACCAAACTTGCCTGACAATGAAATGGGCTTTGTACTAGGATGTTAGAGAATAGTTGGGAAGACGATGGGTCAACAGAGGTCTATGATTCAAAAAAAATCATCCCTCACTTTTGGGACACAGACTACTAGAATACTGAAAATTAACATGCTAAAAACAACTTTCATGAAACAATAATCTAACATGTATGGCCTATTATGAGAACAACCATGGCATAGATTGAAGATGACATAGGAAGCACCTCCAAGAGAACCTTTTACTTAATAAACAACAAATCCAAAAGCTTTTTTCAAAAAAATACATAAAACCAACTGGGGGAGAAGTGAATGAATTAGAATTTGAAGTAGAGAATGAAGCAATAGATCCCCAACAGAAAATCTCATCCCTACTCGGAACTACTTCTCATAACCATTTAAGTCACTACCAGGAAGATTTTACACCAGCAATACACTGATGAATAAAAAATGGAAATGAAAGGGAAAACTGGAAAAATATGATACCGAATGAAATTAAAACTCCTAGTACATCATCATGACATAGCATGTAAATCACAATCCTCTAGGATAAAACCAGCGCACAAGAATACAATGGGTTCCGAAATGTGGTAAGTATAATGATAGAGTAGAGGGAGAGACGATGGTGATTCAATATATATTAAATACCTCTTATAATTAGCAATTATGTGGTGGAATGAAAGGAATGTATAAAAACATGAAAGAGAGAGGATGACAGAGAATAAAAAGGGGAAGTGGGGGGGGGAATAATGGAAGGAATGAGGGATGTGGGAGATGAGATGAATAAGAAACATTCTAGAATCTTCCCTACAAATAACTGGTGAGGGAAACCATAAAATGTTAGAAAAGAGAAGGAGATCCTATAAAGAGGCTCCCCATAAAAATAGGCTTATGGTAAGAGCTCTATAACATTTCCCATATGGTTAGGTTATTTTATAGCTCATCATAGTTGTGTCACATGTCATAATTTATAGTGTCTATAATAAAATGAATTGAATTATCTGAATTGAATTAATTTAAAACTATTAGGTTTCCCCTTTAATATCATTTTATGGATAAAGGTCATTTAACCACAACCTAGAGAACTCATGGGGTTTGCGGCCCTCACCTTTTCCCAATGTTGTACCACCCCATTCGGTGCATGAGACCTCACTACTAATTTTTGGGAGCCTTTTTATGTTGTATGAAAATTTAATGAATGTTTAGAAGAAGGTTATACATATCATACATGTGAGTACATGATTGGATTTATTTTAATTGTTTAAAATTAAATTGTTAAATGTGATTTATGAACTCATTAAATGTAGCTAGATATAAATTATTGAATGTAATGAGATGATGAATTTATTATGGTAGTGGATTCCTTAGATGAGATCCTTGGATCTCAATTCTATAGGAAACCAAGGAAATATATACTTCAATGTACTTGATTATGTTAGTGGATTCCGTGGACATATTTACTCCTTGGATCCAAATTCGGTTGGATGCCTTAGGTGTTGATGCCCATTGGACATGACATTCATCAACTATAGTTGGACATGGTTTGTTTACATACTCCATAAACTCCAATAAACTCATTACCGAGTGGCCATCAACATTCTATAAGGACTCAACATGGATGCCTCCATATTCTATACCTTGAATATGTTCCTTTGTGGTAAGATACTTTTAATTACTTGGAATGGCCGATGTGTATTATTTGTGATTAATGGATTAGACAGTGTGGACATGGTGGATATTTTGACATGTTACACAGATATCCTTGGTATGAGTATCAGATTATAGTTGTTATACAAGACTACATAATTTTTACAAACTTTATTTTTTGATTCCCTTGTTAAAGGGAGAATATATATTGTTTACACTGAGCCTTGTTTAGCTAAAAAATATCCTTTCTCTTTTGTCACATATTCCATAGGAACTTTTCGTTCATTATTGATATAGTTTTAATACATTAGAAACTTATTTATCTTGTTATATATAGAATCTATTTTCTATATAAATTTTTGGTGGTGGATCAATGTGTGTTATCTCATATCCTTTTTTGGTGGTCATTGGCTAAACTGGAAGATGTCATGGATTTAGGTAGAGACTAGGCAAAATCACCCAGTATACGATGCTTGACATGTTCATTATTTAGGAGAAGGGTAGAACATGACTGAGCTACAGTCATGATGTTATCTGAAGATATTTCCTTTGGCCTTTTCTTACCTCTTGATTCATGTATTTTACTTGATTCGTGTATACCTATTTCCAAACATTTTAGAAACATGCTATATCATTTTTATATGATATTACCCTTTTCATTGATTTCTAATACTTCCTTGGTTGTTTATGTAATGACCCACGTATTTTTAAAATAATATATTTTCTTTTATTATATTATTTATGAATAATATATTAATTTTAAATTAAAGATTACAATTTTTATGATATCGTATTCGTCACACGACCATGAGTTTCTTTGAAATCTTACGTTGCACAAAACATTGAGTTATACTGATCAAGAATACAATAATATTATTATTATTTGAAATGGTAGTTAGAACCTAGCAATTTGAATGGTGGGAATGAATAGCATCAACACAATTTTAAATTATGGTTCACAGATTTTTAAATAATAATTCAGTGGTTCCCAAATATATTATAAATGGAAATAAAAACCAATTGAATATAAAGGAAATGTTTTTATAAAAACCTATTAAAAAAAGAATAATTGTGTTTTTAAAATCATAATAGACTATATGGATTTTTATTTAATGAAAAATATAATTTATATATTAAATTTAAAGTTTTAAATACATGTTATTTTTTTATATGATTTAAGAACAAATTCGATTTTTCAAAAAAAGAAGTATTTTTCTATAAATGCATTTTTACCGCCTTTTGATGTAGAAACCTTTTTAAATAACTTTTTTTGACAAATTTATATTTTTTATTAGAAAAAATAAAATTATTTTACAAATGATGTATATCAAAATTTACTTTGTTTATTTATTTGTAATTATCTAATGATGTTAATTTTTTTATGAATAGTGAAAAATACTACAATTTAATCCAAAACTGCATTTTCATATAATTAATTGTTACGGATTGGTTATTATTTAAATTAGTTTTATAGTGTAACTGTATTGATCTTATATCATTTAGTCAATTTTTTTTCAAAGGAAGTAATTTCACTTTGAAATTGGATATAAAAACTTGTCAATCAATTGATAGTTATTAGTTCTTAAAAATGACATTTTTCGTTTTGACAACAGGAATTAATTTTAAATTAATTAATGAAATATATTATTATTTGAATTTGGAAAAATATATTTCATATTTGGAATCATAAGGTCAAAATTGTGAAAATAGGTACCTTTTATTTTTGTACATTATGGATAGTAACATAAGTAATTATTTTATTTACCATGGGTAAATGGTAAATCTGGTACATAAGGGTAAGAAATAATATTATAATAATATTTAGCCATCATAAAACATGTCTTAATCATATTGAAAAATATATTTACAACATTGGGAATCCTTGTGTCAATTTTGTGACCCAATGGATCCACATGTGACATGTTATATTAATTAATTTAATGTAATGAGCAATATAACACAAACATATGTCTTTTAATAAAACAATTTCTATATGAGGTTATATAATTGATCTATTATAGTATAAATAGTCATTAAAAAAATAATATTACCTTTTTTATGATATTTTATATATAATTTCTAGATATAAAATAGATAAATTTGATTATGACATAATGATGATGCAATGAATGATTCATTAATAAAGGATTCAAATAAATGATATTATAAATGTTAAAATTAAAGTAATTTGGTTATATTGATTCATCCAAAAAATTTATGGATTATATGGACATATTATATTTTATTTAATATTATTTATTATAAGTATTAATGATGGAATTACTTTAAAAAATCAATTAATTTATAGTGTCAAAATTGACACCAATGAGTTTTTAAAACAAATAAAATTTTATTAAATGATATTATAATCATTAGAATATAATATTATTCCAAATGAATAATATAATGTTTAAAAATACAATAATTATCCACTTATGGTTCTCTTGTAATTTTATTGTAATTATAGTAACCATATATTATGAAATCGTAAGAATACGTGGTAGGAGTTTATGTTTTTAACTAAGGGTTAAATCTAAAATATAATGTTAAATTTGAAACCTAAATTTGTCTAAAAACTATTTTTTGAGATTTTATCAACCTAGAGGAATCTTATATTTTAAATAAATGAGTTTAGGACCATTTGAAACCGAAAATAAATTTATAATAAAATAATATTTCAATACCTTCCTATAGTGCCACTCCTCCCTCTGATAAAAGGCCACCACCTCTACCCATTTAAGAATATCTCTCAATCCTTTTTATTGAAAAAATTATAATCCAATAAAATCACGAAAGACCTAAATTCCTCCTTGAATCCCTACCTTGTTTTGAAGAAAAAAAACCATTTACACTCAAATCAAAATAATTTACATGATTTAGAGGTAACATCTTCTCTCAAGTTGTTTTCATTTATTTTCCTTCCCCACTCTCTATGATTTTCTTATTAATTAATTGCATAAAAAACCAGTATATTAAATATAATAATATTTTGTGATGATAAGGATTATAACTATAATTACTCACTCTCCCATCTAATGGATATGAACATACTATTTCTGTGGACTGCGAACTACTGCCTCACGAAATGATGATTGTCCAATTTCCCCTTCCACTTATCATAGTGTCTATTATGATATAAGTTTATTTATATATGATATATATTATACTTATATTCTCTCTAGTATTCTATAATTTTAATTGAAATCATACCTTTATGCTTTCCATAATGTTTAAATATGATAATTTCATTTGAGGAAGTAAAGACTACTGCCCCCTCGAAGTGATATGACTCATTCATTCCATACATAGAACATGTGAATTGTGGTGTTAATGAACTTTTGTGACATATATAAAATATCATATTATAATTTAATTATAATACACCTATGTATCATTTATCTTTCATTATTTTTAATTTGAAAACGAAATAAAAGTAGTGTTCATGTGTATGTACGACTTACCATATCCATGAATGATGCATTTCATTTATTATCTCCAAATATTTTTGGCTATTATAAATACATATCTAGCTGATATATATTATATATTTGATATCTAGATAATGAATAATATTCTAGAGATGTTATAATTTTGACCACATGTACAGTTTACGTCAAATAAGTTCATTTTTGACTCAGGTACAGAATATCGACAAAACGGACGATATGAAAATAAATAATTATATAATTTTTATAACATGGTTATAAGTGATATAAAAGGAATAAAAAAATTTAAAAAGGATATAAATCATGTATAAATGATAATTATTTTTTTATTTTGGAATTTATAGAACGAACAAGAGAAGTCGAACTCAAGGTACGATATTTTGTCTCAATCTCCTTTTATTGAGTCTTATTTTGGTTTATACATGACATTAATTAATTTGGTGTATAATGATAACATTTTATTAATTTCATTAAATGATTTTAAAATTGAGTCTTTTTTTTAACCAATAATTTTACTAAAAGACAAATGGAAGATTTCTTTTTAACATATGCAGTGACAACTACCTTTCAAACAACGCAACTATTATTGGATATTTTTCTTCCTTATCAAGACTTAATGTTTTTAAAATAAAAATACATTCCATATAACCTTTTTACATATTTTGGTATTGAAAATGGTTTTAATAAATCATTTATTATGTCAATATCTTTAAATTAAATATTTTTATTGTAATGTGAAAATATTATCATTACGTTATGATTGTTTTATGTGTTATGAATATGTCATGGTTCTTTGGAATTGTTCACGTATACAGGTGGTTTCATGAAAACCAAGTGAGGGTGATCCTGAGATAGCTCTCTAATGCATTGGGTATCATGATAGAGGTAATCCTTAATGTTTCTCCAAATAGATTTAAGTAATGTACTATGATGGGTATTCCAAAAATAACTTCCTATATAGATGTGAAAGATATAATATAAACATGTTATTGATTCCACAAGTTATATTTATGATTTCTGGTTTCTATGTGTTATTCATGAATATTATTATTCCATAACGTATGTAAAATAGTTTATATTTTTCGATTAAAAAGTATGATTTCTTATATTTAAATGTATTCAAAGGCTAATGTTTTCATTCCTTATTTTATATCCATTACCGAGGTTTTTATGCTCATACAATGTTTTTGAAATGTTTTCCACATGGTAAAGGTATGGAGAAGATAATGTAAGAAGTCAATATGTTTTTTATCAATAAAAAGAAATCATTTTTTGTTTAAAAGGATTAAATTAGTGGAAAAAGTGGATACTGATTATAACTATCCATAGGTAATATTTGTGTCTATTATATAATAGATATGAACTAGTTCTATAAGAATCTTAACTTGAAAAGATCCCCAATGTTAGTTATTAAAATAACTCAGGATTATGAAATAACTAAGGTCAGGGCCTTATATTTGGTATTAGAGGAAAGGTTTAAACAGCTTTGGAGATTAATATTTTTTCTTAATGGTTAGGTATATGATAATGGTTTTATAATATTATGTTATATTATATGTTCAATTAATTAGAAACCCCTTTTTAGGCTTCTGTTATCTCATGGAGATTAATGATAGTTTTGGATACATTCACCTTTGAGGAAATCATGGGATGAGAAATGTGAGTTATGATTTAAATATTGAGGTTAAAACATGTTATGTGTATTTTTGAGGATTTTATGTCATTTTGTTTTTTTATTATAATTATACATTTTTTTAAAAATGACATCACACATGTCGTGTTACAACCCTTCATGTAGGAAACAACTATGGGAATCGAACCCACAACCAAAGCGCGACTAGGATTTATCAGCTACCATTAGAATACATGATGTCCCTAGTTAGTATAACTTATTATTTTTAGATAAATGATATTATGGATGATGAAAAAGATAAATTTTGAACATATATTTTATCAAATGGACATCTTTATTATAAGAAAATAATTTTCCAATTATGTACTAAATATAATTTTAGAAAAAATTCTCTCTTTTAGGAACACAATATTTCTGAAGAAAATAGAATACCGTGGGATCTTATTTGAGGAGTATTAGTTGAATTTTTTTTGAAGAATCTATTTTTTATTTTGGACTTATAGTGATTTGGGTTGTTTTTGGAAATTATTAACCAATCATGAATAAAATTTTATTATGTTCATTACTTTTGGTATGAGACATTATGAGTGGTTGATTTTATTTAGAGATAAATTTTAAATTTATCATGGAAAAATATGTGATAAAATACTTATTATTTTTTTGGTTTCAATATTAGTTTGATTTTTTTAGAAAGTATAAGGACTATTTCATGTTGAATAGTCTATGTTAAACATGAGTATTAATGTTGAATTTTGAATATTAAGATTAGTATTTTTTTTATGAAGGATTATCCTTTTATTGGATAACTTCATATTGTACTAACAATTTTGGTTTTGGTTAATGTCTAAATATAGGGGAAATATATAATTATTATTTTTGGAATATGTGATTCTCTATAAGTTGATTCAAGTATTTTAGGTGTGACCATGTCATCTTGAATACTCATAATTTGGAGAAAAGATGAGTTTTTGGAGGATATTTAATAAAGGATGAAACTTCACTTGAAAAGTAAGTATATTTCCTTATGTTATTAGTAAATCTCAAAAATTAATTCCTCAACTTTATGAAAAGGATATTAAAATAAAAACATTGTCCATTTATATTTCCTACTTCAAAATTAATAACCATTTAACCCATAAAAAGTTAGTGGTTTCTTAGTGGTTAACCTTCCCCCGATCATGTTTTCTATCAATCTCCATCAGAAAAACATCGTTACTTTTTCTTCAATATCTTAGTTTTCATTCATCCTCGTATGTCTTATATCTAGAGACCTTTATACCTCTCTTTATTTATTATAATTTGATATTTCTATTGGCTTTTTTTATGTGTGATTTTTAATGAAGGTTCTGAGCACAATTTTAAAATTGCAAGGACACTACTGAAAAAGGGGGAATGATGTAATGACCAAAGTATTTATAGAATAATAATTATTCTTTTCTTTATATAATTATTAATATTTTATTAATTTTACATTAAGGATGAAAATCATTTCTAAAGTGTACTCGACAAAACAACCACGAGTTTCTCCAAAATCCTACATTGTACACAACATTGAGTTATACCGAAAAATAATGCAATAATATTATAATTAGTTTAAATGGTAGATAAAACCTAGAAAATTAAAGAGTGGAATTGAACAGAATCAAATGAATTTTAAAATATGGATTAAACATGATTAAATAATGATTTATTGGTTACGATCATTTTTTGAAATCGAAATTAAAACCAGATGAATATAAATGATGTTTTTTAAAAAAACTTTTTTAAAAGAGAATATTTCTATATATAAAAAATCGTATCACTCATTATGGATTTTTATTTATGAAATGTATTTGTTATATTTTCAATTTATTGTTTTAAATTCATCTTATATGTTTTCTAGATATGATATAAGGACAAATACAATTTTATTGATAAAAGAAGAGTTTTTCTAAAAAATTAGTTTTTTCAACTATTGATGGAGATCACTTTTTAAATTGATTTTTGACATGTTTATATGTTCTATAGGAAAAAAAATAAAATTCTTTTATAGAAGTGGGGCATCAATATTTACTTTTCATAAATGTTTGGTAATATTTTTATAATGATCATTTTTTATGAATACTGAAAAATACTGAAATTTAATTCCAAAATACTTTTTCGTATAATTTTTTTATATAAATATATTATTATTGTAATTTTTTCTTAAAGTTTAACAAGATTAAATTTTTATTTTTTAATCCAATTTTGGTCATTTTATGTAATTTCACTTTGATATTGGACGTAAGTCCATGTCAGTCTTCTGATAGTTATTACATATTAGAAACCAGATTGTTGGTTTTCACAATGGGAATTAATTTCATATTAATTACATAAACAGATATCTTTTTAATTTGGAAAAAATGGATTCTATATTTTGAATCATAATGTTAAAATTGTGTAAATAAGTACCTTTAATTTTGGACATTATGAATAGTATATTCAGTAATTATTTTATTTACCCTGGTTAAAGGGTAAATCTGGTAAATAAGAGAATGATTAATATTGTTATAATATTAAACTACCATAACACATGTTCTAATCCTATTGGATGAGATATATACGAGCATGAGAGACCTTTTTTAGATTTTTGGACCCCATGGACCCACTTGGGAGTGTTAATAACTTTTTATATTAATTAATTTAAAGTAAGGAGAAATATATATAAACATGTATCTTTTACTAAAAACAACATTAATATGGGTTTACACAATTGAAATATTACAATCAAAATATTAATTAGTAATATAAAAATATTTCCTATATTATGATATTTTATTTATTATTTTTAGACTTTAAATAAATGACATTAATTATGACATAATGAGGATGCAGTGATTACTTCATTAATAAAAGATTCAAATACATGATATTATAAAAATTCAAATAAATGTAATTTGGTTATTTTAATTCCATAAAAAAATTTATTGATGAGGCTGACATACTATCTTCTATAAATTACTTTATAAAAGGAATAAAGATTTCATGAATGAAAAAAAAACAAATATTTTATAATGTTGAAACTTTCATAAATGTGTTTTTAAAACAAATACAAATTTATTAAATGATATAATAATATTAAAAATATTTGATTTAGCCAAATGACTTATGTAATAATAAAAACATCATTAATGATCCTTTTATGGTTCTCTTAGGGTTTTATCATAAGTATAGTTACAATATATTCTGAAAATTCAAGAAGAAATGGTAAGAGTTAATGTTTTTAATTAAGGGTTAAAGCTAACATATAAGGTTATTTTTGTGACCTAAACTTGCATAAATCCTATTATTTTGAGGTTATAGACCCAAAAACAACTTATATTTTTAATAAATGATTTTGGTACCATTGTAAATCAAAAATAAATTTATAATTATATAATATTTCATGACCTTCCTAATGTTCCCCTCCTCCCTTTTATAAAAGGACACCTCATCTACATTTATTTACAACATAGCTTTATGATTTTTATTTACAACATAGCTTTAAGATTTCAATAATGTGTAAATATGATAATTTAATTTGAGGAAGTGCGGACTACTGCCCCCTCAAAGTGATATGAATCATTCATTCCATACATGGACTGATAAAATGATGGTGTTAATGAACATACATAATTTATATGAAATATGATAATATACTATAATTATAATATACTTATGTATCATTTATATTTCATTCATTTAAATATGAAAAAAATATGAATGCAGCGTTCTTGTGTACGTACAACATATCGTCTCCATGAATGTTGCATTTCAATTTTTATTTCCAAATGTTATGGAATATTATAAATACAAATATACGGGATATATATGATATATATAATATCTAAATAATGAATAATATTCTTGATATTATGGAATTTTTACCACATAGACATCTTGTATCATATAAGTTCATTTTTGACTCATGTACCGAATATCGACAAAACATATGATATGAACGTAAATAATTATGTAATTTTTATAGCATGGTAATAAGTGATATAAAAGAAATTATAAATTTTAAAAATTTTATAATTCAATTTGAAATTAACCAATGTTTTTAATTCAGGATTATAATGAATGAACGAGACATGCCAGTCTCAAGGCAAGGGAGTTTGTCTCAATCTTTTTTCATTAAGGAATATTTTGTTATATACAAGGTCTTATTTCATACAATGTATAATTGTATAATTTTTCTTAAAATTTTATTCAATCATTTTCAAATGGAATCTTTTGTTTTACGATGCTTTTTACTAAATGACAATGGGAATGATTCTTTTTAACGTATGTGGCTACAATGACCTTACTGCCATAACAAGTATTATTTTATATTTGACTTCCTTGACAAGACATTATGTTTTTATAAGGAAAATACATACCATATATCCATTTTATCTAATTGGGTATTGAAAATAGTTTTTAGAAATCATTGATTAGGTCGAGATATTGAAATGATATACTGTGACTACAATGTGGAAATGTTATCTTTCCATTAGGATTGTTTTATGTGTTATGAATATGTTATGGTTCTTGGAGATTTTTTATGTATATGGGTGGTTCCATTATAAACTAGGTGTAGGTGAGACTAAAATATCTCTCTTATTCATTGGGTAACGTGATGGATGTAAATTTTAATGTTTCTCTTAAGATATTTAGAGAATACACTATGATGGGTATTCCAAATGTAAATCCCAATTTAGCTATGAATTCTATAGTGTTATTATGTTATGGATTCCACAATTTACCTTTATGATTTATGATTTCTATGTGTTATTCATAAATCTTATGATTTCATGGGCTATGTTAAAGAGCTTATGTTTTATGAATAAAGAGTATGATTTCATTGATTTGTATGTATTCATTGGAAAATATTTTCATTCTTTATTTTATATCTATTACTGAGATTTTTATGCTCATCCCAGGTTTTTAAAATGTTTTCCATTTGGTATAACGATAGAAAATATAAAGGAAGAATTCAAGTAGATATATATCATGAGAAATAAATCATGTTTTGTTTAAAGGGCTTCCATTGGTGAAAAAAGTGGATAATAAATGTAAATGTACATATGTAATGTATGGGTCTATTATGTAATAGTTATGGCCTAATTCCCTAAAAGAATAAACCAAAAAAAATCCAAAATTTGAATTCTTGACATAACTCAAGATCAAGAAATTATTAAGATCGATGACTTATAATTTATCTTTTATCTAGTCAATTTAATACTTATGATATTGATTTTTATATTTATATTCAACCATTGTGTTCCTATCTGAAATGAGGGTATATTCTACCCACAAACACAACATAGGAGATCAATTATAGTAGGAATCCTCTAGAATATGGGTATGAATTCGTTATTCCATGTGACACAGCAGCTCATGGCAACATTCAGTGGCTCTGGGCTCAGGATGTTATAAGATAATTTTCCAACACATGGAGTTATATCTCAGATAATTATTGAATAAATCAATAATGGCACTTCATTATGCCTCACCAATTATTTAATGTATATCTTTGTAAGTTTTTCAAGTGAGAAACTCTCTAGAACTATAATAGAGAAAAAAATTATAAACTAATTCCAAACAACCCATATATCATTATTTCCTCTATATTTCTTCATAATACCAGTGAAGATGTACAAGGTGTTGTTTTTCAATTTCCATGTTTGTATGGGTAATGGTTGCATCATCTCTTTAGTATTTTTTTCATTAGGGCTTAACATAATGATATAATAGGGAATTTTATATATATTCAGTGTTCTCCTTCTTCATATTACCACATCAATAGTACATACAAAGATCTCTGTATATATGCATGCTCTCTAGGTGGATGTACAAGGTTGAGATATGTGCATCATTCAATATCTCCCTATTTGTATCGGGATTTTATAGTACACATAGTTAGGGACAAAATATTATGACTCATTCCTCATCAATTTTGAACTCAGAGGATTTATCATATCTAATGGTTTCCACCTTCTTCTGAATTTCCAAATGATTTAGTTGGTCATCCATTATCCGCTCTAAAAGGGATGGTTGAGAAATTATTTGAGATATTAATGATGATGTTATTCCTTTATGATTCCAATGTCTATCCATTGTATGTATAATAAGATTAATGTAATATAAATTCCATTAATTTATAAAGTTATAGGATTGTTTATATTAGAGAATCTTCCACATTTTTTTATTTTCAAGGAAGATAGTGGATTAAGAAGTCATAATCATTAAGGAGATAAAACTATATTCACTGAATAATATTAAGATTATTCTATATGAATTTATTTTTCATGTTCTTTTGATCATTATATTTCTCATACCTCTCTCTGTAGAGATTATATTGCCAAATTTTCAATGAAAACATCATGTTATCATACTCCCAATCTAGGGTGGGACTGTTTTTATCAAGAATATTCATCTAAATTTAAAAATATGATATCACTTTTTGATTTCTCATCATTATACAGATTAATCAATTCATATATATATATTTATATAACATAAACAGATCCCCACTTGTGGGTAATGTAAATAATGTTGTAGAGATAAGCTACATTTTCAATTATTCGAAGCTGTGTTTATATTAAAAAGTGAAAAATAAATTCTGTTTTGATTAATCTAGGTTAGCGGTTTTTTAAAATCACATGATTTTCCTAAAAAATCAATGTTAATAGCTAGATATATCAAGAAAATTATGGATCTCTATAACTGATGCATTTCTTGGCCAATACTGAATTTCCTTTTCCTAGAAGGGCCCATATATATCTTATTATTGGTGATGACATTCCATAATAATGATACTTCCTCCATCTAGAACTGGCATTTACAATTATTTACATATAGATTATCCCTATCGAATTTTTTAATCACATTATTCAAATTATCCTCATGATACTCCATGGTTATTTAGTATATTAGAATATAATCTATAAGTACTACCAAAATTTATCAAGGTGATCTCTAATAAATATTTTCATCTAGTTCATGAATCTTTTTAAAGCATGGGTGAGTCTGAAATGAATCCATATAAACTCACAGTTTACATACTCTTTTTGAAGGTATGTCTTTGTAATATCATCCATTTTCACTATTAATTGGAGATTAACATACTAATGGTCCACATTAGAGAAATACTTTTCCCCACATAGTAGATCTCACAATTTATCTATTTTCGGTAGTGTATACTTGTCCTTTATCATGATTTTTTTGTATTTATTGACAATTAATCTATAGTCACATTGATCTATCATTATTTTTCATGAAGAGGAATAGTGCACCCCAATGTGATGTACTCAAGTATATAAAACCCTTGTCAAGATTCTATTGTAACTACTTATTCTATTCTTCCATCTCAACAGTGTCTATACTATAAGGTGTCTTTGATACCATCAGATATCAAGGTATATGTTTCATTGATAACTCAACCTCTCAATTTGGTGGAATACTGAGAAATTCTCCAGGGAACAAATCTTTGTAGTCCCTCATAATAGGCATGTCTTCATCTATGATCATATCCATTATCTCAATAATTTGATCTAGATATAATTATTTATAAGAAAATAATATCCATTCAAGAGAAGGATATTCCAAAGGATAGTAATCCTCATCCTTATATTTATATTGAATTGGTGGATGCCTTATGATTTGTACAGTGACCTCTTTCTACAAAGAGATGATATTGGATTTACATATAAATATCAAATCAATGCCTAATATGGTCTAAAACATCACCAAACGAAGTGAGATGACATTTTATATGAGGTTTATTCTATAAATATTTTTCGTGGATGTGTTATATAATTTATATTCAATAATTTTTGAATTTTTTGTTCTAATTATTAACTCAACCTTCTTATTTCGTGATGTTGTTCATATAGTTATACAGAACATGAAAGATATGAAAGAATATGTATATCCAGATTCAAAAAAGTTTATTTTTTATTCATGAATGAATAACCATTGTACTTTTTACCAAATAATGTTCAGGATGCACCTATATAATAGTGATACCTTATACCATTCCTTGCTTCCTTGGAGGCTATTGTCATTGATTGTCTCTAACCAAACACGGATTAGAGAATTGGATTTCATATTTTTTGTGTTTCTTGTAGTTGAAACGTTGTATTTTTGGATGATTGCTGATATGAACATTCCATTATTTTTGTCATTATTCATATTTTTCATATACCTTTAGCAATGAATTTCTTAAATCCCCCATTTTACACATTTGATTTATATCCTGATTCCCTTTAAATAGTTCCAAATATTCTTCTTCCCACACTTTTTTCATGTGGGAAGCAATATTATATTTTATAAATGGGATTTATCTATTTATCCTCCATTATTAAGATAAATTTTCCTATTTTTATCTCTTATCCCACGAGACCATGTAGAGTATTTTATCACTATCTCATACTAAAGTGAAAAATAGACAATATCTTCACAGTTTTCAATGTCTCAAATCAAGAATGATTTTTTAGACTTTTATTTAATCCACTAAATAATTGATCCACCATTCATTCAGTGTTCATGAAAAATCTAGAGTCATATCATTGATGTTGTGTTGTGTTTTCCTCATACACCTTGATAATATTATTTTTCTTTTCATTTGGTATGAGGAACTCTATCTCTATATTAAGAGGGTTGTTTTGGAAGAATATTTATTAAAAAGTATTTATTTAATTCATTCCCTTTCAATGGAATCAATTACTTATTTAGAATTCATTTTCTTTATAAATGTCCACCACTAATCATATTCCAAATCAAAACAATAGTCTTCTATTATGACATTGTATTCTTCTATGAACTGAAGGACAGAGAATTTATTATCATAGATTTAATACATTGTTACACCGTGAGGGGATATAAATATACAATAATATTTATAGGCATTTTTTATATATAGGATTTGACTAAATCCAGATCCTTTTTTTGGGAAGGACGGAATTCCACATGATTTAGGTTAATTTTCAATCATTGAGCCTATTGACCTAGTAGATTCATGATGCTTTGATCTCCCATTCCCATTAGGTTTGTCATATTATTACGAAAATCATCACATTTACCCTCAAACAGGTTATTAGAATAAGGTATCTTATTTACAACCATTAACTAAATAAATGGACAATAAAATTATGGAGGATTGAATACATTTTTAATGATCATATAAAAATCTATTAACATAGAACACATTGATTATAAATGAAATGTATATCCTTATTAGGATTTCCTAATTTTAAATCTATGTTATCCATATAAATTTTTCCTATACATTGACTTATCCATAGAGTTCATACTAATATTTTCAAGTACAAATTCATATATATAACTACACCAAACTCTTATACCAAATAATGTGACCCAAACCTTTTACATATATGATTACTTGATTTAAAGAATAATTATCCAACAAATATAAATCCAAGATCAAAAAGCCTTATTTAATAAGAATACTAGGTACATAATTATAAAAATAAACTAGAATAAAACAACTTTTTATCAATTCTTTATAATGACATATTAACTCTATTTGAGATCTAATAACTACATTGAATAACCTAGGAAATACATAGATAAAAGTAATGAGCAAAAAATCATAGTAAGGGAATAAAAATAGAAAATATTCATATCAAATGAGTTAAAAGTAAAAACATTATAACATAAAAGACAAGGATCATGAATAATCATATATAGAAACAATGTATAAAACACAGAATCATATGATCAATGAAATATAGAAATTTTTCAGGAATATATAACATTGAATAATTACGAGCCAAGGATTACTTCCATGATAATATCACATTGTTGAAAGAGTCCCATAATGGTTTAGGATTACTCCATAATCCCATACATAAAATCTCATGATACTCAATAATTATCTTAGGAAAGGAATATCTATCTAGGAACACCCATATAATCATTTACATAAATATGTGTGCCACATGATGAAATCAATCATATGGAATAATCATAAAGGATACCCATAGAAAGAAATGGGTTTTGTAATCAAATCATAAAGAAAGAAAACTAAGGGTGTATCATAATGGTATCCATAAATAAAGGGATTTAAATCATTATTGGTAATTAATAAAAGAAAAAATAAGATTTAATCATAAATAATTATTTCCAACATAATTCATAACATTACAATGAGTGGTTAGATGACTTTAGAAATTTACATCTTAAGCGTGGATGTTGATTAAAAATAAAGAGTCTTTAAAGAGGATAATTGTAGAAATTATTTCCATTGAAACATAAATAAACTAAAATAAATTTTCATGATAAAATAAGTGATTTTTAAAAATACTTGTGGCTTAAAACATTTTATGGAGTGTACTTGAAAGTTGGAAAGAAACAAGTAATTTCCCTTCAATTGGGTCTGACTATCGAGAATAATTTAGAAGACAACCTTTCTAAAACATGTATTTAAAATAAAATAAATATGAATCATTATAGATATATATTTTTTTAACATATGTAAAGAATATTATATAACTATATAGAAATAACTAAGAGTTAAATTGAGTAATACGTAGAGAAGACATTACCCGTAGAAAATATGATGGTTCGAAGAGATCCTTTACCATATATAGGAATGTGTTATGAACATGAATTTAATATCCTGTATAATATAATTAGTATAATTTAATACTTAACTCATAACATCTTCCACATATATTTTATTTATTATATTTTTATTAAGTTCATTTATGGCCAATTTTATGAGTTATAGTGTTCAATTTCGTTTTCAATGGAGCATTGGTTTTAATGGTTTTGTGGTCGGTTAACTTGTCTATAAATATGGATGTTCTTCTAAAATGGAAATAATAATATATAAGTGAAATTAAATGTTAACCATGAAATTACATAATTATAAATGGTCCCATATAACAATTTTTCTAACAAGGGGATGGTTCATTGATTAAAAATGTTATCATTATGTGGTTAGTTTAATTGTTCAATTTTACCGACCATCACATTCTAGTTTTATTTTATTTTATATTATATATATTTATTAGTTATAGGACACTAGATAAGTTATGATATAATTATTTAAATATTATTTAAAAATAATAATATATTTATGTCCAAACATTAAGGTTGTAATGGAAACTAAAAAACTCATTATCCACAAAGAAGGTCAACCACCATAATTTGGACAATGGATTCATTTATTTGACTTAAATGTGATAATAAAAGGTATTAAGAGAAGATATTTTATTATAAATATAATATTATAGGGTTCATATGATATTTTACTTATTATTATATTTTGAATGAATGATTTCAAGAGATGTTATAAGAAGGAATTAAAGTGAAAGAGGTGGTCTGAGAACATTACCTCTTGAATATCACCTCTTTAAAGGACCCCTTATGAAACATAGAATTGGTATTTTATTGAGATAATTTTCCATTTTATTCTAGTGGAGGGATGAGGAGATGTTTCTTTATATATATGGAAAGCCTCTAATCTTATTAGTTGTGAGGATAAGGGGTGGTATTTATAAGGGGAGGACATGAGTGGGTTTTATTATTATATTCATTAGTTTATAACATTGGCTCAAGAATATAAAAAGTACCGAATATAGTGACTATATATTGTTAAATATGAATTTTATTTTTAACTAATGGGTTCTTACAACATCTATGACTAAAAATTTCATGTATTTGGATTATAATGTGAAATACCGTAAATTACCATATTTTACTATTCACCCAAAATTCAACTACATTAAAAATTCCAAAAAATTAACATTAAAAATTATTCAACATTTAGATTAAAAAATGGAATCCATTTTATTAAAATTATGTTATCTATATTAGAAAATTTATTTTTTCAATAAAATTCAAATTTATATGACAAATACTCTTTTTAATATTATAAACGATTCTATTAAAATTTGAAATAAAAATTATGCTCTCATTAAATTATTTTATCATTATAATAAAACATAATATTAATTTATGAATCCAATTTATGAATATAAATTTTCCTTTTAATAGTTATATTTATTATAAAATTGAAAATAAAATAGTTATGGTTTACAATATACCAACACTTTATATATTAATTTGAAAACATTTATTTACTTATTCAGTATTATATAAATATAAGTCTTTTTCAACTTATAATATACCTAAATATTATTTTACATTTACATAGGTAAATTAACTATTATAATGGTTATATTACTATTCTAATGGCTAGGTTACCATTCCAACGATAAGATTACTATTGCTAAAGTCATATTTATAATGATCATATGGGTTCAACACATCCTATAAATACATATTATTACATTAATTATAAATTCAATTATATTTACTATATTGTATATATATATTCATAATCAAAATAAATATTTTATTTTTAACATTACATTTTATTTATATTTCATTATTCGTGAGTACGGTTATTCTGGTGGATCGAGTAGATCCTAATTATTTGCTTCATAGTCTATTATTTTTTAATTATTTTCCTAATATAATGTTTGGAATTAATATTTATTAATTTAATGACTAACATATAATTATTCATTTATAAGAATAATTTTTGGTTGGTTTCTCAATGTAATTTATCTGCTCTTTACTATATGACATAATTTTATGAAATGAAATTCCATTTATAAAATTTTGGGTTTTTACACTCAATGAAGGAAATGGTAAATATTGAATTTCATTATCTAATACATCATGATATATATACCAACAAAACCTTTTGACAAGGTAGTTTAAAACAATGTGTAAACAGTCATTTTATGAAACCATAATAATTCATCTCAGAAGATATATTAATTCATATAGTGGATATATAATTAAATTTCGCACCTATAATTGCATGTCCAATGTATTCATCATATATTGAATGACTGATTTATTTCATTAATAAATTTGATTTTCAATAAATTTCATTTCTGAAAAAATAATATGGAATATAAATATTTTCCCCTATCAATAAAATAACATTCATAATAAATATCTGTATGTAAAAAATTTATATATTTTAGGATATAATCATTTTAATGATAAAAATAATATGGATATTAAAGATAAATATAATTTTCAAATTTCAAAAGTGTGTGAAATTTCATGGGAAAGGTAATTACAACAAAAATTAATCATGTAGATGAATTTAATCCTTTATATGGTGAAAATTTTCATAAAACATCCATTAAAGGAATAATGATGTTATCATTATTACATATTTCTTATGTATTATAGTTAAATAATGTTTTGTTATTACAAATTAATATAAATACCATAAAAATATCATTAAAATCATTATTAATGAAAATATCATTTTTAGTTTGAAAACATTTATTAAAACCTAAAAAAATTATAGATTTTTAAGGATTTCCTTTTCATTGTACATAATTATGGAATATTGTGAGGTATGATTCAATCTAATGAGCGATCATAATGGTGGGAAAATCATGTTATTTCTTAGTACGTTAATAAAAATATTCCTTTAACATTTTTTAATGAAAAGGAAAAATGTACCTTGTACCAAAAATGGCAAGAAGATTAATTTTAATCCATTTTTCAAAAAATAAAACATTTTTAAAATTAATTTAATAAATCACATTATAATATTAAAAAATGTTTAAATAATTTTAATGGAAAATTTGGATAAACATGAAAAATAATTTTTAACTGAAAATATAAATAAAGTTGTATTTTTCATAATAACATTTTATCAAAAAACAAATTAGTACCAAATAGTGGAAAATGGTAATATTATATTAGATTTTCATAAATAAAAAATAAAGAATATAATCAAAGGGATTTATTATACACTGATTAGATAATTTCCTTCAATGGAAATTTAGGCATAACCAATTCTGATTAAATTGAGATTGTAGAATAAACCCTTACAACTTTGGAACCATTTGAATCATAAACACTAGGAAAGAAATGTCTTAAGATAAAAATTAACTTCCATGAATATAGAGAGATTAATTATACTAAATATAAATGGTGATGTAGATACACGTCATTAAAATAAATCAGTCCACAAAACCAAATAAGTCTTATTAGAGTGAAAATTTTGAGGAAACCTCTTATAATGATCATACCATTAAAGTAATAATTAATCAATGAATTGATTAGTTGTACTAATTTTAAATAAAAAATAATATAATTGAAGATACAATATATAATTATAAAAATACAATACATAAATAATCTTCTAATATTAAATATAATAAAGTTGTAATATATCCCAGTGAAATGAAAATGAGTTATGAAATTCTTAACCACTTGGTAACATTGATATCAAATCCCATTGGAGAAATAATTTGAATTTAAATGGAAAATAACATAATTTTTTCATGATTTATGATATTATATTTAAAATCGGAATTATATACACCATCTAAAATAAATTTGTTGCATAACATTAAAATATCTCTCAAAGAAAGTAAATTTGGATGAAGTCCCTTACCTCATGCTCCTATTTAGATTAACATAATTTAGTTTAATGTATAATTGTTTAAATAATGTAATTAATTTATACCAAATCCATATTAATATTTTTAAAATCATATATTATCTTCTTATAACATCATTACACTAGTTCATTAATGGTATTTCATTGTTACCATTGTTTCAGTTGTTAACTACTTCATTTTATCATTATTATTTTGTATTGGTTGTTCTAGTTATTGTGAATATGGTACAAATAATATATATATTTAGTAATGTTATAAATATATATTTTATTCATTATATACCTTTTTATAACCATTCATGAATGTTTAAAAAAAATGATTCACATTTCTTCGTGGAGACAAAATGTTATACGTAAGGACATGCGATGATATCATTCTCCAAATGGGAGAAAGAGAAAAAAGTGGATGATATATTAATTTTATCAAATTAATATCATGTCATATATATAATTTATATTTATTATTTATAATATTATGACTATACACATGAGTCATTGTTGGAAAACCAATTACATCAGTTCACGAGCCGGTAGTTCACTGTATATATAAGCGATGAACTTTTTCTTATTTGATAGAGGATGATTTGGATAAATTTTATTCCATGAACATATTAAAAATTTATATTAATAGAGATAAATTTTTTATTAAATTTTATTTTTTAATACATAATTAATGTTTATAAAATAAGATGAACACAAAATCATGTCAAAAATGGAATACATTGTACCAAATTAAATTTATATAATTGAAAAATATTAATATAAAGATGAACACAAAAATCATGTCAAAAATGGGTTTTCAAGAAAATCATTTTTTGAACATAATATGATCATATATTAACTATATGATTAGTAATTAACATAATAAGGATTCGAATTAATATATATAGATATATAATATATAAAATTAATCTAAATCATTCATAATTGAATATAATTTTAATTAATTGAAATGGAGAAACTATATACATTTACAAATAATTTTAATAGAAATGCATTTTTCAGCCAATAAATAAACATGTAGCCAAATATGGTTGAAATATTATTTAAACTTAATTATTAAAATTAATTATGGATAAATAATACTCTTATAACTTGAATTAAAAATTAAAATTAAAATGGTAATTTTAATTTACTTTACTTATTGAAAAGAAATTATAATTTTGATATTCTAGTTTAAAAAATATATTTTATTATCAAATACATTTTTAAAAGTGTGAAGAATTAATTATATTATTTTATCATAAAAAGTGGGAAAATTAATTTTTGAAGAAAATTTATTTTTTAAAGAATAAATTATCATTACTAAAATTTGAGTAATTATTATAAAATTTATTACTGATTAGAACTGTTATATATATTTCTTAATTATGTTTTTTATATTCATACCAATTAATAAGATAGATAGGTTATTATAGTCATATTTAAATAATATATTTCATGGGTCATTTAAGATTGATGTTTCATTACTTGTACTTTATCGTATATAATATTGTTATTTGAAAATATCGGGGTGTTACATTCTCCCCACATTCAATAATTTTTGTCCAAATTTTTTTGAATTATTATTGGAAATCAGGGATTTTCTATTATAAATTTACCTGTGAAAACCCCAAATCATAAAAAAGGTTAACAAAAATTCTACATAGAAGAGGAAAAGGGATATACGAAGGTCATTTGGAATAACACCTAACTTGGTTTTTATGTTACAAAAAAATTTGTGGGATGTGAAAATATAGGCGTTTCATATTAGCTTAAAAACTATGGGGAGTGATAGAGTTCATTGATCCAAAAAAGAGAATGATCAAGATAATGTTTACAATTGCAAAAAATATCTTTTATGGGTTTCAATATAATTTATTCATTATATATGATGGTAATAATATAATATTTTTATTTCAATGTCCTCTTCCAAATTTTGAGGAATTATTTTACTATCAAAGAAAAATAACACTATAAAATAAAATTACATGATATATTTTTATTTTATTAGATAGATTTCATCATTTGGTTGTGCTTAAATAAATATACACATAATTTTACACACTATGAAATGAATATACAATATAGTAATTTGTTATTTATTAAGCACTAAACATAACATTTAGTGAATAATAATAACCAAGAAAGAATGACAGTTATTTTTTTCTATCTATAAATAATTACCAAAACCAAATTGGTTAGAATAAGTTATCCAATATAGTACATTAATCTCTAAAACCTCAACAGGAACACCCATAATTTATCTTATTCCATTCCATAATTTTTTTTAGTCAAATAATTTAAGTAGAAATAATTTAATACTACCTAGTACATAAAAAATTCTAGTGGTAGGCGTATCACCCTTTTCACCTTTCGGACGTGGGTTCACACCCCATAACCATTCTAGATGGCATAGTTTGTCCCCTACATGAGGGGTTTTCTATTAATATAACTCTTATAATAATCCAAAAAATATGATGACCATCCCAAAAATAAAGTAAAAGCTAAAATAATTTTTTTAAAAAAATATGATTTCTCTCCAGCTTATTTTTTTTCCTCATAATAAAATAATTTTAATTTAATATTATTACCATAATATTAATGATAACATTTTACCTAATTTTTATCAATACCATTAAACTTATGAGGAGTGAATTATTCCTCAAAATAATACTTCATGTTGAACCTAAGGGTTACATGAAACTCAACCTAATAAAACATGTCCCAGAATATTATTAATCACCAGAAAATACAATCACTTAAAACCTCAAAATTATATTTATAAGTCATTGAGACTTTTGTGAACCTTAAAATTATATACCCATGATATTATCAATACTTTTTGAGTAAAGATTATACGAAGTAATATATGGTTCCAAAAAATAACCCCATCCTTAGATGTTTCATGATTCATATAACTAAAATACTATTTATAAAATACTTCTACAACATAATTATTGAATAAAACACCCCATTATTTTATAATATGTTTCTTTTTATATAAATTTAATCTCTTCACTACCATTCGTTACAAAAAACATAGAGCGTAAATAAATCGAAATCTACATGAAAGTATTATTATGTTATAATTATACCATATTAATTAAAATTCAAGGGTATGAATTTGAATAAATAAATTATGAAAATTAGGCAGTTTACAAATTAAAAAAAATCATGAGTCATCAATAGAAATAAAAATAATTTGAATTTAAATGATATTTTTTTTCTAGAAAAATATATTTATGGGTACACAATATGTATTTATTTGAGTGAATTATTCCAAAATTATTGTTAAATTATTTTAATGAAATTTCAATATTATATATTAAATCAAAATTTTAAATATTCGTATATATTTTTTCAAAGGTAGAGGTTAGGAATAAATCCAATTTTATAATTAAAAGATTCATTTTTCTAAGAGGAAATTTATATCATATTTTTCTCACATACTTAAAAATTAATTTATACAATTTATATAACTAAATCTGGTAATATATATTCTATACTATTATTTTGGATGTTAATATTTAGTAAATAGGTCCCTTATTGTTTTTGTTAATATGAATAGTAACTTTAGTAAAAATTTACCACCTTGATAAATGTTAAATCCTATTAATATTTGTTAAAAATAAGTGACAAGGTAATAATATTTCAATTTTATTGTTATTTGATGAATTTAATTCAACCCCTATAACCTTAGTTCTTAAATATAATTGATTAATTGATATTATTCCATGAAATTCACCAATATAATTTTTAAATCATAGAATGCTACCAAATGTCACTCTCTTAGTTGTATAAACCCATTTTATGTCTATATTGTGAAAAAAGAAACTTTTGAATGAATATAAATATAAATTTCGTGAATAATGAAATCGTTTTCATGATTATAATTTTTTATAATTTTTAGTGATCATGTTATTATCTTAAATTATTTCACAAAACTAATAACATACTTATTATATTAGTAGAAAAATAAAATAAATGATATTAAATATATTAAAAGTGAAATTATTTTAGTGGTTTATATTTTTTTATAAAATTTTACTGATGAATATGAAATATTATATATGTGAAACTGAATTATATTTCAAATAAAAAACTTTCTTTTAGTATTTTCAGTCAAATTAGATAAATTTTGTCAAAATTTACATTAATAATAATAAATCAAAATAATATTTTATTAAATTATTTAAAAATAATTAAAGTAATTAAAGATTAAAATGGGAAAATATATGGTCTAAAAATTTATTCATTTTCAATTTATGAGTCCTTATTTATTATATATGTAAAATTATAAGTCATTAATAGTGAAAAATACATTACCACGATTAATAATAAAATTCGTTAAGTAAATAATTAAACCAAAAGATAAGGTTTATAAAACCCAAAAAGCATATCAAAAATTTATTGGTTAATTATATTTCAACCATATAGTACCATAGGTTCAAATCCATATCTATATAGATGAATTTTTCATGAGAATAACTTTATTATAATTTAGTCATTTATGAAATCCCAAAAGAACCCCTCACCTCAATTTTAAAAAGGCTCCCACTACATTAAATATTTTCAAAATTTTGATACATATAGCTCAAAAAACCCTTATAAATTTATATTCTAAAAATAATTTTCATATTTATAGTGTTTTTAATAATTACAAAAGACCAACACTAAGTCCCATAAGAAGATATCTAAAGGAAGTCAAATGAAGAAGATGTGATCATCCTTACTGAGTCATTAAAGTCTATTTTTTCTTCTACATTCCCTAAAAGTGTTGTTACCATATGAAGATAATAAATAAAATATCATAAATATACTAAGATGTTATTATAATTATGTTAAAACAATATTATATCTCTTTTTAAACCTATAAAAAGTGAAAACATCGCTTATGAATATGTATAACATACCATCTCCATTAATAGATGTAATTCATTTTTCATCACCACATTACCTTGATGTTTATAAATTTGGAACTAATTATTATATATATAATATTTATTACATATATAAGATTCTATAAATATAATAAAATCTTTAAATTCATGACTCTCAATTCAATGGATGACAATAACACCGATCATGTGTATGTGGGGACTACCACCTCTACAAAGAGAGGTGATCAGTTTTTAATTTATATTTTTCATGGATGGAAAAAGGATATATTCAATGAATATATATGAAATATAAGATATAATAATGAATCTATAAGGATAAATCATTATTCACTGATATTTCATTCCATCCTTAAGAAAGTGAAAATGGTTTTCTTGCGTACGTATGGCCTATCGTCTCCATGAACAACCTAATTAATTTTTTCATAACTATATTTTTTGATGAATTTAAATATAAATATATATTATATTATATTTTTAAAAGTAATTTATTTCTATATATAATGAAACCATAATCAATGTACAATCACTAAAACCCTCGAATTCAAATATACATGAATAACAAAGCAGTTAAACCCAAAACGATGAGAATAATTTATGATTATTAACAAACTTGTGATAAATTATTATCAATGGATCATATATTATATCATAGATATGAATATGGTTCTGGAATTAATGTATAATAAATTTAAATTTATTATATATGAGGATATATCACCCAAATGAAAAATCATACTTGAGATAAATAATTTCGTCTAATTTTCCCCTCCATTGAGATAAATTGGGTATTATGAACCTATATATTTTTATATGGTGTATATAATGTATCTTTTAGGTATTTAATGAAAATATTAATTTATTCATGATGATAAAATTTCATTTCATTTTTTATATTTTATAGTGTTTTAAAAATTTCATCCAACTTTTCCTCTCTTTAGAACTAGGTTCAAGCTAAGAAATGTAAAAATAAGATCATATTTATCTTTTTATTTTATTTATTTATCATCCATATCCATATTTTCTGAAAAAAAAAATTAATTTTTTTAATCTTAAAAAATGATATATCAATCTGAATTTCTACCATGTTTTACTTTTGTCAAATTGATTTGAAAGGAATACTTTTATCATTTTCTAAATGGGGTACTTGATGAATTTTCTGAAAAAAGTATAAAAGAATTATTTTTTCAATTATGTAACATAAAAATATTTTCCAAACATTATTACTCATATTTTTACTAAAGATTAATTTGTAATTTTATAATGTTATTTTCAATGAAAATGTTTTATTTTAAAATTTTCCAGTTTTTCATATATGTCATTTCAAAAAAAATGAATGATTATTTTTTGGAAGAATGAATTAATAATATTTTAATGGAATTTATATTAATAATGGAAAAAAAATAATTTAATTATTCAAATGTGGGTATATTTTTTAATTATATCATAATTTAAGATATTCACTTACTTGAGATCATTCAATATTTCGTTTCTCTTAAATATCCATATTTCGTGTATCATGGAGATGATTATTGTATAATCCATATACCATTTCAACTTATGGTTTTATATGTTGAAATAATTTTATTTATTGATAAATTATTAATAAATATATAGTATTTATTCAGTATGGATATTGTTTTACAATACACAATCTTCATGAATTAAAATGATCATTCAATATGTGAAGAATACATAAGAAATTATGGGACATTTTGTGCACATAAATATATTTCCCCTCGATGCATCAATAGGTCTCCTGAGAAAAATATGTTGGCCAAATTAAATGGGTCATTACACATAGTTTTAAAATAACTTTTCACAAGTTCATGAAGGGAGAGATATCATGATGTTTTAGATCATAATGTCTAATAGTATGAATTTACTTCATTAATAATTCAGTTTTAATTATCTATGAGATTAATGTGTAGAATAATGTTGATTCATTTATTTTATAATAATTTCTTTAAATAGAATGTTTTATAGTTGTTTACCTTTCCATATTGATTATAACTTATTTATTCATGATAGATTTCACCAAGTGTTACCTATATTGGGGATTTTTTCTCACCCTTGTTGTGTTTTGTTTCCTCAGTTTATGAAGAGGAAATAATTTAATGTGTTTCAAGGGAAACAAATTACTTTTTATTTTTTTATATTTAATTTCTAATGTAAAATTAAAATAATGTATGTATATGTATATTTAAGACTACTAAACAATTTAGTTATTTAGGATATGATTTTCCATTATCTATGAACATATTATAATGTAGACACTATATCTAGGCATATGATGTTGGGGTTATTAAATTGAATCCATATAAATTAATATTTCAACCATTTTACTTCAATAATTGGTTTTACAAAGCTCCTACCTTGATATATTATATATCCTTTAAAATAAGTAAATAACCTGAATAATTCCTAGGTTCCCCATATTTAAGATAGGGAACTATAAATGTATATTTAGTATGAAATTTATTTGTCTCTATTAAACTCCTCATTTTCAATGGTATTTTGTTTATCTATTCCCTTCATTTTCACACATAAGAAATATTATTTTTCCATTGAGATATTATCCTATGTGTCTCTTTCCACATTACTGAAATAAATGAAATTGATCTTTCTTTCTTATATAGTTTTCACAACTCTATCTCTTAGTGTAATCCATCCTTCTCTTATTCAGTGAGATAAAGAGATTTTTAAGGTATATGATGTTATATATAAAATGGGATAACTAATTAAGTAAAGTCACAATATATTTTCATTAAGTCATCAACACATTTTTTTTCTCAGAATAACTATATTGTCCATCACATTCAGTGTTTAAATCATTCCTCCTAGTTCAATAAATTGAATAAAATGAAAAATAATAATGTAAGTAATGATGATCATAGTGGGAAACCACATACCATTTATAGGATGTCTAAATAAAGACACATTATTTCAATCTAATACACATTCGGTATAACCTTGGTCATTAATTCTCATCATTAATTCAAATCAATTATAAAGGTTCATAATAAAAATCTGAATTATCCCTAGAATTCACACGTGTAATGTTAAATTAGGTGTGTAGAAAGGCCCATTATCATGTACAATGTGATATTCGAGTCAAATCCCAAAGTTCCATTTTTAGAGTTTTTATCTATAGGTATAAATATTCAAGAGCCTCATCTACTTTTTGTATATAGACTTGGAGGTATTTCTAGCAAAAACAGATCATATATTCCATAATACAACATTAATATGTTATCAAAAACATATAATTATTTTCAAATTCATTTATATGGTTATATTTTCAAATATATGTTTTTATAAATCTAGTTCTCCAGGTTTCTACTATACTTCGACAGATACCAATTGTAATGATAATGACCCTAGTAGCCCAAATTCCGTGGTTACATTTCTAATTTGGAATAAGATACAAATTACCTCATCCCGATATACCAAATAGTTTATTTGGATTTTTAAAATCGATAAATACTTGAATATCCTAATACATTTAAAGAAATCAAATAAAAAATATGTAAATTAATAAAAATATTCATCCTGATATTTATTCAAATATTAACTCTTCATTTTATTGGGAAATGAAAAATAATAGAGGTTTAGCAGAGACACTTAGTAAGCTTTACATACAGTGAAAATGATCATGAATAAATAAGTTATAAGAAGTATGGAATTTTATATAACTATAAAGACATGATATTTAATAATTAACACTACTATCATGATTACATAGGGCATAATTAATATGGAATGGAAAATTATTCAACACAAATTCCATTTATTAAATAACTTGTGGAAAAAATGATTCCATGGATAATATCAATGAAAAAATCCCATGGATTATATCTAATAAATTCTCAATAAAGGATATTATTAATATTGGATATCACAATCTCAAATATTATGATATCTATTCCACCAAAACCATTAACCAATAAACTATAAAAAAATTTTTAATTACCCATTTAATGCTAGCATACTGATTTTTATAATGAGACCAATCAATGTATCGAGGGGAAATATTATTATTAGGCCTAATCATCACTGGATATCCAATTATGTCTTTATATATCAAATGATCAATTTAATTGATGAATAATATTTTTTATCAATAAATGTGTCTCTTGAATAAAGAATATGGAATATCAATATTATCCCGAGTCAGTCGAATAACATTCATAATAAAAAACCATATATAAAAATGGTATACTTTTAAAGAAATAATAGTATCCATTAAATAAATAATATGGATAATTAATAAAAATATAATATAAAATGATTTCAAGAAAGTGAATTTTTCACAAGAAAGTTAATGAATAAAAAAGTTAATCAAGAAGATGAATGTAAACAACTTCCCTAGTCAAATTTATTAAAACCCATCTATAGAAAATTTAGTATGGTATCCTTAAAATACATTACCAGTTGAGTAATGTAAAAAATTAATTTTCATTTATGAATCGAAATACCATAAAATAAAATTAAAAAATTCTTGATGAAAATAAACTTTTAAATTTTAAACTATATTTTAAAAATTACCATTTCAAGGTTATAAGTAAAAATATTTTCATTGTAAATATCTGGGAAAATATTAATGAATATTCATAGAAATGAGTGGTCACGATGGAAATAAATTTCTATGCTCGGTAGGGAGATTAAAATATATATTTCTTTCATAGTTCTTATTAAATGTAAAAGAGTACCTTACTTGGAAAATAAAAATAAAATTGATTTTAAAAAATTTGGCTAAAAATAAAACAATGGTTGAAATTTCATTAACAAATCATTTTTCATTGTTAAGACATTTCACTATGAATTTTATAAAAAAATATGAATTTGGATGAGAATATATTTATTAATGAAAAGAGAACTGATGTTAGATTTTCATAAAATTATTTTATCAATAATTTTATGTAATAGATAGGGAAAATTAATAACATTATATGAAAATTTATGTAATAAATACATAATAATAAAATGAAAGGATTTTATTAGAAAATGAAAATAATGATGTCCTTTAATGGAAATTAAAACATAAAAAATCCTGATTAAAATGAGTTTGAATAATAGTTAATTTTGAATCATAACCCCATTAAATAAATAACTTCAAATAAAAGATTAAATATCATGAATATTAATATATTCATAAAATGACATATAATATGGTCATTATGTGTACCTCATAAAAATAAATAGATTCATAATACCTAATAGGTCTTAATAGAGTGTAAATTGAAATAAAATCCATTAAATTGACCATACCATTAATGGGATAATTAATTAGATAATTGATTATGTGTATAAAATTACAATCCACACAAAATATTAAATAAAACATATAATAATCAAAATACATTAAACACATAATCTTATAATAAAAAATATTATGAATATATAATAAAAACCAAATTAAAAGAAATTGAGTAATGAAATATATTATGAGATGGTGACATTCATGTTGAATCCACCTGGATGAAATAATTCAAATTAAGATTTAAAATACCTTTAAGTAATAACTATTCATGATATTACATATAAAATTTTTAGAATATAAAAATAAATATTTGATAGTATATTCGTAACATTACAATATGCCTCCAAAAAGGAAATTAATTAGTGTATATAATATACCGTTGACATGTTATTACACGAAAAAACATTTTAACAAGGAATTATCAATAAATAGGTAATAAAAGGCCATAAGTAAATAATATAAATTATAAAACATAAAACATTTGTTTTGTAATATATTTATAATTAACTTATATTTATTATAGATGATTTTATAAATTTTACGATGAAGGCTGATACATAATGTAAGGGATTTATTTTCTCACTTTTGTTTCTATGATACATACAAAAATTCATCCCATGTTTCTTATAATTAGTGTATATAATATACCTTTGACATGTTATATCAGGATTATACACAATTTTACTATATTCAATGTTTCTTCTAATTTTTTTATTTATTGGTTTTTATGATTAAATGTTACTGATGTTGTGATGTTTTTATGAAAAATTATCATTGTTTATCATGATTTTATAGCTTAATGATTACGATGTTCGAATACGATGATGATATCTCAAGAAACTCATGGATTTTATTTTCATCTATCTATTTCAAGATAAAAAAAATTTCTATTAATTTTACCCTATTTATGTACTCATGAATTTAATATTATGTTTCTAGGAGAAATAATCTTCTCGATAAAAAACTATTTTTCTTTAAAAACCATATTTTCTAAAAATATTACCTATTTTTTTTACATTTTTAAAATGGTTTATTAAGAAAAAATTTATGAAGGTTTGGTTTTTTGAAAAATGTTTTTAAAGGAAATATTCACATTGTTTTTTAAACAACAACTGTTTTCATTTTACCAAAAAACGGAAAAGTATATTTTTTTCACACGAATGACATAACCAATAGTTCGTTCTATCATGAACACTATAATATTTCATGATTACCTTAAAAATTGATATGATATTATTAAAATAAACTATTCTCCTAATGAAATGTTCAATGTTATCTTCGAAAGTCATTCCTTATCTAAGATGACATACATTTATGTAACATATGATTTTATAGGGATATGAACCTTGGATACAATTATAATTAGTTATATAAAATATTTATTATGATAATATGTTTTTGAAACTAGTTTCTATTCCATTGATTATACCATGATAAATTTATTATGAAAGACATATATTTTTCCAGTGGTTATACTACGTTGAAATGATTTAATTATTATAAAAATTTTATCTTTTACACAAGTTATAATTTGATTAAATTTTTTTGGAAGCCATATCATTTTTGGTTTATGATATTTTTTATGTAAAATGTTATTTTCGTAAACATGTATATTATAATCATTATGATATCGATGTGACCTATATATCCTTCCCATGATTTTGGTAATGATTAATGGTACATAAATATAAGGGTATATGTGAGGTTATCTAAAGCCCCAAATATGTGGGAAAATGGTTGGTTATCCGAATATTGAAACAAGAAAATACATGGGAGATTATATGAATCCAAAAACATGAGGGTACATGGGAGGTTATACCTATTCTAAAATAAGAGGGTACATTATAGGTTATCCTAATCCTAAAACAATAGTTCATAGAGTTAGTACACATGTGATTATTCATAGCCTATGATGTTATTAATGTCTTGGTATATATCCATGACATAGGTTTTTATATGATTATGTGTATTCTACAATTAAATATCTTATGGTAATGTTGTTCTCTCGTGGATCATGTTCTTTAATATCCTTATGATTTATGCCTAATGAACTACCAATATTAATTCAATGACTCAAGATTATGATAGTTTATTTATATGGAATGGTTTTAGAATATTATTCTAATGTTATCATACCCTTACTATCATTTAATGCTTATAAATATACCTTTATCACCCTTACTGAGCATTTGAAATAACCCTTTAATATGTTTCCTTTCCCCATGTTATGAAGAATGTTTCTAAGTAGGAGTACTAAATGGGAAGATCTATATGGGATAAATTGAAGATATTTCAGTAACTAATAATATTGTGTTAAAATTTTCCAAGGTCACTAAAATGTTATGTTTATAAGTTGTATGCGTGTGTTATTTAATGAATATTAATCTAAAAGGATAGAATATCAATGTATTAGAATCCTAGTTCACTATAAATAATGGTTCTAAATGAAATTAGATTCTAAGTTGAGATTGGTTAATGTTGAAATATATTCATAAATTAGTATTTTTATAATTCTGATTTTATAACATACCATTTTCTTTTATTTTAACCTGTGATAAACCCGTTTAAACCATAACCAAAATAACTAAGTTTTTACTATTTTTACTATTCATTATGACAATAAACTGTGCTTTCCTTATAAAATAATAATAATTGTTATTATTATTTAAAATATTGAATCTATTTTTAACAAATTGAATTCATTTATTTTTTAAAATTTAATTTAACAATGATCTATTAAATCATATCATGAAACGGGTTATCAAGATATCTATTTTTCAAGCATAAAATGATCTTACATTAACTATATGAATAGTATAATATTGATATGGATTTAAATTATTATAGTTAGAAATATGATATATACATTATTTATAGAATTATTCATTAAATATTATTTGAATTAATTAAAATTGGTAAACAATATTAACATAAAAAAAGTTTTCAGAAAAATTCATTTTATGCCAAAAATAAACTGATATCAAAATATGATATAAATAGTATTAAATATTAATTATTTAGATGAAATATAAATAAATAAATATTATTTATATATTTGGTAAAATAAAAATAAAAATTTTACTTTCAAATTACATATCATATTCATAAGAAATGGAAGTTTAACAAAAAAGCAGTATTTTCACTATTCATGGGAAAATCTCTTTTTCATAAAAATACCATAATTTAATCCTAGGATAATATTATTAATATTATGTCAAAAATAAATTTAATTTTATCTAATAAATTTTCTAAACCTGTAAAAATAATTTATCTTATTTTCTCACAAAAAGGAAAAAATAAATTTTGACGAAAATGAATTTTTTGAAGAATCAATGGGATATACTAAAATGTGGTTGAATTTATCAAAAAAAATTTGTATTCTTAATACCAATTTATATTTAATAATTATTCTAATTCTATTAATACATACTGAGTAAGTGGATAGGTTATAACAGTCATTTTTAAATAATATATATCCTAGGATGTTTCGGATTAGTGTGGTGTGACATATACGCTATCAAACATAATGTTATTTAAAAAAATCAAAGTATTACACAAATAAAAAAAACATATAAAATCAATTTACATGATAAAAAACCACCCACATAATTTTTCATACATATTATTCCATAAATATAGGATATCAAAATCTCTGTAAGGAACACCACCACCACCATGACAATCACTATCTCCACCAACATCATTAGCATCCTCACTAACATCATCACCTCTTACAGGTTCATATTCATCACTACCTGGTAAGTCACTATCCCTCAAAACTCTATGAACATCATAAATATTATGGATTCAAACAAATAATGTGTCCATTTTCAATATATATGTATTACAAAATACAACAATATATGGTAAAAATGATTGACATAAAGATGAAGTAGATTTTAGCAACTACTCAATTGAATTTTTTCTTAATTTAATGATTCTACATGACTAATGTTTTATCCTAGGTTCCATTTTTTAAGAATCTTCTTTCGCTACAAGGACCTCTTGAATCTAAGTGATACCAGAGCTATTAATGGTACTAGATGTTAGCCAATATCATGCAGAGATGGTTCTCTTCCGAGGTCAATAACAGACTCTTCTATGGTACTCATCATATAATAAATTTTGAAAATTATAATATGTCTTCAATTAATCATCCCCTTACTCATCAAAGGTGTATTAAGGATATTATTAAAAATATTAGTGATATATTTAGTTATAAAATATGTATTAAAATTAAAAGAACCATAACAAAACATATAAACTTTTATAATATATGTTTACTCACAAACTCTTATATTTATTTTTATGCTAAAAAACTACTTTTTTAACATGTAACATGTCTTTATATATTAAATAAAACATTATTTAAATGACATTTAATATAATAAAACACTATTAAATAATATTTTGATGCTGATTTATTTTAAATATGGAAAAATTATTGTAAATAGTTTAATCTTTTTGTTATTATGATGTGAAGTGGTTTTCTGCTGTATTAAAATAACATCAAAATGAGTTGGCTAATTAATTTAATCCATGTAATGAGTAGAAGGGCAAATATTTTTCATAATAAATATATTATTTGTATATGAAATAAATTAGTTTCAATGAATGTTTCTAAATTTTAGTGATATTTTTAATTAGTCACATGAATGAGATTAAAATTGAAATGCTTCTATATATGGAAGTATAATACAAAATAATAATAGTTATTATTTTTGAGTTTATTATTTTATGGTCAATCATTTAATTGATATAATTTTTTCAATTTAATTTAATAATTTTCAATATTATGGTTCATTAATGTTATATATATTGGTCAAAATTATTATTTTTATTTATGTGTGTGACTAGATGTGGTATTTTTGTAAAACCATGTTAAATTCATTAAAATCATTAATTTATCAATAAAATGGTTTCATTGATTTTTTTTTGGATTTTTTTGGGATTATTCAATTTTTTATAAAATATTTATCCATAGTTGGTTTTCAATTTTAATGTGTTGAATTTCTAAAAATATTAATTCTAACTGACCGTGTGGATTAAAAAACATGATTTCAATTTAAAATAAAAAATTTCACATGATTTATATTTTAAAACATATTTCATCTTGTTAGTAATGATTTTTTTCAGTTCATTTGGATTATGGGAAATGTTTATATTTATGTGGTTTGAAACATGGATTATATGGCTCTCCATTGGGAGGTTTCATAATATATAGATATTTTATATAGATTCCTTAATTTTTTATTATATTTTTTTATTGATTTAATGAGTGACTGATTTATAAGGTTATGTCTAGATTGGAGATAAAATTTGTGATGTTTATATTAATCAGAATGATAGTCTTGAATTTGGGTCTTTTGTGAAACATGTTTTTGGGGAATATTTCATTAATATTAAACCATTATAAGTGGTTTACTTCTATATAATTGGATATGTGAATTATTTTTTGGCATGTCATTTTAGATTTTATCAATTTTTTGTAGATATTTAGGGTATAAATGGAAAAGAGAAGTGGTTTCATTGATGATTTGTTGTTCTTATGTTTATATGGATTTAATTTTGGAAATATGGAATTTAATCATGGGTATTTAATCTTGAATAACTTATTTGGATTCTATTCGATAGTCTCAGGATTATAATTGAGGTTTTGGGTATTGAGGATTTAATGTTTGATTAAAATTCAATGCGATGTTAATTGTTTTGGGGGTAAAATTTTAATATAACATTCATTTTTACTTTTAATGGTTTTAAATAATCATATATATATATATATATATATATTGGAATCATTAATTTGATGTTTTGGGGTCTTAAAGAAATAATTGGGTATAAATATGGATTTTTTTCATCATGCAAGGGTAGATGGAAAATATAAGGGGAAAGTGAACAAACACAAATCACACTAACCAAATTACAGGAAAACTATTTATAAATATATTACATGTAGTTTAATATTTTAAAAAAATTATGAATTGTAATATATTTAAAGTTTACCGAGAAACCTTAAGAAAAATTTGGTCTATTTTGAATTTATTAGATTCCATTCCATTCACGTATGTTTAGGATACTTTATATTCATTTTATTTATTATAGTTAAATTCTACTTCATTTTATTAGGTATAAATCAATTTAGTTATTTTATATTTTATTCATGCTCCGACATGTAAGTTAATTTGATTTTTTATATACATTTAATGTATGTTTTGGTTAATATATATCTATTTGAATCACATCATGATAATTTAGTTCTATTTGGGAAGTTTCATATAATTTTAATTTATTATTGTTTAGTTATTTTATGAATAAACTGGTTAATAGTAGTTTTATTTGGAATGATTCTATTTATTTAAATTCTATTTATTTTAATTCTGTTAAATTCAATTTTATATTCATTCATGTCGATTCATTTTAAGTGTGGCAGTTTTGACTTGGTATAGTTAATTTGTGTTGATACATAATTACAATACATTTTAATTTAAAAATACCTTCTTTCTGTCATGATCCTTTATTTCAGTTCATCCTCGAGTGTGGATTTACTTTGTAACATTCTTGTTATGTTATTTATTTAATATGATACTTATAAAATAATATTTAATAATAAATAATAAATCATTAAAATAAATCATAATTACTTTTAATAACAAAAATAAATTTTAAAAAATACATTAAAACTCATCACACTTCTAATAAACAATCAGTTTCTAGTATTTTGTTACTAAACACTCATATATGTTTGGTATACACTAAGAATATGTGTCAAATCTACCAACTCAACCATAATATAACTTATTCTTGTATTCTCCCCAAAAATCACCTAATTCCCTTATTAATGAAACCATCACACCTTAAACAGCATGAAAATTATAGTGAAGGTCAATAAATATATTAATTATTATAAATATAATAATAATATAAAATTTAATCAAATAAAATTTCATAAAAAAATATCTCCCTATGAAATATAATTCATTTAATTTTCAATATGTCTCTAGGAAATCGGCTTCATGATAATTATGTCATAGTATTTATCAAGCATCTCTATGAATATATTATATTCTTTCCCATTTTTACTAACCATTATATTGTATTCATTATAGTCAATTATCCCTTATTTCGGGTGGTTCCACACTTTACGCATGATAGTACTCTCAAAAATCCTAATAGTTATAGATCCAACTGTGAAATATTACATTTAAAATAATCAATTAATATTTCTTATAATGAAAATAAATTATGTATACATAATTTATTAGGTTTTTATTCATATATATGGTCCATGATTATTAGTAGGCATTGATGGATATCTTCACTACTAAGTATCGATAAACTATGTAGTGTAAGGGGGTCTAATTTTATCTTCGGATGAATAGAATGAGGTATAACATATGTCAAAATAAAACAAACATATCATTTTTAAGATAATGGAGAATTTAGAAATTTAGGTGGTAATATAGAAATATATGGAATATGATAACAAGGATAGGGAGTGAGATCCATCATATGATAAGAAAATGTTAGGTTGGGAGGATGATAAAAAATGTATATATAAGGGGACTATTTAATAATAAAATGTGGTGGATGGTATATCTAGTGAATTGGATGGTTTTGATTGGGTATTACGAGTGACGAGAGTAGCTCTAGTGCCTCTACTTCATACTAGTAGAATAGTCACAAAAATTACTAGTTTTTCGGGAGAATAATTTTCACCAAGATAGTGTATTATGATTATAATATAAAAATGAGTAATTATATGAAATTATATTTTTTTTAATTAATATATATATTTGAAATATTATTTTTAGAATGGGAACTGGAAAAGGTATTTCAATCTCACTCATGTAGAAGTCATTATAATACCTTATCTTCCTTCAAATATCATAAATATTTTCCTTTCATTGATTATAAAATAAATAAAAATTTAATTATAGTGTTAGATACAATGGAATAATAAAATAAATGTATACTAATTTGAATTTTAAGCCTAGTTTTTTTTTTAATGTTTTTCTTATTTTATATTCAATTAACTTCAATTTAGTTTAGTATTTGATAAATTAATTTAGATTATTTTGGTTTGGTTTATTTCTCATTGAAATGTATTTGATTTTTTCAGGTTGGTTATAATTAAGTCACTTTGTTTTAGTTTATGAGAGATTTAGTTAATTTTAGTTATTTATCATCTCGTCCTTTTGATCATTTTTTGGGATGGTAATTTGTCCATTTGTTCATTTGGTTAGATATATTTTTTTGTTTTTTCATTAGATTCATATTGGGTTAAGTCCTTTGTCCTTTTAGAGTAATTTCATCTGGATCAATTATTGGAATATGTTTGTTGTCTTACATTCACTTTTGGCCATTCAGTTAAATCATTTTTTACATGTTGGGTTATATCATTTTGGTCCATTTATGTGGGTTTAATTCTGTTATTATTGGGTTTTTACTATTTGATTTTGGTCATTTTTTTTATTTTGGGATAGGTTATTCGGTTCATTTTACATTAGGTCATTTTGGGGGTGGTCATTTGGTTCATTTTTATGTTGTATAATTCTTAGATTAGGTCATTTGGTTTATTTGGGGTTAGGTCATTTGGTTCATTTTTATGTTATGTCATTTTTTGGATATATCAATATAGTTATTTTTGGATAGGTTATTTTTATATTTTTGGTAATGAAATACAGTTCATTTTTTTCCAAGGTTATTTGGTACATTTTTTGTTGTGTAATTTGTTGTATTTTTTGTTATATTATTTAGTAAATTTACAATTAGTTTATTTGGTTGATTTAGGGATTGATAATTTGGTCATTTGTTTATTTGGGATATGTTATTCAGTTCATTTTAGTTTTGGTTGTTTGGTTAAAAGAGTGTTTGTTAATGATATGTTCATAAATTTAGACCTTCTGGAAGGATACATTCATCGAAGCTTGTGTGTAAGGATAGAGGAATTATATTGACATATAATTGACCGGTAAAACTAAATAATAAGTTCTTTTCATTTATATTTTTGAAAGGAAATTACATCATATTTATACTACAATCATTGAAACATATTAGAGGGAGAAAGATTACTCTATTCATGAAATAAATTCTAGATTGATGGGGATTTTCTAGAATTCAATTTAAGGGATTCATGACTAGTAACAATAAATTTCCGCAAAAAAACATTGACTCACAAAAATAATAATTGATATCAATATTATTTAAATTTGATAAAAAGTTCCATTTAGTCGTGGATTCTCACTTACAGTATGAAAAAAATTTAAAATTGATTTACATAATATAAAATCTATATCCTAAAAGGAGGAATATATATAGGACATATGAGTATTTCAATAGGTTAAAAAAAGTCTATTGTGAACTATATGAAGGCTAAAATATTAAACAAAACCAAGAAAAAGTATGCAGAATACTTCAAAAACTAGATAACCAAAGAAAATATATATTTGGTAGGTTTATATAATGAGATTAAAAGTGACATACACGTAGAGGACTTATGTGGGATCAATTTCAAACTTATCCATCCAAATAGAAACTCACATGAAAAAATTAAAACCATTTAAAAAAGAAGATAATAATAATAAATATAAATTCAATGTTGGTAGGCATAAGTGAAATCATTTCATACAACCAGATTTAGAATAAAATGTTACTTAATTAAATAATTATTCATTATAATTCTAAACTAATCCATTGATGGTAAGAGTCTCTGACCAAGATAAAAAAAGTTTCATTTAGTATTTGATGCCCACTTACAACTGAATAGAAGATAAGGATTATGTAAATAATAGGAAATTCATATCCCAAAATAGGGAAGATATACATGACACAAGTATCATTCAATAGGTTGGAAAACAAGATTTGTAGAGGACTATATAATGGAAGAAATCATAAACGAGAATATGAAAAAAATGGAATTAATACTTCAACAACTATCTGTCCAGATAAAATATAGACGTGGGAAGTTGGTAGAGTGAGATGAAAAGTGAAAAACATATAGTGGTCCAATGTGGGATCGACATTAAACATACCCATCCAAACTAAAACCATCAGAAAAAAAAGAAAACCATTAGAATGGGATTCCAAGCGACATCCATGGAATGTGAATGTAGATTGGTAAAAAAGAAAAAAAATCCATATATTTAATTTTTTAATAAAATGGTACATAATTAAATCATCACATACCCAACATACATCCATTAAATTGAAATTTGATTTATTTATATCGACATATTATACTATAATTAAATAATTCATGACTATAATGTATGTTTTGAATACATATTATGAGAATAAAATAATTCCACAACTAAATAAGTGAGTTTTATATTTAGGAGAATGTTATATTGATTTTGACTGGTTCAATTTGATTTAGGTCATCTATATTCATATTTTATATAGTTATGATATGTTTAAACATATAAAAATTAATTTTTCTTGGTTTAGATTGTTTTAATTTACATTAGTCTTGTTCTTTTACGTAGAATTCTATTATGTTTTATTCATGTTACATAAATTTAGTTCATACTATTTTGGTTTATGTTGATTTGGGTTTAATAAGATCTGGCTTCATTAGTCTAGTATCTTTAGTTTATTTTGTGTGTGTGTTGGGTTTTAATATAGTTTTGTTCAGTTTATTATGTTCAATTTTATTTATTATGTTTCTCTTTATTATGGTTTACATTCACTAATATTAATGTATCATTTATACATAGAGTGTTGGGGAGGCAATCACGCATATGGGTATCACTAAAAAGGAATAAAATTTCACTCAAACACAATATATTAGAATTGTTATCAACATTAAATGCATCCCCACAAGAATATTTCAACACATTTATTAAGGATTTAATGATGGAAAAATATTATTTCAATTTTGATGTGTTTATGAATAAGAACCCATATTTATGATATTTACCATATTTCATGAGTGGTGAGGTAATGAAATGGTTATTCTAAAAAGTGTAATATTCATTTAAAACCATCGAGGATTTAATGGAAAAAAGAATGAATGAAAATTTATATAGTTCCACTTCTAACAAGAAAATATTTTCATATTCATCAACATCAAGAACACATCATTGTATTGATATTGAAATCCCAAAATAATAATAAGTAATGGTCTATAACAAGTGAATTGTTTTAGTATTTACAAATTCAATTCAAAATCATTGATATCATAAAACCCCCTCAAAGCCTTCCAATATGAAGAAAAACAAATGAATATTTATGTAAATTAAACATGAGGAAGTAACACTTTCTTAAACTCATGCGATTAAGGTTAGAGAAATGACATGGGCATGTTTTTAAGGGATATGGATGAATTATAATGGGCTTTGATTTTTCCAAATCATCTTATAACTAATCTAATTTTAAAAAATTAACCAGTTGGGATAAAAAAAATGGATCACCTCAGTGGGATTATAAAAGTATTAACCAAGATGAATATTTAATAACTAATAAAAAATTTCTAACAATCCAAAATGGTGATCATGATAATAATTTTTCATTCTCAAATACAGGTAATTAATGTCTATGAAAAAACATAGTCTTACTAATAAAGGATCCAAATATAATTAATCCAATGTTTTTTATCTTATAATATATTTCATAAAGTTATATATCTAAATTTTAATGGAATAAATAATTATTTGGATTTCTATTTATTGGTCTAATTGGTTACATATAAATGTAAAGAAGCATTCCCTGATCTATAAACATGATCTAATCCATCTATAGGAAAAAATTATTATATTTAATTAAACATCCCAATAAAACATGGTATTTATAGAATTAAAAAATTTATTTGAAAAAATATATATAAACATTAAAAAAATATTATTAGTATTGGGAATTCATAATAAAGTGAATTGAAATACAAAAAATAAGTTATAAAAAAAGAGGGAAGGGTATTGAAATCAACATACATTGATGTTTTAATCTAAAAATCATTTTATGAATGATAGATTGAAGTAGAATTATTGTCGAATAAAATGGAACCATCAAATTCTAAAATCCATATCATATATAGTATTGATTTTAAAAAGAGACCTATGGTACATTAAGGCATTATAGGTCATTTTACACAATACTATACTAATGGTTAGTAGACATAATTTATATTGTTTCATTTGTTTAGGTATATATTTTTTTAGTGATTGAATGTGATTCGAGTTTTAAGTGTTTTAATGGTGTCTTATGATTATTTTTATTAAAAATTTTCACAAAATAGTTACAAGGTGTTATATAGTGTTAGTTTCTTTTGGGATTCCATCAGACTCACAAATAAGAGGACTCATCAAAATCCTTTTCTGTTATTAATTCGACTCTTACTCTATGTGGACTAGTTGATCAACCCTCTTATCTGGAGTTCCTAATTTGTTTCCTCTCGGCTGTCTTGATATTTGATTTATCATTTTTGGATGTTCAAAACTATGTACATATTTAAAGATGTATATTTTGGTTCCAAGAGATAATGGATTCACCATTGATTTTAGTTTCTACATTGGTTATTTATAATTGGGAATTTGGTATGTTTAATACATATTCCATTAGAATAACCTTATTCTACTAGTCCAAGATTCTCATAAATTAATGTTTTATGTTCAAGTGTTATTAAAATTGGGGGATCATTGATGTAACAATTTTGATTTTGTATCATGGCCCCTTAATATGGATAGGTATTTTGAGGGGTTTTTGGGCTAGTCTTTTAGTGAGATTTATTCTGGTATAGTTGGGAATGAGACAGAATTGGGAACCCTCTTCATCTTACATAACAGATATTGAATCAATAACGTTTACAAAACATCAATAATTATATTGAATTCACTTTTGATCACTATGATTAGTGTTCAAGGCATACAATCATAGGTTACATTACCATGATCTTTGATTCAAGGCCATATCCCATGATATTTTTATGAGTCAAGACAGTTGGCTATGGCATCACTTTTTTTTATAGTCAAAAGGATGTTGGTGGGTGACATAAAAATACTTTTATGGGAAAAATATAATTTACTCAGGATTTTATTTCTTTTTAGTAACACATGAGTTGTTTTTTATATATTTATTACTCCCTTCATTTTCTTCTTTTCTACTTTATATCTTTTTGTTGTTCATAATTTATTTTTGCATTATAATATGGGTTTTTGGAAGTTTTTTACCTTTTGGAGATGTTTTTTTTAAATACAGTGGATTTGATTTATTTATGATTTCTACTAAGAACATTTCTATTAGAATATTGGGTAATGCATCATGGTGATGCATTGGTGATTCACTTTGTTTTGATGATCTACCATGATAATGATTTATTAAATTTTGGGGAGAACCACAATAGTTCTACATTTAATAATCTGCTCATTATGGCAGTCCATTTTGTGTTATAAATTAGAGATGGATTTTATGATGGTGGATTTAGTTTATTCAGATGGAATTTGGGAATCAGGTTAGAGGTGTCTTCTCCTTTTAGTTGGAACTCATGTCTTTCTTTTCCTCCTCATAATACTCGAAGCTTTTTTAGAGAAAATATTTTCTATAGTGGGTATAATTATCATACCATGACTATTATCCCTTTATTTTATTTATTCACTCAGCTTTAATTTGTTCATTAATTTTTCGACTGAACTTGACCAAAATATTAAATTTTATATATGTTTTCTCATATCGAATGGTTTTCGCTAATAATACCCAAATATTTTACTAACCCATGTGGTTTACCATTATGTAGGTTTCCTGTTGACTTGAAATTTAGTATTCACAATTTAGAATAAATTTTTCATGTTACCCTGGTGATGTTCCTTGTCGTTTTTGTTTTCAATATGCATAGTTAGTCTGCATGGGCAGTTCATCTTTAGGGGGATACCATGCATGGTTACCCTTTGGTTAGGATTTTCACAATCATAGCTTTTATTTGGTTAGAATAAACTATGTGAAAACATTTAGAAGTCCTATAATTTTTAATATAGTTGTTTTTAATAATTTGTGGATAGTTTGGTAAATAGTGTACCAAAATCAAGCTACCACCAATTGAAATAAACATTTTAAAATTCATATTTTACCCATTATTGAACATAAACCCTACACTACCATCTTTAACTACATTCAAATCATATGGCCTGAGGATCACCCCCATTCATTTTACCTCCACCCTTGGATAATTTCATAGTGTCTATTAAATATTCTAGGTCAATCCATACTGTAGGTAACCTATAGAACCAATCTCATTATTATTTCCCCATACATTCTTCATTATCTAGACTTATAGATGTCTCATTGACCTAGGTTATCAACATTATATATTTTTAATTAGTGTTCTTTATATTTTTACTGCTCTTTTTGGTTCTATGAAGGTTTTTATATGCCAATTAGGGATGGATAACACCTCTCTACTAAAATTCAATGATTCAAGGAAGGTTTTCTACATGTATTAACGATTAATTTGATACCCATTCTTTAAATTAATTTATAAACCATTGACCTTGTTTTATTATGATAGTATTAGATGTGATTAGGTAATTTTTTTAAAGATAAAATGGTCTTCTACTTGGTTTTCTGGAAATAAAAGAGTGCTTCACTTCTTAAGTGATTATTTTAAATTTCATTTATTCATTTATCTACATAGAGTGTTTGATAATATACCCAAATGGGAATAATTAATGAATTTTTACATTTTAAGAGGTGTTTGGTTATTCATTGTAGTTTCTAAATTTTATTTTATTTTTGCAAGGGTTCATGCTTCTTTAAAAGGTGGTATATATATTATTTTTATATGAAGTTTTGGAGGCTTATTTATCATATTTAAATATTTTTTTCTTAATTAAAAATCCATTAAAATATTTTGTGATAATATATTGTTTTAAAATTGGTGAGTGTGTCCCATGTATAGGACACATTTATATTAATGTTGAATTTATAAGGGTCTATTCCCAAAAGATCTACTCTGAGATGAGGCTTTTTAATGATTTTGTTTTATGTATATAATAAATTACCTAATTTTATATTATTTGTTTTTATTATTGATAAGATCACCCCATTTTTTATAATTATAAATCAAGAGTTTCTAGTGTACTTTCAACAACATGTGTTGCACTTACATAGGATCAAACTCTGACTAGTGGAACTTGGTATTATTGACTCCAGGATTGGTTATTTTTCTCCGCATTTAGGCCAACTAGCGTATGAATGGGTGTTAGGGTGGTTGGATTAAATTAGTCATGTGAATTGGTTAGATAATTATTTATAATGTTATATATTATCAAATGAGGTCTAAGTTTCTAATGATAATTAGTACTTATTTATTTTTTATTTGTTACTTTTATTATTTCTAAGATGGTGTACTATTAATTGTTTTAAATTGACATTATATTTTTTTAATTCGTATTATATTATAATTGGATTGATCATTACTCACTTGGTTAAAAGTAAACTGGTGATTTAATTCAATAAAAATGGTTTGGAACCTTTTATGTTAGATCTTCAAAGGAAATCTTCCATTAAAAATATGTATATAGAATTATTTTAATGGGAAGTAAATAAATATATTATTATTGGTTTAAAAAAAAATATAGAGTGAAAAACATAAGTTTCAAAAATATATATCAAAATATCTGAAAATATATCATTTTCTTACACGTGATATATGGGATATGGTTTCATCTGGAATACCTTCTGAGTGTCCATTATCATGCCTATAATCATTTTATTTTTAGGTTTAGTATTTCATTTCCCATGTATCTGTTATGTTATTGATATTGGAGAATGAGACATGGAGTCACATTATGATCCATTTATATGACACCCTAAGATTTTAGTAGGTCATTCTCTTTTAAATAATATTATATTGGTAATTTAAATAAAAACAAACACCGAACTAAAAAGAGTAATGACATATTATAATAAACAATTAGTAAATAGAAATATATTAATCGATTATGATACTTAAATTTTATTATTTGGAACAATGAAATTTAATGAATGGAAACTAATTAATTAATGTGATATGATTAAAATCATTCAACATTAAAAGGTGTATTTTTAAAATAATTTTTTTTTTGGAATTTTATATTTTAATAAATTGATCACTTTCAAAAGACTATAATGTATCAACTAATAAATTAATGGGGTTAATAAAACAATACATATATAAATATTACATCATTTAATATTAACATTAAAACATCTCACAATAACAAATGACCATAGACCACAAATAATTAGTGTCATTTGATACGAGATACGTAAGAAGTTTATTTAATGAATGATATTGAATACTTTGACAAAAATATCACAATGTACACTTCATTCTAAACCCCTACTTAAATCCATTATTTATAAACTATGGAAAGGAAATAAAATAAAGGGTGATCTAAGATAATGATAACTGTAAATATGGAAAATAACAGTCAATGGTTATATGTAATTATAAAATTGGAAAAAATTTATGAGAATACAAAAATAAAAATTGAAAATTATTCCCAATAATTCACGGATTATAATCATGGAATAAGGCTTTAATAGTTCATAATACATGAATCACATTAGAATCAATGATCATTAGCCATGATTTTATATCATAAGAATAAGAAATGACATATAGATTGGTGTGAATGTGTGACATAATAATAATCATTATAATATTTTGTCAAGGATACCCTCCAAAACATTAATCACTTGACATGCTAGGGCTAAACACTCATGTACCTACTTTGTTGTTGGGGAAACCTTTCGTTTACCATCTTTCAATCTTGGTATAACCTCTCATGTGCCCCATTTTGAGATCGGGATAATCTTCTATATACCCTTAAGGATAATATAAATTAAATATTACCCAATTAATTATAGTTCTATAAAGGACCCAATCATCACATAATCATAATATTTTCATATGTATACCAAAATATCTTGAAGTCACTTATAATTTCATCATATATTAACTCATGGAAAATAAAATGGGTTTCAACAAGATTTTTTCATGATAAAAAAAAACCTACCATAGAGTGAATAATTATGGTATCATTGGATAATATCCTCAACCAATCATACAAAAAATAAAATAATGTTCTTATATATGATGATTACTTTAATAGATCACTCGAAAATCTCTGGTTGAAAATACCATTTTTAATTTGAAATCCCATAATTAAAATCCTGAAATTTTATGAATATCCAGAAAATGTTTTCTTTGAAAAAATCATGAAACGTATAAATTAATTACAAAATTAAATATTAGTCATTTATATTTGGAATTAAATTCAGGTGGTATTCATTAAAACCATGATTTTGTTCATACCTTTAGTAAAAAGTTCCTCATTCTAAAAACGATAAGAAGAATATTTTTTAAAAATTTATAAAAAGATGATCATCAGAAAAATGAATTTAATAAAAATTTGGATAATATTAAAAACATTATTGAAATAATTTCATATAAAATATTGATATGGAAAAATGATTATAAATTTAATAAAAAAAACAATGTCAAGTTTCCATTAAATAATATTTTGGATATCTAAGTCCTTATAGAAGAGGAATTTCAAAAGAAGACATGTAATTTAAAGAAATACTATTTGTAGATTAAAATACATAACACTATTGGATGATTTTTATATAATTTTACCATTTAATATTTAATGATTAATGATCCTAGTAAAAAGTAATATTGTACCATATATCCTATTACACATTTGTTACTTTTGAATAATAATTTCCATTTATGAAATAAATTACAATGAAACAATAAAAACAATTAAAGGAAATATATTCTTCATATAAAATATCAAAGGGTTTTATAAAGATAAGATTATTGAAAAAACTGGTGTATATAACATGTCTCATAAAAATAAAAGCGAGACAAGAAACCCTTACCTTGTATCCAAATTTCTTCATAAGGGAATCTAACCTTATGCATAGTAAATAAAAATTTATTATAATTATTTATTAGAACCAAATTCATTCATTTAATACTAATGATTTTTTAATTATAACATATCATCACCCTTTATTTTGCAATCTTTCGTTATCATCATCATTTCGTGTGTTAATTACTTCATTTTTCATTTATGTTTTTGTTCGAATGTTTTAGTTCTTGGACATTGACCATTTCTCCATAATATAAACAATATAAATCATTTAATAAGTATCATATTTATTAAATATATACAATTTTATAATTATTTAATTTAATTGGTGGTGAAAAATGTATCACATCGCTTCATGGAGGTGGTAGCCCACATGTATGCATCATCAACGTTATCGTTTTCCAAAGGATGTGAAAGTTAGAATATAGATAAGAGATTATAATTAAATAATATTAATTATATCATAATTATCATATATAAAAATTAAAGTCATCATAATATACATTAGTGAATGATGGTGATGGAAAATTTATCGTATCTCATTGTGAATAATGTAGTCCACATATATGCACAAGGAATACTATTAGTTATAATTTGATTAAAAAAGGAAGAAAAAGGTTGTAACATTATTAAAAATTCAAATTATAATATTTTTTATACTAGATTAATTTTGTTATTGTGGATAAAATATACTTATATGAGGTAAAATAATAAATATACTTTGAAATAGCTAGGTAATATGATTACCTCTTCTTTTAGAGACCTCATTTGGATTACACATTAGGCATTTTTATGATGGAAGTAGTGTATGAAAAGAATATTAGGAATAAAAATAATTAATATAGGATTTTATTGTCATCTATTCTCTGATAAGTAGTATTCATGTTATGCTAATAAGACAGGATTATAGGTTCCCTTTGATTAGTGAGTGGAGGGACACACATGAAATTACATTAAATATTTCAATAATATAATGTTAGGTTCTTCTGAAAGTGGAAACAACATGAAATAATTTAAATATAAGGTAATATAAGTTTTAAATATATTCAACGAATAGAATTTATCCATGTTTATATAAAAAATTTATCCTTATCTCTTAGTTTAAGCCATAATAAACTTGTTTTAACCTCTATCATGATACTTATTATTACTTTTTTATTTATAATATTAATTATGAAAAAAATAATAGCTAAATATTCAAGAAATTTAAAAATTATGATTAAAAATATGGAATTAATTTTATCAAATTCAAATTCTATAAGTGGTTGAAATATACTTTAAAATAAATACACAAAATGCACTAAAAATACATTATCGAAAAAGACTCATTTTAATCATAAGATTGGATTTAAATTCATTCCTTACATTGTAATATTTTTTTGAATAATGTTAAAATATTTTATTGAATATGTAATTTATACATTTTAGTCACAATGAATCCAATTTTTTAAGATAATGAATCATAACATACATAAAAAGATTTTTCTAAAAATAACTATTTTTACCTTTAGATGATAACATCATCATTTCTAACGGTTAAATAACTAATTAATTAATGATTATTCATATGTTCCAAATAAATAAAATTAAAATAACTTTTTAATAGTGATAAATATAATTTTTATATAAAAATTCCAAACACTAATAAAAATAAATTTCTACTTAAATATAGTGCATTTAATGATGAAATGAATTTATTAAAATTTAAATATCATTTCATAGGAGTAAGTCAATACATTTGAATTAAGGAATTTTTTATATTTCATAATGAAATTAATAATATTTAGACCTTCCAATCTAATGGATCTTTTATAAATTCTATAATATATCATCATTTTTTTAGACATGAGTTTATGTGTAAATTAAGATACTAAATAATTCAAATTTATTAGAAATAAATACATATAAAATATTGGGGTGTTACATTATACCCCCTTTAAAATTAATTTCACCCCCAAAATTCAATCAATTTTATGTTAAAAACATAGGAACATTTTATCTCATCACATCCTTGGGTTCCCACCTAGATTCTCCAAATTTATGATTTGGTCCAAATATTTTAACAAGTTGAGTAGTCTTGATTTACAACAATTTAACTGTACAATACTGAATCTCCATCAGTTGTTCCTTATAAGAATTATTATGATTCAATAGTATAAACTAAATGTTTATTACATGTCTAGGATCATGTATGTATGTCCTCAAAAGTGATACATTGAACACATTATGAACTTGTGAGAGGTTTGGTGGACGTGGAAATCAATAAGCAATCATATTTACTTGATCAAGAATCTTAAAGGGTTTAATATACCTAAGAGTAAACTTTTAATTTTTTTATGAATCTCATAGATTAATTTCCTAGGGAAATTAATAGTAATACCTTCTCACAAACTTTAAATTCCAGATCTCACTGATGATTTTTAGTACAAATCATCTATCAACTCGGAGCTTCATTGTTGCACTATTTAATATCTCATACCATATCTTCCATTTTCTTCAAAAAGATAAATTCCAAATGTATTTCTTCCTCTAAATTCATCCCAAATGTTTTTGTCATCTTAAGGATCCATTTTGTTGATCAATTAAAATATACTGTAACAAGAATATTCAATAATAGAAGGTTGTTGACCATAAAAACCTCTTAAATCAAGATAAACATATATTATAATATATTCTAGGGTTTAAATAAACACCTAATAGTGATAATATATCTGAGGATGATATATTTTATTGAAACACAACTCTATATAAATATGTTTTAGAAGAAAATTTTAGGACATTATGGTAAACCATATATCTCAGTTTCATACAATCATGTTTGCTACTTCAAAAAACCATACAACATCCTTAATATATATATATGAAATATAATCAAGAGGGAAATAAACTATGATATTATTGAAATGTACTATCGTCATAAGGTGATCAATTATAAATCGGATATCATTTTTCCCTTTTGATGTATTGGGGATTCCTACAATGATATCCTTGGTGATATTTTCCCACTTACATATAGGTATGGGTAATAGTATTGGAATTACCTTAGACTACTATAACCCAGTCTTAAATTATTGGAATACCATGAAACACAATACAATATTTTTGAAATCTATCTCTATGAAATCCCACTAGAAATTCTATTTTATATATCTTTACATTTTTTTATTCTATGATAAATAGAGAATGATGAGATATGAGCATCATCCATCAACCCCTTCTTCAATTTTGGTATAATAGAGACACGTAAATTTTTTAAGAGCCACATTATTTCATAAGATTCAATGGTAAACTTATGAAAAAAATCAATTTCATTTTTAGTTATATTTATTCATTATGTACCTCTTTATTATTAACATAGATTGATGGATGAAAATTAATTTTAGAAAGATAATATTTATCCAATTAATTGAAAATTTTATTAGCGATAATTATTAAATCCAAAAATGTGATATATTTTTCATCCAAAACATAGACAATATTTTATGATCCTTTAAATCAAATAATCATACACCCTAGGGTCATAATGTATTATTCAGTCATAATTATTAATCAAATATAACTATGACGTCCCAAGCCCGAAACATACATAAGTAATTGAACTGGGTTTTCCACATCATCTCAAGCACACCATCCAATATTCCAGAGGCTTGTGACTAGAATAAATAGTTTATGGTGATACGATGGGGATACTATAGTCACATAATGATATTGAAGCACAACACTATATACTAATAGAAAAATAAGAAAAAAATGTAATAAGTAAGTAGATGATGTATATATCAATGATAGAATAAATTACAAAATCCATAGTCAATATAATTATAATAAATAGATCCACATATACCATCATATAAAGAATATTTCATGTTTGTAGGCAATATAAAATGGAATATATTCATCATATAGATTAGTAGACATATACAACATTCTATAAAAAAAGTACAAAAAATTAAAAGATATTTTAAATATAATCATGGGAATATGCTCTGGCCACTTATCATGTACTTCATCCCCATATATAAAACTATGCACTAATAGTATTTAACTTTCCTTTTTCCCAAAATGTATCTATGAAGTCTATCGGGCTACAAATAGGTGGTTCGAATATGGTGTTTGATATACTCCGTATTCCACTACATAAAGTGTATAATGATAACCAATCCATGATTATATAATGAAATATTGTACATGTATAATAATAAAAGTAGTAAATTAATTACATAAAACCCATGACAGAACGGGTATCCCATGAACCACCCATTTGATTCTTCATACTCTGGTCCACGATGGTAAATCTTTAATTGATTATAATATGTGATTAAAGTATTAAAAAGTCCCATTAACCATGTATCAAATCCAAATAATCTCATATTTATCATATTCATATAATAGATGAATAATCCCCATGATATTTAAGGTTTAAATAAAGAATTTTCCTAAACCAAGTATGTTCATTGAATTGTAAAATGCGTTATTGAAACATAAATTTATTAGAACCTTGAGCCCTTACTAGGAATTCATCATAGCGAACCAAGGTATATCTCTAGGTGAACAATGAAACATTTCCCTATGATCCAATCCATGATGTTCCTCATAGGAACCCATGTATCACTCATGGAATTGTGTAATGGAATTTTTTTCATAGTCTGTAACTGGAATTCCAATTGAGGAATAAAAGATTCAATCAAGGAATAATATATGTTATGGATCTATAATTCCAAACTTTTAATTCCTCATAAGAAATCTATGTGTAACTCGGGGAATAAAATAATTCACCTCCCTAGGTGGGCCGGTCAAAGGAATTCCAAATTGGAATAATTATGTAACCCTCAACGTAATATGAATCCATTTATAATTCATCTTGTTTTAATAATACGGTTGAGACCATAAATTCAATTCTGATTAGGAATCCATGCATGAGTCTTATCATAAAACACTTAATGGTCATTGTTCATTTTCTATCGATACCATTAATAAGTTTTTAAATTAATTTTTTCATTTCCTTACAAGGGATAAGAATAGATTACATGATATTGAATAAGTACTAATGATGTTGGATTACCACTCCATCATTAATTTTCTTGAATTCATGTTTTATTCCATTAATTGTTAAATCCCAATGATAAGGGTTAAGTAACACACCAAATAAGCTTATTTGATTACATAACCATCAATTAATAATTTATTAAAATTTAACAACATACTCATGGGTGGTTTTAACTGCGTTTCTCCACCTCTAATAGTGATATCAAGACTCAAAGATCATGTAGTTCAAAGAAAACACATTTATTATAAGGAAACAAAATTTTAAAAATTGATTTTCCAAAATCCTAGCACACAACACTATGATATAATGAATAAGGAACTAGATTTGTAGGGAAAACAATTAGACAACCTACCTTGTATTTTTAGTAGAGCATTATCCATTATTGGCCCCCAATCTAGGATAAATTGAGATAAATAATAGAAATAGAAGAATTCATAGAAAATGGGGCATATTATCTTGCATAGATTTATAATTCCTTATGCTGAGATATGTGGAGAATGAAATTAAGAGGATTGGAGAGATTACCAATGAGCTTATAAGGTGACATATTGTGAGAGAATAAGATGTGAAATGGGTGATGTATATCAAATCCAACCATGTATACCAATGTAATATCCCAATATGAGGGATGGGATAATATGCCAAAGGAGGAGGAAAATAAGATTTTAATCCTTAAATAAGGCATAAAAATAAGAAATTCAGCCTATTTTAGGCATATCATTATTTGAGAACCTATTTTGGAAAGATCATTCACTAATTTTTTACACCTACTACCTTGGGAGAACTACTCATATATTGATACTTCATGGTTTTGGAAGACTATGTGTAGCCTATGCTTCCCCACCGTAGACTCTCTGTTGTTCTAATACAGTCATGAGGCCTAAAGTGAACAGTATAAATAAACTATGTTCCCCTCTATAATCTACAAAAACACATTGAATGGTTTCATAAAACTGGGCAGCCACCAAAGAATTATTTGGAAAATTAATACAGCTAGTATTTCTCCTTCAAAACTATGATATTTGATCTATAAATGAGCCATATATTCTCTCTAACACATAAAACTATTATCACATTCATTTAGATAAAATTAATGGTTCAAAAAAATTAATGTATTCATACCTCATAAGAAAATACAAGATCATATTACCTCCCTTGATTAAAAAATCATCCCTTAGTTTCACATATAATGTTTGTAAAGCATCATATAATAATTGTTCCCTATATTAAGTGCAAACACTAGCCTCTCTCTATCATGTTTTTTCATGTACAAATCCTTGTTTACATAGCACCCATACTAGAGGAACTGACCTCCCTGAGAGATCATTTATGTTATGATGATTGATATAAATATTATTCCCCCCAATAGAAGAATTGACATTCAACTCAACCCCATAATGTTGAAGAACATCAGATGAGTCTGAATACTAATAATGAAGCCAAGATACCTAGAAGATATTGTGTATAGATTGGGACCATTAAGGTAACATCATCTGATCGTCTACCATCTCAATTATCTCTAGTATGTCAAAAGGCCAAAAAAATCTTAGTGATATATTCCCTTATTTCAGAATCTGTTGATGCTCTATTCTTGGAGAAAAATATAAGAAGGCATGATCTACCACCTCAAACACTAGAGGTTTAAAGGGACGATCGACGTAATACTTCAACCTCATCTTACTTGAATCCAAATTATTTATAAAATTTTATCCTATTTTGATTTGTCTTGAATGAGATAATATCCTAGTATCATTTCCTCTCCTACCATTGACCATAATAGGGGTGAAAAAACAGCCTACCATAAAGGTCCTAATAAGGATCCATATATATAATCACCTGGAATGTGTTGTTATAAGTTAACTCAGAGAGTTGTTTTTGTTTCTCCTATGAATTTCTATAATCTAGGAAGCATTCTCCAATAATTACCTCTAACAAATATATCGTATTTGTAATAGCCCGAGATTTTATGAAAAATATTCTTTTTATTTTACTAATGTCTTGTGTTATACGCTACATCAAAAGGAGCTTGCACAACACGCATCCTTGACTTGCCTTGCATTACACGCAATCGCAACCTTCCTCGATAGCGTGTGTGGTACGTAATCCTGAGTTTCACGAAACAATGATATGCTATTAAAATATTATTAAAACTAGCCGTTATGAATAGTAATAACCACTTTTTAAATTTTAGAAATTTTAACTCTCAAAATGGACTTCATTTTTGGATTCGGAGTATCGAATTTAGCCTAAGGTGAAATTTTGGTACTTTTCGGATAACTTTCATATTCTGATGAATAGTGAAAATTACTAAATTATAATTAAAAACAACTTTTTTAATCGAAATAATTAATAGTGATAAATAATTAATTTGAGTGGTTTTAAAGTATATTTAGAATATATTTTTACAATTTAATACAATGTTGGTCATTGGATGTAATTTCACATTTAAACTAGACATAAACAAGTGCCAATCTTTTGATAGATATTGTTTCTTAAAAACACGCTATTTGTTTTAACAGCGGGATTTAATTATAAAATTAATTAATGCAACTTTTATGTTATGAATTTGGTAAAATAGACTTCATTTTTGAATTCGGAATATGAAATATAGCCTGGGATGAAATTTTGGCATTATTCTGAAAAACATCAATTTTTGATGAATAGTGAAACTACTAAGTGGTAGGTTAAAAACTGAATTTTGCATAAAACCTAATTTTACCGCTTCTGTGAATGGAATTTCAAAAATCCGAGAGACGCGGTTAATATCAAGGACTAAAATGTGGTTCAATGAGATGAAAATAATTTTTTGGTGAATAGTAACTTTTTACTTTTTTTACCGCGGTTAATAGTAAATAGGGTAACTAAGGGTAAATATGATATCACTATTACCCTAACACATGTCCTAATTCTATTGGACAAGTGTAATTCGACCAAAAACAAACTTAGGAATAAAATATGACCATTTAGGCCCACTTGGATTAGATTAGGACATTTATTATTAATTTATTTAAAGAAGGGTTAAAATAGTTAAAATCAAAGTTTAATAAGTAAATCATTTTTAATATAGGGTTATAAATAAGATAAATTCGATTGTAAATATTCATTAGAAAGCTAAAAAGATTTCCTACATGATGGTAGTTTATTTGTAATTTTTAGACATCAAATAATATAATATATTTATGACACAAAGATGATGCAGTAATTATCTTATTAATGAAATATTGACATAATTGATGTTATAAACACCAAACTAAATATAATTTGAGACTTTTTATGAATTCCACTAATTTTATAGGTAACTATGATATATTAGTGTTGATTTAATCAACTTGGTTCGAACATATAATTCTGTTATGACTTTCAAAAAAATCATATATCAAATAGTGTCAAAATTGACACAAAATAGTTTTTAAATCAAATATTATATTATTAATTGTTATTTTATTCCTAAAAATCTAAGGTTCGGCCAAATGACTTAGATAAGGATATATATATTAATAATAAACAATTTGGGGTTCTTTTGGCATGTTATAGTAAGTGTATTAACCATATAGTGAAAGAAAACAAAAAGACACGGTAAAAGTTAAATTATTTAACTTAGGGTTAAATCTAATTGATATGGTTTAAAATAAGATCCAAACATGTCTAAATTTGATTGGTTGATGAGATTACAACCCTATCTCATCTAAACTTCGAATATGTGTCATTTTTGGAGGTTTTTAAGTGGGGTTAGATTTATTATAAATTAATATTTTTAAGAATTCCTAAGGTGCCCCTCTCCTCCCCTATAAAAGGACACCTCCTCCCCCTCCTCATCACACCAATTTGAGCTCTCAAGCTCGGCCAAACCCTGCCAAAATCTCTTCTCCACTTCCCTAGCAACATCCTAGAGGTTCTGGTCTTCCTCAAAGACCAATTTTAGTGCCCTAAGAGGAGGTCTCAAAGAGGCACTTCAAAGAAGAGGTAATTACCGTTACCAATTCTTTCATCATTATTTCTTCTTCCACTTCTTCTTCTTAGGTTGTTTCATTATGAAGTAATAAAATCAGTATCACTCATATACTGATATGTTATTATAAGTATGAAACAACCCTATTTCACCATCTATCCATCCTACGGAAAAAGAAATCACCGCGCGTGCGTACGTACGGAATACCGTCTCCACGCCGTGGTGTAATCTATTTTCCACCACCACCTTACATGGATGGGTATAATGGTGTAATCAGTAACTATATATGATTATTATTAAGTAATATTGATACTTAAATAATATATATATATACTCCAATACAATTCCACGATCATAGGAACGATATCATCACTCGTGCGTACGTACGGAATACCGTCTCCACGATGTGATGCGACTCGTTCTACATGATCTTCATTTCATAATGATTATATAAATGAATTGAATGAATGAATATGGTATATAATACACTAATACCATTCTGGACATGAATTATCTATAACCTAAAGATAAGAATAAGAATTTATTCGACAAAACACGCATAAGAACAAAAAGTTATAAAGACCCGAGTAACAAGTAACAATGAAATATTACTAACAAGAAGCTAATAATATGACCATATATGATCTCATATCAATATGTATGATTCTGGAATAAGTCAATAACATTATTTAAACCATTATACAGGAGCTTCGGACACGAACAAAGCAAATCGGACCTAAGGTAAGGGAAATATCACAATCTCATTTTGATTCGAGATTGTTTATTCGTAAGTATTTACTGGGGTGTATTTTATCATCCACATCCATGTTCCCTCAATATGTAATATTGTTTCCATCCACTTGAAATAGTTTAAATCGAATTTTACCCTTAGGTGAGTTTTTAGTAAAGAATATGAAAGGAATCTTTTGTCGTTTTTCCGTACGAGGTACTTTTTGACTTTTCCGACAAAAGTACGAAGAATGTTTTTTTTAACTTATACGGCATGAATGGATTTTTAAAACATTACTTCAAAGAAGCTTCCTTTACAAGTTTTCAAGTTTATTTTTAATCAACTTCTTTTATTTTAAAGTTGTATGACATGTTATGAAAGGAAAAATGTTTTTGAAGAAGAAAGGATATTTTCCTCAAGAATTCAATTCAAGTGTTTTATCAAAATTATTTTCCATCTAAGATAATAAAGGGTTCTGTTTCTATCCATATTTTTACATTGGTTTGACTATGTTGTGATGGAATTATGTTTATAAATTCCTTTATCATATATGAATTGATTTATGATGTCATGATGTTTCAAGAATCCCATTTTTGTTACATGTGTTATGCGATGATGTATGATTATGTGGCACACATAAGAAAGGATTCATTATAAGATGGGTGGGACCTATATCTCCCTCCAATGCATTGGGTAAAGATTTTATATCTCATGAGATAGACATGGCTGGAACGGAAGGTTATTTCGGTTCAGTGATACAGGACTGAAACGAGGAGTGAACTCGGTTCAGAAAGGGACTTTGTCCACTAAGATAGTCTTGGCAATGAGTCATGACTAACAAGAAATGATTTTCCATGATTATGTGTGCATGCCACAAAGATTCAAGTTTTATGTTATGATTATGGGGATCTCATTTTCACTTCTATGATTTATCCCATGTTATGATATTATGAGCTCTTTTGCAGGTTAAGATTTCCAAAAAAGCTATGTTCTTTTGTATATGATGTGATTGATATTTCTTTTGTTTACCCTTACTGAGCATTTGAGCTCACCCTTTTATGTTTTCTTTTCCCCAGGATATAAAGAAAGGTTTATAGGTAAAAAAAAGGGAAGATCTTTATGGGAGATATTGAAGATCTTTCACCACGATTAGAAGATTACGTTCCGAGTTTCCAAAGACACTAAACTATTACGATCCTTGTGTGTGTGTTTTTGTTATGTACTAAGTATTCCGCAAAAGTAATGTAATGTCCATGTACGTCAGGCTACGGGTCTCTACAGTTGGTATCAGAGCAAAGGTTTAGTCAACCTTTGGAAACTAGGATGCGAAAACGTTAGTGAGATCCCTAGAGATATTTCTAAGGTATGTCTAGGGATGTCCCTAGGGATAAGTATACGTATAGGTTATAGTAATAGAATTACGCTAACGATCATAGAATTAAACCTAAGATGTTGGATATTGAAGGTACTCCCCCTTTATTATGTTGTTTTCCCTAGCATGATTTTTTCCTCTCACACTATTCTTTTTGGGTTTTAGACGATGGCTGGAACCCGAAGGAACCGTGTTGATCAATGCAATGGACAATGCAATGATTGCCCTCCTGAACAAACAAATGTTATGGGAGATGGAGTGCAAAATCTTATTTCTATACTTACACAAGCTATGAATCATTCTGGACTTCCAAATGAGCAGAGAAGGGAACAATATTCAATTGAGTCCTTCATGAGGCAACGTCCACCTTCTTTCATTGGGTCTTCTGATCCACTTGTGGCTGAACAATGGATCAGTACTACTGAAAAGATATTTTCAGTTCTTCAATGTTCTGAACATGATAAAGTCATCTTAGCAGTATATCGTTTGGAAGGTGAAGCTGATCAATGGTGGAATCTTATCAAGAATACGAGGCCAAGAGATGAAATTGAGTCCATGGAATGGGACGAGTTCAAGAACTTGTTTTTCAGTAAGTACTTCCCTCGTATTCTTCGAACAAAGATGGAGAAAAAATTTCTTGAACTGAAGCAAAGGGACGATGAATCTGTTGGTACCTATGAAGCAAATTTTACAAGACTTGCAAGGTATGCTTCTGGAATTATCATCCAACCTGAAAGTAAAGTTGATCGATTTTTCTGTGGCTTAAAACCAAGTCTTCGAAGGGCCTTAGCTATAAGAGACTTCAGTAGCTATGAAGAAATTGTGTGTTGTGCTATCAAGGTAGAAATGGAAGTTGGTGTTACATATCCATCTCATGGTTTTGACAAGAAACGAAAGATGGAGTTCAAGGAGAAATCTCAGAATAATGGTGAAAAGAAGATGAATGTTTCCTTATGCTCAAAGTGTGGAAAGAAGCATGGTGGAGATTGTCTTAAAGGGACTAGAAAATGTTTTAAGTGTGGAAAAGAAGGTCATCGAGCAGCTGAGTGTCGAAGTAATGGAAAAAGGGTTTCTAATGATGTGAATAAAGAAAACACTGCAGAGAACGCACCACCAACACTTCAATGCTTCAAGTGCAAGGAGATGGGACATTATGCCAATAAATGCCCTAATCCAAGGGTTAGTGATGATCGAAATGAGCAACAACTTAAGGCAAAGGACAAAGGGAAGTCACATGCGATCACAATTGGCGATGTTGAATATGACAACGATGTGGTGGAATGATTAAGTGTTTATGTAATGGGATTCCAAAATAATGTTGTATCATGGAGTATTGGAATATCTATGTATTGGTCTAATGTGGTATTCAAAGTGATTGAGATATTTTTTGGAAATAAGATGATATGCGCATAATGAAGACGAGAAAATGAAATGTTTAATAGTATTCATGAGCTCATGATTGATATAAGGACTAAGTGATATCATGGTTTGAGTATATAGACTTTTGAGGATTTTGGTATGTGGAAAGTGTTAACTGCACTCATGTTTTCACTAAGGTATTCAAGATAATACACGATTAAGGACTTTGAATGTTTGGAATGTGACCAACAAGACATATCTTATGATATGTGGGGATCAACGACAGTATTAAATCTCTGGTAATCGATGTCACTATATTATGAGAGTGGACTGCAGTATTATGTATAAGCCTAAAGATTAGACTGGATTATGTTGGACATAAGTTAGTATTGTTTAAGGATAGAATATTTTCGATATTATTGATGAGATGTTATAGTAACGTAGTTTTCGAAAAAGGGACAACCTGCAGGACGGGCGACAGCCCATCGCTTCAGACAAGGTTGTAGGAATCGAACCCACAACCGAAGTGCGACTGGCCTTTATCGCCTACCACTGGCCTACAGGAAGTCCCTGTTTAGTAGAAACTAGTTTTATTATATTAAGCAGTATGATATATGAAGTATAAGTGCATTTTAGAAACCATATGTGATTAATCTCACTATAGATCGACTTATGTATATAATTTTGCTAACCTTTTGTTTGAAACAGATGGAATGACCCGTCATTCTATCACATGATCTGCTAACACTTCATGAATAACAAATTCAACTTCATTTATTTAAGAGATGAAGTGGAAATTGTTAAAGGCATGAACAACAGAGAGATTGTACCAAAATAAAGTAAGTATTTATTCTAATTCAAATTCTTTAACTTTAGGGAAATGATCTTGAAAACCAAAAATGTTGTCCTAGTGATCTTATACCTGATGAATCAGATGGTACCTTATATCATCACAAATCTATGGATTTTAGATTACTGGCTTTTCCATAGCCATGTTCTCTACCACTCTCCATCAGAACATGATGGTTAGATTTCTCTTCCATATCCATATTTTCACCTATGTGGAAACCCAGTGATTAGTTTATTTGGGTAATCGTTACATTTCATACTTTAGTTTTTAAAGCCATGTTTTGGTATTCCCTTTTACGATGTGGGTTTCTATTAAAGAAACTTTCGAATAGTAAACCATTTATAACCCCGACGAATTTCGAGGGCGAAATTCATTTTAAGGGGGGTAGAATGTAATAGCCCGAGATTTTATGAAAAATATTCTTTTTATTTTACTAATGTCTTGTGTTATACGCTACATCAAAAGGAGCTTGCACAACACGCATCCTTGACTTGCCTTGCATTACACGCAATCGCAACCTTCCTCGATAGCGTGTGTGGTACGTAATCCTGAGTTTCACGAAACAATGATATGCTATTAAAATATTATTAAAACTAGCCGTTATGAATAGTAATAACCACTTTTTAAATTTTAGAAATTTTAACTCTCAAAATGGACTTCATTTTTGGATTCGGAGTATCGAATTTAGCCTAAGGTGAAATTTTGGTACTTTTCGGATAACTTTCATATTCTGATGAATAGTGAAAATTACTAAATTATAATTAAAAACAACTTTTTTAATCGAAATAATTAATAGTGATAAATAATTAATTTGAGTGGTTTTAAAGTATATTTAGAATATATTTTTACAATTTAATACAATGTTGGTCATTGGATGTAATTTCACATTTAAACTAGACATAAACAAGTGCCAATCTTTTGATAGATATTGTTTCTTAAAAACACGCTATTTGTTTTAACAGCGGGATTTAATTATAAAATTAATTAATGCAACTTTTATGTTATGAATTTGGTAAAATAGACTTCATTTTTGAATTCGGAATATGAAATATAGCCTGGGATGAAATTTTGGCATTATTCTGAAAAACATCAATTTTTGATGAATAGTGAAACTACTAAGTGGTAGGTTAAAAACTGAATTTTGCATAAAACTTAATTTTACCGCTTCTGTGAATGGAATTTCAAAAATCCGAGAGACACGGTTAATATCAAGGACTAAAATGTGGTTCAATGAGATGAAAATAATTTTTTGGTGAATAGTAACTTTTTACTTTTTTTACCGCGGTTAATAGTAAATAGGGTAACTAAGGGTAAAATATGATATCACTATTACCCTAACACATGTCCTAATTCTATTGGACAAGTGTAATTCGACCAAAAACAAACTTAGGAATAAAATATGACCATTTAGGCCCACTTGGATTAGATTAGGACATTTATTATTAATTTATTTAAAGAAGGGTTAAAATAGTTAAAATCAAAGTTTAATAAGTAAATCATTTTTAATATAGGGTTATACATAAGATAAATTCGATTGTAAATATTCATTAGAAAGCTAAAACGATTTCCTACATGATGGTATTTTATTTTTAATTTTTAGACATCAAATAATATAATATATTTATGACACAAAGATGATGCAGTAATTATCTTATTAATGAAATATTGACATAATTGATGTTATAAACACCAAACTAAATATAATTTGAGACTTTTTATGAATTCCACTAATTTTATAGGTAACTATGATATATTAGTGTTGATTTAATCAACTTGGTTCGAACATATAATTCTGTTATGACTTTCAAAAAAATCATATATCAAATAGTGTCAAAATTGACACAAAATAGTTTTTAAATCAAATATTATATTATTAATTGTTATTTTATTCCTAAAAATCTAAGGTTCGGCCAAATGACTTAGATAAGGATATATATATTAATAATAAACAATTTGGGGTTCGTTTGGCATGTTATAGTAAGTGTATTAACCATATAGTGAAAGAAAACAAAAAGACACGGTAAAAGTTAAATTATTTAACTTAGGGTTAAATCTAATTGATATGGTTTAAAATAAGATCCAAACATGTCTAAATTTGATTGGTTGATGAGATTACAACCCTATCTCATCTAAACTTCGAATATGTGTCATTTTTGGAGGTTTTTAAGTGGGGTTAGATTTATTATAAATTAATATTTTTAAGAATTCCTAAGGTGCCCCTCTCCTCCCCTATAAAAGGACACCTCCTCCCCCTCCTCATCACACCAATTTGAGCTCTCAAGCTCGGCCAAACCCTGCCAAAATCTCTTCTCCACTTCCCTAGCAACATCCTAGTGGTTCTGGTCTTCCTCAAAGACCAATTTTAGTGCCCTAAGAGGAGGTCTCAAAGAGGCACTTCAAAGAAGAGGTAATTACCGTTACCAATTCTTTCATCATTATTTCTTCTTCCACTTCTTCTTCTTAGGTTGTTTCATTATGAAGTAATAACATCAGTATCACTCATATACTGATATGTTATTATAAGTATGAAACAACCCTATTTCACCATCTATCCATCCTACGGAAAAAGAAATCACCGCGCGTGCGTACGTACGGAATACCGTCTCCACGCCGTGGTGTAATCTATTTTCCACCACCACCTTACATGGATGGGTATAATGGTGTAATCAGTAACTATATATGATTATTATTAAGTAATATTGATACTGAAATAATATATATATATACTCCAATACAATTCCACGATCATAGGAACGATATCATCACTCGTGCGTACGTACGGAATATCGTCTCCACGATGTGATGCGACTCGTTCTACATGATCTTCATTTCATAATGATTATATAAATGAATTGAATGAATGAATATGGTATATAATACACTAATACCATTCTGGACATGAATTATCTATAACCTAAAGATAAGAATAAGAATTTATTCGACAAAACACGCATAAGAACAAAAAGTTATAAAGACCCGAGTAACAAGTAACAATGAAATATTACTAACAAGAAGCTAATAATATGACCATATATTATCTCATATCAATATGTATGATTCTGGAATAAGTCAATAACATTATTTAAACCATTATACAGGAGCTTCGGACACGAACAAAGCAAATCGGACCTAAGGTAAGGGAAATATCACAATCTCATTTTGATTCGAGATTGTTTATTCGTAAGTATTTACTGGGGTGTATTTTATCATCCACATCCATGTTCCCTCAATATGTAATATTGTTTCCATCCACTTGAAATAGTTTAAATCGAATTTTACCCTTAGGTGAGTTTTTAGTAAAGAATATGAAAGGAATCTTTTGTCGTTTTTCCGTACGAGGTACTTTTTGACTTTTCCGACAAAAGTACGAAGAATGTTTTTTTAACTTATACGGCATGAATGGATTTTTAAAACATTACTTCAAAGAAGCTTCCTTTACAAGTTTTCAAGTTTATTTTTAATCAACTTCTTTTATTTTAAATTTGTACGACATGTTATGAAAGGAAAAATGTTTTTGAAGAAGAAAGGATATTTTCCTCAAAAATTCAATTCAAGTGTTTTATCAAAATTATTTTCCATCTAAGATAATAAAGGTTTCTGTTTCTATCCATATTTTTACATTGGTTTGACTATGTTGTGATGGAATTATGTTTATGAATTCCTTTATCATATATGAATTGATTTATGATGTCATGATGTTTCAAGAATCCCATTTTTGTTACATGTGTTATGCGATGATGTATGATTATGTGGCACACATAAGAAAGGATTCATTATAAGATGGGTGGGACCTATATCTCCCTCCAATGCATTGGGTAAAGATTTTATATCTCATGAGATAGACATGGCTGGAACGGAAGGTTATTTCGGTTCAGTGATACAGGACTGAAACGAGGAGTGAACTCGGTTCAGAAAGGGACTTTGTCCACTAAGATAGTCTTGGCAATGAGTCGTGACTAACAAGAAATGATTTTCCATGATTATGTGTGCATGCCACAAAGATTCAAGTTTTATGTTATGATTATGGGGATCTCATTTTCACTTCTATGATTTATCCCATGTTATGATATTATGAGCTCTTTTGCAGGTTAAGATTTCCAAAAAAGCTATGTTCTTTTGTATATGATGTGATTGATATTTCTTTTCATTACCCTTACTGAGCATTTGAGCTCACCCTTTTATGTTTTCTTTTCCCCAGGATATAAAGAAAGGTTTATAGGTAAAAAAAAGGGAAGATCTTTATGGGAGATATTGAAGATCTTTCACCACGATTAGAAGATTACGTTCCGAGTTTTCAAAGACACTAAACTATTACGATCCTTGTGTGTGTGTTTTTGTTATGTACTAAGTATTCCGCAAAATTAATGTAATGTCCATGTACGTCAGGCTACGGGTCTTTACAGTATTCATTGAATACCTATCAGTGTGTTGGAGATATGGTAAACTCTGAAATATTTATGCACCCACTTCCCTCTACAACCCCTACTAGAATCAAAACATGAAATGATAATCTCTTTCTAATATGACGGAACATGGACCTCCATAAATAAATATGATCTCCATGACATATATACCTCCTTTATCCTCCACTAAGAGGTTTATCTAATAGGTAATAAATTAGTGACATTTTTTTAAGCTATCTATGAACACCCATACCATGTCAAACCCTAGTGGTGAATGAGGTAATCTCATCAAAAATGTATATAGTGACTTCATCTCATATCCACCCAGAAATGAGTAATAGTTTCAAAAGACGAACAAGCCACTCTTTTTCAACCTTCACCTACAGACTGGTGGAATACTAATCAATAAAATCTGTGATCTCCAATTTCGTCTCAATCTATAAATATGGATGGCGTAACTCATGTTACATCTTCAAAAAAAATGATATGTAATACCCAAGTAAAGGAATGATGATCTCACAAGAAATCCTCTCATATATAATTCATAACCCAGAAAAACAAATGAATGTATAAAATTTCATCCGTATCAAAAATCCAACCAAGTGGTGTGTCCTCACCTGAAATTTCTTCTCATAGGTCCAAGCCCTCGAGATTTGAAAGATACCTCAAATTCACTCAATCGATAAGTGAATAAAATACTAATAGAGATTATAGTATCAGTTGTCTATAACATTCCTACACACTCATTTGTATCCCAGAAAACAATACCACAACTTCCACTCATTACTGGCCTCTATAACTTCTTCTATATATATATTCTAGAACATAGTTTCAACATCCTCATTGACAATCTCCAAAAAGAAATAATGCTCAATGTATAATGATTATAGTTATTATACTCCCCTTCTATATCTGAGAGTCAATTTATAGTGTGTGAATATGTATTTTAGGATTTTGTGACCATTTTATACCATGATGTGATCCCCATACATTAAATGAATCCCGTAACCCAAGGCATGAACCACAATTGATAGATTGAAATCATGAAGTCGGTAGTTACGCTCATTTGATCTAATCTAGAGAGACATGTACACCACTACTCAATACAACAACATCATAATAGATCTGAGACCGATTCTAGATTCAATATGATAAACTATGTTTCCAATTCAATACTCAATGGAAATCAAGATCAATATTGAATTCAATCTCTCTTTGAACATCTGGAAGGTTTTCTCACCCGCTTTAAACCATGTAAACATGAAACCATTCATGTTAAGTCCTATGACTGGTCCTTCAATAGGTCATAAATTCTATCTAAATTTTATATAATATCCATCCAACCCAAAAAAACATTCTATGTAAAATATGTTCTTAAACTGCTACAAAAAAACTATGGAATTAACATTCCATGGTTTCATGGATACTCCATATTCAAATATGATATGACACAATAAGTAAAACTTGATAACACAAAATTGTTATTTTTTAGATTATCATATGTTTTTTGATCACTCAATTTATTTAGAATGATATCAGGATGTTTGGAATGGTCATGTTGTGTTTGATAATATTCCCATGTTTTATCCATGAATACTACCACAAATGAATCCAAATATGGGTGGTAAAATTGATTCATTAGATCCATGAAAACATCCTTCATGATTGTGAGACAGAATGACATGAAAAAAATCACATACAATCCATATCTACTAAGGACTTCCATATATAGTATATCTGATGGTCTAACTCATACCTAATGGTATCTAGACCTCACATTGATAGAAGGGAAAACCCTTACTCCTTGAAGCTAGTATAAGAGTCTTCTATAAATGGTAAGGGGTACATTTTTTTCCTAGTAAGATGAGTCAATTTCGGGTCAACACCCATTATAAGGGTCCCATTCACCTTCATGAAAAAAATTAGAATGCTAAGGTTTAGTATTGGGTTATATGAAACCCTTATCATTCAATTAATTTATCCAACTCTTGAAATCTTGAAACTCTATAGCATCTATCCCTAACTGACGTATAAATACTTGTAATTCTCAATGAATAAGTTCAATAGTAAAAAATATTTCTCTTTAGAGGTATCCCATTAAGTTTTTCATGTAATACATCCATGAAATTATCCACTACCTGAGAGAAATCTATATGTTAGGTTCCTAAATCATCCAGATAAGGGCAAGAAATATGTGTTGTCACTCAACCCATCCCATGATTCACTGGTCTAGCTCAGGTCACCTGTACATACTATTCACCCTTGTGAATAAGGTCAACACCCCCAGGTGATGATAAAGAAATCCTCTTATAATATCACTAAACATGGGTATCGTAATGAAAAAACTAGTCCATATTGAGAATCAGGTTAAAAACAATCATCTTGAGGCTAAAGAGGTCCCATAAAATTATAGCCACCTACATCTAGAAGTTACTTCGTATACTAGTGGAATCATTCTCAAAAGAATCCCAATAGAGTATCATGTTTCATCACCCCACATAACTACTAAATATCCATCCCAAGGATATAAATAATCCCCAATGATATAAAAGTGTGGGATTATACTATTTCAAATAAAATAGATACTAAAGAAGTGACTTCTAAAATTTTACCTCAAACTGTAGAAGGAATGGCACTCTGCTCCTCAGGTATTTAATGCACTGAATATAATTTTTCCAAACCACATACCATAGTTAGAGAGTAGATACCCTAAGAATTATTTCATTTTCAAGCTATAAGACTTGTATCTGGATCCATTGGTCATGACCACCGCCGACATGAATATTTGGTAGTGTTATAGATCCCTACCTAATGTGGAGCTACTAACATATTTCTTGAAAATCCAATTAGTGAATATCCTCTATCACAGTCCATTTGTGAAAAATTTATACAAAATAAATGGAGGTTTCCCATCCTGCTATTGGATTCACACACAACTAGGTACTTGATACACCGGGTTTTCATGTGCCCTGATCTACCATACTAATGGCATACCACCAGGCTACTTGGGTGAACACTATGACTTCTTACCACTAGTTGAAAAAAATTGATGCCTATATGAATAGAAATATTATACCACACCATTAGAATCTCTCATATTTCTATTATTAATTAGATATTTATTTATTATTCCATTTACGATGGTCAACCGTAAAACATTCATTTGTGATTAAATTTCATACTTGAGTCCATACTCAAATTTCCTATCTCAAAATAGATCATCAACAATAAGATTTTTTACCAATTACTATTAATATGTAAAATGAGTAGAGTAATCCATAATATATAAATAACAATTTTCTAGGTTCATAAACTCTCTAGAGATGTCAAACTTCCCTATCTCATGATAGAAATTATCATAGAAGTAAATTTGGAAATCCCTCCAAAGAATATCCAGATGATGATATTATAGGTTAATAAAATCCCACCATCACATACCAGAATCAAGATTCAAATACATATAAAGATTTATTATTCTCTCTAGAGCTGCCTCTGGATGCTTGATTGTGTACATCGTGGCCTCAAGTAATGAATCATCATCGTGAGGATCACCATCTCTTAAAAATATATGTTGCTAAACTACTAACACTCATACACCAACTCTACCATAGTCGGGGCAGGTTCCTGGGCCCCCTTTATGGTTTTCATGAAATTTTAGAATCAATTTAGAAAATGGGCATCAACACCAACATTAGTAGTATCACAATTTTCTTGAGGTGGCACAACATGAGGTAATATTAGAGCCTTATGTCCCATCACCAGCATAACATGGTCATCACATCCTTCTCAGTGAATGACATGAGACCTTCATAGTGGATTATATATACAATTCCAGTTGTATTCCCTATAAAAAATTGATAATCTAATATATCATCTATAAATGAAAATTATAGGTATAAATAATTCCTATATCTAAGATACATCTCAACTACCTTCTCATAAATCTAGGTCTAGGTGATATAGTAAGTCCAAATGGAAATCGTTAAATAAACCTAACAACCCACTACAAAGGTATATTCAAATGTATGTTCTCTATTATAGATTATAACATTCAGTATATGAAGTTTCAATTGAAATTTATATAGGAATAAAACATTTAAGATGTATATTTAATCCCCATTTAACACCAATCAAATCATTTAAGATATACAATTCAGTTTTTTGTATATTTATATAGATGTATAAAATGGTTTTGTTATATGAATCTTCCATTCACAAATTATAAAGTACAACACATTAAAAGATGTAATTGGTGCTTCATCTAATTGGTACTAGATGTAATTTTGAACAATATATTATGATGGTTCCAATATATGGATCACCGTTCCAAATTTATAAACATAAACACTCTTTAAATTTAAATTAAAACCCATTTAGTCTAAACCAAATAATCAATCAACCATAATGAATATGGTTCATGACTCAATCATATTATAATTGGGGTTTTAAGGTTTCAAAAACAGTTTATATTGTAAAAATATGTTTAGGTTAATTTTTCCACATAAAGGAATAAATTTTTTCATTCCCTATAAAAAATGTTAGAATATTTTAAAAAATATTGAAATTGTTGAACATATGGTATGCTATAGGTACTGCATGCATCAGAGTAAATATGGAATGGAATGAGCATGAAATGTTAATCCTCAAGTGCCTCTAATGATACACGAGACAAAACCATCTTTCTATAACATTACATGGGTTAAGGTAAAGAGAAAAATATCAAAAATGAACACCACAAATTATGTGCATCAGTAATTGGTTTTATTTGTCTAATAGTAAATAGAATAATCCAAAAAAACAATTCAAATCCTATGTAATCTGGGTTTTTCCATATATGTGTGATAGATACCCCTATGAACAAACTCATTACAAAATTCCAAAACATTCCTAGTATTATGTGAACCATTATAAATAGTAATACAAAAGTAAAAGATTCCATGATACCACTTTATGACATCTTGGAATTAGTACAATCATATGCAATGAACCCTGGTTTTCCACATGGCATCATGCATGCCCCCATATATGCCCGAGACTGAAAAGTAGTAGCATAGTTCAATCGTGATATAGTGGCAAGCCTATACCCTAATGACTAGAGTGAAACACAATGGTATAATATTACAAAAAATAATCAATGGAATAATATAATAAGTAAGTAGTGGAATTAAAAATCCACACAAGGCAAAATAACCAAATCTATAGGTGGGTGCATAATAATAAAAATATCCACAACCATTTTCATATGCCAAATTATTTCATAAAAATGTTCTATATAAATAGGAAAATACATTGGATATAGTGAAGAAGAAATATATAACATTCTATAAAAATTAAAAATATAAAGGATAAATTTAATAGAATCATTAGCATAATCTCGGTCCTCTTCTCTAATACTATATCATAATATAGAAAAATAAATTTTCCATATTAGGGTACATTCCATTATCCATACCTAGATCTATAACATATGTCCTAGTTCCAATAGGTGTATTGAAGATGTTGTGATATATACTAAGTAGGTCACCACCAATGATCTCTAATTCTATCTAGTCCATGTGTATATAATAAAACAATGAATAGGTAGAAGATAAAAATTAGAAAACGAAGTACAAAAAAACACATGTTGGAACAGGTCTCATATGAACCACCCATATGATGATACCTACTTTAGCATATGCTAGTATTACTTTAGATGATTATGATTTATGATTCAATTTGTAAAAGGGATTGTGACTAGAGGGTCATAACTAAAGAATCCCACTTGGTCCCTATTCATATAAGGGATGAATAAGTCCCATAAAATTTAATGTTTAAATAAATAATTAACTGAATCAAATTAGGTTATTTGACGTGGAATATGTTTCCTTTAAAATGAAATTTATTGGAAATTGATCCCAACCTAGGTATTCCTAATAGGCTGACTAGGTATCACTCAATGTGTACAATAAACCATTATCCAATGATCTCATCCACAGAATTATTCATGGGAACCAAGGTATCACCAAATGCATGGTATAAAGGATTTATCCTCTGAGCATGTGCTTGTAATTCCATATAAAGAATCCAGGTGTCACCCATGGAATAATATAATAATTTTTTTGAGTTAATACTTTATATTGTACATATGGAATAGAAATGTGACAAATGTCATAATATAATTCACCTCACTAGGTGAGACCACCCATGAAATTCTTCATAGGAATCCATTTGTCTTCCCAAATATAATACAAATCCATTTATAAGTCATCTAAATTTAATAGATTGATGAACCCTTCTCTATCATTCTGAATTAGAACCCAGGTATCACTCTCAATATGGAATAGTGAATGGTCATGGTTCATAGTCTCTCAATACCATTTACAATGTTTTTTAAATTCATTTTTTCATTTTCATATAGGAAATAACTCTAGCATATTTGAGAAGCAACAAGGCCTTAGGATGTGGGATCACCGATCACTCTTGAATTTAGTTCAATTCATGTTTTATGAAATTAATAATAATATATTGAATAAAATCATTCAGTAACACACCTCATAATTTTATTTTATTACAAAAGTATCATTTATTCATTTATAAAATTTTAACAACACACCCAAAGGTGGATCTAATTAAGGTTCATGACCTCCAATGCTAATATCAAGCATTATGGGTCACATAGGTCAATCCACACATGTTTAATATTAGAAACCATAATTTTAAGATATTATCCTCTAAAATCCTGCCACATGACAAAATTTATACAACCCTAATATTTTATGAAAAAACATTAAACCATTTACCTAATATGGGTAGTAGACACCTCATCCATTATTATCTTCTTCAGTCTAGAATGTGATAAATAGATGAAATAAATGAATGCCCTAAATTTGGGTATATTAACTCACATGGATTTATTATTCTATATGGTAAGGTATGTAAATAAAGGAAGGAAGATGATTTAATTTCATACAAATATGTTTCCAACATAACAGACAGCAAGAGAGCCGGGTTCCAAATGGAGGTGGTATCTCAAAGCCTACAATGGATGCTAAGGGAATTTCCCAATGTGAGGGAGGATATCTTACAAGAAAGAAGTATAAAAATAGATTTTATAATATTTAAATAACGTATTATTGAAATCATAAATTTTCCCATGTTTAAATGGTGCACGTTTTGGTCAAATCGTGTGCTAATAGCGCTTACACAATACCATGGTGGCAGTACCCACGTGTGACTAGCGCATAGTTTTTGTTAAACAGTGTGAATACCATGTGTCCCATGGTATACCCTCTAATGTTTGCAAATGTCCTTGTGGCATGTGTTTTATGGTTTAAACAAACAGTTTTCCAAAATGGAGTTTACTATAACTCCCCACACATTTTCAACAAACTATGAATCAATAGGAGTACGATTTACACAAACTGTCTACCTAGTCTATCACCTCCAAAACCTAGCGATTCATATTCTATGGAAAAAAATATTTTCACCCAAAACCTTCTTTAAAACAACAATTACTTATATATAGATATAATTGATGGTATAAACTAACAATTGAATGATATATATCTCATATGAATAGATATGATCTTATAATAAATGTATTTACTAACACATGTTCATATATTTCTTGGAAAATAGATACATAAACATTTTATGATTATTATTTATATCACACCATTCACTATAATGATAATTTATACATATATTTTCTTTCAAAAAATAATGTCAATAACTTCAACTCTTTTTTTAGGTAATTTTTCTCATGTACCTTTAATGAGAATGAGGCATAATCTATCACCATATCAATATACAGAAGAAAAAATCCCAACCCATTATTTGATGAATAAAAATAAATAAATAACCAATTTTTATTATAATGTACTGTGAGTTCTGGTGCATTGATGAACCTTGTCTTCATATCATTGAAATTTTCTTTACAGACATCACCCCAAAATATCTTCACTTCCTTCATTGATAACATGGGGAGTGTATTATAATTATATGATAAAGTATTCACCATGAATAAATAGTTTATAGAAAATAAAAGAAAAATATATATCATATTAATAATGGTTAATTTGTTCTAGTGTTCATAAATGTCATCATAAAAGGATGTAATGACAAACCCTCACTAGTGATAACCTATCCCAAAAATGATATTTTCTATAACCAAACTTCACACATACTAAATTTGGTATATAGTACCACCTTCCTTGGTGTCTTCAACATAATTATCAACTAATATTCTTGATATTACTTACTCATAGAGTATATAATAATTTCATATATAAATGCTACCAAACATTTATTTATGTAATCCCTAAATTATTTATTAATTAAATCAATGATGATAGAAGAGTAATTAGTGAGTTCAAATGAAATCAATATAAATGCATATGTATATACCAATTATGCATGTTTTTATTTGGTATTTTTTACCTTTTACCCTTGATTGATAGTATCGAGAATGAAATTCAATCATTAAAAAGTATTTATCCCTTTATAGTTGATCAAACAAATCATCAATATGGGGTAAAGTAAACTTATTTTTGATCATGATCTTATGATGTTCCTGATAACAAATGTAGATTTTTATTGGTCTATATTTCTTCTTCACACAAATAATAAGTACATCCCATGGTATCATACTTTGTTGAATGAATCCCCTGTTAGGATTCTCCTAGATTTTTTACTTCAATTCCTCCAACTCAATCAGTTTAATTTTGTCAAGATTCGTTAAACTATGAGTAACACCAAATATGAGTTCAATTAAAATATCAAATTCATGATTTTTATTAATAATATGAAAATATTTATAAATGAAATTAAAAAATATTATATAATGGTAACATCGATGTTTTTTATTTTCTCCCTAACCATCTAAGATAATCAATCTTTTGGAATTGGAATCTTGACCCATAAAATAAATGTGATTTCCATTGGAATATTATATTCATCTATACAATTAAAGATCAACATATGTTCATTCCTATTATGAAATTTTTATTCTTTATTCTATAAACTTATAATGGATATATATATAAAGATCCAATAAATTTTTAAAATCACATCATATTCCACAAAATTATGAACAATAATATTTTTATATGACACATTATTAAAATCATCAACAAGAGATCCCCAAATCTAATGTAGATGATAAGTGTTACAAAGTTATAATCATCCAATTTATTGATTTACATAGAATATACTCTTCTTTATTAAAGTTGTTGGCCATTGGATTAGTTAAATAAATTATATAATTCCCATGTTCCCCACACAAAAGACATTATACTATAAATTGTATCATAGAATGTACATTATTTTCTTATATTGAACACTTTATTTTTTATTTGAAATTAAAATCTATTCAATCTTATTTTTCGTACATAAAACATCCTACCATTCCATTGAGACATTTCCTAGAGTTACTCTACCCACATTCATGATATCTAGGAAGATGAATCTTCTTCCCTGAATGGTTTTTATCACCTAAACATATTTGTAGTTCCATATTTCTATTATTAGGTGTGTCAGAAATCATAAAAAAGTTTAAATTTTTAATCATATATCTGGATGTATGGTTATTAATAGTAATATGTTTTTAAAATATTTCTCCAATTTCATTGTGTTACTCAGAATTAAGATAAATTCATTATCAATCAATATCAATAATAACATGATTCCCCTTGGCTTTATCCATTTAATAAAACAAAAAATCAATGTTTGAGAAACAATAATCAAAGAGATAAATTATATAATCATGAAAAATGATTCATATAATGTCTAAATAATGTCACCTTAATTTCAATATCTGAAACCTTAGGTTTAATCTATATCATCCACAATTATTATCTATTCAAACCCTTTATAGTGGTTCATAAATAAAATGCATAATAACCCAAAAATACACCCTAAGAGAGTCTATATAGTTCTGTAGTCTTAGTCCCACACATCATAAACTTGTTATGATTGCGTTAATACCCAATCTACCATTTTTAAAGGTGTTACACCTGGGTGAATCTATGTCAAAACGGCATTAACTTTTTAATATCTAGACTGGGGTATATTTTATAAGAAAACAATACTCCTTTATCAACCCTAACCTAGGATGTTATCTTATACAGTGGATTATCCT